>OX387194.1:7559939-8159939 GCA_947561395.2 Buxus sempervirens | reverse complement strand
GCAACATGCGTAACCTTTAATCGTTATCGTTTATTTATGGAGACCCTAGTCATGTGTGATTGAAAGCTGTGCACGCCAAGTAACAAAGAATTTAGTGTACCTAATGACATAAGCTTGAAAAGGATAAGGGAGCCAATAGAAGTCCTAACACTTGATTTATCAATCCAAAAGACTTAGTTTAATTCGGAAGACTTTGCTTCTTTAAAACACCCATTGCATCCATTGGCATATGCGCGAAATATTCATATCTACTGGAATTCTTCACCCTTGCATCTCCAAGCATCTTCTGCTGTATTGGTTAGGCTGCTAATTTGTGGCTGGAAACAACGGGTCAAAGTATTGATTTGGGAGAAATAATTGTACTATTGAATTCTCTTCCATACAATTGAAATTTCTAAACATTCCCTTTTCACCCAACTCCCAAGTTGTCAAGTTTGATTGTGAACGATGAAGCATGATGGGTAATTCATTTGGTGCAACATGCGTAACCTTTAATCGTTATCGTTTATTTATGGAGACCCTAGTCATGTGTGATTGAAAGCTGTGCACGCCAAGTAACAAAGAATTTAGTGTACCTAATGACATAAGCTTGAAAAGGATAAGGGAGCCAATAGAAGTCCTAAGACTTGATTTATCAATCCAAAAGACTGAGTTTAATTCGGAAGACTTTGCTTCTTTAAAACACCCATTGCATCCATTGGCATATGCGCGAAATATTCATATCTACTGGAATTCTTCACCCTTGAATCTCCAAGCATCTTCTGCTGTATTGGTTAGGCTGCTAATTTGTGGCTGGAAACAACGGGTCAAAGTATTGATTTGGGAGAAATAATTGTACTATTGAATTCTCTTCCATACAATTGAAATTTCTAAACATGTCCTTTTCACCCAACTCCCAAGTTGTCAAGTTTGATTGTGAAGGATGAAGCATGATGGGTAATTCATTTGGTGCAACATGCGTAACCTTTAATCGTTATTGTTTATTTATGGAGACCCTAGTCATGTGTGATTGAAAGCTGTGCACGCCAAGTAACAAAGAATTTAGTGTACATAATGACATAAGCTTGAAAGGGAAAAGGGAGCCAATAGAAGTCCTAAGACTTGATTTATCAATCCAAAAGACTTAGTTTAATTCGGAAGACTTTGCTTCTTTAAAACACCCATTGCATCCATTGGCATATGCACGAAATATTCATATCTACTGGAATTCTTCACCCTTGCATCTCCAAGCATCTTCTGCTGTATTGATTAGGCTGCTAATTTGTGGCTAGAAACAACGGGTCAAAGTATTGATTTGGGAGAAATAATTGTACTATTGAATTCTCTTCCATACAATTGAAATTTCGAAACATGTCATTTTCTCCCAACTCCCAAGTTGTCAAGTTTGATTGTGAAGGATGAAGCATGATGGGTAATTCATTTGGTGCAACATGCGTAACCTTTAATCGTTATCGTTTATTTATGGAGACCCTAGTCATGTGTGATTGAAAGCTGTGCACGCCAAGTAACAAAGAATTTAGTGTACATAATGACATAAGCTTGAAAAGGAAAAGGGAGCCAATAGAAGTCCTAAGACTTGATTTATCAATCCAAAAGACTTAGTTTAATTCGGAAGACTTTGCTTCTTTAAAACACCCATTGCATCCATTGGCATATGCACGAAATATTCATATCTACTGGAATTCTTCACCCTTGCATCTCCAAGCATCTTCTGCTGTATTGATTAGGCTGCTAATTTGTGGCTGGAAACAATGGGTCAAAGTATTGATTTGGGAGAAATAATTGTACTATTGAATTCTCTTCCATACAATTGAAATTTCTAAACATTTCCTTTTCTCCCAACTCCCAAGTTGTCAAGTTTGATTGTGAAGGATGAAGCATGATGGGTAATTCATTTGGTGCAACATGCGTAACCTTTAATCGTTATCGTTTATTTATGGAGACCCTAGTCATGTGTGGTTGAAAGCTGTGCACGCCAAGTAACAAAGAATTTAGTGTACGTAATGACATAAGCTTGAAAGAAAAAGGGAGCCAATAGAAGTCCCAAGACTTGACTTCTCAATCCAAAAGACTTAGTTTACTTCGGAAGACTTTGCTTCTTTAAAACGCCCATTGCATATCTGCACTCATGTCATGAGAAGCATGGATACCACTAGTATCTCATCATTTAGAATTCTTTTTCTTTTTCATCTAGTCTTTTCTTGCGTTTTCTCCCTGGGAATCATCAAATTTGGTTTTTGCAAAGAACTGCATCATGGTGCTTGCATTAAGGCGGAGAGGGAAGCTCTTCTTAGCTTCAAAGAAAGCCTCACAGATCCTTCTGGACGATTATATTCCTGGATAGGTGATGATTGTTGTAAATGGATGGGTATAGAATGCAACAACATGAGTGGACATGTCGTCAAGCTCGACCTTCGCAACCCTTATCCATTCTTGGAAGATGATTTGGGTTTCAGCATCCCAGCATTCAACAAGTCCTGTTTAGGAGGTAAAATAGATCCTTCCTTGCTTGGTTTGAGGCACTTGAGTTACTTGGATCTAAGCTTTAATAATTTTGACGGAATCCCTATCCCAAAATTCATCGGATCACTAAACACCTTGACTTACCTCAACCTCTCCGATGCATCATTTGCGAAAAAAGTTCCAACTCAACTTGGAAATTTGTCGGCTTTGCGTTATCTTGATATCTATACATACCCCTATCACAATGATGATCGAACATTGTATGTGGACAACCTGCACTGGCTTTCCGGTCTCACTTCTTTAGAATATCTTGATATATCACATGTGGACCTAAGATCCGCAAAGAATGATTGGCTAAAAGTTGTTGATATGCTCCCTTCTTTGTCCGAATTGCACTTATCATATTGTGAACTTGATAGCCTTCCACTCACCCTTCCTTCCATTAATTTTACATCTCTTTTGGTCCTTGATCTTTCTCTTAACAATTTCAACTCCTCAATACCTCAATGGTTGTTCAGTGGCAATCTTGTGAAACTGGACCTCAGTGGGAACGACTTCCGAGGTCCCATTCCTGATGCCTTTGCAAATGCGACTTCTCTTCAAGGGCTTTTTCTTTCTGGCAATACAAACATTCAGGGTCAAATACCGAGAACTTCGGGTAATCTTTGTCAGTTGAAGAGTTTAGACCTATCATTCACCTCTTTTAGCGGAGAGATATCTAATTTTGTGGACTATTTGTCTCCCTGTACTAAGAATAGCTTGGAGATGCTGGACCTGACTGAAACCAAACTCACTGGGTATTTATCCGAATCCTTAGGATCACTTGAAAGCTTGAGGGTTCTTAAACTATTCTCTGACTCTCTTTGGGGTTCGATCCCTGCATCAATAAGTAACTTGTCTTGCTTGGAAGTGTTGAGCCTCGATTACAATCAAATGAATGGGACTATTCCGAAAAGCATTGGACAACTCTCAAAATTGGTCACATTGCAGTTACGTGGGAATTCAATTGAGGGTGTCCTAACCGATGCTCATTTTTCTAATCTCACGAGATTGAAAGAATTGAGCATTATTTTGGGGTCTTCATCAAAAAAATCAAATGTCTTCCATGTGACAAAGGAATGGATGCCTCCTTTTAGACTTGAAATCATACGGATGTCTGGCATCAATATGGGCCCAACATTTCCTTCATGGCTTCAAACACAAAAGGAACTCAAACAACTACAACTTACCAATGTCGGTATTTCAGATACCATACCGAATTTCATTTGGGAGCTTTCTTCACAGATGAATCTATTGGATCTCTCTCATAATCAAATAAAAGGAAAGGTGCCAAAATCTATATCATTTGCCCATCAGATATATGTGCGCCTACATTCCAACTGTTTGGAGGGTGAACTGCCGCTATGGTCCAATGTGAGCATTCTAACCTTGAATGATAATTTGTATTCTGGATGCATTCCTCTAGATATTGGCAATATAATGTGGCCAACGTTGACTGAATTGGATCTTTCTAACAACTTCCTGAATGGTATCATTCCCTCGTCCATTAGCAAGCTTAAGAATTTGAGGTTACTTGCTCTTTCTAACAATCATTTATTCGGAGAAATTCCACAGTTTTGGAAGGATTTGCAAAACTTGCAGTTTGTAGATCTATCACATAACAATCTATCAGGTAGCATTCCGAGTTCAATGGGCTATTTGCTCCAACTAGAGGTATTACAACTCAGTAGCAATGATCTTTATGGGGAATTGCCTACGACCTTGAGCAGCTGCACAAAATTGAGATCCCTTGATCTTGGCAAGAATAGACTCTTTGGGAACTTATCCTCATGGATAGGGGACTGGTTATCACATTTGTTAATTCTGCGCTTGCGATCTAACCTGTTTAGTGGTGATATTCCTTCAAAGCTATGTCATCTTTCTAATCTTCATATCTTGGACCTCGGAGAAAACAATTTTTCGGGATTCATTCCTCAATGTTTGGGAAATTTGAGGGCTATGATTGAGATTGAACCCTCTCTCTACAATTTCAGTGACATTGATCATGTGGAGTTAGTTGTGAAAGGAAGAGAATTCGAGTATTATGAAACACTTCGTTTTGTGAAGAGCATAGACCTTTCACGGAATAGTCTTTCTGGAAAGATACCTGAAGAGTTAACAAACTTGTCTCGGCTAGGTACCTTGAATTTATCAATGAATCATCTTACAGGTATGATTCCAAGGAAGATTGGGAGTCTCAAATTGCTAGAAACATTTGATTTGTCAAGAAACCAACTTACTGGCCTGATTCCTTCAAGCATCTCTTCTTTAACATCCTTAAACCACTTGAATTTGTCATACAATAGCTTGCATGGGAGAATTCCAGCAGGAAACCAGCTACAAACCCTCAATGATTCATCAATATATGAAGGTAATTCTGAACTCTGCGGACCTCCTCTAACGATGGTGTGCCCGAGTGATGAAACTGCTCATACCCCATCACTTGTTCACGGTGAAAACCAGGATGAAGATGAATCTGAAGACTTATGGTTTTATATTGCCATGGGATTAGGATTTGCAACAGGGTTCTGGGTTGTATGTGGAATTTTAATATTAAAGAAATCGTGGAGGCATGCCTACTTTCAGTTCTTTGATGACATGAAAGAATGGATCCTAATGGTTGCTACTGTGAAGGTCAATCAATTGCAAAGGAAGATGAATTTACAAAGGAAACCAAGGTCCTAGGTGGGGAAAGCTTGTGACGGTGTTTCCATACTGTGTCCCAAGTATGGTATTTTTATTATACATGTATTCAGAGATGAATGTTGCAAACTATTAATTGAATGAGTATTATTCACTATTACTATTTTGTTCCATATTTACAAGCAGAAAAATTGATATACATCGTGCTTTCTTTTGTATGGCCATATTTATATAAATAGCATGACTCAATAGATGTGATTCTTAAGATGGTATTTCAAATAAATTTTTCCCATTTATTATCTCAAATATGTAAATCATACATAGTATGCATTTTTCTCTCTGATTTATATTTTTTCAGAGTTGAATATACCATTTTAGCAACAAAAAATTTTATTTTTTAACTTAAAAAATGCTATATTTAACAGTGAATCTAACTCTTCCCCAGGGAAAATGACTAACAAATTAATAATTGCTATTTTCAAAACAAGTATACTATTGTTCCTTTAATTTTAGTCTTTAATTGAGTTCATGTCCTCTGTGATGTGAGGCTGGACTTTTGATACATTTTTTAGATCATCAATTTCGCATTTGCCAATACACACCATGGCAAATGTAATATTAGCTTGGTGCCTTGAAAATATGAACGTTGGATAAGCCTTTGATTGGATGGTTTTTATTGTTGGTACGGTGTAAATTACACAACTGCCTTGAGGTTTAGTGTAATAGCTAGATACTTCCCTTGCCTTATTCGCAATTTTACACTAAGTACTCGCTTGCCAGTGAGATTTACACAGGCCACTTTTGGTCCAGGTCAATGTGAAATTAGTTGTCTTGATGGGAACTTCACCTGTCTTGTGTTTGTGCTGTTGATTCTACCCTATTTTGCAATTACACTACATATTAGCCGGACAGTAAATTTCTCTCTATTTATATCTCTCTTGCTCTCTCATCCACATGTTGACTATTATTGTGCTGAGTTTTCAGCAATGTTTTCCTAAGTTTTTTATATTTACAAGATGTTACTTCTCACACATTTTTTTTTCTCTTAGTGATCAATTAATTTTCTTTCCTTTTTATTTGCTCTTCATAAGCTACTGTTAACTCGCTCTTAATTATTCATTATTATTTTACAAGTATTTGAACCACTCATCTTTAATTTCCTAATTTTAATTTTTCATGCCATTTTTATACTATTGCAATAGAGTTTTCTCAAAAAAAAATTTATTTGGATAGTCTTATTTACAATTTTTTTTTATTTTGGAACTTGAGTTGTAAATATTAAAATCACATGCCTTTTCATAAAGGCAAGTAAGAATGTTTATTTTCAGGCCACTGCATGATTTATTCATTAGGCCAAGTTTTTGTAATTCCTTCATCGATTTTAAGTTTAGATCTTTTATTGTAGTTTCTCATGCATAATTTGATGTTCATTATCAAATGAGCTGATGTTGGTAGAGACATTTTTGTTGCCTAGATTGATTTTGGCAATACAATGATATTGAAATTAACTATAAAGTTTAAAATATAATTATACCTTTAACCATTTTGTGATGTTTTTAAACTGTAAGATTAAATGTCTTTGAATTACCATTTGAACTTTAATTAAGTATTTTGAATTACCATTTAAACTTTGAAATAACTCTTGAAACCGTTTGGAAAGAAGTAGCATATCTTGTTTGCTGTCTCAATATTAATATGGATGTTGTGGGTACTATCTGACGAACATTCTATTTGATCTTTGAATCTGCAATTATTGACAGATTTCTGTGATGTAATGTATTTCATTTGGTCTTGTCCGGAATTTTTTTCTTGAGAATCATCAAACTATGTTTTTGCAAAGAACTGTATTAGGGGGGTTGCATTGAGGCTAAGAGGAAAGCACTCCTTGGCTTCAAATAGAGCTTTGAAAGATCCTTTCGATCTGTTGTCTTCCTAGATAGGTGATGATTGTGGTAAATGGATGGGTACAGAATGCAACAATATGGCTGGACATGTCGTCAAGCTCAATCTTCACAACCCTTATCCATTCCTTCTTTACGATTTGGGATACAACAGCATAGCATACAACAAGTCTTGTTTAGGAGGCAAGGAAGATCCTTCCTTGCTTGGTTTGAGGCACTTGAGTTACTTGGATCTAAGCTTAAAGAATTTTGACGGAATCCCTATCCCAAAATTCATTGGATCACTAAACACTTTGACTTACCTCAACCTCTCATATGCATCATTTGTGGGAAGAGTTCCAACCCAACTTGGAAATTTGTCAGCCTTGAATTATCTTCTTCTCTATGCAGACCCAATTATAGTTATGATCTAACATTGTATGTGGACAACCTGCATTGGCTTTCCGGTCTCATTTCTTTGGAATATATTGGTATGGGATATGTGAACCTTAGATGCGCAAAGAATGATTGGCTACAAGTAGTCGATATGCTACCATCTCTGTTAGAATTGCACTTACCGGATTGTAAGCTTGATAACCTTCCCCTCACCCTTCCTTCCCTTAATTTTACGGCTCTTTCAGTCCTTGATCTTTCTACCAACAATTTCAACTCTGAAATACCTCGATGGTTGTTTAGTGATAACCTTGTGAAACTAGACCTTAGCTACAATGACTTCCAAGGTCCCATTCCTGATGCTTTGCAAATGCGACTTCTCTTCAGGGGCTTTTTCTTTCTGCTAATTTAGGCATTAAGGGTCAAGTACCAAGAATTGTGGGCAATATTTGTAAGTTGAAAAGTTTAGACCTATCACACACCTCTTTTAGCGGAGGGATATCTGATTTTATGGACTATTTGTCTCCTTGTACTAAGATTGGAACCAAAGTCGCCGGGTATTTACACAAATCCCTAGGATTACTTGAAAGCTTGAGGATTCTTCGACTATCCTCTGATTCATTTTGGGGTTCGATCCCTGCATCAATAAGTAACCTGTTTTCCTTGGAAGAGTTGAGCCTCATTTACAGTGAAATGAATGGGACTCTTCTGAAACCATGGGGCAACACTCAAAGTTGGTCAACTTGCTTCTATATGGACTTCATTGGAGGGTGTCCTAACCAATGGTCAGTTTTGTAATCTCACGAGATTGAAAAACTTGTGAATCAATTGTAGGTTTTCATTAGAAAAATCCATTGTCTTCAATGTGACAAAGGAATGGATGGCCCCTTTTAGACTTGAAAGCCTCTAGATGTCTAGCTTCAATATGGGCCCACATTTCCTGAATGGCTTCAAACACAAAAGCAACTCAAACAGCTAGTGCTTACCAATGTCGGTATTTCAGATATCATACCAAATTTCATTTGGGAGTTATCTTCACAAATAAATGTATTGCATCTCTCCCATAATCAATAAAAGGAAGGGTGCCAAAATCAATATCATTCACCTATCAAGCGGGAGTATACCTAGATTCCAACTATTTGGAGGGTGAACTGCGCTATGGTCCAATGTGAACATTCTATACTTGAATGATAATTTGTTTTTTGGACACATTCCTCTGGAGATTGGCAATATAATGTGGCCAACATTGACTGAATTGGATCTTTCTAACAATTCTTAGAATGGTATCATTCCCTCATCCATTAGCGGGCTTAAGAATTTAACGATGCTTGCTCTTTCTAACAGTCATTTCTTCGGAGAAATTCCATGGTTTTGGAAGGATCTGCAAGACTTGCTGCTTGTAGATCTATCAGGTAGTATTCCTAGTTCAATCTATCGAGTAGCATTCTGAGTTCAATGGGCTATTTGCTCCAATAGAGGTGTTACAACTCAGCAGCAATGATCTTCATGGGGAATTGCCTACTACCTTGAGCAATTGCATAGAATTGAGATTCCTTGATCTTGTCAAAAATAGACTCTCCGGGAACATATCGTCATGGATGGGGGACAAGTTATCACGTTTTTCAATTCTACACTTGCAATCTAACTTCTTTAGTGGTAATGTTCCTCCCCAGTTACGTTAGCTTTCTAATTTTCTTATCTTGGACCTCGGGCATAACTATTTGTCAAGACTCTTTCCTCCATGTTTGGGATAATTGAATGGTAACGTGACTCCATCTCTAGTTCTAGTCTAGAGCATATGGAGTTAGTTGTGAAAGGAAGAGAATTTGTATTTGATAGAACTCTTTCTTCAGTGAAGAGCATAGACCTTTTCAAGGAATAGTCTTTCTGGAATGATACCTGAGGAGCTAACAAACTTGTATCAATTGGGTACCTTGAATTTATCAATGAATCATCTTACAGGCCCGATTCCAAAGAATATATGGAGTTTGAAATTGCTAAAAACATTTGATATGTCAAGCAAAAAACTTATAAGCCTGATCCCTTCAAGCATCTCTTCTTTAACATTGCTAAACCACTTGAATTTATCATACTATAACTTGCATGGGAGAATTCCAACAAGAAACCAGCTACAAACCTTCAAAGAGTCATCAATTTATGAAGGTAATTCTGAACTTTTTGGACCTCCTCTAACGATGGTTTGCCCGAATGATGAAAACACTCATGCTCCATCACCTATTCATGGTGAAAATCAAGATGGTGCTAAATCTGAAGACCTATGATTCTATATTGCCATGGGATTGGGATTTGCAACATGGTTTTGGGTTGTATGTGGAATTTTAATATTAAACAGATCCCGGAGGCATGCCTATTTTCAATTCTTTGATGACATGAAAGAGTGGATCTAAGAGGTTGTTGCAGTGAAGGTCAATCAATTGCAAAGGAACATGAATTTGTAAAGGAACCATGGTCCTAGGTAGGGAAAGCTTGTGAAGATATTTTCATATTGTGTCCCAAGTATGATATTTTTATTTTAAATATTTTTAGATATGGATGCTACAAACTATTAACTAAATAAGTATTGGTGACTACTACTACTTTTGTTGCATTCACAGGCAAGTATAAATCATGTTTTCTTTTGGATGGCTATACTTAGCATGATTCAATAGATTTGTTTTTCTTAAGCTGATTTTTCAAATAAAGATTTCCAAATTATACTATCAAATATATCAAAGACAGGTATTATGCCTCCCATTCTCTAATTTGTCTCCCTTCTTTGGCATGGGTTACCACACATTCTAGTAATGCCACTTCTTTTAACATAAGGAGTGGTATATTTGAAGGAGGCTGTAAGACCCCGGATTGTTGGTTAGCCTAATATAAGGAATTTGCTAATATTATTAAAAATAAATAATGTGGGATAATTCAAGTAGATAAGGTGCAAGGGCAATTTGAGAATTCCACAAAAGTCGGCTTATGTAAGTTAAGAGTAAGTAAGATTATATTATAAGTTTATAGTAAATAAATATTATTTAGAAAAGAATATTATTAGAAATAAAATAAAGTGGGGGCGATCTCGTGTTAAGGTGGAAGCCATGCAAAGGCATTTTGGGGATTTCTGAAATTATTAATTATAGAAGCTAATAGTAAGTGGTGTTATATATATATTAACTTCAATATGAAATAATATTATATTATGAGAAAAGTTTAAGGAGATGGAAATGAATGAATAATAATAAATTATATATGATGATGAATAGAGTAATTTACCAAGGATGTATGGGCTGTTGGTGTAGGTGTTGTGGTGGTGGAGCACTACATAGGATCAAAAAGGAAATAAAGAGTTTTGTAACGTAAAACTATTTTGTCTATCCAAACGTTAGGAACAGTACGACTGTTCAGTTTCGGAGACTAAACAGCAGCAACTGTTAGATTTGGGAGTTAAAAAGAAAAAGGGTTTTGGTGCATCCGAAGTGAGGGGGGTCGATTTGGAAGAAAGGAAGAAGAAAAGTTTTGGTATTGGTAGAGAGTGATCGTCCAATTCTATTGGAGCAGAAGACACCCAGATTCCTGATCGAGGGTGATTTATGTGGAGTAGGGCTTCAACATCATAGAGGCAAGTAGTTCTTCCAAAACATTTACTTGCATGTGTTGTTAAATTTCGGATTTCAGATTTGAGGAAATCAGAGACTTACCAGAAATCTGTTCTTAGGAAAATGTTGATTTGAGTTTCATCTTTTGTCTAATTAGATAACATTCGAATTGGTATATTGGAGTTGTTAGTTTGTTTCTCAACATGTGATAATGGTTTGGTTGAAGTAATGTGGTTTAGTTCTGAAGAAAACATGTTTTACCAGCAGTTTTAAGTTAACGCCCAATGCATAATTTTGATGAAAACTTACGGCTGTTTGGTGTTTGGAGTTAAACCTGGTTCCAGCTTATTCATCTTGTTCTAGTGATATTCATCTTGTTCTAGTGAACTTATAGAAGATCAAAATTTCAGTAAAAGAAAAATGTATCTGGCGCGAACCTCAAATGTTTTAGGTTAGCGTTCAAGCAATTTCTTTTAGGAAACCATATGGCTGTTGGTGGTTTGAGTCTTTTTCTGCTCATAGTGGACGTTTGAATCCATGAGTCATTTCAGTCATTGAGAATGCTGAACTATGCAAGTAGCACCTTCGAAATAGCATGAATCTTGTGGTTTTTAAGATCATATAAGGGTAGATTTGTGTTTAAAGAAATTCCTGTTTCCGTTTACATTTTCGAGCGTTTGATGTTTAATAATTGTATAATCTGGTTGGTTTATTTTCGAAGGAGAATTATTGAGTTATTAAGATTATATGTGCTGTGTTGGTAGGTTTCTTAAGGTTTGTTTTAGTCCAGTATAGTAGAATAAGCCTTTGCCGCAAGTTTGGAGAGTTACCGAGTTGAAACAAGACCTGGAGCCAACCTATTGGTATTGGGCGCTAACCTCAAAGAGGTTAGCACCAGACTCAAGATTTAACTAGCGCTAAGGGAAATTGACCTGGTGCCAACCTCACCAGGTTAGCACCAGCTTGTTTAGGTTAGCCCCAGATTGTTTCGGTTAGCATCAGATCAAAAGTCTTTAGCAGAGTGCGGCTATTGTAATATTTCTTGTATGCATTTATTGTTAACATCTCAGACAAGTTTTAAAAGATTGGATTAAGGTTGTTTAGCACTCTGATAATCATAGGAAACACTTGGTGAGAGAAAATTAGGATTTCCATTAGAGAATAAATCAGATTTGGAGGTCATGTTGAGTTTTAATGATTGTGAATGCAAGTATAGTGTTTAGGGAAAATCTGTTAGGGCTTTCTCGAGCTGTTCCTGATTTTATATCCAAACTATTGATCTCTGCTATGACTTCTGTGTGTGTTTTTTTTATGCCTGGTTATCAAACGTGGATTTGAAATAAGTGTGGCAAATCAAAGAGGTTTATCGAATTGTCCATGGATATGAATTTAAGGCACTTATTGACTCATTTGAATTTCATTTATCAAAATTCTTGAACTATCCTAAATTCTATGTTGACCCGAAAAGTAAATGAAATGGCTTCATGACATATCGTTGGATTCTTTTAGAAGAAAAGTATAGACTTTTACTGATTGTGCAGATTTTTATACATTTTACTGTTGGATTATTTTAGTTTGTATTTGAAATTGAATTTGGTATTCTTAACTAAATATGTTGGTTTCTTTTACTAAAGGCATGTTTTATGAAAATCTTACGCGGTATATTATATCTTTTGTCAAAAGTACTAGGGAGAGACTTAGTGTGGATCCACAGTCGAGTTGTAGTGAATTTTGTATATTTTGTTTGGATTTAAGTATAGGATTCCTTCATGCGTTTCTTCCATGATGGAGAGGCCTTCCATGAGGGAAGTGCTGCAAAAACTCCGTTTCCACCATGAGGGTGAGGTCACACGGGTATTTCCGCCATGAGGGCGATGAATTGGTTGTTTGAGCTGTTGCAGTATTTCGACTGGATTGTTTGGAACACTAGTGCTTAGCCACACAAAATAGATAGACTTCACGAGTCCCAATACATAAGATTTTCCGAATGTGATTGAAGATGTATTTCCGAGATTAGACGGATTACCGTGGTTAATCGTCGTGTATTTTTAATCGTACATGTTATAATACTGTTACAACTATATTTTAGGCATGCATTGCTACTTGCTGAGATAGTTGTATCTCACTGTTTTGTTTTGTTTTCAGATCTCAGAGAGGACGATTCAGGCGGGTATATGCTTGGTTTAGGTAAGTTAGGGAAAATTTTAGTTGACTCTGATTATGTTGTTGCCATTTCATGTTTTCCTTACTCTGATATAGCGATCCTGTGTGAAAAGCTAACTCCTTGGAAACGAGTTACGGTTTATTTCACGTAACCCGGTTCCGGGGCGTTACAGAGGCCAGTAAGCTATTCTATATATCTAAAATGTACATGTGCCACATTTAATTGATCAAAAGTAACTCACTCAATATATCAGACCTAGACATGCAACTTGATTCAATTAAAACTAAGAACTAATTGACCAAAGTGACTTTGGTTTGATTTAGGTTACATTTCAAAGCTTATGGTTCACTTTTGGTTTTAAAATATGTAAACCGAATTATAATTTTGGTTTATTTTGGGTCAATGTTTTGATTTAACCATCGAACTAAACCAAAAATATGCTTACTAAATTGAATTGAACCGAACCAAACCAAAAAAACCTATACATGCACATATGTGTTCAGCTCCTCTTTTAAGTTGGAACAATTGGTTCCCAATTTAAGGGTACATATTTTTAGTTAATTATCTATTACTAGCTAGGAGGTGGGACATGTAGTATTACACATGCATACTTAAACCCGATATATAAATGGTTGTATAAATCAAAAGTAGATAGTAACTAAAGGGATCCTGAGCTCTTCTTTTCAAAGGTGCATTATGGAGATAATAAATGTCAGGTTAGAATCTTTCAGCTTCGATTTACAAAGTAATAGTTGCAAAATTTCAACCTAAAGGCTTGTATTTGCACCAAATCCTATCCTAAGTAGCTCAATGAATAATTTGATAGAATTGAAAAAGAAAGAGTGATGGTCTTAATCAACTCTTTAAATAAACCATTTTTAAAAACTTTATGATTATTGTATTTCGAAAAAAGATTCTCTCGAATGTCAATCTTATTGGTCAAATGGTTTTTTGAGAGGGAGTCGTTATCCTAGTCGTAAGATTTAATATTATTCAGCTACTTGAGGAGTGGTTTTTTTTTTTGGTAATGACACGAGTGATTTTAATTATATATTAAAAAACACTAGACATGTTGTCCAACAGTACATCCACAACATTGACTTGTTCATTAACCCAGATAATTGGTCGTTGTAGAGAAAGTCCTAACTTAGCTAAAGCATCCGCAATTCTATTAACTTCCCTTCAAACATGTGTTATCTTCACCTGTTAAAAGTGTTGTAGCAGTCCTCTTACTTCTCAAAGGATTATTGTTAGATACCATGGTGCTATTTCCTTAAAATTACCTTTGTAACCAGTAAGGCATCTCCCTCTATTTCCAACTTGCTCACACCTACTTTGTCAGCTATATAAAGACCTTTAAATAAAGCTACTAATTCAGTTTTAAAGACATCTGTTCCACCAGTTATTGAAGCAAAATAACAGATTGGCTTTCCTCTATCATTCCTACAAACGTCACTGATTGCAGCTCTTCCTGACTTACTCACTGCTCCATCGTAGTTTGAAATCAACTTTTTTGGGGATATGTCCACACCACCATTTGTTCTCTTCTTCTTCCATCACCACTCTCCCTGCTACCTGTACATTCATTTTTAGAAAATATATTAGATCCATTGTACTAGGTAAGATGTAAAGCAGCGTTTTTAGTAAGTTGTTTTTGGTGGATGTTAACTTTATCATGTTTCATTATATTTCTGCTTTCCCATAATTTCCAGCAAATAGCAAGAGATCTTTCCAATGGAGTCAAATCTCTATTTGCAATTTCAGTAAGACATTGCCGAATAGTCTTGTTATTTTGATTCATTATTTGATGCAAAGTACTATTTAATTGTCATATGTGTTTAGTGAAAATATATTCCTTGAATTACAAAGAAAGATGACAACATGAAAGTGGGTGAAACCCTTCGATAGGTGCCAACATGGCATGGGTCTTACGGAAGAGCAGAAATCAGATTGTATTTGAAAATAAGAAATCTTCCATGCATAAAACTAATTCTTTCCACTTTAAATTCACAACAAGGGGACTCGGCTACCTTAAGGAGTGCAACAACAAATGCAACGACTGGTATAAGGGAGTAGATCTACATCAATTGGCAATGCCCAAATGGACATTAATTGGATCACGATCAAAGTTGACAGTGCAGCAAGCGGAACAAATGGAAAAGCTTCAATTTGGTGTCGTTGCTTGAGATATGAATGGAATATTTGAGGTGCCATAGCTCAGTATCTGAGAATTACAAATTTACTTGTTGCCAAGGGCGGATCCCCCTGAATTTTTTCCAAGAAGTAAATTTTTATCATGGAAAAATTGATTTTTGGTGATATCTTCTGAAAATAATTTAGATTCAGTCACTAACTTTTGGATAATTGAAAATCAATAGTATTTTTTCGAGATATTTAAAAGCAAGTATCACTTTCTTATTCATGGACTATAATGCCCTTAGTGCGTATCTGTTAGGGACTTATAAATTCCATTGGTAGACTTATAAATCCAATTTAGGGACTTATAAACTCCATTGTTAGCAAATGGTTGTAACAACCGCTTTTTTAACTTGCAAACGATATTATGAGACTTGTAAATCCATTTTATAGACTTATAAAAATTCAGTTCAAAGACTTTTAAACCTATTTAGACTTGTAAATCCAGCTTAAAAACTTAGAAACCTCTTTAGTATACTTGTAAATCCAACTAAGAAACTGGTAAATCCAATTTATAGACTTGAAAGCCATATTAATATACCTATGAATCAAATGTGGGGACTAGTAATTGATATAGACTAAGGGCATGGTTTTCTATGAACAGTAAAATGACACTTGTTTTCAAATATCTTGAAAAAGTATCATTAATGCCCAATTACCCAAATTAGCTAACTGAATGTGAATTATGTTTAAGAAGTATCACTAAAAATTAATTTGCCCTTTCTAATCATACCTCTCTTGGAACCAAACTTGCTAAAAGAGGATTCACCTCGCTTGAAATTTTTACAACTTTGTTTATTGTTTGCCCCTCTTAAGCTAATTTTCTGGCTCCACCCCTGCTTCTTGCTAAAATGAAAGCCATTTTAGAAGGTCTCAAGCTTGCCTTACATTTGAAAACTCCCTAGACTTGGATTGAGAATGACTCAGTAACAGATGTCCACACCATGAATGAAGTGAACTGCCCTCCTCCATGGTATTTGTCTGGAATAACAGAAGAAATTAAACAGATGAGAGTTTTTTTTCCTAGGACTAAAGATCACTCAGATCTAGAGTTGAAAATAAGGCGGGTTGGTCCGGGTTTCAATGAGTTCGAGCTTTGTGAGACATGGAAAATCACCTCAATGACTTCCTATCTTCCTATCATCACACGGGATTAAAAAAATCAAGGAGTCACCACCATTCAATTTTAGGTGTGAATGGACACCAAAATAATCAAATAAAATGCAAAAGGCAAAACTAGAGTAAAAATATCTCTGCTTTAAAAAAAATGCCAGAGATGGGCAAGGAGATTAGGTTATTAATAGGGGAAGGTATTAGACACCTCTATTCATCCACACAAGATGGTTTTCATGTTTTGAAAAAGGCTTGCTATAGTGAAAACCGAATCAAAAGTAAAGAAAAAGAACGAAAAGGATGTATGGTTCTTCATACGAATGGCCCAATTAATTCTGGACAACCCCCCCCCCCCCCCCCCCCCCCCCCCCCCCCCCCCATCCATATGGGTACACCATTTCTAGGCATGATTGAAGGAAAAAAATCAAAATTAACTCAAACAAAAGTAAGCCTAAAGCTAAACTTGAAAAACCAACTTTAGGTTAAAACATTGAAAATTATTGAAATCAAATCATCTAAAATAGATATTGAGTAATAAGATTGTAACCATTTAGGTACAGATCTGGTCTACATCTCTCATTGATTTGGGAGAAAGAATTCAGAATTACCCATGTTGATGAAAAGGACTCAAAACAGGAGAGTTTAGACCATATGATCTTCTCTCAAATATTAAAGCCATTTTTGAAATCATTTTATGAAACCCTAAAGATTATTTTAAGGCTTTTGATTTCAGATCTACCATATTAATCATGGTAGATCCAAAATCTTAGCCTATGATAATCAAAAGAAAAGGTGAAGTGGGTGTGATTATGTGAAAAATCAAAGCTTTTAAAAGGAAAAGAGGATCTAATGTTATGAACAGCATAGATCCATGATATCCCTCCTAGGTCCAGAATAAAATCATAATAACGTCACCACAACAGAATATTAAAAGAGATATAAGAGATAATAAAACAATAGGGTTCTAACCTAGGGATCCATTTCTGATCTCTTTTTCCCTTGCACTCTCTCCACGTTTTACAGCTAGAGAGAGACTTGAGATACTTGGAGATAGTTTTGGGGTTTCAATCACAATCAGGCCTTTAATCTAAAGAAAGGAAGAAGAAAAGAATAACCCTAGAATTTAAAGAAAAGAAAGAAGGGAAGAAGCTTACCTGGACTGCTTGAGAGAGTTGAAAGGCAAGGTTTCCCTTCTTCTCCAGGAGCTCTTCAATCTCTAATTTGTGGCCATTTGCTTGAGGTGAGGCCCTCTATTTATAAGCAAACCTAGGGGCATGGTTGGTCACAAGGGTATGCCAAATTAGGGTTCTAGAATGTTCCAACTCAGTTTCAAAACATGTGTTGGAGTAAATCTGAAAGCCAACGGAGGGTAAAAAGGGAAGATTACATCTCCTAGAGAGAGGTGTGAGAGGTAAATAAGGCTCAAACATCGAGCACTTGCAAATTCGCAAAAATTACGCGTGACCGCATATATATTGCAGTCATGCCTTGACCGCATATATATTGCGGTCAAGGGCCTCTATATATAGGCAAACCTAGGGGCATGGTTGGTCACAAGGGTATGCCAAATTAGGGTTCTAGAATGTTCCAACTCAGTTTCAAAACATGTGTTGGAGTAAATCTGAAAGCCAATGGAGGGTAAAAAGGGAAGATTACATCTCCTAGAGAGAGGTATGAGAGGTAAATAAGGCTCAAACATCGAGCACTTGCAAATTCGCAAAAATTATGCGTGACCGCATGTGAGACATGGAAAAATCACCGGAATGATCATCCCTCCGTCAACACACGGGCTCAACGCAAAAATGGGAGAGTCGCCACCATTCATAATTTTGGGGTGAGAATGGACACCAAAATGTTCAAAATCATTAAAAAGTGCAAAAATGCCAATTTTAGGGTAAAAATAACCCTACTTGAAAATCAAATCCAGAGATGGGTAAGGGGATTAGATTATGAATGGGGGAAGGTGTTAGGCACCCCCATTCATCCACACGAAGTGGTAGCCAAGTGTATGTTCATGCAAAAATAAGAAAGCTTGCTAAAATCATAGAAAACCTTGAAAAAGGACCAATGTATGATATTTCCACATGAAGATCTAAATGGATTCTAGATCCTCTCTCATGTCAATATCATTTCTGGAATATCTCAAAAGATGGAAATCAAAGCTCAAGTTGCTCAAAACCAAGTTAAATCAAATCCGGAAAATTCGATAAAAAAGTATGTCATTTGCCTTGAAATCATTCAAATCCAATTCTAAATTGAACCAAACCAAATCCATTTGAAAGATTAGGGTAAATAAGAGTCTCATGCAAAATTTCCCTTCATTCCGATAAAAAACCTAGGAGTTATGCTCCTTTGAAGTTGCTGCTGGAGATTTTTAAAAGTGATAAGTGGGCAACTTTGGGAAATTACATAGAAAAATCCACTCCATACAAATCCACAAAATTTGGTGTGATTGAAGTCTGTAGGGCCATCTTTCAAAAGAAACTAGCCTCATACAAAAATCCCTTCGGATGCGCCTTGGGTGGTCTCCCGAACAGGCCCCGAAGATCACAGATTTACCCAGAAAAGTACAAATGAACAGTTCTGAGTAAATCGGCTACCAATAATTCAAATGGAATCCAAAAATTATGAAACCAACTGGATTTGCAAATAGACTCATAAAGGAGTACTCAAAAATAAAAATCACTTGAATCGGATTTAAAACGAACACATGGCGGTCCGTCGAAGTGACAAGTTCTGTATTTGAACCTGAACTGTCCACTCAACTTCGACAGAGAGGTGTCAAAAATCCGTTTGATAGAAATTTATGAAATTTGGTGGACATAAACTAGACAGCCTCACCTTTCCCATGGTTCTGGAATTGCTAAAAAAATTCATCCGGACGATGAAGTTATGAGCGTCCGAAGTAAGGGTACAGGTGCTGTCCAGTTAGGCCACTTTTGAAGAAAATCAAATCCAAAAATTGATAAAGTGTGTGAGATTTGTGTGAGATGAATCCAAAACCTTTGAAAAACATTTAAAATATTCCAGAATTTGATTGAGGCCATTTATTGGAGATTTATCACAATGAATGTAATAAATCCCCAAATATGAGCCTATTCACCAAAAAAAGTGCTATGTATGTGCAAGCTTGAAAAAACATACAAGATCAATAGAACAACATAGCATTCATATATCTTCATAAAAATGAGGTTCTAAAATAGCCTAGGGTTCCGTTCCATTATCGTTTCCCTCTGTTCTCTCTCCCCGTTAAACACGGTTCTTCAAGATAATCAAGGGTACTTTGAATATGAAACGGTTTGCAATCAAACAAAAGGCCTTATGCTACATAGGTTCTAGTACTATGGTCAATCCCCAGTCTCGTTTCTCCTAGATCCCGCCTTCACGTTTTACGGCTAGGGGGAGTCTTGAGATATTTTGAGCCGGGGAAGGATTTCCACACACAAAAAGAGGCTTTATTCTACAGAAAGGTAGAAGAAGAGATCTAGATCTAGGAATGTAAATACAGAAATTAAAGAGAGGTTTGAGGCTTACCTGGATTCTGGAAGCACTCCCGCAGCGATTTCCTTCTTCTCTTGGAGTTCTTCTTTGCGAGAATTCAAAACAAGAGTTGGTTGCCATTTGCTTGAGGAGGAGCCTCCTATTTATAGGCAAAGGCTAGGGTTAAGGTTGGTGAGTGTGAGACATGGATTCGTCATCTCGGATGACTTCCGATTATCGTCACGCGGGGATCGATAAGAATAAGAGTCGCCACCATCCATCTTAAGGGTGTGAATGGACACCAACGGGTTCATAAAAGCCAAATAGAGCCAAAGTAGCTCTAATATATGGAAAAATCCAGAGATTGGGTACGGGGAATTATTTATGAGCGGGGGAAGGTATTAGGCACCCCCACTCATCCGTCTAAGACGGTTACCACATGCTTGCTTATGCTATAAATTGTTTGCTAGTAAAATTAACAAAAAGGTGCTTAACAAGCACAATGTGTGTGACCATTCCACATGAGAAGTCTAATGAGTTTAGACTCTCTTTGTGGATTCATCACTTCTAAAACTTCATGAGTGAAGTGAAATCGAAGTAAAAATGAAGAAAATCAAGCCAAGGCAAATCTGGAGAAATTCGGTCAAAAGAGCTTGAAAGCTTTGATAAACCATAACTCATTCAATTTAAATCTAAATCAAATGAAACCAAAGCCATTTGAAAACTGGTATATAGTAGAGTATACAGTAAAAAATTCAGCTCAATCCGATTCAACCCGAGAGAGAAATCCACATATGAAATTTGCTGTTATAACTCAGAAAAAGTGTTAAGTAGGCATTTTCAAAGCTCTATTCGTGGAGTTTGGCTCAATAAAAATCCCTGAAAATTGGTATGGAGGAAGTATGTAGTGACATCTTTCCAAAGAAAAAAACCTCACATCAATCTCTATCCGGATGTGACTTGTGTGCTCTCTTGAACAGGCCTAGAAGACCACAGATTAGCTCTGGACTATGCCAGCGAGCATCTCTGAGTCAACTAAGCACCCAAGGCACAAAACAGGTCAAAATCTGTTGAAACCAGTTGGAAATGAAAATAGACTTCTCAAAGAAAACTCAGAAATTGAAATCACATAAAACGGATTAAAACTGAGCAAATAGTGCACCATCGAAGTGACAAGTTCAGCAATCTGGGCTGAACTGTCCTACAAACTTTGAGGAGATGGTGTCAAAAATTGGCTACATGGAAGTGTACGAAAATTTCCAGATTTTAAATAGACCTCCCAATCTATCACATGGCTTTGGAATCACTCAAAAATTCATCCGGAGGATGAAGTTATGAGCATTCCAAGACAGGCTACAGATCTGTCCTGTTTTTGAAGAACTTTGAATAAGAAGCCAAAATCAGTGTATGTGTGCAAATGGATTCGACCAAAACCATTTAAAATCATGAAAAACAACTCATGAACTTCTAAAAACTCATTCTAAGGCCGATGATCTCAGATTTTCCATATTTTACATGGAAATCCAAGATCTAGCCTATTTGATGAAAGTAGTGAAAAGTGGGTGCAAAGATGTGGAAAATCACATTTTCTATGAGAAAGTTAGAATCCATGGCTATTGAGAGCATGGATCCTTGCATCCTCTCCATATGCAAATCAAAATCACATCAAGCACAAAATTATCATAAGATCAACATGCCATTCAAAGTAGGTTCTAAGCCTAGAGGGTCCATTCCAACATCTTTTTCCCCAGGCTCTCTCTTCACGTTTTACGGCTAGAGAGGATTCCCAGGTACTTTGGATGTGGTTTGGGGCTACAAGCAATCACCAAGGCCTTACACTACAGAAAGGTAGAAGGAGAGATTGCTGGAAAAGTAAAGAGGAAGCTAGAAAACCAAATGGAGCTTTACCTTTGGTAGCTTGAACAGTTGAGGCAGCAATCCAGCAGAGTTTTCCCTCTTCTTCCAGAGCCTCCAAGCTTCAAATTCTCAGCCATTTGCAAGAGGAGGACCCCTCTATTTATAGGCCAAGTCAAGGGTAGAAGAGTCCCAAGGGCAGGCCAAAAAGGTCTTCTAGATTATTCCAATTCTCCTCCAAGGCTTGAATTGGAGTAATTCAGCAAGTTTCGGAGGGTGAAATAGGGAATTCAAGTCCCTGAGAGAGAGGTAATGTGAGTAAATAAGGCTCAGAGATCGAACCTTTTCGCAAATGCACGAAACAGCCAAAACCGTATACTTAGTGCGGTTTCTACAGAACCGTCCTATATGTGCGGTTTCTATGCAAATTCATCTCAACCGCACATACAGGACGGTTCAATTCAGTTACGCTCGCTATGATTGCTGTCGACGTGTCTCAACGGCCGAAGCTTCCGGAAGCCACGTGGCAGCTCACGCAACAAGCATGAACATCAACCGTGCTGTGTATGCGGTTGCAACCGTACATGCAGTGCGGTTCAGACCAAATGCTCAAAAACCGCACATATACCACTGTCAGCACACTTTTGGTTGGTTTTGAGCCTTAGCTGCACAGGCCAGGCTTATTTACATGTAATATCGTTTAAGTAAATGTCCTCGTATTTTTTAATCTCCATTTACTTAAGATATTACATGTAAATAAGCAAACACCCCCCCATTTGAATCCATTAAAAATATTTCCAGACCCAAATTCCAAGTGAATAAAAAGTCAACTTTCCAGTTCCAGGCTAAATTCCGATTTCTCAGGTCCGGTAAAAAGATTCAACATGTTGATACAAAGGTATTTATCAAGATTAAAAATCTCAAAAAATTCATTTATGCAATAACATTGTTAAAAACCTAATTACCGGGAAAAATTATCTTCAAATGTTGCTTTAAAAAATATTTCATTTTTTGGGGTCAAAAGTCAATAAAATTCAACCCGAAAAAGTTTGACTTTGCATAAAAGATTGAATTCGGGCCTTTTCCTTTGCGGCTTTGGATTCAAATTGGTTAAGGATCTTAAACCCAATGCTAAGAATTGAAAATTCAATAAAATATTTCTCTCCTTCAAGATTTATTAAAAATCGTGCAATTTTTGGGTGTCTACAACTGCCCCTCTTTGCTGGAGTTGTAACACAATGAATAGCAAAGAATAGACACAACTGAAAATTGCACGTTTGAAAGACATCTCATCAGTTGAACTTGCTTTGGTCAAACAAATGAGTGATAAAAAACATGGATTTGAAGATAGCCAATGAAACCCCTGCTAGAAGTCTGATGGGGTGGCGTCTCTTCCTTATCTCAGATTTCTTGGAGCTCTCGTGGCTATGAAAAGAAATCTGAGACAAGCAAATTTTTAAAAAAAGGTGGATTTAAAATTGACCTCTGCAAACGCAATTGCTGTTGATGTTTTTCACTTTACAGCTCAACAAAAGGAAGGAAATATTCCATTGAATTTTCTATGATTTGATTTTTATTGATTCACCTGGGTGCCATGTGCTGCCCAAACCTGTGCTTGAATATTCTGCAATTTGCTTTTGCTTTTCCATCTTTTTGCTCTCTCAATAATGGTGTATGTGCCCTTGCTGCCCATACCCTGCCTTGATGCCTTTTAACTGCCCAAGTGTATGCTCTTTTCTTGATTGCTGGATTTGAGAATCTGTTGATCTAACCTCATACCCTTACTGCCCATGTTCTCTCTTTCATGCCTTCTTACTACCAAACTGAATGCCATCTTCATGATTGAAAGATAAGGGCTCTTGTTTGGAGGCATTGCCCAATCTTTAGGATGATACGATTCCTTTCATTGAGGATTCAGAAGCAAAGGAAATTGAGAATGCCCCAGCCTTGATGCTTTGGAAATGCACTTACCTCACAGCAGAGATGAATTTTTTTTCTTTTCTTTTTTTTTTCTTCTTTTGTTTTCTTTTTTCTTCTTCTTTTTTCTTTTTTTTTCTTTTTGCCTTCATAAAAAGAAATCCCTATAAAAGAATGCAAAAGTGCATATAAAAAATAGGTTTTGTACTAGTGGCCTCAGAATTCTCTAATGCTTGTAAAACCAATGTTTTATGAAAAGACATAGATGCTCATCATAGGCCAAAATATAATTTTTGCTTTTTTTTTTTTTCTTTTGTTTTTTTTTTAAAAAAAATGATCCAATCACTTATTAGCATATAGTCCAAAAGAATTAAAATCAAGTTGAATAATGAGAAGATTATTTCAGAAAATGAAGAAAGACCAAAATAAGCCTTCGGAACCTTTAGAATCATTCCCATGACCATCGGCTTGTCCATTGATGCTCCAGATATGATAGCTCTTTCAATCTGACCATTTTGCCCCGGTTTGGAAAGACCTTCAACTTGAAAAAGTTGTTTCTTGCATCCATGATATGAAAACTCCCTCATATTTCATGACAATCATGGAATTCTCTTCTCATATGACACCATTGGTTTTCTCCTTGTAGATGGTTGATTATTTACCATGTAGTGCCCTTTCGGGTTTTCACTACATTTTCTCCATTTTTTTTTCTTTTTAATCCTTCATTACCAGAAGCTGATGTAGTCATATTTGCCTTAATTCAAAATTTCTTAATCAAAGAGGACTTATGAATGGGACGAAATGTAGGCTTGGTTTTTGTTTAAGAAGAAAAGGGATAAAAGGCTCAAACACCATATGATTAAATGGGTTAACTGAGATTGTAATTCTTATGGCATTTCTTTCCTTAGAATACAAAATTGTCTCCAGTGTTGAAGTTCTTCTTCCTTTAGAACTTTCACCCCAGTATTGAACTTCTTTTCTTCTCTTTGCAATTTTTTATTGCCCCTTTCGGAAGACATTCTCCAAATATCCCATGGCATTTGATGATTTTTTTGTTCATCTTTCTTCTTCTTCTTTTTTCTTTTTCTTTTCTTTGCCCCCCTTTCTGAAAACATCTTCAAAATCCATTTTGAAATGCAATAATGCCCCTCCCTTTTTCTTCAAATTGTCCCTTCGTTCTTTTTTTTTTTTTTTTATGCCTCAAGAAATCTGCCCCAGTGTGGGGTTACAATTCCCAGTTTAGGTTATTTGGAAAAATTTATCAAGCTCAAAGGGTCTAACTAGGGATTTCAAAAATGTTGGGGATAAAGAAAGAAAGGCCTCTTATCATTTTAAGAAAAATCTGAATTTTCAGACTTGGTAGAGTTGCACTACATGACTGGCTCAGGATTTTTTTTCTTTTTCTCTTTTCTTTTTTGTTCTTTTTTTTTTTCAAGACAAAATCTCAACCATAAAACATCCTTCTCACCAGATTAGCCTCTTTAATCAAGCTTCATTTTCATTAGACTTTGTAGCTGAATCGCACTTCATATCTCAACCAATGAACTAAATCTTTCCATATTTTCCAATGCAGAGTGCAAAGTTGGATTCATCTTTAGAGTCAAAAATTTCTTCCTTTAGTTTCTTCTTCATTTGCTTTTTCTTGACGAGCAAATGATGCAGTCCTCTCTGAATCCATATGAAATAAATTTCCGCACTTGCTGCTTTCAAGTGAAAACTACGGGTCATCTTTGATTCCAAAGTCCATAAAATTGGACATTTCAAAATTTTGCAAAATATTCTTCTCATGACACTTAAAAAGATTTGAATATCCATTTAGAGTGTCGTTTTCTTCGGTTTTGGTCTCGAAATTGATCCCAATGTCGAAGTTATATTCAACTTCAAGAAAATTAATGGGAGATATGACCCATAAGTAAAAAGGACCCTGTTGAAAACTTTTTTTTTCTTTTTACTTCTAAAAAAATGTTTAAGGGAAAATCTTTTTTTTTCTTTTCCAAGAGCCTTTATTGAAACCACTTCCTGAGAACAAGGCTCCCTAGGATCCTCAGGAAATGTGCATTCTTTTTATGGGGGTTTCTTTTCAGAGAACGTGGGAATTCGAAAATTGCCCCTGTTCTCAAAGGCAAAAGTGGATTTTTCCCCGATTTTGCAAAAATTTCCATCTTCTGCAGGTTGAGACAAGAATTCCTTTCTTTGTTCAGCAATTTTCTTCATATTTAGGGCATCATGCTCAGCCCCTGGAAGAAGTGACGTTACTTGATCTGGGACTTGAATGACTGCCCAATCAATGAAAGGCATCTTTCTTTCTGCTTCTTCTTTTTCCTCATTCTCTGCCATTGCAAAGAATGCCCCGGCTCCTTCTGTAAAATCCTGTTGCTCTCGTGGCAGTGGCTCAGGCTCACCCGTGGCTTTGGGCAAAGAAGGTGGTTTGGAGGCATTGATTTTGGCCATGAAGGATGCGACCTGGACTGGAGAGGAGTCAATGTCGTCAGCAATCTTGCCATTTCTTTTCCTTCCAGGAATGACACTGATCTGTTCCTCTACCTCTTCCTTGTCAAAATAGACCTTAACGGACGTCCCTATGGGTGCAATTAACTGCGAGGGATCAAAGGTCCTAGGTCCAGAAGAGATGGCCCCCACGAAATTGGAGGGGCCTGCCCCATTGTGTTGGGGTAGAGGATTCTGACCAATGTCAGTCCCGGAGGGAGAGGGAGCAACCGTGTTAAACTGCAGGGTCTTCTGATCGATCAAATCCTGGATGGCATGTTTTAAGGGCCAACACTTGTCTGTAGGGTGTCCTGGTGCACCCATATGGTAATCACAAGTGGTGGAGGGATCAAAATTCTTTCCCTTTGAAGCATTAGGATATGGTTCTTTCAGAGTAACATACCCTGCGTTTAACAGGGTTGGCAAAAGCTGGGATGGAGTCACAGGAAGAGGGGAAAAGACCCTGTTCCTTCTGGACGCCATCCAAGCGTCTCTCTCCTCTTTCGAAAAGACCTTCCTTTGGTAAGGCATTGTTTGCTGAGGAACATTGACATTGAGAGGGTTTTGATATGTGGTTTGTGGTTGGATTGGCATGGATGGGGGTGCAGAAATGTTGATTTGGAGGGGTTGCTTTGCAGATTGGAGCTGTACCATATTCACATCCCCTTCTTTCATTCCTCCATTCCTTCTTGCCCCATTCCCCTTTTTCTGAGCAAAGGAGGCAGATGCATCTGATTGGCCGGTTGCGGCGGAGTAATCGATGATTCTCCCTGATCTTACTCCATCTTCAATCCGATCGGCAACTTGCACCAAGGCGGCGAAACTGGTGGTAGTCTGACCCACTAGATGATTGTAAAATGGCTGCCCCAGTGTGCCGATAAAGGTGGAGGTCATTTCGGGCTCCATCATTGGTGGCCTTACTTGGGAGGCAGCTTCTCTCCACCTCTTGGCATACTGCCTAACTGTCTCTTCCCTTCCTTTGCTCATCTTCATCATATCGTACCGATCTGGCACGATGTCTGAGTTAAAGCGGTACTGAGCTAGGAAGGCATCGGCCAGATCTTTCCACCTCCCGATCTTGCCATGGTCTACAGTCGCAAACCACCTCAAGGCTGCCCCAGTCAGACTCCTTTGGAATAGTTGGATCAAAATGCTGTCATCCCGGCCAAATTGGCACAATGCCCCACAGTAGAGCTTCAGATGGCTCATTGGGCAGCCAGTGCCGTCGTATTTGTCAAAATCAGGGCACTTAAACTTGGCCGGTAGGCATACGTCGGGGTAGAGGCAAAGATCATCAAAATTTGTGCCTCCTAATGTGTTAACCCCCTTGACTTCCCTCAGTTCCTCCTGGAGTGATTCCAGCCTCTCAAAAAATTTCTTCTCTGTTTCCATTCTCAGTCTTTCCTTCTCCTTCTCTTTCTCTTTCTCAGATTCAGACTCCTCTTCCCTGATCAAGATAGGCTCAGAGATAGGTTGGTGGAATTCGGATTGAGATGGAATGGGTTGTGCTGGTGGTGGAGGTTGGATAGGTTGAGCTGGTGGTGGTGCATTGTGGGAAGAAGAGGCTTGGTGAACCTGAGCCTGAGCTTGTGCCTGCTGCGCCTGCATTTGGGCTCGGGCTGCTTGGTTAGCCAGTAGATTCTCCAGTAGTTTGGTCATCCCAGCCACTTGCTCCTGCAGTTGAGCAAAGGCTTCAGCAGACACAGTAGATTGTTCTTCAATAGGATTCATGGTGGCAGATTTCAATCTCTGAGAGCGCCTGGGAGCAATGGTTGCAGGTAGGAGCCGAAGACCTTTGGTAAAAGAAAAAGACAAAGAAAAAATGTTAGTATCCCATTAAATCATGTTTACACACCTATGAATGCATGTATGTAGGCTTAGTGAACATGAGTTTGGAATTTTCATTCATTTTTTGCCTCTCTTTTTTTTCTTTTTGGATTTTTTTTTATTTTGGTTAAAATAACCTTATTAAAAAGGAGGGTGATTGATACGAAAAAGATCAATCCAAAGAATTGTTGGAGTATTCTAGGGCACCCAACGTCCCACAGAAAGATGATGTGCCTACAGTAAAAGCCTGTAGACAAATCAATACTTGGAATCACGCAAGCTTCCAAGGGCTTATGAATTGGTTGGTACGAAAAAGACTAACCAATATTGGAAAATTCTAGGGCTTCCAACATATCCCACAAAAGATGATGTGCCTACAGTAAAAGCCTGTAGACAAATCAAGACTTGGAATCACGCAAGCTTCCAAGGGCTTATGAATTGGTTGGTACGAAAAAGACTAACCAATATTGGAAAATTCTAGGGCTTCCAACATATCCCACAAAAGATGAGATGCCTAAGGTAAAAGTCCTTAGACAAATCCCAACTTGGAATTACACAAGCTTCCAAGGGCTTACTAATTGGTTGGTACGAAAAAGACCCACCAATGCTGGAATATTCTAGGGCTTCCAACGTCCCACAAAAATGAGATGCCTAAGGTAAAAGTCCTTAGACAAATCCCAACTTGGAATTACGCAAGCTTCCAAGGGCTTATGCTTTGGAATTAAGGCTTCCACAGCCTCTTGAAATTACGCAGGC
Organism: Buxus sempervirens; assembly: GCA_947561395.2. Classification (NCBI taxonomy): domain Eukaryota; kingdom Viridiplantae; phylum Streptophyta; class Magnoliopsida; order Buxales; family Buxaceae; genus Buxus; species Buxus sempervirens. Next base: position 8,131,134 of record OX387194.1, on the reverse strand, counting down.
TTTCAAGGGCCTATGAGTTGGTTGGTACGAAAAAGACCGACCAAAGTTGGAATTGAGGCTTCCACAACCTCCTGAAATTACGCAGGCTTTCAGGGGCCTATGATTTTCTAAATTCAGGCTTTAGAAGGCCTATTAAGATTTTGAAAAATTCTGGAATTTCAGGCTTCCAGGAGTCCTATGATATGCTTTTCTGAAATTCCGAGGCTTTCAGATGCCTAAAATATTTTTGATTTCCCCTTAGGTGTTTTTGAGTTAAAAAGAGACTCAAATGGCTTTTAAGGAGATGATTTATTCAAAATTTTCTTTCACTTGATTTTGGCAATGATTATTTGCTTGGAATTCAAAGGTTTCCAAGTGACCCATAAATTGCTCTTTGGAAGAAATCTTAAAAGTTTGAACACTTTATGATTAAAGATTTCTTATAGATTGATTTTTGATTGGAATTTGCCCCATTTTAAAAGAGTTGAGCTTCCTTTCATGAATTGTATTACACTTTAAGCTTAACATGTTTTGGAAACTTATTGTGATTTCCAAGTTCGATTCTTGAGATTGAAGTATGATTAGGTTGGTTATTTGAACCAATTCTCTTTTAATCATTTACTTCATTTAAGATGGGCTAAGTGTTCAAATTAGGTAAAAAGAGCCTAACATGAGCTTAAACCGCAAAATTTGGTGCTTGACCCGACTTTTGGTTTGAGCCAACTTTATTTCATCATTTTCACCTTTGAGTTGGATTAATTTGCTCAATTTAGGTGAATATGTTCAAAATGACCTTAATCTCTTGATCTGGGTGGATTTGGAATCGTTTAAATGCCATTTATCTTATTTGGAGCCCCTGCCCATTTGCTTATATGACTTAGGGATGAAAGGACCCAGAAATGTTTAATTAGTATGGCCAGAATGGGATTTTCGGCTTAAAACCGCACACTCAGGACGGTTTGGCTCAAACCGTATGATACATGCGGTTGCAGCGAAAATGCAGACAACCGCATACTCAGGACGGTTGCAAGCCGAAAATGAGATTTTCGATTTGTTTCTTTTTCCAATTGGTTTCATTAGCTTAGTTAAATGCCCAAACACATTGTTCACCATTGGGTGGCTTCCAGACTGCCCCAAATTGGGCATTTGACACATCAAACGGCATTAAAAGCCCGCTTAGACCAAGTATTTCATGAAGGTGCATGGAGAGACCATCAATATGCACAAACAGATCTCTTATGATAAAAGAAACATGTTACAATACAAATTGGCCTTCAAGGGCACGAATCAAAATAAAATTACAATTTTAGCCTCCTTGGGCTTGAGAATGGGAATTTTTAAACTAAAAAGGAAAAATCCCTTTGTACCAGCAGCTCCAGGGTGTTCTCCACACCAATTTCCTGCAAAACAAAGGATTAGTAATATTCATACATAGGAGGGCCTAGGTTCCCTCCCCAAAATGGACACCCAATGCATGGATTTCGGGACTTTTAGGTGCCTCCTATGGACATTTGGGGTAGAACGACACATAAGAAGAGTAAAAACTCTCTCTAAGGGCTACACCAATCCTAGGATAACAACAAATTTCTGGGAATAACAAGATCCCCACAAATGGCCAACATGAGCTTGATATTTACAAAGTAAAGATGTTACCACAAATAATAGGCTTACATTACCTTGTTACCTCATGTTTACCTTCCAAATGGTGTCCATATCATGCCTTGGACCACCTGAGCCATGCAAGACGGCCTTCCCTCAATACAAACCCTTTTCCCATCGTATTTGGTTTACTTTGGCCAAAAACGTGTTTCTCCACCTTCAAGCGTGGGGGTTTTGGGTTTTGGCTTATTGGCAACTTAGAGCTCAAGCCTAGTGTATGACCAGAATTCTAGATCCACCATGTCATCACATCATTGGCTCAAAGCTTCTAAGGTGAATGTTTTCACTTTCGCTTTCCGAAGTAACGACCTCGGTGCGCCAAGCTACACACATTCTTGTTCAACTTCCTATAGGTGATAGGTAGGCTGTGTAAAAAAAATAAAAAGGTGCACAAGTGCATTTGAACAAGATGGGTCACATTCAACACAACGTCCCACCCTTGCCACTCTTTTTTTCGTAGCCATGCAAGCACAATCCAAAAACAACCAAGGCATGATATAGAGATCATTTGTGATAGATAAACATGAAAATATCAAGGTAAAAAAAACCTAGCATGCTCAATCTAAACATGCATTCACCCAATCATACAAACATGAAAGCATGTTATCATGTTATACAAAAATAACATTTAATTATGGTGAGCATGCTTAACATAGTCAAAACATCTCTCAAAAAATTCAGATCTCATGCTCATGACATCAAAGCTCTAATCAAAGCATGCTTATCATGAAAATATGGCAACCTAGCATGCTAAGACTAGTTAGGCCTTCCTAAGCATGGTTCTAAACATAATCAAGGCATACACACATCACATGCCATATTTCCATGGGTCTTGCATTCTCTCTAAAACAAAGGCATTCAGATCAGCATGCTTCTTAAACAAGCCAAACAGCAAACAATCAAATAAAAGCAATCCAACATGCTAAGCACACAACAATGGCTCAATTCCACAAAAGTCCCCAGCAGAGTCGCCAGTTGTGAGACATGGATTCGTCATCTCGGATGACTTCCGATTATCGTCACGCGGGGATCGATAAGAATAAGAGTCGCCACCATCCATCTTAAGGGTGTGAATGGACACCAACGGGTTCATAAAAGCCAAATAGAGCCAAAGTAGCTCTAATATATGGAAAAATCCAGAGATTGGGTACGGGGAATTATTTATGAGCGGGGGAAGGTGTTAGGCACCCCCACTCATCCGTCTAAGACGGTTACCACATGCTTGCTTATGCTATAAATTGTTTGCTAGTAAAATTAACAAAAAGGTGCTTAACAAGCACAATGTGTGTGACCATTCCACATGAGAAGTCTAATGAGTTTAGACTCTCTTTGTGGATTCATCACTTCTAAAACTTCATGAGTGAAGTGAAATCGAAGTAAAAATGAAGAAAATCAAGCCAAGGCAAATCTGGAGAAATTCGGTCAAAAGAGCTTGAAAGCTTTGATAAACCATAACTCATTCAATTTAAATCTAAATCAAATGAAACCAAAGCCATTTGAAAACTGGTATATAGTAGAGTATACAGTAAAAAATTCAGCTCAATCCGATTCAACCCGAGAGAGAAATCCACATATGAAATTTGCTGTTATAACTCAGAAAAAGTGTTAAGTAGGCATTTTCAAAGCTCTATTCGTGGAGTTTGGCTCAATAAAAATCCCTGAAAATTGGTATGGAGGAAGTATGTAGTGACATCTTTCCAAAGAAAAAAACCTCACATCAATCTCTATCCGGATGTGACTTGTGTGCTCTCTTGAACAGGCCTAGAAGACCACAGATTAGCTCTGGACTATGCCAGCGAGCATCTCTGAGTCAACTGAGCACCCAAGGCACAAAACAGGTCAAAATCTGTTGAAACCAGTTGGAAATGAAAATAGACTTCTCAAAGAAAACTCAGAAATTGAAATCACATAAAACGGATTAAAACTGAGCAAATAGTGCACCATCGAAGTGACAAGTTCAGCAATCTGGGCTGAACTGTCCTACAAACTTTGAGGAGATGGTGTCAAAAATTGGCTACATGGAAGTGTACGAAAATTTCCAGATTTTAAATAGACCTCCCAATCTATCACATGTCTTTGGAATCACTCAAAAATTCATCCGGAGGATGAAGTTATGAGCATTCCAAGACAGGCTACAGATCTGTCCTGTTTTTGAAGAACTTTGAATAAGAAGCCAAAATCAGTGTATGTGTACAAATGGATTCGACCAAAACCATTTAAAATCATGAAAAACAACTCATGAACTTCTAAAAACTCATTCTAAGGCCGATGATCTCAGATTTTCCATATTTTACATGGAAATCCAAGATCTAGCCTATTTGATGAAAGTAGTGAAAAGTGGGTGCAAAGATGTGGAAAATCACATTTTCTATGAGAAAGTTAGAATCCATGGCTATTGAGAGCATGGATCCTTGCATCCTCTCCATATGCAAATCAAAATCACATCAAGCACAAAATTATCATAAGATCAACATGCCATTCAAAGTAGGTTCTAAGCCTAGAGGGTCCATTCCAACATCTTTTTCCCCAGGCTCTCTCTTCACGTTTTACGGCTAGAGAGGATTCCCAGGTACTTTGGATGTGGTTTGGGGCTACAAGCAATCACCAAGGCCTTACACTACAGAAAGGTAGAAGGAGAGATTGCTGGAAAAGTAAAGAGGAAGCTAGAAAACCAAATGGAGCTTTACCTTTGGTAGCTTGAACAGTTGAGGCAGCAATCCAGCAGAGTTTTCCCTCTTCTTCCAGAGCCTCCAAGCTTCAAATTCTCAGCCATTTGCAAGAGGAGGACCCCTCTATTTATAGGCCAAGTCAAGGGTAGAAGAGTCCCAAGGGCAGGCCAAAAAGGTCTTCTAGATTATTCCAATTCTCCTCCAAGGCTTGAATTGGAGTAATTCAGCAAGTTTCGGAGGGTGAAATAGGGAATTCAAGTCCCTGAGAGAGAGGTAATGTGAGTAAATAAGGCTCAGAGATCGAACCTTTTCGCAAATGCACGAAACAGCCAAAACCGTATACTTAGTGCGGTTTCTACAGAACCGTCCTATATGTGCGGTTTCTATGCAAATTCATCTCAACCGCACATACAGGACGGTTCAATTCAGTTACGCTCGCTATGATTGCTGTCGACGTGTCTCAACGGCCGAAGCTTCCGGAAGCCACGTGGCAGCTCACGCAACAAGCATGAACATCAACCGTGCTGTGTATGCGGTTGCAACCGTACATGCAGTGCGGTTCAGACCAAATGCTCAAAAACCGCACATATACCACTGTCAGCACACTTTTGGTTGGTTTTGAGCCTTAGCTGCACAGGCCAGGCTTATTTACATGTAATATCGTTTAAGTAAATGTCCTCGTATTTTTAATCTCCATTTACTTAAGATATTACATGTAAATAAGCAAACACCCCCCCATTTGAATCCATTAAAAATATTTCCAGACCCAAATTCCAAGTGAATAAAAAGTCAACTTTCCAGTTCCAGGCTAAATTCCGATTTCTCAGGTCCGGTAAAAAGATTCAACATGTTGATACAAAGGTATTTATCAAGATTAAAAATCTCAAAAAATTCATTTATGCAATAACATTGTTAAAAACCTAATTACCGGGAAAAATTATCTTCAAATGTTGCTTTAAAAAATATTTCATTTTTTGGGGTCAAAAGTCAACAAAATTCAACCCGAAAAAGTTTGACTTTGCATAAAAGATTGAATTCGGGCCTTTTCCTTTGCGGCTTTGGATTCAAATTGGTTAAGGATCTTAAACCCAATGCTAAGAATTGAAAATTCAATAAAATATTTCTCTCCTTCAAGATTTATTAAAAATCGTGCAATTTTTGGGTGTCTACAGTGAGAATGGTAGACACAACATAATGTCTATAGCCCACTAACCTTAACCTTAAGGCTATTTCCGAGATTTCCCCTCATTTAATGAGGAATATGATGGTAAAAGTGAAAAGCTCTCGGAAAACCCTAATTTTCAGCAAAACTTATGTATCCGACATGTCAGGTCGATACACTAGCACCTATGTGTATCCGACAACATGTGTCGGATACATTAAGGGCTACTTGTATCCGACAGCTTGTGTCGGATACGAATGAGGAAGCTTGTATCCGACCTGAGTTGTCGGATACAAGGAAAACTTGCTTTTTTCACATTTTCGTGCTGGCTTCAAAGGAGATAATTGTTTTTGATGATTATTGATCATTTTGACTGTGCAATTTGGGGTGTCTACACCGCATATATATTGCGGTCATGCCTTGACTGCAAATCAAATGCGGTCAAGGCCAAACCGCATAGCAAATGTGGACAAGACCAAAATGGCATGTCTACACAGATTCTGCATAGCCTTGGCCCTTGCTTGCATAGGCAATACTTATTTACATGTAATATCATTTAAGTAAATGTCCTCGTATTTTTTAATCGCCATTTACTTAAGATATTACATGTAAATAAGCAAACACCCCCCCCCCCCAATTGAATCGATTAAAAATAGTTCCAGACCCAAATTCCAAGTGAATAAAAAGTCAACTTTCCAGTTCAAGGCTAAATTCTGATTTTTCAGGTCCAGTAAAAAGATTCAACATGTTAATACTAAGGTATTTGTCAAGATTTAAAGGCTCAAAAAATTCATTTATGCAATAACATTGCTAAAAACCTGATTACCTGAAAAAATTATCTTGAAATCTTGCCTTAAAAAAATATTTCATTTTTTGGGGTCAAAAGTCAACAAAATTCAACCGGAAAAGTTTGTCTTTGCGGAAAAGATTGAATTTGGGTCTTTTCCTTTGTGGTTTCGGATTCAAATGGGTTAAGGATCTCAAACCCAATGCTAAGAATTGAAAATTTCAATAAGATATTCCCCTCCTTTAAGATTTATCAAAAATCTTGCAATTTTGGGGTGTCTACAGGCTCAACTTGATGTAAAATTAGTTGGCCCAATCTCGCCTTGGCCTACCCTAAACCCAAACTCCTTGAGCCCAAATCCAACCCTAAAATCAGGCTAATCCAATTTAATTGTAAACTTAAGATAATTGCATTTTTAGACATTTTATGATAAAGTAAAATTATAATTTATGAACTAAATATCAATTAGGATGCAACATGACAAAAAATTATTCCATACATATATATATATATATATATACAAATATAAAAGTAAAATAAAATCCACATGTTATTTTGAGTACTTGAGAAAGGAAAAGAAACCAAAGATGGTATTTTCCATAAAATCGCCCTCCGTTCATATAAATATTTATCTTTTCCATATAGAAGTAAGGTTACTCTCTATTTAATTAATTAAATTTACCATTCTTAGGGATGTATTAAACCACCCTCATAGATTCCACTTCAACATGGTTGGCACCCTTTCTTCAAGATTCTATAAAATTAACTAGTATAGAGATAAACCATTAGTGTTGTAATTTTCTTAATAGCATGTTGGGAAAAATAAACTCTCAATTACCTCAAACAAGAGAGAAAGAAGAACTCCCATTTCTCTTAAACAATAGAGAAAGATCATGCAAGGAGCTATGTTTGGATATGAGTCATGGATTTACTCTTTAGTTTCGGCTTTTCCAACTTTTTGGGTCACAAAGCATGAACCCAGGCCCAACCCAAACTCAACTTCGGGCTTAAAATTAAATTCGAGCCTGACCTAAACTCAAACTAAAGTCTTAGTTCAAGCTATTATTCGAGTTGGATTGGGTGGACTTTGGGCTGGTTGGGTAAAACTTACAGCTTTGCTAAGATCTACTGTGAAACAAATAGCATTGTTGACGCCTTTGAAACTCATGCACTAAATTCCTTATTTTGGAAGTTGAAATCTTCCCATCCTCCCTTTTTTATCTTCTTTTTTGTTTGCAAACTCTCTTTGATGTACCTATCTACATTTTGTGTGCACTTTTGATTAATAATATTAGGGGACTACGCATGCTAAGCATGTAACAAATTACAAAACCATAATTTTTAATTTTTTTTTTTGTGGGGCCCATTTAGAAAAACATTTCACGTTAAAAGCAAGAGCTCACATCACGCCATTCCATTGAATTAGTTAGGGACAATTTGGACAAGGAATGTCAAGTGCAAATCTTGCCTCCTCGTTTTATATATTAATATTTGTATAGATTTGGTTCAACAAATTAACGCATGGGAAAACAATTGCCAAGTATTGGCCCAGACCGAAACCTTAATATGCTATTACTAGACTTATATTGAAATCTTCTAGGCTGACTTCAATTGAAGGAGGTCCGTGTGTAAATTTCTAAATGCCATTAAAATTTGTGGAAGGAGCAAAACCTGATGTGGCTATAGCATATCTGGCTTTAGATAGAGCTGATCATTGGACGCGCTTGGGCGGGTTCGGGCCGAGCCAGAGGTCAAACATAAGTGATGTTGTTTTTGTCCAAGCCCACCTAGCCCGATGATTAGGCCTGTGACTTAAAGACCAAGGCTGTTCAATGAGCACACTTAAATACGCAAGCTCAACGAAGCTTGTCCAATAACAATCACTTAAGACGTCCAATTTTATACTTTAAAAAGGAGGCAAGAACGTTAATCCTATTTTATGATAATTCAAAACAGATATTGGGAAGAAATTTCACATGCCCGTGAGATTCTATGTGCTTCCTGAGATTATCGCACGTGAGATTCTAGTTTTAAGCAACAATCACACGACAGCAACCAGGAACGCTTGCTCCCCTCTTCTCCACAAGCGAGAGGAAACGTGGAGCAGCAGAAGAGAAAATGGACCAAAACGCTGCTTCCCTCTTCTTTGTCAAGCTCTTTGTCAAGCTCTTCTTCTCATTAAATTTGCGTTTTCAATGGCGATTAGTTCATCATTGGTCCCTTTCTCTGTCAGTCTCCGTTCCGAGCGTCCACAACCACATCGTTTCCAATCTGGTGCTGCTGCTTCTTTCCTCAATGGAGGCAACAGCCTTCGGATTCACAGTCCCTTGCATACAATCTCTTCTTCTTCCTTCTCTGCCCGCTTCTTTGAGAAGAAGAATAAGAAGAAGAAGAAGAAGAAGCTCTCCCTTAATCGTTTCGTCACTGTAATAACTGCCGCCGCCGATTACTACTCTACTCTTGGGGTTGCCAAGTCCGCAAGCAGCAAAGAAATTAAGGCCGCATATCGAAGGTTGGCGCGCCTGGTAGTAACTGAGCGACCGGGTTTCTAAATTTTCCTCTTATTTGAAATCTAGATTTCGCTTTATTTTCTTTCTTCCTTTTACTCGTATAGAATTAATGTTAAGGGCACTTTGCTTGCTTGCAGTTTTCTGGGTTTCGAGAAATGATGTGAAGTGTGTGTGATAACTGATAAGTGATAACGAATAGGGTTATAAGATTTCCCTTTTTTTGAGACCCATCCATCTTTGGCGGAGTCGAGATGGAGAATTTGAAATTAATTGATTAATTTTGCAATTCCATTAGCGAGATTACAAAGTTAAGACTTAAGAGGCATATTTTAGAATACATTACTCAAGTTATCATTCTGCGCGTTGTTTCCTTGCTTTTCGTAAATTTAGATGTGAAGATTTTTGGTGAGTTGTGCAATGATGACTTGTCGGAGGAGGTTGCCATTGACGCTCTGTTTGTTTCATCGGAAAACGGAGAAAAGAAAATATTCCCTAATTTTGAATTTTTCCAGACGTTTTTTCGGGGAAAAACGACAACTAACGGAAAATATTTTCCAAAATGAAGGAAAATCGACGGAAAATATTTCTCCTCCTCGACTTCGACTCTCATCTTCCTCCTCCCAGACGAACAACTTCGACGAAGATAGCTCGATGATCCCCGTGTTTTCATCTTCTTCCTAGGGCACGACGAAGATAGCTCGGGAGCTTCGTGTTTTCTTCCTCCTAAGGTACGACGAAATCTGAGCCTCGCTTTCCTCCCTCCTTCTTATAGTTTTTCCTGCACATCGCTTGCTCGGTAGTTAAAGACCACCTGAAAGCAGAGTCTTTGTTCGTCAATCGAAAGTGGCGGATTTCTCGACTTCATTGCAGAACCCTCTTGGAGCGGGTACGCTCCTTTCTCTTTTTATCTTTCTAAAACCTAGATTTGATGATATTATGGCTTTCCAATTGATAGGATGCATTAGAACCCCTGGATGGTCGCTATTACTGCAAGATTTAAGTTGCCAACGATTATTGGCACTAAAGATTTGCTGCCATGTTTACTACTATCACTTTTTTCCGTATCATCCTTAGATTCACCGGTGACCTTGTCTTTTGATTTACTAACAGATTTAGGGGTACTATCCCTGGATTTGCTAGACAAGGCTCCTTCATTTCTAGAAATTTTAATTCAAATCTAAATTCAGATCCTCGGTCATTCAAAATGTTCTAAACAGAAAAAAAAAACAAATATTCAAGGACATCTGTGCATTTGCTCACCTTTTTGAGGATGCATTGACCTTCAATTGCTTTGCCGCATAATCTGAATTTGTTTTTGCTTTCTTCTTTTGGTGCCTGGTCAAAACGACCAACCAGAAAAACATTGACACAAATTAGACAATGTGGCTGTACAGAGTCTTTAAAGGAGAAGTGTGAAGTAAGCAAGATGGGTGTTTCACAAGTTGAGGTTACTTTGTTATAACTGTGCTTGAACTCCTAAAAGACTGATTCCAGTGGAGATATTATGGAATTCCAAAACCATAAAGGAAGATAACCCAAGTGGGGAATCTATTCATGTCAATCCCCATGTATATGGATCTGATATTTCCGTGGTATAAGAAGTTTTTGAACTTAAGTTTTTATTTCTTAAAAAAAGCGAAGGTATTGTCAATATTTTGTAATGTCATGAGAACATCACATTGGCTGTCTGCAATAAAAGTTCCAAATTGAAAAACATGTCTAGGTGAAATGACTCAATGCAGGATGCTCATATGTGGGTCAATAAAAATATTCAGGATGGTTATAGTTATCCTAATGGATCTGTTCTTTTGTGGGGATCTCCTAGCTGGTTACCATATGCTGATTGACTCAAGTGAACATGGAACAAAAAGAAGATATCCATGTTCTTTATGAGAATGGACTCAAGTGAAAGCATATAATAAAGCCATTGAACTTAATGGGATTTCAAATTTGCAGGTCCTCGTAGCTGCATAGAGTGTTACTTTTCTCCAACTTAATATGCTCATTGAACCAGCTTACTAATTCTTCTATTTCTTGATTGCAAACATGATTGATGTAGAAATGGCATTTGTAGTTTATAGAAAAATGGTGAATTGGTGTGGTGTTCCAAAACTTTAAGTCATTTTAGTGTTGGGATGAACATGTACTGTAACTATAATTGAAGCATAACAAAAGCACTCATATCAAGTGGAGGAATAGATAGAAGCACTATATGCTAATTGATCTTGTGCTAACTGAAAAATGCATGCCTCTCCTATTCCCTCTAAAGCCCACCCTTGGTACTAGGGATGGTAGGGGATGTAGCAGAGAATTTCTGGTCCTTCTAGAGTTCTGGCTAGAGACAGATCTTATTCAGTTACCAAGTTTGATAAGTCTGCTAAAAAGAGACAAAAACCAGATTCTTCTAAAGAAGGAAAACGTAGTGCTTGTGTCCAGTTGGGCTTTCTGTTTGCTTTATTAAGTCTCAGATTCAACTTAAACCTAGAGAAATCTCCTGACATTGAAGATAGGTAGGTTTAGGTGGTGTTTGAATGCCTTTTAGGTTCCTTTTCTAATATCTTTACCCTTATTCATTAAATCCATCAATATCCACCACACAGAAAAAATATAGTTCCAGGCAAACCTCTCTTGCAGTAGAAAAGTAGCTAAGCCAAAATCTTAGATGTTTGGATTTCATAGAAGAATGTTGTAAGCATTTATCTGAAAATTAATGAGAATCAATTATAGGAATGCCTATTCATGATAGATTTTCACCCTCTCTTTTTTTTTCTTTTTTTTTTTCAATTTTTAACTTTTTATTTATTTTACCCTGATGGGCTACTTGTGAATGCCACTTAATCTACATCATCCCAATCAGTTCAAGCAAATCACTGCTACTCTGTAGCTGAAGTCACTTTCCCCTGACATAATAATGTTTCAAATTGATACCATACTAATTCCTTCTTCCTTTTTTTTTTCTCTTTAGTAACATACATACATGCTTTTATTTACTCCCTTCTTGTTTTAAAGTTGTTAATCTTTGTTCAGCCACATAACATTTACCAACCCCATATTTACACTTGATTTATGTAAAAATATAGTGTATGCATTTTCTATTTTTATCTAATTGCTAATTAAATTGTATATGACATGTAGGCACACCCTAAAGCTACATCGTACATAAACAAGCTGTGAGACATGGGAAAAATCACCGGAGATGATTTTCCCCCCGTCAGCACACGGGCTCAACGCAAAAAGTGGGAGAGTGTAGACACCCCAAAATTGCACGATTTTTTATAAATCTTGAAGGAGAGAAATATTTTATTGGAATTTTCAATTCTTTGCATTGGGTTTGAGATACTTAACCCATTTGAATCTAAAACGGAAAAGGAAAAAGCCCGAATTCAATCTTTTGTGCAAAGTCAAGCTTTTTCCAGTTGAATTTTGTTGACTTTTGACCCCAGAAAATGAAATATTTTTTAAAGCCAGATTTCAAGATAATTTTTCCCGGTAATCAAGTTTTTAACCATGTTATTGCATAAAAGAATTTTTTGAGATTTTAAATCTTGACGAATACCTTGGTTTTAACATATTGAACCTTTTTTCCATACCTGAAAAATCGGAATTTTGCCTAGAACTGGAAAGTTTACTTTTTATTCACTTAGAATTTGGGTTTGGAACTATTTTTAATGGATTCAAATGAGGGGGTGTTTGCTTATTTACATGTAATATCTTAAGTAAATGGAGATTAAAAAATACGAGGACATTTACTTAAACGATATTACATGTAAATAAGTATTGCCTGTGCTAAAATTTGGAAAAAAGGCTTTTTTCCTTATATCCGGCAACTCAGGCCGGATACAAATACTCCTCTTTGTATCCGGTGGAAAAGGCCGGATACAAGGAAGCTTTAGTGTATCCGGCATCATAGGCCGGATACATTAAAGCCCTTGTGTATCCGGCCTGATATGCCGGATACATAAGTTTTGCTCAAAATTAGGGTTTTCCGAGAGATTTCACTTTTTACCATCATATCCCTCATTAAATGAAGGGAAATCTCGGAAATGGCCTTAGGGTTAAGGTTGGTGGGCTATAGACATTATGTTGTGTCTACCATTCTCACCAACCCTAACCCTAACCTTTGCCTATAAATAGGAGGCTCCTCCTTAAGCAAATGGCCATTAACTCTTGTTTTGAATTCTCGCCAAGAAGAACTCCAAGAGAAGAAGGAAACCGCTGCGGAAGTGCTTCCAGAACCCAGGTAAGCCTCAAACTTTTCTTTTATTTTCTGTCTTTACATTTCTAGATCTAGATCTCTTCTTCTACCTTTCTGTAGAATAAGGCCTTCTTTGTGTGTGAAAATCCTTCCCCGGCTCAAAGTATCTCGAGACTCCCCCTAGCCGTAAAACGTGAAGGCGGGATCTAGGAGAAACGAGACTGGGGATTGACCCTAGTGTTAGAACCTATGTAGCATAAAGCCTTTTGATTGATTGTAAACCGTTCCATATTCAAAGTACCATTGATTATCTTGAAGAACCGTGTTTAACGGGGAGAGAGAACAGAGGGAAACGATAATGGAACGAAACCCTAGGTTGTTTTAGAACCTTATTTTGATGAATATGTATGCATACTATTGATCTTGTTTGGTTTTTCACACTTGCACATACATATCACTATTTTGGCGGGATAGGCTCACATTTGGGGATTTATTACATTCATTGTGATAAATCTCAAATAAATGGCCTCAATCAATTCTGAAATGTCTTTGGATGATTTTTAAAAGATTTGGATTCATCTTGCATGAATCACACACACTTTGTCACAGTTTTGAGTTGTTTTTGTTCAAAAAGGGCCTAACTGGACAGCACCTGTACCCTTACTTCGGACGCTTATAACTTCATCGTCCGGATGAATTTTAGAGCGAATCTAGAATCATGGGAAAGGTGAGGCTGTCTAGTTTATGTCCACCAAATTTCATTAATTTCTATCGAACGGATTTTTGACACCTCTCTGTCGAAGTTGATTGGACAGTTCAGGTTCAAATACAGAACTTGTCACTTCGACGGAGCGCCATGTGTTCGTTTTAAGTTCGATTCGAGTGATTTTTGTTTCTGGGTACTCCTTTATGAGTTTATTTTCAAATCCAGTTGGTTTCATAATTTTTTGACTCCATTTGAATTATTGGTAACAGATTTACTCAGAACTGCTCATTAGTACTTTTCTGGGCAAATCTGTGATCTTCGGGGCCTGTTCGGGAGACCACCCAAGGCACATCCGAATGAGTTTTTGTATCAGGGTAGTTTCTTTTGAAAGATGGCCATACAGACTTCAATCACACCAAATTTCGTGGGTTTTTATGGAGTGGATTTTGCTAGGTGATTTTCCAAAGTTGCCTACTTGTTGCTTTTAATCATCCCCAGCAGCAATTTTAAAGGAACATAACTCCTAGGTTTTCACCCGGAATTACTTGAAATTTTGCATGAGACTATTATTTACCATAATCTTTCAAATGGATTTAGTTTGATTTGATTTAAATTTGATTTGAGTAATTTCAAGACAAATGGCATTACTTTTCACCGAATTTTCCGGATTTGATTCAACTTGGCTTTGTACATTCTTTTGCTTGGATTTTTATCCTTTTATGACATTTCAGAAATGATATTGACATAAGAAAAGATCTAAAATCCATTTGGATCTTCATGTGAATATATTATACACTTGTTCCTTTTTCAAGGCTTTTCATGATTTTTTAGCAAGCTTCCTATTTTCTTTTAGCATGAACAAACGCTTGGCAACCACTTCGTATGGATGAATGGGGGTGCTTAACACCTTCCTCCGTTCATAATCTAATCCCCTTACCCATCTCTGGATTTGATTTTCAAGTAGGGTTATTTTTACCCTAGAATTTGCTTTTTAACCCTTTTTGCATATTTTTGAACTCTTTTGGTGTCCATTCTCACCTCAAATTTCTGAATGGTGGCGACTCTCCCATTTTGCATCGAGCCCCGTGTGTTGAGGGAGGGGAGATCACTCCGGTGATTTTTTCCCGTGTCTCACAAAGAGTCGCCACCATTCAGATTTTTGGGTGTGAATGGACACCAAAAGATTCAAAAATAATCAAAAAGAGCTAAAAGGCAAATTCTAGAGTAAAAATAACTCTACTTGAAAATCAAATCCAGAGATGGGTAAGGGGATTAGATTATGAACGGGGGAAGGTGTTAGGCACCCTCATTCACCCACACAAGGTGGTTGCCAAGTGTTGTTCATGCTAAAAAATAAGAAAACTTGCTAAAAATCATTAAAAACCTTGAAAAAGGATAAATGTATGATATCTTCACAGGAAGATACAAATGGATTCCAGATCCTCTTTTATGTCAATATCATTTCTGGAATATCAACAATAAATGGAAATCAAAGCAAAGATTGCACAAAACCAAGTTGAGTCAAATCCGGAAAATTCGGTAAAGGATAATGCCATTTGTCTTGATATCATTCAAATCCAATTTTAAATTGAATCAAACCAAATTCACTTGAAAGATTATGATAGATAGAAGACTCATGCCAATTTTCAATCCATTCCGATTAAAATCCTAGGAGGTATTCTTCTTTAAAATCTGCTGCTGGAGATAATTAAAAGTGATAAGTGGGCAACTTTGGAAAATCATTTAGAAAAATCGGCTCCATATAAATCCATGAAATTTTGTATGAGTAAAGTCTGTATGGCCTCTTTCAAACGAAACTAGCCTCATAAAAAAATTCATTCGGATGTGCCTTGGGTGGTCTCCCGAACAGGCCCCAAAGATCACAGATTTACCCAGAAAAGTGCTGTTGAACAGCTCTGAGTAAATCTGTTGCTCATGACACAAATTGAGTCAAAAAAATATGAAACCAACTGGATTTAAAATTAGACTTCCATAGGAAAACTCAGAAACAAGAATCACTCGAATCGGACTTAAAACGAACACATGGCGATCAGTCGAAGTGACAAGTTCTGTATTCAGATCAGAACTGACCTATCAACTTCGACAGAGAGGTGTCAAAAATCCGCTCGATAGAAATTAATGAAATTTAGTAGGCATAAACTAGACAGTCTCACCTTTTCCATGATTTTGGAATCACTCCAAAATTCATCCGGACGATGAAGTTATGAGTGTCCGAAGTTGGGGTACAGTTGCTGTCAAGTTAAGCCATTTTTAGAGAAAATCAATTCAAAACAGTGACAAGAGGTGTGTGATCCGTGCAAGATAGATCAAAATCCTTTGAAAATCATTCAGATTTATCACAATAAATACAATAAATCCGAAATATGAGCCTATCCCACCAAAATCACGTGCTATGTATGTGTAAGTGTAAAAAATCATTCCAACAACATAGCAAAGATAGCATGCATTCATATCAATCAAAATAGGGTTCTAAAACAACCTAGGGTTCTGTTCCATTATCGTTTCCCTTAGTTCTGTCTCCCCGTTAAACACGGTTCTTCAAGATAATCTTGGGGTACTTTGAATATGAAACAGTTTTCATAGAATCACAAAGCTTGTAGCATGCATTTAGATCAATAAAAAAAAGGGTTCTAGAACAACCTAGGGTTCCGTTCCATTGTCGTTTCCCTTAGTTCTCTCTCCCGTTAAACACGGTTCTTCAAGATAATCTTAGGGTACTTTGAATATAGAACGGTTTTCATAGAATCAAAAGGCTTATTCAAAAGAGGTTCTAGTACTAAGATCAATCCCCAGTCTCATTTCTCCTAGATCCCGCCTTCACGTTTTACGGCTAGGGGGAGTCTTGAGATACTTTGATCCGGGGAAGGGTTTTCATACACACATTAATGGCCTTATTCTACAGAAAGGTAGAAGAAGAGATCTAGATCTAGAATGTAAAAACAGAAAATTAAAGATAGGTTTGAGGCTTACCTGGGTTCTGGAAGCAATTCCACAGCGGTTCCCCTCTTCACTCGGAGTTCTTCTTGGCAAAAGTTCTTGACAAGAGTTGTTGGTCATTTGCTTAAGGAGGAGCCTCCTATTTATAGGCAAAGGCTAGGGTTAGGGTTTGCATGATGGTAGACACAAAATGATGTCTAGAGTCCATCAACCTTAACCCTAAGGCTATTTCCGAGATTTCCACTCCTTTAATGAAGGATATGATGGTAAAAAGTGAAAACTCTCGGAAAACCCTAATTTTGAGCAAAAAGCTTGTATCCGACATGTCAGGTCGGATACAAGCACTTCTCTTTGTATCCGACAGATAATGTCGGATACAAAGAAGATCCTTTGTATCCGACATTATCTGTCAGATACAATAAAGATGTTTTGTATCCGACATTATCTGTCGGATACAAAAAAAAGAAGCTTTTATCCGAATTTTAACACAG
The DNA here is from genome assembly GCA_947561395.2 of Buxus sempervirens. Taxonomy (NCBI): domain Eukaryota; kingdom Viridiplantae; phylum Streptophyta; class Magnoliopsida; order Buxales; family Buxaceae; genus Buxus; species Buxus sempervirens. Next base: position 8,114,018 of record OX387194.1, on the reverse strand, counting down.
GAAATACTTATTTACATGTAATATCGTTTAAGTAAATGTCCTCGTCTTTTTTAATCTCCATTTACTTAAGATATTACATGTAAATAAGCAAACACCCCCCCCCCCCCCATTTGAATCCATTAAAAATAGTTCCAGACCCAAATTCCAAGTGAATAAAAAGTCAACTTTCCAGTTCTAAGCAAAATTCTGATTTTTCAAGTCCAGTAAAAAGATTCAACATGTTAAAACCAAGGTATTCGTCAAGATTAAAAATCTCAAAAAATTCTTTTATGCAATAACATGGCTAAAAACCTGATTACCGAGAAAAATTATCTTGCAATCTGGCTTTAAAAAATATTTCATTTTCTAGGGTCAAAAGTCAACAAAATCCAATCGGAAAACGTTTGAATTTGCACAAAAGATTGAATTCGGGCCTTTTCCTTTACGGTTTTGGATTCAAATGGGTTAAGGATCTCAAACCCAATGCAAAGAATTGAAAATTCCAATAAAATATTTCTCTCCTTCAAGATTTATCAAAAATCGTGTAATTTTAGGGTGTCTACACAAGCCAATCGATATGTACAATGAGTTGTGCATGGTTTGTGGTGACGACCAAACAACAAGAAGTTTTAGCAAGTCGACTGACGATCTTTCTCATATTACTAGTCCATCAGCAAATTATGACATATTATTGGTCCAGACGTAGATCTCATGGCAAGAGAAGCTGTCCATAAATTAGTTAAGTGGCCAAGGCAATGAAGACCAATACTCAACAAGAGTATATTTCATTTCTTTATGGAGAAGTAATGAAGGTGGAAGGATTTGATGAGATTATGCTCGAAGAAGCATCTGACTTTTTGAAAGAAAATGAAAAGCTAGCAAGGTCATTTCTTGCAAAAGGGGAAAATGGTTGTAAAAGATGGTTGATAAAGTTTCAAAATGAGATTCGTCAGAATGAAGCTAGTGCTAGTTTAGACTAGGTTTTAGTTTATATATGTCTTGACTTATTTCTTTTTATAATATTTTATTTACTTCTTGTTTTTATATTTACATTTGGTTGATTATAGTTTGAATATGTGTCAGTCATGGATTTTGGAGATTTCATGCTCTTATATGCTTTGAGACTTATTTCTTTTGTTTAGAATGGTTGGTTCTTATCTTTTGCAGTTTATTAGTGTTTACTCCGATAAAGACTATCACCTTTGTTGAGAAGAATCCACATGTAATTAGTTGGCAATTTATTTTAATTGTATTGGTTCACTTTGAAGGTTCTTATGCTACCACCACCTTTTAACAAGATAACAATAGTATGCAGTTTGAGTATGCCATCCATCTTATGTATCATGGATGATAAGACCATTATTATCGTATATCCAACTTACTGGAGTTAGATAAGAGTTGTTTTTATAAGAGGGTAGAAATGCTATGGATGCAAAGGATTTAAAATTTGCATGGAAAGTAAGCGCTCAAGCCATTTTAGTTCCTAGGGGAGGTGTTTTTAGTTGCATTTGTATAAGAAAAGAAAAAAGAATAAAATTCTAAAACATTTTCCATGTTACATCCAAACACTTGGAAAATTTTCTTCCTCTTCCAGAAATTCTTTTCTTGGAAAATTTTCTTCTGGAAAATATTTTCCGATGAAACAAACAGAGCCTGAAAGAATGCAACCGAGGCATGGGATTGGGATTTGCATCAGAGTTCTGAGGTGTATGTGGAACTTTGGTATTGAAAAAAATCTTGGAGGCATGCCTATTTTGAGTTCCTTGATGACATAAAAGATTGGATCCTAGTGATTGTTACAGTCAAGGTTAATCAACTGCGAAGGAAAATGAATTTAGAAAGAAGCTAAGTTCGTGGGGTGTGGAAATCTTGTGAATGTATTTTCATATTATGTGTAAACTTCCGTATCTTTGTTCTAAATGCTTTCAAACATAGATCTTGCATGGAAATAGCAAAATGAATGTATATTAGAGAGTACCTGCTGGTTGGCTTAAATTAAAATAAATTATTTATCAAATATTTACCGTAAGGAATGAAGTTAGCATGCATGCACTCCTTTGGATGCGCATTCTTAGCATAGCCCAATAGATCGGTTTCTTAGTGGAATCGTCAAAAAAATATTCCTACTTGTACTAAATATCCTTACAATAGGTATAATACTTAATTAATTTGTACTTATGAAAAACTAATAGCAAAAATAAACAAAAAATCAAAGTGAACTGAGACACGCAATTTACGTGGTTTAGCAAAGATCCACTATATCCATAGATGAATTAGAGTAAAACTGAAAAGGGATTCGATTGATTGAAGGTATTAATAATTAATTAGAATTTGCTTCAACCATTTTTATACACAAGCTTGAGCCTCCCGGATCGGTTATATATTGACTAAGGCTCCGTTTGTTTTGACATAAAATCTAATACGGAAAATGTTTTCCGGCTAAAATGGGGCTTTTCACGTGTTTGTTTCAATATAAAATACAATATGATATAAAACGATTTTCTTAAAACATAGCTATATTCCGGAAAATGACATACCACTAACGCTCCGTTTGTTTTGATGTAAAATCTAATATGGAAAATGTTTTCCGGGTAAAATGGGGTTTTTCACGTGTTTGTTTGAATGTAAAATACATTACGATGTAAAACGATTTTCTTAAAAGATAGCTATTTTCTGAAAAATGACATACCACTAAAAATGCCGTATGTCATTTTCCGGAAAATGGATCATGCACAATATCTAACAGAAGTGTAACTCGGGTCAGTTCGATTCAGGTTGAGGTTAACCCAAAACCAAACCAAAAATTTTGCAATCACCCAAACCAAACCAAACCGCATTCAAAAACCAAAAATATAAAACCGAAAATTGAACCAAAAATAAATAAATAAACAGAACCCAAAACGAACCGAATCGAATTATTAGTGATCAACTCAGTTCGATTTAGGCGAATAATGAATTCAGTTCAATTTAACTGAGTATCCAATCCAAAACTAAACCGACTTAGTTCGGTTTAGGGATTTTTGGACCAATATTGATCCGAAAAACTAAAAGACCAAACCGAACCGAAGTCGATTGGTTTGAGTTTGGTTTTAACCGAACCAAGTTGTACCCCTAATATCTAGCATAAGAAATGAAAAATTCTCATTTTCTAAATCTATTTTCCAATGTCCATCCAAACAGTTGAAAAACTTTGATTTTCTTGAAAATATTTTCCAATATAAATGTTTTCCAAAAGAAAACGTTTTACATCAAAACAAACGGAGCCTAAAAACAAAGTTTTATTCGGCATTATAAGAAATATTTGCATATATATATTCGAGGCGCAACAAGAAGTATCATAATTCTATATTAACATCAAAATAAACTGTTTGTCATGCATTAACTGAGTTAGAGGTACAAAATGTACGCTTTTTTCTCAATAGTGCAGCCTTTTTCAATATGAACCTTGGCTAGCGACCAGCGAGGTTGGTGGACGTTTCATTTCGGGGCTATATCATCTACAGCAAAGATACAATATGGGAAAATTAATTTTGAGTGACATTTTTCAAAATAATTTATATTCAGCAAGCAAAGTTATAAGTTCTAATTTTTAGTGAACTTTATTAAAATAATTAATTTTTAATGATATTTTACTATTATAAATCGGCTATTCCAAGAATGCCCTTACATCACTCATCTAAATGGCTTGTAAAAATCACTCACTCAAGTTACAAGTCATTTAATCGCTTATACAAATCTAAAATAACTTGTACAAGTCAATTTATTACTTTTATAAGTCTTGGGAGTGAATTGTATAAGGGCCCCGAGGAATTTATTCCTAATAGTAAAATATCATTAAAAATTAATTATTTTTTATAAAGTTTTATTAAAAGTTAAAATTCAAAATTTTATTGACTAAATATTAATTATTTTGAAAAATTATCAAATTTTCCCAAAAATATTGGAGAGAGAATAATACCGGTTTCAAAGAGGTGAAATTGAAATAAGTGAATCGATTGTTTAATTTGCATATGCTAGCTACTACAGGAGTAAACTCAACTTAGGCTTTTGAATGGAGAAATTTTCTTGCTTAAACCTACCATTTTTCAATCAAGCCACTGTGAGACATGGGAAAAATCACCGGGATGATTTCCCCTCCGTCAACACACGGGGCTCAACGTAAAATTGGGAGAGTCGCCACCATTCAGATTTTGGGTGTGAATGGACACCAAAAGGTTCAAAAATATGCAAAAAGAGCTAAAAGGCAAATTCTAGAGTAAAAATAACTCTACTTGAAAATCAAATCCAAAGATGGGTAAGGGGGTTAGATTATGAACGGGGGAAGGTGTTAGGCACCCCCATTCATCCATACAAGGTGGTTGCCAAGTGTTTGTTCATGCAAAAAAGTAAAAAAGCTTGCTAAAAATCATTAAAAAAAACCTTGAAAAAGGACAAATGTATGATATCTTCACATGAGAAATCCAAATGGATTCTAGATCATCTTTTATGTCAATATCACTTCTGGAATATCAACAATGAATGGAAATCAAAGCAAAGATTGCACAAAACCAAGTTGAGTCAAATCCGGAAAATTCGGTAAAAGATAATACCATTTGTCTTGAAATCATTCAAATCCAATTTTAAATTGAATCAAACCAAATCATTTGAAAGATTATGGTAAATAAGAGACTCATGCAAAATTTCAAGTAAATCCGGTTAAAATCCTAGGAGTTATGCCTCCTTTGAAGTAGCTGCTGGAGATGATTAAAAGTGACGAGTAGGCAAGTTTGGAAAATCACCTAGAAAAATCGGCTCCATATAAATCCAAGAAATTTGGTGTGATTGAAGTCTGTATGGCCATATTTCGAATGAAACTAGCCTCATACAAAAATTCATTCGGATGTGCCTTGGGTGGTCTCCCGAACAGGCCTCGAAGATCACAGATTTACCCAGAAAAATGCTGATGAGCAGTTCTGAGTAAATCTATTACCAACAGCACAAATGGAGTCAAAAAATTATGAAACCAATTAGATTTGAAAATAGACTCATAGAGGAGTGCCCAGAAACAAAAATCACTCGAATCGGATTTAAGACGAACACATGGCGCTCAGTTGAAGTGACAGGTTCCGTATTCAGACCTGAACTGACCTATCAACTTCGACAGAGAGGTGTCAAAAATATGCTCAATAGAAATTAATGAAATTTGGTAAGCATAAACTAGACAGTCTCACCTTTCCCATGGTTCTAAAATCACTCCAAATTTCATCCGGACGATGAAGTTATGAGTGTCCGACGTCGGGGTACAGTTGCTGTCAAGTTAAGCCATTTTTTTAAGAAAACCAACTCCAAATAATGATAAAGTGTGTGTGATCCGTGCAAGATTAATCAAAATCCTTTGAAAATCATTTGAAAACATTCCAGAATTACTTGAGGCTATTTATTTCAGATTTATCACAATAAATGCAATAAATCCGAAATATGAGCCTATCCCGCCAAAATCATGTGCCATGTATGTGTAGGTGTAAAAATCATTCCAACAACATAACAAAGATAGCATGCATTCATATCAATCAAAATAGGGTTCTAAAACAACCTAGGGTTCCGTTCCATTATCGTTTCCCTTAGTTCTCTCTCCCCGTTAAACACGGTTCTTCAAGATAATCTTGGGGTACTTTGAATATGAAACAGTTTTCATAGAATCACAAAGCTTGTAGCATGCATTTAGATCAATAAAAAAAAGGTTCTAGAACAACCTAGGGTTCCGTTCCATTGTCGTTTCCCTTAGTTCTCTCTCCCGTTAAACACGGTTCTTCAAGATAATCTTGGGGTACTTTTAATATAGAACGGTTTTCATAGAATCAAAAGGCTTATTCAAAAGAGGTTCTAGTACTAAGATCAATCCCCAGTCTCATTTCTCCTAGATCCCGCCTTCACGTTTTACGGCTAGGGGGAGTCTTGAGATACTTTGAGCCGGGGAAGGGTTTTCATACACACATTAATGGCCTTATTCTACAGAAAGGTAGAAGAAGAGATCTAGATCTAGAATGTAAAAACAGAAAATTAAAGATAGGTTTGAGGCTTACCTGGGTTCTGGAAGCAGTTCCACAGCGGTTCCCCTCTTCACTCGGAGTTCTTCTTGGCAAAAGTTCTTGACAAGAGTTGTTGGCCATTTGCTTAAAGAGGAGCCTCCTATTTATAGGCAAAGGCTAGGGTTAGGGTTTGCATGATGGTAGACACAAAATGATGTCTAGAGTCCATCAACCTTAACCCTAAGGCTATTTCCGAGATTTCCATTCATTTAATGAGGGATATGATGGTAAAAGTTAAAAGGTAAAAGCTCTCGGAAAACCCTAATTTTGAGCAAAACTAGTGTATCCGACATATCAGGTCGGATACACTAGCGCCTATGTGTATCTGGCATATGCTGCTGGATACATTAAGGGCTACTTGTATCCAGCATGTTCCATCGGATACGAACAGATATACTTGTATCCGACCTGAGTTGTCGGATACAAGGAAAACTTGCTTTTTTCACATTTTTTTGCTGGTTTCAAAGGAAGCAATGATTTTTACTGAGTATTGATCATTTTTACTGTGCAATTTGGGATGTCTACAACCACTTAGATATGTAATCATTTTTTGATTTTTATTTTTGCATTTGATTATTAGATTTATTTCTCTATAATATTGATGATCAAGGCCTCAAAGGAAAAAAAAAACTAAACTTCGAAAATATTTTTAATAATCCTTAACACTTAATATTTCTTTATAATTGTGATGAAGAACATTAGTGATACTTATTTAGTGATACTAATAAAATTAATTTTAGAAATGCGTATAAAAAGAAACATGAGCAATATAACTTTTTTTTTTATGATATCTAAATTAAAAACGTCATAATTGTAAATTATGGATATATAGCGCGAGAAGTTGGAAACTAGTCAATATATGAAATAATTGAGAATTGAAATCACTAGTAAGTTTCTTAATTTAAAATGAAAACAAATGAAAAACAACTCAGCTGGATATGAGAGCAAGCTATGTCATTTTGTAGTCACTTGCAAACTATTAAAAACTTGACAGAGAGTGGTCTACAGCATCATTTAGGGGATATTAGATGTTTTCTTCTTCAATGAGTAAAATTACATTATTAATGCCCATCAAAATTGGCTTGCTTTAATTTTTCTGATGTGTGGTCCAAACTCTCAAGATTAGGGAAACATGCCTTCACTCATGCTATAACTTTTTTTCCCCTAATTTTTTCCTTTGCTGATTTTGATTAGTGTTTTTGTTAGAATGATAGTTTGATTGTTCTTTCGAATGCTATGATGTATTAAATGGACTAATTGTGATTTGAAGTTAATATCTTTTAATTAAAAGCACGCTTTAGAGGTATAGAATGTTTATACATATAATGTAAATTATTTATTGCTATAACAATGACCTTCATTTATCCAGATTCCCATGGACATATTTTTACGTTTGTAGGCAAGGAGCAAAAGGAATAAGAATTCTCAACCCTTGAGATTGTTATATCCTCGATGGCATTATCAAGCAACTTTACATAATTCTACCAGAAAAGGAAAAAAAAAACTTTACATAAATTTAGGTAGTATCGAAATGTCATTTTTTTATATTTAATTTATTTTCTTTCGTCCCTGAAAATTCTTTATTGATAATTTCACATGGTACAGGATCATCTCCCAAATTGTACATGTATCACATGTGATTGATCAAAACTACCTTTTCTCCGTATACTAAGATGGTAGGGATTCATCTTGGTTCGGTTAAAACTGAGAACTTATTGACCCGAACTGACTTTGGCTTGGTTTGGGTTACGTTTCAAAGCCTATGGTTCTGTTTTTGTTTTAAAATATGTAAACAAAATTAATTTTGGTTCAGTTTTGGGTTGCCAATAAAATCCAACCGAAACCTAACCTCGAATGAACCTATATATGCATATATGTTTAGATGTCAATTCAAACCGAACCAAACCAAGCTGCACCCCCACCTTTAGTCACTAAGGGAGGCTTCAATTGAAGCTGCTCTCGCTTGAATCTAAAGGTTTAAGAGCTTTGTAATCTACAGTGTAACTTGAACTGACTAAAAGTTCTTCTAGGATTAGGAGTTCAGATTCATATTATTGTCGTCTGAGACTCTGAATGACCGATGGGAGGTGCATCATATACCATCTATAGGGGAACCTTGCCTCCATTGGCGTTTGCAAGCAATCATGTTGTGTCTTAACTACTTGGTTTATATGGAAAATAAATTGAGAAGAAAGATTATTAATCTAGCTTGATTTCTAGGTAGATACCTACTAGAATTCTTCACTCTTGCATTTGGAAGCATCTTCCATTTTCTTGATGAGGCAACTAATTAGGTTGGAAGCAAAATATAAAGTGGAAGCAATGGGTCAAAGTATTGATTTGGGAGAAATAATTGTACCATTGAATTCTCTCCCACACAATTGGAATTTCTAAACATGTATTTGTCTCACAGTTTCCACGTTGTCAAGTCTGATTGTGAAGGAGGAAGCATAGTAGATAATTCATTTGGTGCAACTTGCATAACCTTGCAACATATATCTATAGAGACCCCAATGAGGGTGTGGTTGAAAGCTGTGCACGTCGATTTACAAGACTTTATTGGCTATAATAACATAAGCTTGTGAAGATAAGGGAGACAATAGAAGTCTCAAGACTTATGGTTTTGAACTGTAAGAGTAAATATTTATGAATTACCGTTTAAGATTTAATTAAATATTTTGAATTACCATTTAGACTTGGAAATAACTCTTGAAAGCAATTGGAAAGCCCTAACATATCTTGTTTGTTGTCTTAATATTAATATCGATGCTGTGGGTACTATTTGAAGGACATCCTATTTGATCTTTGAATCTACAATTATGATTAGATTTCTGTCATGTAATGTGTTGCAAGTTTGGTTTACTTTTATTTTGCTCACATTATGGCAGCCACTTTTATGCATCTTATGTATGATTAGAACTGCAAGAAAGGAAAGGTTTCAAGATAATTAAGTAAAGATAGGATCAAATGTTGGTTTCTGTGTTTTATCAAAATAATTCCTTTGCACTCAGTGTAAAAAATAAATGGTTGCCTCCTTTTAAACTTGAATGCATTGAGATGTTCAATCTCTACCTGGGCCGAATATTTCCTGCATGGATACAAACGCAAAAGCAATTCATCAAGGTAAGACTTGTAAATGCTGGAATTTCTAACACAATACCGGACTGGTTTTTGGGAGTTGTCATCCTAGGTTTTTGTCTTGGATCTCTCCAATAATCAGATAAGAGGAAGGGTGCCAAAATCATTATCATTTAGCTACCAAGCAAGTGTCTACATAGATTCAAACTATTTGGAGGGTGAGTTGCCACTTTGAGTGTTCTAAGTTTGAATGATAATTTTTTTCTTTTTTTTCCGAACACATGCCTCTACGGATCAACGATATAATGAGGCCAACATTGACCGAGTTATATCTTTCTGAAAACTCACTAAATGGTATCATTCCCCCATCAGTTGTTAGTCTAAAGAATTTGAAGGTACTTGTTGTTGGGAAAATATATTTTCCATGTGACAAATTGCATGACAATACTTATTGGAAGTTTTGAAAAAATTATGTGTGTGATTTAATGATCAAAGCATTGTATTATATGAATGATGAAATATTAAAATCTGTGTATGGATATATGAATGTGACTTTTGGGTGCTACTGGCAGTGTTAATTGTAACATGCTGTAGATACAGGCTCAACTGAAATCCCAGGCTGTTGTGAGTTTCAGTTGGGTTAGTTTAAAATCTATTACGGTTGTTACAGTTTGTTAGAGCAGGTTGTCAAGGTGGTTAAGAACTCTTGATTTAAAGGTTCTCGAAGTTTTTGGAAGCTGATTTTTCGTCCAGGAGAGCTTGGTGAAGAGTGGAGCTGGAGGAGATCAGGAAGGAGAGGTTGCTGCAAACTTTTGGAAGACTGAGAAAGTTTTCGAAAAGGAACATTCCATATCTGTGAAAGATTGGAATGGGCAATCATGAGCTGTCTCAATGGTGATCATGTGAAGCCTTGAGATTGCTGAAAAGGTTGAAGATCATAGTCTAATTAACAAAGGTTGTGGAATCAACTTTGTGAGTTAATCTTTAGTTGATTTCAATTTGATGTATGTTTGAAATTTTTGTACAATACAGTTTACATAAATGAAAGTCTTTCCAGATCTGGTTGTGTGTTCTATTGTTGTTGTTTTTAAGTTCTTAGCATTTTAAATTCCAGATCTGGTTGTGTGTTCTATTGTTGTTGTTTTTAAGTTCTTAGCATTTTAAATTTTGATTGTTGATAAAGGATCCAAGAGAACAGGGACCTGAGATTAGAAATCTCACTTGTTCTTTCAAGTATCGTTTATCTGGAGAAATCCCTTGGGTTTGGAAGGACTTACCAAACTTGTGGCACTTAGATCTATTGCACAGTAATTTAACAAGAAGCATTCCAAGTTCAATGGGCTACCTATTGCAACTCAAGGTACTGCAACTAAACAACAATCATAATGGGCTACCTATTGCAACTCAAGGTACTGCAACTAAACAACAATCATTTGTATGGGGAATTTCCTATAGCCTTGAGGAAGTGCACTACATTGGTATCTATTTATCTTGGCAAGAATACAGTCTCGAGGAACATATCATCATGGATTGGAGATAGCTTACCAGATTTGTCCTTTCTACGATTATGGTCCAACTTGTTTAGTGGTAACATTCCTCCACAGTTGTGTCACCTTTCTAATCTCCACATCTTGGACTTTGGACATAATAATCTGTCAGGACCAATTCCGTTATGTTTGGGAAATTTGAGTGGTATGAATGAGCCTTTGCCCGAAATTAGATCATTTTTCCGAGAGTATGTGGAGGTTGTTGTGAAAGGAAGAGAATTTGAAGACAATAACACCATTGACTTGGTGAAGAGCATAGACTTGTCAAACAATAGTATTTTTGGAAGGATCCCTGAAGAGCTAACAAACTTGTATGGAATAGGAACCTTGAATTTATCAATTAATCATCTTATAGGCCGGATTCCAAAGAAGACTGGGAGTTTGAAATGGCTCGAAACACCTTATCTGTCAAGAAACCAACTTACTAGCTTGATTCCTTTAGGCATATCTTCTTTAACATCCCTAAACCCCTTGAATTGGTCATATAATAACTTTTCTGGGCGAATTCCTTCAAGAAACCAACTACAGACCTCAAGGATTAATCAATTTATGAAGTTAATTCTGAACCCTCTAAACGAGGTGTGCCAGGATGATGAAATTGCCAATGATCCATCATTTGTTCATGGTTAAAACAAGGATAGAGATGGCTCCGAAGACTTGTGGTTTTACATTGGCATGGGATTTGGATTTTCAACGGGGTTCTGGGGTGTATGTGGAAATACTAGCTTGCTTGCCTATGAACCAAATCATATGGAAATAGTAGTTAGCATTTTCAATGTACACATCTTATATGAATATAAAATAAAATCAACCCACCATAAGGTCCGGGATCAAGAGTCCAATAAACTACTTTAAAAGCGAGCCCAATTAGCTATTATAATCTTTAGTTTCTCTATGTACACAAAGATGTGGGCTGCCTTATTTTTCCAAAAAATACTGGCATTTCTTTAACTTCTTATCATTCAAAAATTCTGATAAAAATCCTTTGACTCCATCCTTCAATATCTAGATAAATGGGGAGCCTGGGATGAACTGTAAACCCGGATGTCTTCTATTTTGAAATTTTAACTCACCCGAAAAAAAAAGGAAAACTAGCCCAAATTCTGTAGAATGTAATTCGTTGAGATGGCAAAGGGTGAGCTCGGCTAACTCGAACAATGACATTAAATTAGATATTTCCGTATTTAATGCATTGCAGGGGGATTCAAGATTAATCATAGCAAAGGAGAAAAGATTTAGTGAAAAGGAAACACGCCAGACGAAATGGAAACAACGCAGAGAGATTTACTGAAAAGGAAACATGCCTTGTTAAATGGAGCAGACCAAATGGAAACAACGTAGAAGATCAGTATAGAAGGAGCAGTGTCTTGTCATGGGCTGAATCCGGCTCCGCACTCGGACCGGGTCAGACCATTCTGCTTCCCTTTGAAGTGCTTGGCATGGAACCGGATTAGGAATTGGGCACTCTAATACCGCTTGTCAAGGGCTGAGCACTTACAATTCTACCAAAAAGCTTAAGCTATTAGGAGATGTTACCTATCCATCCTTATATGTAGAGCTGGCAACGGGTCAGGTTGGTTCGGGTCGGGTCGGGTCGGTCGTAATCGGGTCAAGGTTAAACGGGTCGTGCTCGGGTTGACCCGATTATTGGCGGGTTGGGAAAACCCCAAACCGAATCCAACCCGCAAATAAACGGGTTCAACCCGATTATATATATTTTTTATTTTTTATTTTTTCAAAAATATTATTAAAATAGGATTATGGGGTAATCGGGTCGGGTTCAGATCATAATCAGGTTGGCAGGTCATAATCAAGTTGATTCATGCAATTTTTTACACTTTTTTTTTAATCGGGTCATAATCGGGTTGGCGGTTCATAATCGGGCGGGTTGGGAAAACCCCAACCCGCACCCGACCCAATTAATAAACGGGTCAACCCAACCCGTTTATAATCAGGTTAGTTGGGTCGGTTCGATTTTTGTCGGCTCTACTTATATGGCCAAAGATCTCTCTTTTCCTATTTGATATGGGACGGAGACTCGTGATAGTGTGGCAACCAAGTTTGGGCTTCCTGTTTGCAGAGGTAGCAATAGAGAGTTCATGGTAGCGTCAGCTGTACAATTGGATATCACGTCTACGTTAGAGGCATTGTTGTGGGTTGGAAAGCCACCCATTTTTTTTTTTCAAACCCTCAATGATGAATAACATTGACTTGTGGAAAAAATGGGGCCCCCAAAGACGTGTGTGGACTTGCTAACCGAAGATTGTGGAAAAAATGGAGCCCCACAAGAAGAAACGATTGAAAAGGAGCCAGACCAACCTTATCTAACGTGGACGATAGGTAGCAAATCGGGTTCGGATTCCTTGTATCAACCCAAATTTGGAAAAAAATGAAGCATCTAGAAATGTGAAGATGACCTTGACGTTTGATGACTGTTGCTTCTTTAAGTTTAAATCCCCTCCCTCCCTAGTTGCACTGAGCATGCCACCATGGATACCAATGTTATCTCCTCGATTAAGCTTCTTTTCCTTTTTCATCTCTTCTTGTCTGGATTGGAAACCATTACACTTGGTTTGTGCCAACAGCGGTTTAGTGATGGTTGCATTCAAACCGAGAGGAAAGCACTTCTCAAATTCAAAGAGGGTCTTACAGATCCTTCTGGTAGGCTTTCTTCCTGGACAGGTGATGACTGTTGCAAATGGAAGGGAGTACTGTGCAACAACATGACTGGGCATGTTGTCAAGCTCAACCTCAGAAACCCGTTTCAATTCCTTGACTACGATGAAGATGGCGTTGAAGCTTATTACAACTCCTGTTTAGGAGGTAAGATAAAACCTTCTTTGCTTGGTTTGAAACGCTTGAATTACTTGGATCTAAGCATGAATGATTTCGCCGGAATCCCGATACCGGAATTCATCGGATCACTGGACAAGTTGACGTATCTCAACCTCTCTCAGGCATCATTTGCTGGAATAGTTCCACCTCAACTTGGAAATCTATCAAGATTGTCTTATCTTGATCTTTATGAATATTCATTTCCTAGTTGGCATCAAAATCTAAGTGTGGGTAATCTGCACTGGCTCTCTAGTCTCACTTCTTTGAAACATCTCAATATGGGAGGTGTGGACTTGAGTAAGGCAGGAGGTCATTGGGTACAAGCAAGTAATATGCTTCCTTCTCTATTTGAACTGCATTTAGCCAAATGTCAACTTGATAACCTTCCCCTTACCCTTCCTTTTGTAAATTTTACATCTCTTTCAGTCCTTGATCTTTCTGATAACAATATCAAATCTTCAATACCTCCGTGGTTGTTTAATGCTAGTCGAAGCCTTGTGAGCCTCGACCTCAGCAACAATTTCCTTCAAGGTCCCATTCCTGATGCTTTTGCAGATACAAGTTCTTTTCAAGAGCTCTCTTTCTCTTTGAATTCAGAAATCAAGGGCCCACTACCAAGAACTTTGGGGAAGCTTTGTAGCTTGAAGAGGTTAGGTCTATCAGCCACTGGTGTTAATGGAGATTTAACTGATTTTATGGATTATTTGTCTCAATGCTCCAATAATAGCTTGGAGATGGTAGACATGAGTTATGCCAAAATCACTGGGTATTTGCCCAAATCATTAGGATCCCTTAAGAACTTGAGAATCCTTAAACTCACCTCTAACTCGTTATCGGGTTCAATTACCATCTCCATTGGTAACTTGTCATCCTTGGAAGAATTGTATCTCAATAGCAATCAAATGAGTGGGAAAATTCCAGAAGGCATTGGGAAGCTCACAGAATTGGTTGTTTTGGATCTACGTGAGAATTCATGGGAGGGAATCATCACTGAAGCTCATTTTTCTAATCTCACAAGACTAAAAAATTTGTCCATATCTTTGACATCTCCAAATAATTCCTTTGGACTCAGTGTGAGAAAAGATTGGTTACCTCCTTTTAATCTTGAAAGCATAGAGCTGGTGAATGTCCTTCTGGGCTGGATATTTCCTGCATGGATTCAAACACAAAGGCAACTCGTCAGGGTAGTACTCGTCAATGTTGGAACTTCGGATACAATACCCGATTGGTTTTGGGAGTTATCTTCCCAGATTTCTGTCTTAGATCTCTCCAAGAATCAGATAAGAGGAAAAGTGCCAAAATCATTGTCATTTAGCTTTCAAGCAAGTGTCTACTAAGATTCCAACCATTTGGAGGGTGAGTTACCACTTTGGTCTAATGTGAGTAGTCTAAGTTTGCATGGCAACTTGTTTTCTGGGCACATTCCGCCGGAGATCGGCGATGTAATGTGGTCAACATTGAATGAGTTATATCTTTCTGAAAACTCACTAAGTGGGACCATTCCCCTGTCAGTTGGTAGTCTAAAGAACTTGGAGGTACTTGTTCTTTCAATTAATCATTTATTTGGAGAGATCCCTAGGGTTTGGAAGGACTTACCAAACTTGTGGCGTTTAGATCTATCACACAACAATTTAACCGGTAGCATTCCCAGTTCGATGAGCTACCTATTGCAACTCAAGGTTCTACAACTAAGCAACAATGATCTTTCTGGGGAATTGCCTATGGACTTGAAGAATTGCACAACATTGGTATCTATTGATCTTGGCAAAAATAGACTATCGGGGAACATATCACCATGGATAGGAGATAGCTTATTGGATTTAACAATTTTACGCCTACGGAACAACTTGTTTAGTGGTAGCATTCCTCCACAGTTGTGCCATTTATCTTATCTTCAACTCTTGGACCTTGGGCATAACAATTTGTCAGGATTCATTCCTCCATGTTTGGGACGTTTGAGTGGTATGATTGACCCTCTCCCCAAGAAAAACTTATTTTTTCGGCAAGGTGTAGATGTTGTTGTGAAAGGAAGAGAATTTGAATACAATATGTGACATCCTGGCTGTCTGAGTGGGCGGTTGTGATGTGGGCAGGGTGAGAGACCTGGGCGAGCTACCACAGTGGCGAGCTACCAGGCGAGGATGTGCATATGGTTGGGAATCCCACAACGCTCGGGGATGCTATAAGTAGTCTTAAGACCCCCAAATTAGCAAGAGGCCTTTTAAGGAGCAACACGGGACTAAATCCCTTGGGAACCCTGAAGTTAAGCGTGCTCGAGTGGGAGCGCTGCTAGGATGGATGACCCCTGGGAAGTTTTCCCGAGTTATCCTTAAGAACAAATCCGTGAGGGCCTGTGGGCCCAGAGCGGACAATATCTTGCTGGTTATGGGTCTGGGGTGTTACAAATGGTATCAGAGACTGCCCCGACCGGAAGGTGTGGGGGTTCGGCCCAACGCGAGGACGCGTTGTCCCATGGAGGGGAGTATGTGACATCCTGGCTGTCTGAGTGGGCGGCTGTGATGTGGGCAGGGTGAGAGACCTGGGCGAGCTACCACAGTGGCGAGCTACCAGGCGAGGATGTGCATATGGTTGGGAATCCCACAACGCTCGGGGATGCTATAAGTAGTCTTAAGACCCCCAAATTAGCAAGAGGCCTTTTAAGGAGCAACACGGGACTAAATCCCTTGGGAACCCTGAAGTTAAGCGTGCTCGAGTGGGAGCGCTGCGAGGATGGGTGACCCCTGGGAAGTTTTCCCGAGTTATCCTTAAGAACAAATCCGTGAGGGCCTGTGGGCCCAGAGCGGACAATATCTTGCTGGTTATGGGTCTGGGGTGTTACACAATATCACCCTTGAAATGGTGAAGAGCATGGACTTGTCAAGCAACAATCTTTCTGGAAGGATCCCTGAAGATCTAACAAACTTGTATGGACTTGGTACTTTGATTTTGTCAATGAATCATCTTACAGGTGAGATTCCAAAGAAGATTGGGAATTTGAAACGGCTGGAAACACTTGATGTATCAAGAAATCAACTTACTGGAATGATTCCTTCAAGTATATCTTCTTTGACATCCATAAACCATTTGAATTTGTCGTACAATAACCTTTCCGGGCGAATTCCATCGGGAAACCAGCTACAAACCCTCAATGATTCATCAATTTATGAAGGTAATTCTGAACTCTGTGGACCACCTCTAACCAAGGTGTGCCCAGATGATGAAACTGCTCATGATCCATCAGTTGTTCATGGTGAAAGCCAGGATGGAGATCAATTTGACGACATGTGGTTTTACATTGGCATGGGATTGGGATTTGCAGCAGGGTTCTAGGGTGTATGCGGAACTCTTGTACTAAAAAGATCTTGGAGGCATGCCTATTTTGAGTTCCTTGATGACATGAAAGATTGGATCCTAGTGCTTGTTACAGTCAAGGTTAATCAATTGCGAAGGAAGATAAATTTACAATGAAACTAAGGTCGTGGAGTACTGGGGAAATCTTGTGAAGGTATTTTCATATTTTGTGAAAACTTTTGTATTATTGTTCTAAACGCTTTCAAATATGGATCTTGTAAATAGCAAAATGAATGGATATTAGTGAGTACTTGTGCTGGTTGACTTAAATAAAATAAATTATTTGTCAACTATTTACTGTGAGGAATGAAGGTATGCGATTAGACATTAGATCTTTTCAGATTTGTTTTGTAGGGGTAAGGTTTGATGTCCCCCCCTATTTGGTGTATTTCGTTTTTAGAATTAATATACAGGTCAGGGTCTGCCTCAACCCTTCTCCCTCTGTTGGAGTGCCACTAAGGTTATTCCTGCCTTAGTGGGCTTTTGCCACCAAAAAAAAAAAAAATGAAGGTAGCATGCACTTTTTTGGATGCGTATTCTTAGCATCACCCAAAAGATTGGTTTCTTAGTGGAATTAATCGAGAAAAAAAATTCCTACTTGCACTAAATATCCTTACAATAGGTATAATGCTTAATTAATTTGTACTTATGAAAAACAAATAGCAAAAATAAACAAAAAAACAAAGTAAACAGACATACATTTTACGTGGTTCGGTAGAGATCCCCTACATCCACAATGATATGGGAATTCCTTCGCTATGTTTGTGAAAATTAGGGTTACAAAGTATAAAATCCTCTCATAGTCGGAAACTACATTTTCACTTATGACTAGCAAATCTAATTAAAATATAAGGCAATTAGTATCCAAGTTATAATTTTACCCTCAAGGCACATACATAATATCCTCAACCCTGTTGACTGGGATGAGCGGCATGAGCCTGATGACCTGCCTTTTCTAACGTGCATGGTAGATGGAAAGGTAGGTCAAGTTTCCTTGTTAATGTGCTTCTAGGTCAGAACTTCATTTAGCCATTAATGGTTAGCTTTAACTTGGTAAAGTTATCACATTCTTCCTATATATATAGTTAATTTTACGTCTCTTAATTTCAATCCTTGATTTGTTTAATATTCTTAGTGGGAGCCTTGTTAATTTCGATATTATCAACAATTTCTTCAGACCTCCCATTTGAAAGCATTTCCTCTAGAGCCAAAATCTGGTGGTTCCGTGAAACCACCGGCTGGGATAGAGTTTGGAAGTGTGGGGCCCCCTCTTGACATGGGCATCCATCTGTGTGTTTCATGCTGGCACCAGGTGAAACGCTCTCCTCCCATTCTTGATGCTTTTACAAATACAAGTCTCTTAAAGAGCTTGTTTTCTATGTGTAGAGAGTTGAATAGTTGGAGTTTCAAAACTTAGATAAGCTATTCCACTTAAAATTTGAGATCTCTTTTCTTTTCTTTTCTCATTTTTTTTTTCCTTTTTGGTAATCTAAATTGTGCATGAAATTGATACAAATAACCTTCCCACAGTAACTTGATCTATAGTCACTGTTTGTGATCTGTTTGGACTATATTTATTGTCCCAATCACCATCCTTTTATTTTGTTAAAGTAGCACCTGCGTATATCTATACCATTGCATCTATATATGAAAGTTGAGAGATTCTGGCTCTGCATTTGGTTTTATAATATGCATACCTTTAAAAAGTTTAAAAGATGTTTCTAATTGTTTAATATAGTACTTATGCCTATATTTTTAGAAAACTATTGTATCCATTAAATAATTATTCACACCTAAATTCTATGAATAGAACAAATAAACATGCTTCTTGATGAAAGAACCTGGCTTCGTTTTGTATTTTTGTTAATTATTTATATTACGAAAGGTTGAACCCAATGGCTCCACATCGTGAGCTGAAGCATATACGGCTTAATGAATGATTAATTAGAGTTTGGGTTGATTAAAGGTATTAATAGTCAATTAGAATTCACTTCAACCATTTTTATGCCTCCTAGATCGACAGATCATTAATTCTCATATCATAATTCTATATTAACGTCAAAAGAGTTGGTGGTACAAAATATGCATTTTTTTCCAATTTTGCATGCACCAACCCTTTTCAATGTGAAACCTGGCTTCCGAGGTCGGTTGGGGCTGCATCACCTATTGACGCGGTTGGCGCTTACTTTGTTGAAGGGCATAATCACATCCAAATGGGCGTAGTTGGAACGTTTTATAAGGTGTTATGAGCTGTAGAGAGAACGTTTAGAGGTCTGAATCAAAACCTCGTCTACTCTGTGACTGACGAACAACAGAAACAGCTGTTCACTTGTCATGATGTTGCTTAAAGATTTGAAACCAATTATAACTAACCATGTCAGCTGAGGTTCTAAAACAATTTGCCTGACTGACTGATGCAGCTAACATAACCTTACGTCGTTCGTACCCGTCCATTGTGCTCACAAATAAAGATACTTTTGAGAAAAAGGAGCCACTAGCAATGGCATGACTTGATTAATTTCCGAATCCTAACTTTTTTTGGCGGTCCTCTACTAACCTATTTGATATGCTAGCTATTGGAGCGGGATGACTTGGACCGACTTTACTTTAATGAATCAATTATAATGACTTTGCAGAGACTTTCGTTCCTTAAAAGGGCCTCTACATGGTTGCACTAAGCATGCTATGAAAAGCATGGATACTACTGCTAGAGCCGGCAAAATGTGATCCGACCCAACGGATCAACCTGATTATAAACGGGTTGGGTTGACCCGTTTATTAATTGGGTTGGGGTTTCCCCAACTCGATTATGACCCGCCAACCCAACGGGTAACTCGATTAAAGGAAAAAGGTGACAAAGTGTCTCGTTCCGACCCGATTAACCCTTCAACCCAACCCAAACCCAGTAAAACTCAATCCAATTACCCCCCCCCCCCCCCCCCCCCAACACTATTTTAATCATATTTTTTAAAAAATAAAATTAATAATAAACGGGTTGGCGGGTTGAACCCGTTTATTGGTGGGTTGGGGGTTTTCTAACGCGCCTTAATTTAGTCCAACCCGAACCTAACCTGATTAACCCTCAACCCGATTACGACCCAACCCAACCCGACCCATTTCCAGCTCTAACTACTGCCATCTCCTCCATTAAACTACTTTTCCTTTTTTCATTTGGTCTTGTCTGGAATTTTTTTCATGAGAATCGTCAAACTATGTTTTTGCAAAGAACTGTATGGAGGGGATTGCATTGAAGCTAAGAAGAAAGCACTCCTTTGCTTCAAAGAGAGCTTGAAAGATCCTTCTAGTCGGTTGTCTTCCGGAATATAGGTGATGATTGTTGTAAATGGATGAGTATAGAATGCAACAATATGACTGGACATGTAGTGAATCCATTCCTTCTTTACGATTTGGGATACGATAGCATAGCATACAACAAGTCCTGTTTAGGAGGTAAGATAGATCCTTCCTTGCTTGGTTTGAGGCACTTGAGTGACTTGGATCTAAGCATGAATAATTTTGACAGAATCCCTATAACGGAATTCATTGGATCACTAAACACCTTGACTTACCTGAACCTCTACCATGCATCATTTGTGGGAAAAATTCCAACTCAACTTAGAAATTTGTCTGCCTTGAATTATCTTAATCTCTATGCTGACCCCTATTACAATGATGATCTAACATTGTATGTGGACAACCTGCACTAGCTTTTTGATGTCACTTCTTGCAATATCTTGGTATGGGAAGTGTGGACCTGGGATATGCAAAGGATGATTGGCTACAAGTAGTTAATATGCTTCCTTCTCTCTTATAATTGCACTTACCCTATTGTGATCTTGATAATCTTCCCCTCACCCTCCCTTCCCTTAATTTTACGTCTCTTTTAGTCCTTGATCTTTCTCACAACTATTTCAACTCTTCAATATCTCGATGGTTGTTTAGTGGCAAGTTTGTGAAACTGGACCTCAGCTGGAATGACTTCCGAGGACCCATTCCTGATGCCTTTGCAAATGTGACTTCTCTTCAAGGGCTTTTTCTTTCCGGTAATACAAACATTCAAGGTCAAATATTGAGAACTTTGGGTAATCTTTGTCATTTGAAGAGTTTAGACCTATCATTCACCTTTGTTAGTGGAGGGATACCTGATTTTGTGGACTATTTGTCTCCTTGTGCTAAGAATAGCTTGGAGATGCTAGACCTGAGTGGAACCAAACTCACCAAGTATTTTTCCCGAATCCATAGGATCTCTTGAAGGCTTGAGGATTCTTCAACTATTATCTAACTCATTTTCGGGTTCGATCCCTACATCAATTAGTAACTTGTCTTCCTTGGAAGAGTTGAACCTCGCTTATAATCAAATGAATGGGATTATTCCGATAAGCATCGAGCAACTCTCAAAGTTGGTCAAATTGTGTCTACATGGTAATGCATGGGAGGGTGTTCTAACTAATGCTCATTTTTATATTCTTACGAGATTAAAAGACTTGAGAATCGGTTTTGGGTCTTCATCAGAAAAATCCATTGTCTTCAATGTGACAAAGGAGTGGATGCCCCCTTTTAGACTTGAAAGCATTTGGATGTTAAGATTCAATTTGGGCCCAACATTTCCTGCATGCATGGCTTCAAACACAGAAGCAACTCAAAGAGCTAACGCTTAGAAACGTCAGTATTTCAGATACCATACCAAATTTCATTTGGGAGTTATCTTCACAGATGGATTACTTTGATCTCACTCATAATCAAATAAAAGGAAGGGTGCCAAAATCAATATCATTCTCCTATCACGCGGAAGTGTAATTAGATTCCAACTGTTTGGAGGGTGAACTGCCGCTATGGTCCAATGTGAGCATTCTATACTTGAGTGATAATTTGTTTTCTAGACACATTCCTCTGGAGATTGGTAATATTATGTGGCCAACGTTGACTGAATTGGATCTTTCTAAGAACTCCCTGAATGGTATTATTTCCTTGTCCATTAGTAGGCTTAAGAATTTGAGGATGCTTGCTCTTTCTAACAATCATTTCTTCAGAAAAATTCCACGATTTTGGAAGGATTTGCAAAACTTGCTGCTTGTAGATCCATCACATAACAATCTATCAGGTAGCATTCCGAGTTCAATGGGCTATCTGCTCCAACTAAAGGTGTTACAACTCAGCAGCAATGAAGATTATGTCAATTTAATGGCCTGTGACCTTGAGAAATTGCATAAAATTGAGATTCCTTGATCTTGGCAAAAATAGACTCTCTGGGAACATATTGTCATAGATGGGAGACAAGTTATCACATTTGTCAATTCTACACTTGCGATCTAACTTCTTTAGTGGTAATATTCCTCCCCAGTTATGTTAGCTTTCTAATCTTCATATCTTGGACCTTGGGCATAACGATTTGTCAAGACTCATTCCTCCATGTTTGGGGCATTTGAATGGTATGATTGAGCGTGACTCCATCTCTAGTTCTGGTCTAGAGCATATGGAATTAGTTGTGAAAGGAAGAAAATCTGTATTTGATAGAACTCTTTCCTTAGTGAAGAGCATAGACCTTTCAAGGAATAGTCTTTCTGGAAAGGTACCTACAGAACTAACAAACTACCTTGAATTTATCGATAAATCATCTTACAGGTCCAATTCCAAAGAGGATTGGGAGTTTGAAATTGCTAGAAACACTTGATATGATATGTCAAGCAACAAACTTACAGACCTGAGCCCTTAGAGCATCTCTTCTTTAACATTGCCAAACCACTTGAATTTGTCATATAATAACTTGCGTGGGAGAATCACAACAGGAAACCAGCTATAGACCTTCAACAAGTCATCAATTTATGAAAGTAATTCTGAACTTTGCAGACCTCCTCTAATGAAGGTTAGCTCGAATGATGAAACCACTCATGCCCCATCACCTGTTCATAGAGAAAATCAAGACGGTGCTGAATCTGAAGACCTAGGGTTCTATATTGCCATGGGATTGGGATTTGCAACAGGGTTCTGGGTTGTATGTGGAATTTTAATATTAAACAGATCCTGGAAGCGTGCCTATTTTCAATTCTTTGATGACATGAAAGAGTGGATCTTAGTGGTTGCTGCAGTGAAGGTCAATCAATTGCAAAGGAACATGAATTTGTAAAGGAACCATGGTCCTAGGTGGGGAAAGCTTGTGAAGATGTTTTCATATTGTGTCCCAAGTAGATATTTTTATTTTAAATATTTTCAGATATGGATGCTACAAACTATTAACTGAATAAGTATCAGTGACTACTACTACTTTTGTTGCATTCACAGGCAGGTATATATCATGTTTTCTTTTGGATGGCTATCCTTAGCATGACTCAATAGACACTACAAGAAAAGTGACTTTTAGTAGCGGCCAACAACCGCTGCTAAATAAGCACCAACCGCTACTAAAAGTCATAGTAGCGGTCTCACAACTGCTACTAATACCGGGGCTACTAAAGGGTATTAGTAACGCTTATGTTAACAAGTGCTACTAATTCTCTTTACCTATAGCAGCGTTTTTTTCTACAATTGATGCTAATTCATTAACCTACGACCCAAAGAAAAAACGCTACTGATTTGTCCAAGTTCCTTCACTAATTAGCAACGGTTCAAACAACCGCTACTAATTATTCAAATTTATAATAGCTGTTATCGAATAACTGCTACTATTGCTTTCAATTTACAGCTAGTTCTTCTTTCAATCTATAGCAACAGTTAACAAATAACTACTACTAATTCCTAAAACAGATGCCAAATTCTTGAAATGCTACTGTTGTTGTAGGGAACCTGCATCTCAAATCATTAATTATGCTATTAAAATGCTATTATCCATATTAAAACTAACAAAACAATAACAACAGAAAAAAAAATCTCATTAAATTTTCTGATAACCATACAAAATACAACATATGTAGAGTGACAAGGCGTCAAAATATTCTTTATTTTCCATCAATCTTATACAACCAAACTAATCAAACAAAATAAAAGATATCTTGAAGGTAAAAATAGTGATCTAATGAACTGTGAATGGATGGGAAGTTGTAATTCTGGAGAAGAAATTATTGATCATTCTAAACCAGCAGCAGCACAATTAAATTCCAAATCATGAAGGTCACCTACAATTCAAAAAAACAAGATGCAAATTGTGAGCAAAAAGAAAAAAGATAAATATAATGTGAATCTGATACAATATGTAAGTACAGATAACAAAGAAAGATCTTACATGCCCAAAAAAATATATATAAGCCTAACAATAAACTTGGCTACCATTAGCCTTATACAACTTGTGAATAATGAATTCCACAAATAACCCAAAATAATAAATTCAAAAAAGTAAAAGGAATTCTAACTAAACATGTGAAAAGGGCAAGTAGAATTGTAAGGAGATTTAAGAAGGAAAAAAAGAAGGGATGTAGATAAGATGAGACATCTACCTGTACAACAAAAGATGTATGTAAAAATTGTGAGGTTTAATACTTGCTCCAATAAGACTCATTGCTTTGTTAGCATTCCATTCATGAAATGTGGTACTTCTGCCTGACTAATAGGAACTCCAAGACCATAAACAAGTCAAGCCCAATATGCTTATACACAGAAAAATTTACCTTGCGAGCCTCCTAATGATTACAGTACAATTTATTGTCATATCTCTATTGGCGGTAAGAATGCAAAGGAATGGAACAAGTAAAGCTTACCAGTAAACAATGGATATAGAATAGCATCAGTGGTGGACAGAAAAATACAAGTCAACAGGTGAGTGATGGCTCTAAGATTAAGGCCATGCACAATTCTTAGAAGCTGCAAGGATCAGTGAGTTTATGTTTAAAGCTGTGTCAAGATAGTATTAAGGAATATGTTTCACGGATGTGGTTCATATTCAGATTCTAATATAATTTGGAGAAAGGAATAAGATGAATCACTAACGTATCAGGAAAAGAAGGACAATTACCATTGTCATTCCTGAAGCAATGATTGAAATCTTTGCTTGAACGCTTAAGAGTATGCATTTGGATTGGCCTTATTCCTCACTGCAGAACAGACAAGAAATACTATTGTGTTTCTCATTAAAAATAAATAAATGAATGAATCATAGAACCATCAAGCTATGGATATATCTAACAAAGACCCCTCCATCCTAAAACACCCAAACACTATATCTGAACTAAAAGAAGGCCTCACCACCACATGCTGCCATGCAAGCAAATCATAAAGGATACTGCAGCAAGGAAATTGATTAGTTAACCTTTTACAGTAACTGAGTTAATGTATTGAGAGGATTTAATAGTTTGTTGCTCATACAGTTGAAGAAAATAGAAAAGCTCTAAAGTGAATCAAGTCAGAGATAAGTTTCACTACCAATTAGATTGGGATTGCTTGGTGTTCAGTCCTTACAGATATTTAGCCTCTAGTCATTCACCAACAATGACTTGAAGGGTCTAAAGGTGATTTCAAACTTGTGTGCCAAAAGGCTTTCTTGTTCTCACTGGTTTTTAAAGCATCCGTAAGCATTTATTTGCCTGTTTTCTCCCCTCTGACCAGAATTTCAGTGCTGGAACTAGCGAGGTTTTACACATCGATATGACTAGATAGATCACCACTTGGGGGAAGGAGATATATCGATTAATTTATCAAGGGAAATACACAACATTACTATAATGGATTTATATCGCCTCATAGGGAAAAAAGGATATATCACTAAATATATCAAGGGATACATCGATATTTATTAACTGGATCTGGGTGATTCAAACAATACACTAATTAGTCTCCAAGACTGAGGTTACCAAACATCAATGATTTAGAACCAATTAGCTTGGGTTTACTTGGTATCCAGTTCTTCAACCCAGCTCTAATTCATTCACCAATAATATGTTAAAAGGAGATGAAGACCTGGGTGAGGAAAGGCAGATTGCTTTCTTCGGTTGTTAAGCATCCAAAAGATTTATTTGCCTTTTTCTTCGATTACTACTCTTGGTCTTTATTACAGCAGTTTCAAACTCAATTTGACTAAAAACCAACTAAAACTCAACTGTCATACTACGATTACTGTTGAAAGACAATTTCACTGCAGGCCAATTGCAATTCAACAGCTTAATGCTAAGATGGTTGAACAACAAAACGTGAAATTTGCCATAGCAGGCCAATTGCTTCTCTTTTTATCACAAAGTACATAAATACAAAAATACCATGCTTGAAACTTTAGTTAACAAAGAGAAAATGCAGGTTAACAGAAAACATTTTCAAAAGATTTAATAGAGTGGGAAAAAATAGAGCAAGTTCAACAATTTGGAGAAACAGCTTCAGAAATTCTCATATATAGGACTTCAATATAACTTAAACATATAGCAACCTGACAATATCACCACCAATCTCTGGAGTAATGCTAATGCTTCTTCTTCTTATTCTACGACTTTCTGATTTCAATGCGCCATCTGACCTGTTGATATATAAAACATAGCCAATCAGCTTAAATGAATAATCTTGCCCAATAAACCTTGACGTAAATTTGAAGAAAAAATTTTAAACATGCATCTACAGGTCTTTAAGAAAAGATTAAATATAAAAAAATAATTTCTTAACATTAGAACTAAAATATAACTAAAAGAAATTAAACATGACACAACTTCAATAGGAAGGCAGAGCAGACTGGTAAGCCAAAACACTCTCTTCTTGGTGTGCCACAGATTACAGACATCACAGCGCATGTAATGAGACCATAGGGTCCACATGTTCCTCAATATTAATCAGCCCCCCATCAGTTAATCGAATTTTGGGATTGGCATAAGGAGTCACCACTTTATTAGATAAAATACGAGATGACAAAATATTTCAATATGTCCAGCTTTTTTATCGAATACACTCAATGAGAACATAGCATGATTTGTATAGCCGGTTAAAGAGTAAGGTGTGAGGATTTGGAAACCAACAGCCACCAACAACTCTATAGATCGAGTAAGGCGAGAGAGGGTTGGAAACCCAACAGTTACCAACAACGTGATATTATTATTTATCCCCTGCCTGCTATGGTAAAGTAAGGGTTTCTATAGCACCCTAGACCCTGCTTGTAGGACGTGAATATGACATAAAGAGCCTGAACTTGGGATTCACTCAAGCAATGACTCCAGAATGAGACCAAGGGTTGTTATAGAGCTGGATTCTGACAGAGAAATTTGGGTTATTCAAGGGTGTATTCCAGTGGAAAAATTCACAAACATAGCAATTTCATAACCCAGATGATTCAACATAGTTGCCAATTTTCATTTGTTGGCATCGCAGGATGTTTGTAACGGAGTTTGATAAACCTTTTTGTTTTAACATGATATTTTGTTCATAACCATGACCCAATAAAAAAATGACACAAAAAAAAAAAGAATAAGAGGAACTCACGGTGACTTTCGATTCGAAAGGATGCTCGTCTTCAAGATGGGAACACAAAGAGGCAATATCGTAATCC
Source organism: Buxus sempervirens (assembly GCA_947561395.2). Lineage (NCBI taxonomy): Eukaryota > Viridiplantae > Streptophyta > Magnoliopsida > Buxales > Buxaceae > Buxus > Buxus sempervirens. The sequence continues at coordinate 8,086,713 of OX387194.1, read as the reverse complement.
TCATAGCAATAGGGGCAGGGAAAATCAGGACGAACCTCATCTTCAACCTCAAAATCATCGATGCTCAACAATCGATCTGTCAATCACCCACAAATAAAATTCCAATTTTTGCAAAGAATATCAAAGCAAGCCCAGGAATTAGGCATCAATAGACATAATGCAAAAACAAACCTAATGGGAGTTCTGATGGTGCTGCAACGTGTATTGCCGTTTCGCAGCAGCAAGGCAAGACATCCAGAGATCAGAATCCATTAACGATCTAGAGATCGAACAGGATCTAACACTACAAAACATTAGGAATCACTAAGGATAACGAAGAAGGTAGAAATGCATCAAGGGTTCGTACTGGATCATTCATGAACCACCAAAGCTAGGATTCGAAGGGTTTTACCTTTTAGGGCTTCCTTTTCCAGTTTCTGAAATTTCTACTACCATCACATGGCTGTCTCCTTCATCTTGTCTCTGCGTCTACTTGTAGCTTGTAGCCTTTTCAATGGAGAGAGATTGTTAATCTGACAAAACGAACAATGGAGAGAGATTGTGCGTTGTCGAATGGTTTCCTCCGAGAGAGAAGAGTTAGCGCGCGACAATAGTCGCGCTCTTTTTTGGGGAAGTGGGATTAATAGCAACGATTTATGAGAGGAGTCATGGGCTTTAGCAGCGCGTAAAAGGGTAATGGGGTGAAGCTTTAATAGCGATTGTTTTTAAAAATGATACAAAGACATAGTTACAGTGGCTTTTTAAGAAAAAACCGTGACAGATAAATGTTAATTAATACAATTAGTAGCATTTTATATAAACTGTTACTTGTGATGGTATATAGTAACACTTTAGTTTTAAATGCTGCCAATAAGTGTTACTAAATGTGCATTTTCTTGTAGTGAGATTTGTTTTTCTTAAGCTGAGTTTTCAAATAGAAATTCCCAAATTATACTCTCAGATATATCATAGACATGTATTACACCTTCCACTCTCTAATTTGTCCCCCTTCTTTGGCATGGGTTACCACACATTCCAGTAATGCCACTTCTTTCAACATAAGGAGTGGTATATTTGAAGGAGGCCAGTAAGCTATTCTATATATCTAAAATGTACATGTGCCACGTATAATTGATCAAAAGTAAACCTCTCAATACATTCAGACCTAGACATGCAACTTGATTCGATTAAAACTAAGAACTAACTGACCAAAGTGACTTTGGTTTGATTTAGGTTACGTTTCGAAGCCTGTGTTTTGCTTTTGGTTTTAAAATATGTAAACCGAATTATAATTTTGGTTTAGTTTTGGGTCAACGTTTTGATTTAACCAAATCGTACTAAACCAAAAATATGCTTATTAAATTGAACCAAACCAAACAAACCTATACATACACATATATGTTCAGCTCTGCTTTTAAGTTCGAACAATTGGTTCCCAATTTAAGGTACATATTTTCAGTTAATTATCTACTACTAAGAGGTGGGACATGTAGTATTACACATGCATACTTAAACCCGATATATAAATGGCTGTATAAATCATAAGTAGATAGTAACTAAAGGGATCCTGAGCTCTTCTTTTCAAAGGTGCATTATGGAGATAATAAATGTCATGTTAGAATCTTTCAGCTTTGATTTATAAAGTAATAGATGCAAAATTTCAACCTAAAGGCTTGTATTTGCACCAAATCCTGTCCTAAGTAGCTCAATGAATAATTTGATAGAATTTAAAAAGAAAGAGATGATTGTCTTAATCAACTCTTTAAATAAACCATTTTAAAAAATTTATGATTATGGTAGTTTGAAACAAGATTATCTTTTAGTGATGCTTTTTAACATAATTAGTATCATTTTACTATTCATTAAAAATTTTTTTTGAAAATACCCTCAAAAGACTTTAAAAACCTTTTCATTCTTTTTGTTACAAGTGTAGTTTGTAAGCCTTTTTTTAGGGCATTTTCGGAAAAAAAAATTAATGAACAGTAAAAATAACACTGATTTTCAATTATATCAAAAACGTATCACTAAAAACTAATTATCAAAAATTAACCGGCTGAATCTGAATTATTTTGAAAAAGCGTCACTAAAAACCAAATTTCCCTTTTTTTTTTTTTTTTGGGATAATGAAACGAGTGATTTTGATTATATATTAAAAAATAGTACACATATTGTCCAACAGTACATCCACAACATTGACTTGTTCATTAACCCAGATACTTGGTCGTTCTAGAGAGAGTCCCAACTTAGCTAAAGAATCCGCAGGTCGATCTATTAACTTCCCTTCGAACATGTGTTTTCTTCACCTATTAAAATTGTTGTAGCAGTCCTCTTACTTCTCAGAGGATTGTTGTTAGATACGATGGTGTTATTTCCTTAAAATTACCTTTGTAACCAGTAAGGCATCTCCCTCCCTTTCCAACTTGCTCACACCTACTTTACCTGCTATATAAAGACCTTTAAATATAACTACAATTCCGTTTTTAAGACATCTGTTCCACCAGTTTTTGAAGCAAAATAACAGACTGGATTTCCTCTATCATTCCTTAAAACGTCACCGATTGCAGCTCTTCCTGACTCACTCACTGCTCCATCGTAGTTGAGTTTGAACCAATTTTTTCGGGATATGTCCACACCACCATTTGTTCTCTCCTTCTTCCATCACCACTCTCCTTGCTACCTGTACCTTCATTTTTAGAAAATATATTAGTTTCATTGTACAAGGTAAGATGTAAAGCAGTGTTTTTAGTAACTTGTTTTTGGTGGATGCTAACTTTATCATGTTTCATTATATTTCTGCTTTCCCATAATTTCCAGCAAATAGCAAGAGATTTTTTTTCGAATAGAGTCAAATCTCTATTTGCAATTTCAGTAAGACATTGCCAAATAGTCTTATTATTTTGATTCATTATTTGATGCAAAGTACTATTTAATTGTCATATGTGTTTAGTGAAAATACATTCCTTGAATTAGAAAGAAATGATGACAACATGAAAGTGGGTGAAACCCCTTCGATAGGTGCCAACATGGAATGGGTCTTACAGAAGAACAGAAATCAGATAGTATTTGAAAATAAGAAACCTTCCATGCATAAAACTAATTCTTTCCACTTTAAATTCACTACAAGGGGACTCGACTACCTTAAGGAGTGCAACAACAAATGCAACGACTGGTATAAGGGACTAGATCTACATCAATTGGCAATGCCCAAATGAACATTAATTGGATCAAGATTAAAGTTGACAATATGCAGCAAGGGGAACACATGGAAAAGCTTTAATTTGGTATCGTTGCTTGAGATATGAATGGAATATTCGAGGTGCCATAGCTATCTGGGAATTACAAGTTCACTTGTTGCCAAGGCCGGATCCCCCTGAATTTTTCCCAAAAAGTAAATTTTATCATGGAAAAATCGATTTTTGGTGATATCTTCTGAAAATAATTCAGATTCAGTCATGAACTTTTGGATAATTGAAAATCAATGATACTTTTTTGGAGATATTGAAAAGCAAGTGTCATTTTATTATTCATGGACAATAATGCCCTTAGTGCGTATCTGTTAAAGACTTGTAAATTCCATTGGTAGACTTATGAATCCAATTTAGGGACTTATAAACTCCATTGGACTTATAAATCAATTTGAAATGCTTGTAACAACTGCTTACTTAACTTGCAAACAATGTTACGAGACTTGTAAATCCATATTGTATACTTGTAAAAATTTAGTTTAGAGACTTTTAAACCTATTTAGACTTGTAAATCCGATTTAGAAACTTATAAACCTCTTTAGTAGACTTATAAATCCAACTAAGGAACTAGTAAATCCAATTTACAGACTTGTAAGCCATATTAATATACCTACATATCTAATATGGGGGGGTGGGGGGGACTAGTAATTGATACAAACTAAGGGCATTGTTTTCTATGAATAGTAAAACGACACTCGTTTTCAAATATCTTGAAAAAGTATTATTATTGTCCAATTACCCAAATTAGTTGACTAAATCTGAATTACGTTTAAAAAGTATCGCTAAAAATTAATTTGCCCTTTTATAAGAACCAAACATGCTAAAAGAGTATTAACCTCCCTCGAAATTTTTACAACTTTGTTTATTGTTTGCCCTTCTTAAGCTAATTTTCTGGCCCCGCCCCTGCTTGTTACTAAAATGAAAGCCATTTTAGATGGTCCCAAGCTTGCCTTACATCTGAAAACTCCCTGGGCTTGGATTGAGAATGACTTAGCAACAAATGTCCACATCGCGAATGAAGTGAACTGCCCTCCTCCATGGTATCTATCTCGAATAACTAAAGAAATTAGACAGATGAGAGTTTTTTTTTCCTAGGACTAAAGATCACTAAGATCTAGAGCTGTAAATAGGGCGGGTTGGTCCAGGTTTCAACGAGTTTGGGCTTAACCCAATGTAAAATTAGTTTGCCCAATCTCACCTTGGCTCACCCTAAACCCAAACTCCTTGAGCCCAAACTGAACCCTAAAATTATTTCTTTAGTTCCGGCTAAGTTCAAACCGACCCAATTTAAATGTAAACTTAAGATAATTGCACTTTAAAACATTTTATGGTAAAGTAAAATTATAATTTATAAACTAAATATCAATTAAGATGCAACATGAAAAAAAAATTATTCAATACATACAAATATAAAAAAATAAAATACATTCACATGTTATTTTGAGTACTTGAAAAAGGAAAAGAAACCAAAGATGGCATTTTTCCTAAAATCACCCAGTTCATATAAATATTTATTTTTTCCATACAGAAGTAAGGTTGCTCTCTATTTAATTAATTACATTTACCATTCCTAAGAATGTATTAAATCACCCCCATAGATTCCACTTCAACATGGTTGATACCCCTTCTTCAAGATTCTATAAAATTAACTAGTATGGAGACAAACCATCATGCAAAGGGCTATGTTTGGAAATGAGTCATGGTTTTCTTCTTTAGAAAGTTGTTATGTACTCATGGATTTATTCTTTAGTTCGGGCTTTTTGGGCTTTTTGGGCCACAAAGCATGAACCCAAACCCAACCCAAACTCAACTTTGGGCTTAAAATTAAGTTTAGGCTTGACCTAAACCCAAACTAAAGTCTTAGTTCGAGCTATTATTCGAGTTGGGTTGAGTGGACTTCGGGCTAGTTGGGCAAAAATTATAGCTCTACTAGGATCTACCATGAAACAAATAGCATTGCTAATGCCTTTGCAACTCATGCACTAAATTCCTTATTTTGGTACTTGAAATCTTCCCATCCTCCTATTTTTTATCTTCTTTTTTGTTTGAAAACTATCTTGGATGTAGCTATCTGTGTTTTATACGCACTTTTGATTAATAATATTGGGGGACTGCACGCGCTAAGCGTGTAGCAAATTATAAAACCTAATTTGTAAATTTTTTTGTGGGGTCCATTTAGAAAAAACACTTCACATTAAAAGCAAGAGCCCACATGGCACACCATTCCATTGGGTTAGTTATAATGATGTGATATAAGAAATCTGTAAAATAGGGAAAAGCTGAAGGGCAATTTGGACAAGGAATGTCAAGCCCAAATCTTGCCTCCTCACTTTATATATTAGTATTTGTATAGATTTGGTTCAACAAATTAATCCATGGGAAAACAATTGCCAAGTATTGGTCCAGACCTCCGGTCCAACCCTTAATATGCTATTACCAAACTTATGTTTAACCCTTCTAGGCTAACTTCAATTGAAGGAGGTTCGCATGTAAATTTCTAAACGCAATTAAAATCAATGGTAGGAGCAAAAACTAATGTGACTATAGCACAACTAGTTTTAATTAGAGCTGTAACAACCCAACCCAGTAAGGTATTGTCCGCTCTTGGCCTAAGCCTGCACGATTTTATCCTCAAAAGGCACTTCACTAGTTAGGGTGTTCTCCCAGACTCTTATACCTTACCGAGCATTCATCCGTTTCCAATGTGGGATTGGGATATCACAATCTTCCGTCCCCCTCCCCCCATCCTTAGGGCTACACGTCCTCGTGCAGTGGTCACCTAAAAGCCTGTCAGCCCCTCATGGGCCTACCCTCGTCAGCCCAACCACCTCCTATGTGCAATGCCAAGAACCACACTAGTGATAGACTACTAGACTCGGAACCTAGCTCTAATACCATTTGTAATGACCCAACCCAACGAGGTATTGTCTGCTTTGGGCCTAAGCTCGCATGATTTTGTCCTCAAAAGGCTCATCGCTAATTAGGGTGTTCTCCTTGACTCTTATACCTTACCGGACATTCATCCATTTTCGATGTGGGATTGGGATATCACCAGAGTTGATCATTGGGCGGGTTCTGGCCAGGCCAGAGGTCACATATTAGTGATGTGGTCTTTGTCCAAGCCCGTCCAGCCCGATGATCGGGCTTCTAACTTAAAGACCAAGCCCATTCAATGAGCACACTTAAATACTCAAGCCCGACCAAGTTTGCCCAATGACACTTAGACATTCAATTTTATATTTTAAAAAGAAGGCCTACAAAAGTATCACCACTTTTAAAAAGAGATGGAGGAGTAAAGACTTATGGATTAGATATAAATCGTTTAGGGTTAGAAAACAAAGTATTAATTAAATAATAATAATTGAAAAACCAATCAAATAGTTAAACTTCAGGCCGAGCCGGGTCTGTCCGAAGCCCTATGGGCTATGGTCAATCATTTCATGACCAAGTCCTTCTAAAAGCGGACTGGGCGGGTCGTCGGCCCATGAATACCCTTAGTTTTAACATTTAAATGAGCTTCCTGAGATTATCGCACGTGAGATTCTAGTTTTAAGCTACAATCACACGACAGCAACCAGGAACGCTTGCTCTCCTCATCTCCACAAGCGAGAGGAAACGTGGAACAGCGGAAGGGAAAATGGAACAAAATGCTGCTTCCCTCTTCTTTGTCAAGCTCTTCTTCTCATAAAACAATCAATGAACACTTAAATTTCCGTTTTCAATGGCGATTAGTTCATCATTGGTCCCTTTCTCGGTCAGTCTCCGTTCCGAGCGTCCACAACCACATCGTTTCCAATCTGGTGCTGCTGCTTCTTTCCTCAATGGAGGCAACAGCCTTCGGATTCACAGTCCCTTGCATACAATCTCTTCTTCTTCCTTCTCTGCCCGCTTCTTTGAGAAGAAGAATAAGAAGAAGAAGCTCTCCCTTAATCGTTTCGTCACTGTAATAACTGCCGCTGCCGACTACTACTCTACTCTTGGGGTTGCCAAGTCTGCAAGCAGCAAAGAAATTAAGGCCGCATATCGAAGGTTGGCGCGCCAGGTAGTAACTGAGCGACGGGGTTTCTAAATTTTCCTTTTATTTGAAATCTGGGTTTCACTTTATTTTTCTTTCTCCCTTTTACTCGTATAGAATTAATCTTAAGGGCACTTTTCTTACTTGCAGTTTTCTGGGTGTCGAGAAATGATGTGAAGTGTGTGTGATAACCAATAGGGTTATAAGGTTTCCCTTTTTTTGAGACCCATCCATCTTTGGCGGAGTCGAGATGGAAAATTTGAAATTAATTGATTAATTTTGCAATTCTATTAGCGAGATTACAAAGTTAAGAGACGTATTTTAGAATACATTACTCAAGTTATCATTCTGTGCGTTGTTTCCTTGCTTTTTGTAAATTTAGATGTGAAGATTTTTGGTGAGTTGTGCAATGATGACTTGACGGAGGAGGTTGCCATTGAGAGAATGCAACCGAGGTATATGGTTTAGAATTTTCTAAGACTTCCAGCCCCTTACGATTGTTCCCTCTTGGAATCCTTTGGATACTTGTACCATGGAAGCTCAATGGGCAACCGTTACTATTGTTAAAACTTAGGCTGGCATTTTTTATCTTCATCAAGAAGTATTGTGGAAGTTCTGGGTCAAATTTTTGGATTCTGCTTCCTTGTATCATTGAAGTTGAGAAATGACAAAACATTTAGCAACTAGTGGTTGACAATGAATGCTTATATCTCTGGGGTTCCCTCAGTATCTATGGTGTTTAACTTGAAATTTGTTCACTGAAGTCTTGATTATCAGAATGGTAACTTTAATGACATTAGGCTTGAAAATTTTTTGAATCATTTGGTAGTTTCTCACCAGAGATTATTGATCATGCAATCAGCAAAATTGCTCTTAATTTCATCTGCTGACCTTGGTCCAGATCAGAATGAAATGGTAATTAAGAAATGAAACACATGTCACAATGATAATGCTTCCTTTTGCTCTTTTCTTTCCCATCATTTCCTTCTTGCGCTTTCTCTCCTTTTCTCTTTTTAGTTGCTGAGAGTATTGATATATGAAATTAATATTATTACCTTTCAGTATCACCCTGATGTCAATAAGCAACCAGGAGCAACTGAAAAGTTTAAAGAGATCAGTACTGCATATGAGGTATGTATAGGTTATAATATTTCTAATGTAAACCTTGACTTATTATTTCAATATTGCTCTAGTTACATAACTGGGTGATATGAATATTATACTGCAGTTATTACTATGTGAATGCATGGTCTGATCCATTCTGTCAAATAATTCATCTCAACAAAATAATTCCCTGTCAAATAGTTAAGAAAGGGCCGAGTAATATCCCATCTGTACTGATTTTGAAGAATTTCTTCTATGTATTCTAATATTAGATATTATAAGGTGACTACCAAATCTGTGGAGAAATAGAGATTGTACTACTGGGCAGCCAAAAGTTTCCACCGATGTAGGATTTGCTCAAATGAGGAACTTTTTTTTTTCTTTTTTGTGGATTTAATGATTATGATTTCAAGTAAAAATTGTTTAATTTACAATTGGCAATGCTATGCCTGCACCATGTTATTTGAAATAGAGATGAAAATGGTGAGAAATCAAACTTTTTTTTTCTTTCGTGGTGGTGGCTTTGGGGTGTCACATTAGGTAATGACGTACATATATATGACAGTGAATGTAACGGTTTTGTATGGCCTTCTCATGAAATAGTTCATTAATGAGCTGGACATAGGACACCTGCCCTATTCTATACTATTTTGGGAATAATCTTTTTTATGTAAAACCCTTTTAATTCTGCCAACAACCTTGTTTAAATTTCTGTCAAAGTTAACTATCTGACATTCAGATGAGCATTTTAATGATACTACTTTTGAATTCTGAAGTACTAAATTGTCAGGTGCTATCAGATGATAAAAAGAGGGCATTGTATGATCAATATGGTGAAGCTGGAGTTAAAAGCCCGGCAGGGGGGCCAGCTGGTGCTTATACGGTATTGCATAAAATGTTATTATTTTAGAGATTTATGTTACTGAGTTACAGATGTAAACAATTTCAATAGAAATAGCATCTACATAAGAAGCATGATTTGTTTTGGAATTTCTGTTTTGAATCTTTGAAGGATGTAAGCACCAAAATGCCTCATTGGCCGACACATGACGAGTGATTAGGTTATCTTTCTCTGTAAGAGCAGAGAAGAAATTTGTTATGGTTCTGTTTGGATGTTCGATAAAACAATTAGGCTGGCAATTTCTGACCTGGTTAAGCCAACAAATTTGATTGCACATGGTTTTGGTCAACCTGTCGTCTAGATGAAAGCTGGCCTGAATATTCAAGCCTAGCAACTATATGAATAAGTAGCACTAAACATTCGCACAAGAATATCAGAACCTTTTAACTTCACAAATTTATTGTTTAACTTTTGGCTTTACCTGCTCACAGACAAATCCCTTTGATCTATTTGAGACATTCTTTGGGGCAAGCATGGGCAGTTTCTCTGGCATGGACCAAACTGGATTCAGATCACGCCGTCGTGGTACTGTTATCAAGGGTGAAGACGTACGGTGAGTGAAGCTTTTACTTGGAATTTAAGGCTAAATTATAGGCTCCTACTAATCACAAGTATGTTTCTATGAATTGTTAGAAACAATTATGCTTTCAGAACTAAGAGACACCTTCTTGACAAGATAACTGATGAAAAAAAATGAAGGTTGTGAATGATCATCTCAATTTGTCATATTTCAATGATTAAATTTCATCAATCAAAGATTTGGCTTTGTTTTTTTTTCCACATGCATTTCTAAACATTATTCTAGACTTTTTTCATGTTTTCAATCTCTCCCTTTGTGTAATCTTCATACGAAAGACTTATTGAAGGAGCTGTCTCCAAACCTTCAACTTGGTTCTTGTTATTCAAACTATTCAACTGAGCTTGTGAATGTGAATTTAGTCTATAAAAAACCATGGAAGAAGAATGGATCTGATATATTTATCTCTTAATTCAGAACTATCCATATGTAAGTGTATAATACAGAGGAACATTATGTGAAAAAATATCGGTCAAATAGATTGCTGTTTTCTAGGATAGATCCTAAACATTTAGTGATATTAGAATCTTTAATATTCTATTTTTCAAAAAAAAAATTTATTTCAAAATAATTCTGATTAGAAAATATTTTTTGGCCAATATGCATGTTGGTCTTCCACGTAGCACATTGTTATGCATGACCTAGGATATCTAGAATGAAGATTGAAAGGAAAAGTTGTGTTCACCAAAATTTTCAAATTCTAAAAGTCATTGAGTCCTTTCCAAAATGAATGCTATGAACACATACATTTATCCTAAATGCTGGACTGGTGGCTTTTCAGTATTTTGTTCCAAAAGCAAGCTTACATATATATTGGTTAGATTATAATGTGTACGCCCTTTTTATTTTCTTCCATGATGAGTTGCCTATGCAATTCATAAAGTTTGTCTTGCTATTACTAGAAAGTTTATATTCCTTTTCATGGGAACTTAGGGTTGACTCGTGGTCCCAAAGTGTTTCAGTTATGATATGACTTTGGCATTTTCTGAGTCTATCTTTGGAACGGAGAAAGAATTTGAGCTCTCTCATCTGGAGAGTTGTGAAGCCTGCGCTGGAACTGGAGCAAAGGTAGGCTCCAAGATGAGAATATGCTCAACATGTGGTGGCCGAGGTCAAGTTATGCGTACTGAGCAAACACCATTTGGATTATTTTCTCAGGTATTTAAGTAAATTTTATTTTTTTTCCTAACTGGACAAACAATTTTTATATTCAGATAATGAAGTGTTGTTTACTTGTTGCTTGTTAGAATTTGAGAAATATTGTGATAGGTTGGCCAAATTAGCATGATAAGTGTATGTAGGAGCTGCTATTGCAAAAATTTCTTTCTTTCAGTTTTTTCCCCTTAAATTTTTGCTTGAGTTTTTGTTGTCAAATCAAAATAACATGTCTGAAGACCAAAAAATATTGTTGAAAATGAGCTCATTGACACAAAATCATTGAGTTAACAGGGTTCATATTGTTTACGCACAATCAAGCTGATAGGTATTTTCCCCTTAAATTTTTGCTTGAGTTTTTGTTTTCAAATCAAAATAACATGTCTGAAGACCAAAAAATATTGTTGAAAATGAGTTCATTGACACAAAATCATTGAGTTAACAGGGTTCATATTGTTTACGCACAATCAAGCTGATAGGTATACTTAAGATTGTTGGCATGTTATAGGGGACTTTGTTGAAGTTAGTTCTGATTTGAGGAGATGGGTTGCTAGTTGCTACTGCTAATAGTCTCAGTTGAAGACTACATTCGATTTCATATGTCTGGTCAGGTAGCTGCGGTGCAGTTTAGTATGAGTTTTCTTTCCCTTTCTCCGCTTTATCGGGTCTTATCTTCAACATGATGAAAATCAAGAGGTAGCTTGCAATTGGCCTTCATGGGAGTTGGGATGTATACAGCCACTTTTGCCACAAATGAACTGGTAGAAACTGGGCTGCTGTGCTGACCATTCCCAGACATGGTGTTAATCTTTCATTTATGCATTGAGATGTAATCTTTCATTTTATTTTATATTTTGTGGTAAACTACTGAAGACAGTTAACATTACAGCTGGTTTAAAAAAACAGAAACAAGATTATTCTTGTGATAACCTTTCCTAAATGAATCCATCTCTAACAACAGTATATTTCTTTGAGACATCAGAAGTATTATTATCTATGTTAAGACATGCATGATTAAATGAAGATTTCTGTAGTTGAGGCTCTACCCCAAATAAATTTTCCAGTGCAAGAAAATTTTCATGGCCTCCTTTTTCCATGATACCATACCACCTAATTACCTCAAAAGCATCCCATACTATTCAAGAATTGCTTTTTTTTTTATCGATAATGAAATCAGATATATAGATGGGAAAAAACTTGAAGGTACAAGAAATACAAACATAGAAGGATCCTCCACCGTGATAGAATGAAGCATTCTACGCCTAGTGGAAGAAAGGACTACCTAGTAGATACAACCCAAAACATATCCAAGCCCTACTATTTACCATTCACATACCCATACCCGTCACCTGCCAAAATACTCCTACCATCCTTACACACATAGAGATGCCCAACATCTTTTAATGTCATCAATTGAATAACCCCTAAAAGAAGGAAGCAAAACGGCCCAAGACGCTACATGGAATTTTATGGATTCCACCACCTCAGAAAGGGGGCAGCTCCTTTCTTCAAATATGCATCGATTCCTCTCCAACCAAACACTCCAGCATATAGCAAAAAATAAGTTTCGATATAGGCATCTTCCTTGAGATCCCAAGAATGAGAATCTCCACTGAGAGAAGAGCTCCGGCACCGTCCTAGGGAACACCCACTCAATATCAACCATCCCCAAGAAAATGTTGCCAAACCTGGTTTGTGAAGTAGCAATGGATAAGTAAATGATCCTCTATCTCCCCACAAGAACGACATAAAATGCACATATGAGGGGATAATGCCACAAGAATTGCTTTGTAATATATCTCTGTACTTATTGTTTCCTGTCTATTAGTCCTTCATCTTTTATTTGTCAAAGGCCATCATGAGTTAGTCATGGTATAATCTTTTTTATATGCATGATTTTTATCATTTAATTTTATTCCATTCAGATTTTAGTTCTTACCTGAAATCAGTTTTCTTATGGTTGATCTGTGCCCATCTTGATTGCATCATGGGTTTTATCGTTGATATGTGCCTAACACTGTTGATGCTGTTAATATATAGGTCTCCATCTGTCCAACTTGTGGTGGGAATGGTGAAGTCATTTCTGAATATTGTCGCAGATGTGCTGGTGAAGGACGTATTCGCTTTAAAAAGGATATCAAAGTTAAGGTTCCTCCTGGAGTGAGCAAAGGCAGTATTCTCCGAGTCGCAGGAGAGGGTGATGCTGGGCCTAAGGGGTATGTTGATGAACTTTACTATTTTGATCGAGTTGGGTTGCGTCCCTCTCAGAAACAAATTTTTGTTGTTCATATTATCAATGTTGTAGCAGTTATAGTGGTTTCTCTATCGCTGAATGTTCTCTGCCAGAGTTATGCCTCTAATACGATTGATTTCATTCTATATAAATTTTTTATAGAACTCTGTTTGGGCTACTTCAGCAAATATCTAACTGTTCTTTCACATGTATATGCCAAAGGTTTGAGATTCAAATTTCTTAAATGGATAAAAAGGGGAGAGTCAGTTGGGCCTTTCTACAAATGTTAACTCATGCTTATTTATATTGATCGTTGATGTTCATAATTTATGACTCAAAATAGCCTGTCATCCCTCTTTCTTTATTTTTCCCCTTCTTCCTTTTTATTCAAGAGACAGAACTTATCAGATTTTTGAACACTTATTATTAGTTGTAGTGAAAGATGGAACCTCCAAAACAAAAATGGCCTTAGAAAGGAAAGTGATATAAGGTCAAGGGATCTAAAAAACCAAAAGCAGTTCATGTGCAGTAGTGCCCTTCCTAACCCGATCTCTTCTATCTCCCAAGCCAGCCTTGAAAGAAAGATGGGAAAAGGTCTAGGATCTGTTTCCATGGACTATAAAAGTCACTTTCTTTGCTATTTACATCCCACATTTTTTTAACTCTCACAAAATTACTTAAATCACTAAATTCTTCTTTTCTACCTTGAACTGCTAAAACCGCTTGCCAAAAGAGGAATTTCTGTTTACAGGATTTCTAGTCCCTTTCCTGAATTTGTGACACATTCCCATTAGTAGCATTTTCTACAATTAATCTATCTGCGGGACACAGTTCCGTTTCAACTGTTAGAACACTGATTGCCATTCTCTTGCTAACCTGAAATATATTTGTTTTATATTTTCCTTCTAAAAATTTTACTTTTTCATGCAATATGTAATTCTAATCATCATCATCATCATCATCATAAGCCAGTTCCCACTAAAGTGGGGTTGGAGACATTTGTAAATCTGGAAAAAAAAAATTCCTCGTTTCACTTAGGAATCAAATTCATGTTTTGATTACCTTTCTCTTTTGTGCAGGGGTCCTCCTGGTGATCTTTATGTGTACCTTGACGTTGAGGACATTCCAGAGATTCAAAGAGATGGCATAAATCTCTCTTCAACAATTTCAATTAGCTATTTAGATGCAATTTTGGGGACTGTTGTTGAGGTGAAATGACATAATAATGGATCTATATGTATGTACTTCTATATATGCATAAACATTTATTTGTGTTTTTGTATATCTGTGTGTGTATCTATGTGCATGTATATATACTCATACATATGTTTATACATATACATTACTCATACATGCATGTAGCATGCATGTTTATAATCAAGCAATATCTATATTAAGTAGTAATACCACCTACAATAATTTCAAAGCAAGCTTTTCATTCTCAATAAAGGATCATAACCTGGTATAGGTCCTGCTGAAGTGTAGGTTCCAGGAGAAGTGGACTAACAATAGACCTAGCCATTGGTGTTTTCGTACAAAGTGGCTGCGGATAACTCGAACCTGATTTTTAACGAAGCTTTTGATTCTCAATGATATATATCAAAATCTCAAAAATATTACATAAACATCAAATAATGACATAAAATAGCTCAACTATATTTTAGGGCTACATTCTTTCCCTTTTATTGAAATGATTTTTTAAGGTTCTGGTCCATTGATGATTATCATTTTGTTAGTGTAGTGGGAATGTCCATGTTAATGTTTGTATGTAATTGCTATCAAGGCCAGCTTTGTGATTTCTGAAGTTTCACTCAATATACTCAAAATGTGGCGTGAGATTTCTTTCGTTTACAGTTTCCCCTCTTTATTCCCACTTCTTCTCCTTATTCTATGTCTCTTCTCTTAAACCTACATCCATCTCTTCACCTAAACACTTTTAAGGTGAATAAGATCTGTGGAAACCTTATTATACTTTTTCTTGGCAGGCTGGGCACATGGTCCATGGACCTCCTCATAGGGAGGACCCTGCCCAAGGAGATGAGGAAAACTCTATTAATGGTACATTTACTCCAAGGGTTAGCTATGAGCCCCTATCTTGTGCTTTTAGTTATGGATGAATTAACTAGCCACATCCAAGAAGAAGTGCCTTCGTATATGTTATTTGCAAATGATGTGGTTTTGGTGGACCTGAGTAAATGTGAAATTGTTAGGGTTTATTTATTTGATTTTTACACTTTGGGGAAACCTCTTCCTTCTTTCTCCCCTTTCTATTGGAAAAAAAAAACATTGGTAAAAAAAAAAGGGAAAACCCATTGAATGGAATATAATGTTAGGAAAAAGAGGAAATGAAGTGTCATTATCTATATCACTACTAATGAATAAAAATGGTTCTTTACATCATGTTGCTTGAAAAAAATAATGGCAATTGTAGTATGAAAAATAGGCACTATGTACATGATTTAGTTGAAAGTTTTCCAATTCCTCATGCCTTCATGAAGAATAAGTTAGCGAGATAGCTGTATGTCCATCTTGAATAGATGATCCAGGACATGCATAATTTTCACACTTGCAGGGAGTTCTCTCAATTTTGGTTGACACCTGATTTGGTATTTTCAAGATATTTTTTTATTTAGGACAAAGGCAGAGTGGTTCATGCCTATTTTTATATTGATTTTGATCTTTGGTATAAGTATCTTTTAAATATGATTAATCAAGATTATGTATAAGAATCAAACATGATTCAATTTCTGGAATCATATTTGATTCAGCTGTCAGGGCCAGGTCCCTTATCCTTGAGGTTCAGGACATCCCTATAGGAATTAGGAAATGGCACCACTGCATTCTGTTGGCTTCTGCAGTGTCCAACACTATTGGTCATGTTTTCATTTCCCAGATTCATCTGTTGACACATTATCAAAAACCTTCAGGGTTTTCATGATTTGTGGTTCTTTCAGGGTCTTATCTTGTATTTAACCCAACTCCAGTGCTTCTTGATTGTTCCCTTCTTTTGTGGCAACCCAAGAACTCTGTTTTGCTCCATTCTGACACCTTGACTTTATTGCTTTCCATTTTGAATGTAATTGATTCAATTTGTTTTACCGTGCAGTACTTGTTTTCCAAAATTTTGAACTCTGAGAGTGTCAAATCTTAGCTAAAGACCTTACGCAATTCTTCTTTTATATTTGGCATGCCATCCAAGAATTAGTTGTTCAATGCAGTAAGGAATTATCAAAACTTTAGCTTAATACATTTTTTTAACTCTTTTCAATGACTGTTTACCGTTTTTTATTTGGTACATTTGGATGCCAATTTGCTGGTTTTTCTACTCTTGCACTCTACCCAATTCTAGGTGCTTTTTGATTGTTCCCTTTATTGGGACAACCTGACGACTCTGTTATGCCTGATTGTCTGAAAATAAATTTTTTTCGTTGTTTTTGGGCTTTTGTGTGTCATTCGTTGGTTCAATTTTTTTGCCCTTGCAGCACTAGTTTGCTAAAACTTTTTTATGTCAGAGAAGTGTTGAAGCTTAAAAAGTTTCCAACTATTTCCAGTGAATATTTGATTTTGGTATGCCATCTCTCAACTAATCCATTGGCATTATACAGGTGAAGACAGTTGATGGGATTACTGAACTACAGATCCCCCCTGGTACTCAACCTGGGGATGTGGTTGTTTTGGCAAAGAAGGGTGCCCCGAAGTTAAACAAACCATCAATACGTGGTGACCATTTATTTGCTGTCAAAGTTACCATACCACAACGTATCAGGTGCAAGCTTTTTTTAGCTATTTCTTTTATTCATTCGTTTAAGGTTAACTTATTTGTATTTCATTTACATAACAGGTTTTGTACCAATCTAGTATTATCCTTCATGGAAAAGGGACATAAATTAGAAAGTTTAATGTGCTGGTGACTGTTAGTTGGAAATAACTAATGGCTGTCCTTTTCTTTTTCTTTTTTTCTTTTTTGGCAAATAAGTCCACATGGTTTCCATGATGAGTTTGAATATGTTTGAGAAGAACCATCTAATTTTAGATGGCAATCACCTACAGAAGAGGACAAAACATCTTTATTTTGGTCATGTCTTTGCTTTTTGTGATTGATTGGGGGCTGTAACATTTAATATCATATTAATTGCTTTACCAGATGGAAAAGAAGCAATCAATTAGATATAGCTGAGTTGAATCACTGCCTTTTTTCTGCAAAAGGTTAACGGTTGGCTTGTTGTGGTGGAGAAGAGCCAAACAACTTCTCAGGAGACTCAAAGCAAAATTGGACAAAACTACTGCTGTGATTAGAGAAAAATCAAGCTCAGGGGTTATGATTCTTCCAGCAAGACAATCCTCCATGCATTTCTCCTTGATGTCAGAACTGAATCCACCAAAAAGTTAGATTATTTTCCATGGCATGTGAAGGTGCACATAAAGGATCAATGAGATGTGGAAAATGCAACCCAAAAGTTTTTCCCTGGTTTGATGGGAAAGTCCATGTCATAGATTTTCAGGGTTGACTCAGACATATAAATAGTGATATTTTGGATTGGTTAGGAAAAATCCACGCTTGGGGAAGATCCATTTCCTTGGTATTGTACCAATGGTTTATGGGAATTTCAACTACAAGATCATGTCTCTTTGAGGGAGTGCAGACTGTGCATTCCTTTAGAGAACTTTACTCACTGTTTCTGTGGTCAGTTACTTGATGAATTCAAGTATGCATCTATTACTGATTTTTTAAATTGATAGGGAGGACCTATACAGAATAGAGTGTAGTTTTTGGGGCCAAGTCTGCTGGTTTATAGTGTTGGCTTGAACTTTATGTATCTTTTGTGTGCACAAGGCTTAGCCATCCTTTTTGGTATATCTAATATTCATATGCTTTCCTTAGTATGTAATAATTTTGTATGAAGCTGCATATAGCTGAAATTTTTTGGATGATTTGATGCCATTTAAAGATGCTGCAGTTTTAAGTGGAATTAAGTAACACAGCTTTTAACTGTTTGGGAATTTGCAAATGACTTTTGAGTGCGTAGGAAATGAGATTTTGAGTCGGTCTGGCTTCTAGAGTAAAAGCTTAAATGACTTTTCTGCAAAATTTGGCATACCGCATACCCCTTTGATAAGGAAATAAAAGATCTCCTGACCTTTTATAGCTCTTTATTGGTTAAGCATTTTTTCATTATATTATGAGTATCAAACATGGAAACTCTCCAATTATGCTACTGATTATGCTGGTTGACCTGCAATTATGACCATGATTTGAAGCTGCCATACTATTTGAATCAATTAAGTTTTCCTGCAGTTGAGTTTGATTCCATATAGCCAGATCTATCAGTATCACATACAACGAATTCTCCATACCATCTGTAAAGTAACACGGTGTAGGTCCCACTGAAGCAAGAATGGAGAAGTGGTAGACTTGCAGCAAACCTAACCTTTGGCAATTTTGTGCCAAGTGTCTGTGCTCAGGCTTGAATTTGTGTTTTCATTATAGCAATCCAAGGTCTTCACAATCAAATCCAGTGAGCGTCTCTTCATATTATCTACACTAGGGGGTTGCACACGCTATGCGCGTGGAAAACATGGGCCCACTTAGATAAACAGCCGAGGTAATTACAACATGTTTAAAATAGTGGGGGGATTATTTTGTTTGGGGATGGCATTGTTTGGATAAAGAAAAGGGGGCCAGAATCTGGAGGAAATATTCTCCCCTCTTCTCTTTATTAATAGTATAGACAGTGCTTTATAAAAATAAATTTGCAGAGGTCATCTTTCCAACAGATGTCTATCAGACATCCTCATAAAAGCTTCTTACACCTATGTGTGAGTTAACAAATGTGACTACCATAACAAACCCATGATCCATTGATCATATTTTTTTCCCCCAATATGTTTTTGATTTACATGTTTTAGCATATGCAGGCAACTGATTTATGTTCAGTGTTCTATTGCCAGTTGTTAATAAAACTTCTTGATGAATTCCTAAATGTACCTTGCTTTTTACTTATTAATGTGAATCTTATTGTTATTCAATTCATTGGGTTTCATTGTATATCACACTGACATTTGCTCGTCTGAGATAAGTGACAGATAATTTCAACATGGTGTCAAAAGTAAATTGCCTCAACTAATAAGCAGATGAGACTAAAAAGTGTTTTGCTCCTTGTTCTGATGCACTGGGATGAGCACCTAAAAACGCAAATAGCCCATGTTTTACTTAAAATGTGATATTTCGTTACTTGATTTGCAGTATAAGGGAGCGGGAGTTGCTAGAAGAACTTGCTTTACTGAATGGCAGAGCCAAAAGCTACACGCGAACTCATCCTAAACCCAGACAAGCAAGTAAGGAATTGCTTTCTTTGAATTAGTATCAGATGTAAGGGATACAGAATTTTTTTCTCAGATTAATTATCTGTACTCACATTAACATGGGCATCTCTCTTTTGTTGACGAGAATGACAAAAATTATGAGACCTTAGTCTGTCTATTTTTGGATCTACGTAACGTAAGATGAGAGAATATTTTCTGTAGTTTTTATTTTTTAAGTTGGAATCTAGCACATAATTTCTTCGAAATCTCTTATATCAAGTGGTATAAATTTAAGATGGGAAATCATGACCAGTTTTTAGAGGCACTACTCACCTAGCCCGAGCGGGTTGGCCTGGTGGTCAATACCTCGGGCCTAGAGGTTTGCTCTGATGTCTCAGGTTCGAACTCTCTTAGGCACAATCTCCTGGGGCCACCAGCATAAGGTCTATGGGCCTTAGACTTATCCGGGCCATCTGGGTTGCAAGGTCTTGCATGGGCCCTCAAGGATTAGTCGGTTGAGGGTAAGTGGGCCCGGATACCCCAAGTTCAAAAAAAAAAGAAAGGCACTACTCACCTAGGCGTACATGATTAGGCCTATCATTCAAGGCCAAGGTGGTACTCAGAAACCTAGGTGAGCTGGAACTAGATGCCAACTAAGGTTTTCAGGTGGCTGCTCAGGCAACCCATTGATCACCTATGCTTACTTGCCTAGGTGAGTGCCTATTTATAAATTACTCATTAATGTATATCTTATATATTTACTTAAAGTTATTAGATGTTAGTAACATAATTACAGATTGTTTATACTAAATTAGTACATATTTCTCTTACCTTATCAAGAGAAAATGGGAAAGTGAGGAGTGGCAAAAAATATCTAAATTTTTAAGTAGTCATAGAATTAGAAGTAAGAGTACCATGGGGAACTGAGGACGAATTAAGCATATTTCTCGTTAATTTATAAATAATAATGTGCTGTAGAATTGCATTAAGAATTGCTTTCAATCAAAATCATAAAAGTAGAAACAAGATTATTATGGGGAACTGAGGACGAATTAAGCATATTTCTAATTAATTAATAAATAATAATGTGCCACAGAATTGCATTAAGAATTGATTTTAATCAAAATTTACATATAAATAACTTATTGTTAATGCAATCTTTTCATATATAACTATAGTTTCATATTACTCACATAGTTAATATTAATGTAATGGTTAATTCTTACATGACTTATACTAATTTTGTCAATTTATACTCAGAACTTAAGAATAATATGCTTGTATTATTTATATAATAATTACAAACATGCAATACATGATTATATTTAATAAATTACAAATCAAAATTTACTTACTAGAATTATTCTACTATTGTAAAATTAATTAACTTTATTTTTGCCTAATTTGGTTACTTATTTTTTTTCTTATTAATTATTATTAAAACTGGAATGACTGTTATGTTTTAAAATAATATTACAGTTGAGTTTTTCTTCCAAGCAAGCTCCTAATCACCTTGACCATGGGCAGTTTTAACACTCAGGCTTGCCAAGGCAGCTTGAAAACTATGCTTATGAAGATTCTAATCTTCGTTTCTTTCTGCAGCGAAAAGGACAGAAAATGAGATAAGTTCAGACACGGCGAAAGGTGACGAGTCAGATGCTCAAAATGACATATGGAGGAAGCTAAAAGATTTTGCAGGGTAAGTTTTCTTTTGTATCTTGGACCATTGAATACTCCCGCTGTAGATAACCAGAAGAGTAGAGAATAAGTTCGCTTGTAAATTGTATCCGGAAATTTGTATAGCCCACACTTGTCATGAATAGCGTATCATATTCACACACTACATCGTTGTTATAACATGTTACAATGCATTTCTGTCCTCAAATGGATTCAATGAATTTTTTGACACATGGCACAAGGAACTTGCCTTCTGC
The DNA here is from genome assembly GCA_947561395.2 of Buxus sempervirens. Lineage (NCBI taxonomy): Eukaryota > Viridiplantae > Streptophyta > Magnoliopsida > Buxales > Buxaceae > Buxus > Buxus sempervirens. Next base: position 8,065,267 of record OX387194.1, on the reverse strand, counting down.
AAGGGATCTGGAGTCTGGATTCTACCTGATGGGTCCCACACTCCCACTTATTAGGTCACTTGTACCAAAAATTAGCTTGATATTGCAGCCATTTGACTTGAATCAATTTCCTTTAGATGGAGGAAAAACTTTTGTGGGAGTTCTGAAACAGGAGTATGCAAATCAGTAGGCCTATCTGTACAAATCAGATTCTTACAGATATCTGTTTTAAGAATCTGATGGAAAGATGTTCTTTCCATATTTAACGTACTCCAAATATCATTATTCAACTCCATCTGTGTGCTGAATTACAAACCAAAATTTTTTGTGGTTTACTTTGTGATCTTTTATAGATTTATTTTTGATCTTTTAATTCCCATTAGTTTTAATTTTCCTTTTTTCTTTTTAAGTGTCCCTAACCAATCAAGAGTAGCATTAAATGGAATTTAGATTTAGATGTCAAAATGTTTCATGCGAAATTATTATTTTCTTTTAGGCAAAATTTTGAGAGATCACCCACCTGTTCCTATCCAGCTTTGCAACAGGATATGAACATTTGCATCATTGGGGTTCAAAAGTTATACCAGTGTTTTTCTTTTCTTTGCAGAGCACAGTACTTTATCATGACTATGCATTGAACTGTGTTTCAGCTGTGGATTTCATCATAATCAAAGTGAAAAACTGATGAAATTGTGTCAGACAGTAGTTCTCATTCACTTTCTTTGTGTGCATTGATAATGCTAGAAAATCAATGAGCAAGTAATTCACCATTTGAATGACAAAGGCTTTGACACAAAATGGTTGTCATTGAAGACTTCAAGAATAACTCTAATTGGTCTTTATCTATTCACTGAACCAACAAGCAATTTGATATGTGGTCGTGATACTTGCAGGTCTGTCACGAATGGCGCTTTAAAATGGTTGAGAGATAACCTCTAATCCTGATGAGGTTGTCAGGTACAATCCAGGCTATATATTTTCCTGTGCACCATTGAGTCCATGCATTTTTTTTTTCTCCAGAAAGTGGCCTCAATTACCATACAGCTGTTTTTTTCTGGGAGCGTGACTGAATCTCCTTGCAATTGTGTAGAAAATATTGCTGCATCCCAGTGGTTATTCATTTATTTTTCTTACTCCTTGTGAAGTTTTGACATTCATCAATCTATCCAGATTCTTCTCAGCAAATGTGTAATAAAATGTGTGCTATAAGCATGTAAGGATGGCTTCTCATTTTAAATCTTGTAACTGTATGGTCTCAAGAGGATGATCTGAGTCTCAGAACTGAGTACCACATCATGATAATGTAAGTTCAAGCATGCAATATTAACATTCACAGAAAAACCCTGAAAACATTGGGACCAAGGGATCTCAGAAGCCATTATATAACATTATCATAATATTGTGATTGAAAAATAATGTAATACTGTTATTTCCGAGGTAAAAAATTTTTAAATGATAAATTTTTTTAAAAATATATATATTTTAAAATATAATACAAAATTATACTTCTTCCCTGGTGTCATAATGCTACTAATTAAATAACTTCAAATTTTCGTACATTTATATAAATATAATTCCTGATGTTTTATAGTAAATAAAATCAAGTTAAAAAATTTTTTATATGAGAATTAACATTTAGAAAAGTAATATGACTGTTTTATTTTATTCTTATCTGCTTATAATAGCTAATTTTTATTTAATTATTTCACTTAAAATCTTAATTTTAATTGAAAGTGAATTGTTGATTTAATTTGTAGTCACCATCCAAGGTGGTATAAAATGAGATTTTAGCCTCCTCATTAACATGACATACATGGCTCATACCTCCAGATTAGTCCATGCATATCTCATACTAGCATTCAAACCCTTGCTATGCACGGGAAATACGTTTAACACAAATGATAGTTTGAGAAAAAAATTTATAAATATTAGGAAATATAAGAAAAGCAATTATTAACATTGAAATTTGTATAATATATTTTTTTTTTTACTTTCCAAAAAGAAGGGATTTTTATAAGTTGTTTGAAGTTTATACAGACAAAAGCCAAAAAATTATTTGCAGAAAATTTCAATAATTGAGTAAAATGCAAATCAGAAAACAATGTGGGCTTTATTTTGAAAGCAAAGACTGGTTCAATTTTTATAGAAGAAAACGCATGAGTGTTATAGCAAGTACCTTCTTGAGGACATTTTCATGGCTTGCCCTACTAATCAAGGAGAAAGCCAAAAAAAAAATGTTAGCTCCTCTAGAGAGAGAGAGAGAGTGATAAATGACTAAATCTAAATTACTTGGAATTATAAAAAGTTATAATTCTTGAATCTAACCGTTGTTTATAAAAAGTTATACTTGATTTGGAATTATAAAAATTATATGATTGAATCTAAATTACTTTCAAAAACCGAACGAAGACCGTCAACAGTCACTGCTGCGATTTTTGTCATTTTATAAAAAGTTATAAGTGATTTGTAATTACAGAAAAATAAACGACTGAATCTAAATTACTTTTAAACCATGAACGAAGACTAGCAACAGGTACTGCCTGCCCGAGCCTAAAACTTCAGCCCAAAGCAAGCTGAGGCTAACACGTTAGCACCACCCCTCGCACCGCTTAATATATAAGATATCCTACTTGTCTTAATCCATCAGTTTTGTATTGCCTAATTTCATTTAGTTCTACAAATAATTTGTTAGGATCTAATTAGAAACTAGGCATGGAAACGAAAAAACCAAACCGATTTTACAAACAGCAAACCGGAAATGAATCGAAACCAAATTGGTTTTGTTATTATAAAACTGAAACTGAACCAAAACCAGTTAATACAAACCCAAAACCGACTTAATAGGTTCCGTGCAGTTCAATTTATCGGTTTTAACCAAAAAAAGTGAACCATCTTAGTCGGTATATGGCAATGGTTCAGTTAAAACTGCTAAACCGAACCTATTAGGGTTGGTTTTGGGTCTACATAAGACAGTTTTGGTTTTTATATTAGAAAAAACTGCGTCGGTTTTGGTTTGATTACGGCTTTAAGGTCAAACCAAACCAATTATATTCATACATGGGTTTTGCAAAATAGGTTCGTTGTTACTTTGTATATGAAACCATCAAACATATTTATAACTGGTTTAATAGGTTTATCACTAATTTGCAAAACAGATTTGAGATCAATTCATTAAAAAATAGTCTAATTATTTGTAAATTGAAATTTGATATGTTATTAAGCTCAAAGTTGAGTTCAAAATGATGAAAACCGATTTAAACTGAACTGAAACGAAATTCGTTCTGTTCAGTTTCGATTTTAGGAAACCAAAAAGTAATCGGTTTGGGTTTTTGAGTTAGTAAACTGGAACGTTTTTGGTTCGATTTTGGTTTTATTGCAAACCTGTTGGTTCGGTAACTTCGGTTTGGTTTTCCTCAAAACCGAATCATTGCCGTCCCTAATTGGTGATCTAACTTAAATATATGTATATATGTAATCGGTTCGATTGATCCTTAATACAAAACCAAATTGGTTCTATATAGCATAAAGTCGAACCATTGCCATCCCTAATACAAAAGGAGTAAATACCATATATCCAACATCCAAAAGGAGTAAATACCTCTTAATCAATTATTATATTAATCACTAAACGCCACCCTAAAGTGATAAAAAATATTATGAAATAATGAAACCTGATACCCCATTGTGAAGAAAAATGAAAATATGATAAATATGGAGTAGGAGTTGGTTTGAAAAATTAATCCAGACTAATTTTCAAAGAAAAACGTTTTAATTCTTGTTAACATCATATATGAGGAAGATCCTAATGGAAAAATTTCGGAATTTTATTGCCTTCATTGATATAATTATTGTTTTTGATAAATGTTAAGGTCAATGATGATGAGGCCTCGTTTGGCATTCATGTTGGATTAGGAACTGGGTTGGATATAGAGGAGCAATTTGAACCAATCACAGATTATCCAGAAAGCCGAAGTGTCAACTGAAGAGGACTCATATGGTGCATTACAGTTCCATTGTATATACAATATATGCATGAAAATCATCTTAAAGCATTCAAATTAACTTTCTCTAGATTCCCATATGGCTTCCTTGAAACAAATTCCTGTAGTTTGAACTTTGAACTAACCCATTTCAAGAAAAAGGGAGAGAAATGGAGATTGATATACAGGGAGCTTCCAAGATTATCATGAGAGGAAGAGATTAGCTGGGGGAAATTAGATTAATATATTGGAGAGACTCTGGAGTTTAAGAGACAGTAGTAAGCCTTTGTCCTGCTTTCATCATCCTCTTGAACTCCTCAAAGTTAACCATACCATCCCCATCCATGTCAACCTTTTTTATCATCTCCTTACAGTATTCCATCTTCATCCCCTGCTGAAGCCCCAAAGATGACAAAACCAAACCCAATTCTTCTACTGTGATTAACCCATCTCCATTTCCATCAAAAACATCAAAAGCCTCTCTCAAATCCTCATCTCCATACTCCTTTGATCCCTCCTCCCCATCTCTCCCTCTTGCTTCTTGTCCAATCCCAATTGACTGGTAAAGCTCGCGAAACTCGTCGAGGTCAATTAGTCCATCACCATTAGCATCCAACCTCTCAACCATGCTCAGAACTTCTGTCTCAGTTGCAGAGAATCCAATACTCTTTAGAAACTCTCTAAGTTCCTCTTTAGTTATAGAACCGTCACCATTCTTATCAAAGGTTGCAAAGACCCTTTCAAGCTCGGCCTTGTCGTCGGCACTCTTCTTCTCCTTTGGAGCCCTGGTTCTTGTGGTGGAAATGACTGGAAATTTATCCGGAAGAAAAGAAACAACCCATCCCACAAATTTCTTTGGAGGAACATGAAAGAAACCATGAACAAGCCCTGCAATGAACAGAACTGCTAACAAGACTAAGGTCATAATCATCTTCTAACCTATAAAGAAGCTGAAGAACAACAAACAAGCAACAAAGAGCAAGGAAGTGGAATTAATGGCTGTCTGTTATGAGCCTCGAGCTCTGAAGAAGGAAAGTGTTGTTAAATAAAATTGATCCCACAAAGCGCGTGAAACCATAATAACTGAAAATAACTCCTCATTACACTCTTGAAAAGGACCAAATGAAATGATGCCATACATCACGTTATAAACTTACCACCCCACATTCTTCCATCATCACTGTCAATGGGATGCGGTCCATCACTAAAGGGTTTCATCTAAAGATCCAAACAACCAAAGCTATTGTAGCCATTTGATTAAACAAAAATGCCGTAATCAAAGCTATAGTGGCTGATGCTTGTATGACTTTAACTTGAAAGTGGGCTGGACGCGTTAGCGGTTCAAATTCACTGGATAAGTTATTTGAGTGGATTACATTATTTTCAGGTATATGTCTCTTTGAAAAAAGATGAGAATATCAGCAAGAAAGTGAACTTTAAGAAGAAATAAATAAAAAATTTGCGGACAAGAACTTGGAAGGATCCCACTAAGTCTTCTAACCAATGCCCTTAAATCCAAACCCCAGAGTCTACTTACTCTTCTAGAGTATTGAGGTGTTTAACCAAGAGATCAAATGAATTTAACATAATTTATTTATTGCGGTCTATAACGCGTAATCTGCATCTGATGCTTTGCTTTTTCTTGCATAAGATTAAAGGGGAAGTATTTGTGTGTGAGGCCCTTAACTGGGTTGCTTCATTTGAAAAAAGGCTCCAGCTTAAAAGCATAAAGCCTCTCTCTGCTGGCTGCTTTACCTAAAAAAACACAATGCTTTGTAAGGGAAAGCAAGAGCAAGAGGAGCTGTAAGGTGTAGCATCGAAGTCGGAATTTTAAATATACAAGATAAACTTCATGTCAAGTAATTATATTAAACTGAAACAATGATCCCAGACACCCCAAATTGTACAGATAAATTGCCCTTCTATTTTATGTCAGAAGAGTGTATCTCATCATCTTTCAAAAAGCTGCTATTCAATCTATTCTTTTTTCTCCCTTTCGATTTTTTCCATTCTCCAATCTTGCAGCTTAAAAGAGCAAACATAACAGTGTAATGTATGTATGTATAAAAAGGGATGAAGAAAGAGGAATTAAAAAACAAAGTTTTGCATTCTCTTCTGTAGTCTCTAACTAAATATATACGAGGGAGAAGGGAAAAAAATGAAAATAAAAATGGGAAGAGAAAACAGAAAAATTACAACAGTGCTCTAATCCCGATGACTGATATGAAAATTCGTATAGAGCAGCAAAATTACATGGGTAAGCACTTCCGTATTTACCGAATGGGATCGCCATCATTCATCAGAGAACAGCAGATGATTTCCAGAAGCGTGAAATCGGCAACGATGAATTGGACCTCATCACGCTTTAACAGTAAAGAGATTTATAATTTACCATCTTTCATTTCTGTAAGAACTTGTTTAGTACAGTCTTCCTTGAAGGGGCTTCCACCTCCCCTGTCTCTTTCTCTTCGGAAATAACAGTCGTCTTGAGAGCACAACGTATAACAGCATTAACCTGTTTCCTTAATCTGGCATTGTCAATGAAGATATCCGTCAACATCTTCCTCACCTCGTCATCTGTTTTAGCCATAACATCATCATTACTGTTGGGCATTCCACTTGGACCGGCAGCTGCGCTTTCATCGGCTTGAGCAAGCAGTTGTGCCTGATTTAAGTATTGGAAAGATAATAAACAAATTACGATCTCAAGAAACAGATGAAACACAAAATGTGCATGTACTGATATCAGCTGAAATTTTTCACCTAGCAAGGTACCCTCATGAATTATTGTTATCGACTCTTTTAAACTGCCAACTGATCATAACAAGTTTAGTGCTCAAAAATCAAAACCAGATCTATGCCTCAAACTTGAATAATGACAAGGAAAAATGTCTTCCTACAACATATCTAAAAACTTTTTATATGGACTGAACTTCTGTTCAAGTTCCGCCAGCTAATGAGCAATTTCCTATTACATCATCATTTATTATAATGAGGTACAAAAATTCTCAGTCATGGAACTGACTTTTAATTTTTTTAGTTTTTTTGTGACAACTTCACTTTATGATACATTAGCATCTATGATTTAAATTTAGAGAACTATGCTGTTGCTTTGAACCTGTAGTAAGATATTACACATACCTCTGCAAATAGGAGGCCTATTCGGTTGTCAGAAGTTGTCAAGAGACCTAAAGCATCTGTTTTTGATGAAGAATCTATAGTGAATTTATCCTCCTCTTCTGTGAGAAAATTAACACTGCATTCTTGAAGCCGATTACGAAGAATTCTACACTCATGAAGCAGCTTCAACTTAGCTGATTCCATATGCTCTCTTCGTTGCTTTTCCTCATGAAGAACGTTCTGAAAAAACATTAAAGATCAGCAATACAAGATGTGAATAGAGATACCAAGAAAGCACCACATCTTAGCCAGCACAACACCACCACCAACCCCCCACGACAAAAAATGCAACCAAAAGAAAAAAAAATGTGAAAAAACAAACAAGCACACAAAACAAATGATCTACCGAAAGATGTCAGGAACAAACTTCATTGATCACCAAACAAAGATAAATAATCATGGGACCTTTCCCATATTGTGAAGACCATAACAAAGAGTCCTAAGGAGTATTGGATGCAAGAAGAGGAGCGAAAATTAGAAAAATCAGAGATAAAATTATCCCTGCAAATTAGTATGCTGAGTCAAATGAAATAGGTAATTAATTGATACTATTTCAATACCCATTTTAGATTTGCATCCCCAATTAATCCACGAGTAAGAGAAGAAAAAATCTGACTCTAATAAAACCATGTAAGAAGGGGAAAATGTAATGATAGTAAAGATAAGGCTACATAGAGCCTTTTAAAACATTAACATGAAATAGAAATGCATCAATGGAGTTAGAAACTACCTCTACTTCAGATTTTTCCTGATGCAGCCTGCCAAGCTTCTCCTTCAGTTCTGTCTGAGAAAGTCTGAGAGATTTAACCTCCTTCACAAGAACTTTAATATCTGCTTTTGATTTCACCTCTAGTTCTTCATGACGTTCCTGCAAGCTTACAAGCTGCTCTCTAGTCCTATCCAACTCCTCCAACAAAGATTCTTTCTCCTGAATGGCAGATACTTTTGTTGATTCTGTATGAACCTTCTCATCCTGGAATGATCATGCACATCATTTACGGAATCAGCGCTGAAATTTTTTGGTGAGAAGCTCTAATGAAAACAGTCGAGAAGGCATTAGAAAGAAATCAAACCTGCTCAGATTTTAACTTTGACTCCAGTTCCAATGACTTTCTTCGTAGTTCCTCCATGTCCCACTGCATTCGTGTAAATCTTTCCCTTTCAATTAAAATAGCCTGCTGCAGATTTTCTTTGTTTTTCTGTTTAGTAGTTTCAAGTTCCACTTCCAAATCCTTGACCTGGGTAGATGTGATCATGACAAATTAGTTTTTTCAAGAGTGTGATGTTCATAATATAGTATTGACATCGTTTATAAACAGCATACTAAAAAGCAAGTCAAATAATCACTTCTTTTGATAAAGAAAGCTACATAAGAGGTACAACTTATCAGACACTGACAGACGAATGAGCACTTTATGCAACCACATTATCTCATCATAAACAAGGATTTTCTTTTTTTTTTTCGGGACATAAACAAGGTATTCATCCTCAATAATATATAATATAGTATAATACCTACACCAATGATTTGTGATAGGGATATCAATTATCTGTAAATTTCAATTCTAGCTGTCACATGCCAGGTTAGCATCTCTGCTGTATGCTGAAAACTCAGGATTTGATTTAGCACATCCATTGTATGCTGTAAATAGGGTTAAGCTGTATTTTCCTTCTCCATTCATAGGCTATATCTGTATTTATTAAATGATTAGATTGAGGAGATTTAATTGTTGTAATTAAGCCTTGAGGAGATTCAATTGCTATAATTAAGTCTTTTTATCCTATATAATTGGAAAAGATTCTAAAGAGGAGGCATGATTTTGCCAGCAAAGTCTCATTCTTATCATGGTATCAAAGCAGGTTATTGAATTTCATGATTACCTTGCTTCTTGCTTTCTCTGTCTTGTAAGCACAGATTTGGTTCTTTCAATTCTTCATTTGATCTGGGGTTTTCAGTTTTCACTTGTTTGGATATTTTGATTTGGTTATTCTGGTGGATATTTTTATTCGGTTATTCTGGCTGTTGTGGGTTGCTAGGCTTTGATATATTTATCAACTGTTAGACTAGAAATATTTGTTGTAGCAACCATGTCTTCTGAAAAATCTGAATCCTATAGCACTAGTTTTACGGGGAAAATTTACTCGGAGTTTCAATTCAAAACATATGTCAAAAGGAAAAAGCTATGGGGACATCTTGATGGATCTGATTCTAGACCAAAAGATGTTAGAAAAGTGGCCAAGTGGGAAGTGAAGGATGCGTGTATTATGAGTTGAATCTTGGGCTTCTGTAAAACCTCATATTCTTTGAATCTTAGACCCGCAAAACATCCAAAGAAAAATGATGCTAGAAGATTTCAATTGGAATTTGATATTGCAACTATTCTCAAGGAAACTTGTTTGTGCAAGAATATTTTTCTTGTTTTGTCAATTTGTGAACTGAATAATCTGACATTGTGTATGCTAATGTTTTGATGGAGTCATTGTCTGCTCTCCGAGCATTCCACAAAACTAGTACAAGAGATTAATTTCTGATTGAATCTTCATCCAGATTTTGAAAATGTTTGGTCTAATTTGATGAGTCAATTTCTACACCATCTTTGGATAATTGCAGTGTTTGCACCGCTGACAAAATTTCGCTGGTGGGTTTCTGAAACAGGACTCAAAGAATTCCATTGCCCTCCCATACAAAATCACCAGAATGAGCGGAAAAATCACTTGTTGAAATGAGGATAATTAGGGCAACACAGATGCAAAGTATACTAAGATTGCAATTGTTGAGAAATGAATTGTTTTGCCAACCCCAATTACTAGGAGTAACGTATTGTATTGTTATTTTCATTTTTACTATCATTGTGCCATGTTAAAAAAGGTGTTTGACTATGGGCCACCTCAATCATAGAGGTCTATAAGTCATTGATGATTTAGTGTAAGAGTACTCAAATGAAAGCGAATCATCTCCTTATACAATGCATTGTGGTTTAGGACATTTAGATCTTCTTTTTTCTTTTTGCTTTCTTGCTTTCTTTCTTTCTTTCTTTTTTGTTATAAATATATGTTTCCTGGGTGTCTACTGGTAATGTTCATGATATTTTTTTGTGGGCAGTCACAAGGTGCTGTTAGCCATATGCATAATGTGCAATGGTGATAGGTACCATTGTAATCTGCTGAACCGTGTGGAAGAAGAGACAGGAGGATTTTTTTTTGTTTCTTGGGCAATGACAGGAGGATTTTTTTTATGGTAAAGATAAATCAACATATAAACTATATAGACAGATAGGTCAGCAGCTAGTGAGTATGAACCGTGCCATATCAGAGTTTTCATCTACCAGAAAGAGCTTACTGTTTCAACAGAACTATGTGGTATGTGATTCATAGCATCAATCCAGTGAAGTATCCTTGGGGAAATCTATTCCCCTTTTGACATTCTAGATCCTTTAATGAGATTCTGTTTCATATCAAGCAAAAAGAAAATTGAACTGCACCATTCAACAATATAAGGATCATTGCACAACTACGCAACAGTCATAACAATTTAAATTTCAAATACTAATCAATTCAGAACTTGCCATAACTGACTCGGGATGCCTAAAAATATATTGAAGCATACCTTTGTTGTAAGGTACTCCTTCACAGCTATTTCTTGATTTAATCTTGCTATAAGATCTTCCATGTCCGTTTTTGCTGTTGCTAGTCTTCTTTGCATCGTCATCAAAATCCTGTTCATTTTAGAGCGCTGATCCAGTGGAAGAACCACTTGTAGGTCACTAGGAAACTGAAACTCGTTGCGGCCAAGGGTTTCAATTGTCCTTGTAGCTTCAGCACCTCCAGGAAAGTCAAGGGAGCCATTTCCAATTGAATTAGCCACCCCTGAATTTGATATATCACTTCCCCTTACGGAACTTACATCACTTCCAACACTCCCTGTTGAGAGCTTCCGACCATGACCAGCCTTGGTGCGTTCTGATTCAGACAGAAGCTCCATCTCATTCACAGAAAGAAATGAAGTCTTAGATGCACTACCATTAGACGTATCCTTCCTGGTGACACTTCTGGCATTTATTTTATGCTTAGGAAACTCTTCCAGTTGCTCCATAATATTTTGTCCCAGGAATAGACCGTTATCAATATTAGACATATCATACTTGGCAAGAGTTTCCATTGGACCAGCGAGGTCTTGATCCACTGCTAGATCATCTGTGCCAACGTCTGAACTGTTATCCCTCCCTTGCCTTGGTGTACCAAGCTCAGATGTCTCATAAGCAGTATCACTGCCATAATCCAGTGAGACCGATGAACTACCAGCAACCATAGGAATGCTTGAATTGGGGTGTAACTGAACTGAAGTGACCATGCTGTTACCAGAAATGCTTGCATCTGAGGTATGATCACTTTCATCATGGAACGCTGAAAAGAGTGACATCAAACAAAATTATTGGCATACTAAGAGACAGAATTAAAGGTTTCCAAAACAAAAAAAAAGATTTATTAAATAGATGTAACATATTTCAAAAATTTTCAATATAGTGGCCAAGTATCCACCTTAACTAAATGGAATTTAATTTAACAATTTAAGGATGCATCAAGGAGACACCTACAGGACCTAGCAGCAGCTTCTAGCTCAAGAAAGGATGCCACTGGAACGCTTCTTGATAAATCAATATCGGATAATAGCTTCCCCATCCACTCTTCCAAAGAACACCTTCGCTGCAACGAAACTAACCATTTTGAGAATATCATATCACTTCACATATGCAAGAATTTGATTTCCATTTTCTTCAAAATTAATTTTCATAGTGAATGAACAGAAAAAAGTAATCTAGTTCTTATAATATTAGAATTTAAAACAAAAGAGAGACAAGAATTTACATGAGAGTAGAATGTTTTGCGTTTAAAAAGATACCAAATGTATTTTATTCACTATTTTGTTTGCATGATTTTTCTTGTCTTCTTAACAAACTTTTACCTGAATAAATTTTAGTATATTTCAAACATTTGAGCAAAGCACAACCAATCAAAACACAAAAGCCACTAAAAAGCCATCTATGTCAATACATTATTTCATTTATCTCAAACTGGGATACAAAAATGACAGACACTGCTGGGGACTGACCAACTTGGCTTAACAAGGAAACTAAGGTCACCTACATTCAAGCACCTTCCACAATGGCAACCCCGCAATATATGCTTTACAATCTCTGGTATCTGAATGATATAACTCAAGGGGACTGATTGCAGTGGGCCCCATCATTGATTTTATGGTTCATTTTTCATATTCTTTTTTGATCATTTTAATTTCATAGAAAATAAAAAAATGACATTCTCATATATGAAACTAGGCATGAGTTTCTGTTCTTTGTTGATATACTTCTGAAAAAATGTAAGCTTTCATGTGCTTTCTGTACAAATCTTTCTGCTGCTTGTTTCAGTTCATCTAACTAAAGTTGATCATTCATAGCTGGGCAAAGAAGGTGAAAGCAGGCTTATACGTCCAATAGAACAGCCTGTTTTCAACAATTAACAACTAAATGGAGCAATGTTCCCTCTCTGTCTCTGTCTCTCTCTCACACACAGGCAGACCCAGGAGCTGTATATTATGCCATATCAAATCTATCAACCACATAACTGCTCTGAGGAATCCCGGGGCTCCAGGTACCACTTCCTTGATATCTTGGATACAGAATTGACGGTTGTTGGCCTACAAATTCAGTTGTCCCAATAGCAAGCAGCAAGAGAATTTAGAGAGTAATGGCAAGGAACCATAGGAAATGTTAGGGCACTGTTTGTTGTGATCTATTTGAAGTCCATGGAATTAAAGAATCTGAGAAGCATTTTCCAATGGCTGAAATAATATACATGATAACAAGTATCACTGAATATGGTTTTAAAGGAGTTTGCCAAGATGTCAAACAAGCTATGACCCATTTCGTATAGATATCCAAACACTGGAACTGATCCAATCTAAAATGGATAAGATAAAATATAAGCCCAAAGCTCAAGCAATACCCACAGAAAACTAGAAGGTCTGCTCGGGTTATAAGTTATCAGATTTTTGTTTGCCACATGCCTTTGACAGAAGTTTGCTGGGAAATCAATGACAACAAGTATTTTTAGGAACTTTTGAGATAACAGCGGTGATTTGTATTAGCACACTCCACCTTTTTTGGTGTGCACAACTCCAATAAGTCAGAACTATGAAAAGGAAAAATGGCTAAAATCTTCAATGATGGTGGTAGAGGGCAACTCCAATGCTATTATTTGTTGAGGCCTTGGCACTTAAGTTAGATTTAGTGGCTTATAATCTCAACTGCTTATAGAGGAGCTCCTTGGAGCTCTATAAGCATCTCATTCATACAACAGTGTAGCTAACCTAGGCCTGTAAAGGTCAAATGTGGCCAGCACTTCAATCATCCAAACAATGTAACTATTCATAAACGTCTCACAGTACTATGAAATATGAATAGGTAGACCACCCATGAAAGCATTTATGGAAGGAACCCAATGAATTGATATTTCTTTTAGCTGTTAAATGACTCCCTGATTAATTATGTGTGATAATCTTATCCCCATCAATAACGCACTCAACAGTACCTACTGTGAATCCATTACAAGCGAATTGAGGTCATCACAACATTAGGACAATTAGAATGGTTTGGCGCAGTTAATCTATAATAGTAGGCACCCCAACCGACAAGATTCCAAAAATGGGTGTCCATCTTAAGATTTTAACAATATGGGAACAGTTATAACTTGTTATGTCCTCCAATTATTTTATATATCATTTTACTCAGTAACCAAATCATGCATTTTCATTGGAAAAAGATCAAAAAATGCATATAGATGAGATGGTAGAGGAATTTATAAGAGTAAACGAAATTTACACATGAATTAGGCAGTATAATCATTTACTAGAAAAATATAAAATATAAACTACAATGATTGAAAGAATATTGCCTACCTCTTCCAACAGCCTCCTACTTTTCATTCTCAAAAGTCCTTTTGGTGGATGTGGGGAAAGATTTTTCTTTGGAAATGCCTTTTTAAGCTGCAAAGCACAGCCATCAGATAAATAAGGTTGTCCTAAAACCAATCCAGTTAAAAAATATATATTAATAAAAAATGAAAATTGAGATTTTATCAGAATAATATATCCAAATCTACTAGATCCTCATACTGTAGATCAATAACTTCCCCAAATAACTACCAATAGTGAGATTTCCCCTTAAATGAAATGGAACCATATAGACTTACTTCAGTAAAGAGCTTCATGAAATCATTAAATCTTCGCAATACTTCTCGTGTAGATGTAATCCCTTCTGGTGACTGGATACCAACTTGCACCCTGTAAAACTGTCCCTAAAGAATGTTAAAAACAGAGAAGCCGAAATTGTTATAACATCATATAAATCTATACACATCCACTTTGGTTTAGATTAAGTAGAACAAGGCATCGGGAGCTTGTCAAATCTATGAAAACATTTTGTGTTATACACAGGGACTTAAAAAATTAAATTCAGGGGCACTGGGCATATCTAACAACACTTGAAAAGAAATTTAGGCAATTCAGGAGAAAAACCTGAATCACAAGAAATTTCAACAGAAATTTTTTTTTCCCCTGTGCAAAATAATCACCCATTAAGCATAATCATTCAGATAACTAAGTAATATAACAAGAATACAACCATCAATATGCATAAAAAATTAGAAAATGAAACATGCTAGTAAAAAAACATACAATTGATTGACCAAATCATTAAAAAAAGGTTATTGGTCCATGCAGAGTTGGTGTACAAAGATTTAGCAAAGTCCACTTTTGGGAATTTTAGGGCTAAGAACTACTTCAAAATAGCAATGAGGGAAGAGCACTAATGTGCACGACTCTAGTTCAACATATCAAGATGGGTACAACATTGATGAAAGAAGCAGATGAATCAAAAAAGTTGTTCCAAGTGTAGCCAGAGGCATATAAGGTATCAGGAGAAAAAAACTCTCATCCAAGCTCATAAATCTTGCTGTCTAGTGGTATTTGGAATGAAAAACTCAAGAACCAATGATGACAAGGAGGAATTCAACAATATGTTTTAAGGAAGATTTTCAGCAGTTTATAGTCATGGGCGAAGGCAATAGAAGAGTTCCAATCAAAGTTTAAGATAGTGGCTCCAATTGGACTTGCTCTTGAAAGTTTCTGCCCTCGGACAAGAAAACAAAAATACGTCTATAGGATTTTTAAGAAAAGCAAAAAAAAAAAACCAGTTTTTTGCTTTCAGTGAGAAGCAATAATTCTTTGCTCTTCTTCAGAAGGAAAAAAATTAAAAAAAAATTTTTTTTTTTGCCTGTATGCTTCAATTAGGAAGGAAAAAAGTACTCATAAATTACTAGCCAAATATTACTTTTGCTTTTTACAAGTACCTTTTTACTTGCGAAGGCAAAAAAGTACCCTTGGAAAGTCAAACCAAACAGATTAAATACATAGCATAGTTTTGACTGCAGTTTTTATTTATGCTGCTATCAGTGCATTATTTATTCATTCAATTTCATTCACATATTTCTATCATACAAAATAAAAAACCCCATTTATTTTCAAAAATAAATAACATTTTTTTCATTCATTTGTAACACTAGAATCTCTAACACAATATATGATACTGTAACTTAATTATATTTAAAGAAATGTAAACTAAACTTTGAATGCCATGTTAATATGGTAAAAAAAAAAGATATGGTAATAACCATCTTACATGATTCTTACCTGCAAGGCTGATGCCTTCAAGTTCAATAAAACAACATTAGAAACCAACTTTGCACTAGCAATTTATAGAATAAAAATAGCATCACTGTCATATGTTACAAGTGCATCTATATGGCATTCATTCTACACCCAAAATGTTAGATTAAAAACAGCACTTGTCATTTTCGATAGATAAATGAGTGTAAATCAGTTTGTGAAACTAAATGAAGAATTATTGTACCACAATAGGCTCTGAATCTCTCGATTTGGATATGATACTCCAAGAAGGTATCATGACACAATAACTCCATCCTGTGCGAGGGTCGTGTGGCCAAACAGTGTCCCGTCCACCCTACATAAGTAATGGGAATGTTATGGATACCAAAAGAAGAGGAAATTGGAAGTGCAGATGCATAATAAGAAAATTTTAGAAAAAATTGCCCAGCCTGATATGTCATCAATTAAAGTAGTTAACCATAACCATGAGCTCACACATGACACGTATGCATCAAGCTTACAAGCCGCCTTAAAATTAAAGAAGGAGAACAGATGGGCAAACACTTAGGTCAAGAGTCACATGGATCCCTAAAGATTTGAACTGAAACATTCAACAACATCATGCTGACCTAAAGTCCTTCATTTTTCTAAGGCAATCTGCAAATGAAGATTATACCAATGCATTCAAATTTTATAAGGTTCCGGATACAGGAAAGCAGAAAGGAAAGAACAATGAGTTACTGAAAAAATTTGGATAATTACTTTGAGATTAGTTGGAATAATGATGAATATCAAGAACATGCTAATATGATATGTGTTTTTATTTAATCCAGGTTTCCAAAGTGCCTATTTGGACAGTATGTAGTCCACGAGGTACTAAATGAAATGGTTATTTAGTGCTTGTTGTAGTAACATTGGCTAACTCAGCTGAGAAATATCATTTGTCATTTAGGCAAGAGTAGGTCTGCCAGTAGGTTAATTCACTGGCCAAAACACACTTGTGCCCTCAATAAAATCCCAGTTTTCTTTAATAATCAACCAAATGTGATTCATGCAGGATCAAAACATGATTACCGGAAATCATAGGTTCCTGTACCCATCACATAAGAGGGAGGGAAGATGAATGACTCCCCTTTTATAATGTCCTGTAACCATCACATAAGAGGGAGGGAAGATGAATGGGGAGTCATTTATAATGTGAAAAGCTGTCATAATGAAACAGGTAAAATATTCTTGTGATTGGAAAACTGTGGTAAGTTTCTGATTTGAGTAGCATCAACACAAAATCAGATGGTAATTGTAGGGAGTAACCACCTAAACATTCAACAGTTGAATTATTAGACCTAAAATTAATAGCAAAATTCCATTTGCTCTTAAAAAAATGCATCAGTGACTGAGACTCTTTCTTGTTCTAACTCCAGTCTTTCTCAGAACCTTCTTTTTCATAGGGAACTTAAACCAGCAGATTGCGATGAATTAGCAAATCTCTTACTTTTTTTCTCAAAGAGGTGGTTTTTGTTCAGAATATCCCAGACACCCGTATTTGGAATCTCGATCCCTTGGGCTTGTTTTCGAACAAATATTTTATGCCCCAATTGAGAATAGATAAGGACCTCGCATTCACTCCTTCTTTATCCTTTCCATTTGGAATTCCCATGCTCCCCCAGGGTGAAAACCATTGTGTGGTTTGTGACATGCTTACAAAGAGAAGACTGTTTGCTGCTCTTTATCCTCATGCTTCTGTTATGTGCCTTATGCAAGGAGATTCAGTTGACCATTTGTTTCCTCATTGTGTCTCTGTCTCTAACATCTGGCAGAAGTTTCTAGGCAGAGGGTATTTCGTAAATTCGTGGTGCTCTCCAAGGAAAGTTAATTCACCATCTGGACTAGTGGAGTGTCACTCATATTGGGAGGAGGCGAAGGGAACTTCACAGGATACTACATTAAGCTATTCTGTGGGCAGTTTGGACAAAAAGAAAAAAATGATCTTCAAAGGATCCAGTTCAAACTGGGAGGCTATTAAGGATTCCATCATGATTATGTCTGCTTCTTGGTCTCAAACTCTCCCAGAGTTCACAGGATTCACTGTCTCGGATATACTTTCACGTTGGCATACGCTTGATGGCACCTCCCCCTCTTGCAGGAGGGTGATTTCCAGCTTGAGTCCCCTCCCTAAAGGAGTACCAAGCTTAACTTTGCAGCTTATAGTTGTGGGAACCAGGGTTCTAGAGGCATTCGTAGTGTTTTTAGAAACAAGAAGGGAGAGACAATTCATGCTTGCTTAGGGCCCATTGATGTGGATTACTCTTCCAGGGTGGAACTTATGGCTCTCATCACAAGCCTGACAGAGGTTCATTCTAAAGGGTTTAGAAAATTTTCAGATTCAAGGAGATTCCCACATTGTCCTTTCTTGGATAAGGAATGGCAAGGACAGCCCTTGTTCCTTTTGCATCAGATTTGTTTTGCTAGACTTTTGTTTCATGAGTTGAATACCTCGTTCTATCATGAGCTACAGTTAATGACCTTGCCAATCGATTAGCTAGAGAGGGCTGTGAAAGGGCTTCATTATTTCTTAGCATTCCATAGTTAGATGTCCTTGGGTGGTCCTTGTGTTGGGAAGTGTCTTTGGCTAGTATTTGGAGACTTTAACTTTGTACTTATTATTATCTTATATCATTGATATTATATTGACTAGCATTAAAAAAAAAATTTGCAACACTCAAATTTTTTAACCATGTGATTCTACCATCGGTTTTGGATGGAAATCAATAATGCCACTCCCTATTGTATTAATAACAAAAGTAGCAGTTAGATTGGGTAAGATGAAGGGCAGGTCAATATTACCCCGTCATACAAAAACCTGGCCAAAAAGGAAAATTTCCATGGTGATCAACCTAGCATCTGATCATCAAACACGCGCATGAGGGGGAAGTCCGTCGAAAATTCTATTGGGAAATAGCTGTTGGAAAGTCTAATGGGATCTCAGTGGTGATCAAATTATCCTTTGATAAGAAAAACACACACACACATTATTTCTAACTCTGTAAGCATTTTGGAATAGTTTTCTGAAAGGAAAAAACAAAGCAAAATGACCCAATTATGGAAATTTAGTTTACAGGTAGCTACTGCTCCACTCGAAAGTTTCATCTTATCCCCATAATACATTAAAACCAGTTAAACAGTCAACATTATTGAACAATCTTAAGCCTCTCCAATAATTTGAACACATCAAAGTCGACTAGCGGTATTAAACTCAGAATCTATTAACAATTGACAAAAACCACTAACCACCCAAGCAAACAGATTCGAGCAAATAATGACTACAGACTCTAAAACCACAATTCATAATTTAGTCTACACAACATCCAATCAAACATCAAAACCAATTCAAAATCACACCAACGGGATCAAATTGAAAGCTTACCCACTTACGAGGCGGAGGACTCCAATCCATCCCCAAAGGCAGAGGCGAAGTCCCATCGTGTCGGTGCTTCGGAGGACTCCGCTTCAACATCGTTTTATCAGCCGATCGATCAATTGGTGTCTCTCTATCTCTATCTCAAATTGAACACGAAATTGAGGGAATTAACAGCTAGGATTTAGATGATCCGATCGGAAAAACCAGAGAAGAAGAATCTAAAAGAAAGTATTCGTGCCCGTACAAATCCATTCTGTACGATCAGTCTAAGACTGCCGTGTGGGGATTGCAGACGAACAGCGCATGCTAAAACAACAAAGAAAAGGTTGATAAACGGCGCCCGGGAATCCCCGTCTCGCCATAAAAAGTGCTTCGTTGAAGACTCCACTCGTCTCCTTGTCTCGATTCGAATATAATTCTTCTAATCTCTCTGTCTCTCTCTGTGTTCGAAGGCGAGAAAGAGCCTCACCAAACCGTCTTCTTTGGACCTCGCCTCGATGTTATTCTCACGCAAAGAAGAGAAGGCCGATTTGACCATTTTATGTTGAAGGCTAACCATGTCTCTTTGTGATCCGAGCCTTTCTGATGCTTCGGTCTGTCGTGGTTATGCCATAGGTAGGACCATGTTTAACGAGGCTTGAACTTCGGTCCAGATTCTGAAGCCCATTTGAGGGACCTGCAAGTTCTAGCATTGGATTCTACGGTTGGCGTGGAGCATCTTATGGTTAGTGTTTATTTTCAAATGAATCAAAGGAAATAAAATGTAAAATATAGAAATATTATATTATAAAAACTTAATGCATGATCAAGGGTTAGTTTGTAGTAGACGTGAGATGTAGGGTTCTTTGAATAAGCTTCCACACATGAGTTACTTGGGATAAAATCCATTGGTCACTACTTTGGTCGTGAGATGTTGCCATGTGGAACATCTCATGGTCAGTTTTTTTTTTCATGTGGGCCCCACTTAAAAAATTACAACAATAGAAAAAAAATTTGACAGTGAGATACTCCACATCGCAGCATCTCATAGCCAAAGTAGGGGCCAATTAGGTAAACATACCAGAAGATTTCATTCCAAGTTACTTACCTCAACAAAATTTCGTTTATAATGCTCTAGACGCTTGTGAGATATGAGATTCATGTTTTTAGATAGTGTCCCTTTTAAAATTAAAATAAAATGTAAAAATATGAAAATATTGTATTATAAAAACTCTACTTTACTAATAATACACTTAGGATAATCCAATACTCTATCATGACTCATTTGGGCATAAAGACAAATTATGATCCTTTTGAATTTGCTTTCAAAAATTTCTTTCAAAATTAAAATGAAAAAAAGGCATTTTTTATAAGACTTTGAGGAAAAGTAGAAAAGTAATTTTTATTTTATTAAGAAGCAATGATTTTTTGCTTCTCTTCAAAATCAACCCCCCCAAAAAAAAGAAAGAAAAACAACTTTGCAAATGAGTAATCAAATACTGTTTTTATTTTTTGAAAGTACATTTTTGCTTTCAAAAGCAAAAATGTAAAATTGAAAAGGAGCAGCAAAACCCAATCTATTGCCGTACCTAATTTTCCACCTAATTATTCCATGGTTTATTGTATCAACCGAAATGTGTAAATGGGCTGGGTTTTGGGTCCATCATCTCCAATTTGAATAATCCAGGCCTATTATAATTAAATAATTATATGTTTTAAACTAGACTAGATTATTGAACCTGCCAACCGGGCCCGCTCTTGTCAGTCCAACCACCTCCCACAGGTAACACTAAGACTCACACCAGTTACGGACTACTGAACTTAGACTGGTCTCTGATACCATTTGTAACGATCCAACCCAATAAGGTATTGTCCGCTCTGGCCTAAACCCGCACGATTTTGTTCTCAAAAGGCGTCTCATTAGGTTAAGTGTTCTTTTTGACTCATATACCCTATTGGGATTCCATCCGTTTTCAATATGGGATCAAGATGTCACAACCAATGTCAAGTGGTACCAAACCCTTGCTATTGCCATTACATTTCATTCAAGAGTCATTTGTTTTCCACATAAAATATTTGTAGGGGCTCCATTTGGCCCTTGGGCCACCTCCCCACAAGGACCCAATCCACATGATGTCCTTCATTACAAGCAATGCAACACAAATAAAACTGGGTTTAAACTAAGCTTTAGGAAGGACATCAGGATACTTTACCCTACAAACACCACACCTTAATGATGAATCTCCCAACTACACTAAAAATGACATTTACACACAAACTCACTTTATTATGAGAAGCAAATCTGTTAAACAACCATTGCACCTAAAAGCTTAAGCTAATAATGCGCAATTATGCATATAAGAGGGCCTAAGTATGATATTTCAACACTCCTTCGCATGTGCGACATCGCATGGGAACATGTATGAGGACGGTATAAAAATCTTGTAAACAAATAAATGCCAAAGCAAACTTGCTCCCAAAGAACACAAGACCTCCCGCTTTGATACCATATTAAACAATCGTTGTATCTGAAAGCTTAAGCTGATAGGTGAAAGTGAAACTATGTATATAAGGGAACCCAAATATGATATTTCAATAAGATCTAAACAAGAAGAAAATAAGAGATTTTGACATGACATTTGGTTTTTAAAAATTTCCTCTAAAAAAATTATGAACACTAGGATATTGTGAAAAATTATGTAATACATATATACTTGTTTCCTAGGAATACTTCTTAAAAATTTATATCCGTGCACCTCCACCCACACCCAGCTCAAAGGAAGGCGTTGGGGGCCGTGTTGGTTGAACAGCCTGTTAAAGGACCCATGAACATGAAAGGCGCGACAACGACTCCCAAACGGAACCCGGGCTTTACCTTTACATTAAATTTCCGTCCCGTTCTCCGTACACCACCGTCAGGTCCTCCCATCTCTCTCCGTACATTTTCATACAACCAGGACCGTTGTCTTATTTTATGACCAAAGACGAGTATGTCACTTCACCCTCGCATGTAGATGTGATATCTCATAACGTTAAAGATAAATTGTAGGGTAACTAGTCGTGGTACGGGCATAATGCACCTTTAACTTTAGTACATAGTTAACCAGTGATTTAAATTTAAATGAGGAAAGAATATTGGATGGTTATAGTTTTGGATTTATTTTAGTTGGGCAGGGCAATAGTTAAAAAAAAAAAAAAACAAAGCCAGAATCTAGGAGGATTATTCCCACTTCTTCCCTTAATTAATGGTATAGATATATTACATACACTCTGATTGGGCTTCACATTGCAACAATGGGCATATGATGAGACCATTAATTATAAGAGATCTACGATAGGGTTGCTTAACAAGCCGACCCGGCACGATTATCCTGTGCCTGGCCCGTCACCGAAAACCTAGGCACGGCCCAACCTGTGACATGGCTAGGGTTGGGCTGTGCCTAGCGGCCGCATAATAAATGCTTTAAAAAATAGAAAAAAGGAAAAAAATAAATAAATAATACAAAAAATTCTAAAAATATATATTTATTATTAATGCACATTTTTTACATATATTGGGATACAATTTTCCCCAAAATTGTAAAAAAAAAAGGTCAAAAACCTTAGCACAATCCCGCGGCCCGGAACGGTTTGCCATGCTTAAAGCGTGTCATGCCGCCCGTGTGTTTCGTACTTGGCGGGTCGTGCCTGGACGTACCAAATACCCAATACCCCAACCATGGCACAGCCTAGGAGCCACAGGCCGTGCCCACTAGCGGGCTAGGCCGGGCACGAGCACGCTTTAAGCGTGTTGGGCCATTCCGTGCCCGTGCCAACCCGGCCCAATAAACAACCCTAATCTACGAGTTGGAGAGGCTACAAGTTAATAATATGTGCATTGAAGGATATTAATATGGCTTGAATAGTTGTGCACCTTTTGGGAAAGTTTTGGTGTCTCGCCGACTATACTTTTTGTCATCGTTCTGGTGATGACTTACCCCTTTTGGAGATTTGTAATCCGTGTTGTAGTCCCTCTATCACAGAACCTCAATGGCCTTTCATTGAGTTCATTGGCCCTTGTAGTTGGCCTACTAATACATTCTCTTTGCGCATGTGCTCATTTTTAGGCTGTTCTTGGGCATTCCGGTTTTCTGCTTCTAGCATCCATCTTTGTTCAGATTTTCTATTTGATGACTACTGTAATGGCTTTGATCTTGGTTATTCCTGGTGTAATACCATTTTGTTTGAATGAAATGCCATAACAATGGCAAAAAAAAAAAAAAAAAAAACAGGCATGATCCACTAGACTGAAATAACGTGTTTGAGTCTTCAAATCTTGTGCTATTGAGCATGTCAAAGATAAAGTGTTTGAATCTTTAAGGTACCGTTTGGTAACATTTTTCAGAAGTGTTTTTTTGCTTTTAAAAGCAAAAAATTGCTTTCGAAAGCAAAAGTGTTGTTTGGTTATGGGCACATGAAACAATTTATAAGAAGCAAAAAAGCAATTTCATTGCTTTTCATGAGAAGAATAGAAATGTTGCTTCTCATTTTAACCACAAATTTACTTTATTGCTTCTAAAACCCCGACAAAAAACTAAACCTGGCAAAAATCGACCCAACTCGCCAAAATCCTACTCGAATAAACAAGTTTGGGTTGACCCATGTAATAATTGGGTCGGTTTCGGGTTGGAGATTTAGTAACCTATTCATATTCTGGTAAACTCAAATCTAACTCGATAATGACCAGTTTAACCCGATAATGAGGGCAGATAAAAAGTAATTTAGAAAATGAGTTGATTTAACTCGATAATGACCCATTTAACCCAATTATTGCTCAACATGATTATGACCCGCCCAAACTCGACCCGTTTACTGGTCTACAAAAAATTCCCGTTAGAATATATATATGTCAAGTATATTTTTAAGTAGAATGTATCAATGTTTTACAATAGTTTTATATGATAGCATAAAAGTAATTTATATGCTATGTTACCAAACATGCTTCTTAGCAGCAAAGAAAAAGTTTACCAAACAGTTTTATTTCAACAAAAGATCTTCTGAAAAGCAAAAAATTACTTTTTTGCTTTCTTGCTTTTGAAAGCAAGAAAGCAAAAGCGTTACCAAACGTAGCCTAAATCTTGCGATATTTTTAGGCGTCCTTGAATCTTCAAATCTTGTGATATTTAGGCTTCAGATCTTCATTTCTTCAAAGGCTTTGGGTCTTCAAAATAATAGAGCTTTAGGCCTTGAGAATTACAAGGCTACAAATCTTTAGAGCTATAGCTCTTCAATATTTATGAAATATTGAAGAGAATTACCAAAGTAAAGAATTCTTTAATAGGACCCCCCAAGCAATTTACTTTTATCTAATCTATCTATATCTGTACTATATATATATATATATATATATATATATATATATATATATAGCAAGAATAGGCCTTTGGGAAGCGTGCCAACAACTAGGCATACTTCTCCAAAATGCCCTTTATCATTTGTTGCAGAGGCATCATTAATAAGGATTAAAATAGTCAATCCTTTATCAATTCATTTAAAATCTGGACAATTCTAAAACTATTCCCTCCCTTTATATGTAGTATTGCACGCAGTGGCAGAACCACGTTGTGGTTAATTGCAAAAAATGTATATATTTTATATATAGTTTTTAATTAAAATTTATGTTTTTCACCCCGTCAACCCATTGAAAATTTTTATATTTCATGAGAACCACCTCTAAAATTTTTGGACACTTAAAATTAAAGAATTTGTAGACGACTAGGGTCCAAATTTCGGTTGTTTTGTTTTAAATCACCGCAGCCGAACCTTCGTTTTGTACCAGAAAAAAAAATACGATTACTTTCATGGAATCTCCTATCAAGTGCCCACGTGTACGGTGCATAATTGAGGCAGCATGTGAAGAAAGTTGCGGAAGCCGACGTATTTAGCGATGACGTCATGTGATTGGTGGAATCCTCTCAGCGTTTTTTGCTTTGGCGGTAAAAACCAAAAAGGCCACACCGACAAGGTTACAAAACTACGAACTGCAGGCCATGCCGTACTTTCCCTTGAACCTGTTCTGTGATTCTATGCTTCACTCGCCCACCAATTTATATGGACACTCAGCATGTAAAACAAATAGTGCCAGCTAGATAGTTGTGTCAATTGTTTTTGGTGAAAATCGAAATCCGATTGAACCAAACCAAAAAAATTCAGTTTGATTTGATTTCATTATGTTTGGTTCAAAACCGAATTAATTTGGTTCAGTTCGAAGTTTAGGTGGCTGATAAACCAAACCAAACTGAAAAAACAAACTGTACTATTTTGTCACACTAGTAGAATGCACGTGCAGCACTACACGTGTGTAAGATGGAAAGGAGAGAGGGAGAACACGTGTGAGGACAGTTTTTAAAACTAATTGTAAGCTTTGACCACTGTACCCTTAATTAATAAATCTTCGTAATAAGTGTGTAAGGGTTATTTTGGAAAGCTACACATTTTGTTTGGCAATTTAAAACAAAGGAGATGCTTCTGTCTTCCCTATTTTGTCTTCCTTATTGTTATGGATTTTTTGCCAAAAAGAAAGGAAAAAAAAAACAACCCTTACATTTAGTATTACTAGTAGGCTGCACGTGAGAAGGGATGTAAAGAGAACAATTACAAAATTGCTTGACTTTTAAATAAAAGGAATTGAGTTGTTATGACGATTACATCCTTTTTATTGATGAATCTTAACAATTTGAGGAAAGTTTTTTTCAGGAAGTTGCACATTAAGTTTGGCACGTTTCCCAAGGCTTCTTCTTGCATTATATATAATACAGATTTCAGAATAACAATTGATAGATTAATTATATGTACAGTGAACATTAATGTAAGCTTTCGGTTTTTGGTTTGGTTGACGGGTTAATCAATTAATTTCAGTTCGGATTCCGGTTTAAAATATTAAATTGAAATTTGGTTTGGTTCAGTTTTCGGTTCTAATCCACACAATTTGGTTTCATTTAGGCTTGTACAAAAACCAAACCAAACCGATCGAATCACACCTCTACCTATGTACTAACTAGGGATTACTGATCAGGCGGCTATGATTTCTTATTGTTTCTGATAACGCTGTAGTGATCTACATCCTAGTACAATGTCTGTTTCCATATTAGTCCACTTGCGCCGTAGCATCCGGAAAAAGGCCAAAGTGCATATCAGGAAGAAACCGTGGGGTTTGAAGCCCCACTCCCTAAGAAGGACGAAAAAGAAGATGGGGGTGTGAGGGAAAATTTTGCTTCTTTATTTTAACTATAATTATAATTTTAAAAACACCCTTTGGTATTAGTATTAGTATTTTTATTTTTTATCCAAGATATTGAAGTTTAGTTTCTAAATCCTACTGCCACCTAAAGATAGTTAATATTAAATAAATAATAAAGGTAGACAACTAGACTTGTTGTAATTATAGTTAAATCAAGTTTACTTAATACACAGCATCATAGACAAATTTCTCATAGAATTTACATCAATTTTAAGGGAAATGGATGGGCTTGTGATTTTCAGCCATTTGAAGGATGACGTGGCAACTAGGTTTGGTTTGATCCGGGTTGATATCAACCCAAAACTAAACTAACGTTTGTGACTGTTAGCCCAAAACTGAATCGAATTGTGAAGTGCAAACCGATAATTCAATTCCAACCTTTTTTTTTTTTGATGAAAGGCCATGCCTGTAACACCCCAGATCCAGATTACGTGAACTAAACCGTAACTTGTCACCGAAGGGTTACTTTTCCACCCAGGAGCAGTAAAATATCAAAGTAAGGAAAACATGAATGAACAGTAAAATAAATAACCAGAGTCAACTAAAACCCAACTCAAACTAAAATATTAAGTTCTAATCTGAACTCACTTGACCCCAGCTTTTACCCTCCGATATCGTTCCTTCCACGATCTGAAAACAAAACAAAACAACACAGTATGAGATACGATATCTCAGTAAATAGCACATGCATGCTCATAAACATTTTTTCCCAGTTCTAAAATGTGATCCAGGTAAAAAATATGCATCAGTGACAAATACACGGATAAATTGAATAATTCCACGATAATACATCAACAGATACCAGATAACTAGAATAATTCCACATGCCGATCAAATCTGAACATCAAATCATAAATCAACAAATCATAGCAGGACTCATGGATTAGCTTGTCTGTAAATCGAGATAACCATCCTTAGCTGGTTTGCCACCTCATTACTCGAAGGTCGAAGCCGCGCAGAGTCATCGCCCGGAGTGGAGCACCCACGCATGGGCTGGCACGAAACAACCTAGTCAACAGTAAACATAATACTCACACACCCACACACACACAAAGAGACCTCGCCGATCCCACACGGCAGAAATGGGTTGCTGCGACCCTCTATCCCACAAGAGAGCCTCATCGATCCCACACAATGGAAATGCGAATGTGGCTCGGGGTGTTAACTGACAAGCCAACACTAATACACTATCTAGATTGACCATGGATCCATAACACCTCTATGCCCACTAGACTCAATATAAACCAATGTTAAACCAATAAAACAGTTTATATAAAACCAATCTCATAAAGGCACGGCTTGCCTAAAACACAACCATATTGAGTGAACCTCTTGTTCACCTTCTGTTAAATCCCTAGGCCTCGTTGCCTTTTTGGGTTACCATGGGCTCTCAACCCCTTTTGCAAGTCCACAAGAAGTCTCAACTTCATAATTCAAATAACACAAGAGTTCTCAATCCTCGCTTTCATAGATCCAAATCAATCAAAACGAATGTCATAAAATCTTCAAAACACGTTTTGGATAAGTGGCATAGTCTTAGGATCCCCAATAAGGTCATCATACCAAAAATCAATAAATTCCGAGACAAAAAGTTTTGGACCTAAAAAATATTCTAAGTCTGGTTAAAAACGTTAACTTTTGGGTATATAATTTTTCTAGACAAATCCACGAGGCGTTTCAGGCTAAAATTCTAGTTATAGTCTAATGAAGGGTAAACAAATCTTCTGAAATTTTATGGACTTCTGAATCACTCATTTGGGTATCAATCTCAAAAAGTGGCTTTTGATGAAAATCAAGAAAACTGAGAATTTAGGCATGAACTGGAAAGTTGACATTTTATTGGTTGAGAATTGAGCCTTAAGAGTATTTTTATTGGTTCCAAATGGGGGGTAAAACCTTATTTACATGTAAAAACTTAAGTAAATGGAGCAATAAATATACAGGACATTTACATGTAAAGACTCAGGTTATTTGAAAAAGGGTTGGAAAAAAGAAGGGTGAAAAAAACTGTCAAAATGACCTTTTTCTGGGCTAGCGCCTACCTCAGGGCACTAAGCACCCTTGAGCGCCTAGCCAAAAACGAAATGGTGGTTTACGACAAAGCAAACTTCACCATTTCTAACCCTTCCATTCCACTTCAAACTACTTCCACCCTAACTTAATTCCTCTAAACAACCAATATATACCTAATTGCATTTAATTGGAGACATGAAATCTTCTCTATAAAATTAGACGCCCATTCTCATTTCAAACAAGATTTTCAGCAAAATCAATCACACGTATCAATTTAATCTCTTCCATGGTTTATGCACATTTAAATTTAACTAAAACAAACTTTCAACAAACACAAGACCAGCCACTAATGTTCATAAGAAAATAGGTGTGATTTTTGTTCTTCAGATGCTAACGGAGAAACCACACGATAAATCAAACGTCAAAAGGGTGTGCTACTTACCTGTAAACGTGCAACCCAAGCTGACCTTCCCTTTCTCCTTCTTCCTCTCTGCGGCTTCTTCTTTTCTCTCTAACCCTCAACGAGTTCTTTCATCTTATATAAGTTTATATATATATATATATATATATATATATATATATATATATATATATATATATATATATATATATATAATTTCATTAAATGATTAAACCGGTTCAATGAAATTGAACCGACCCAACCACCCAACCTAAATCAATTTAAATTGATCAACCCCTTATACCACTAATCAAATAAATAACCCGAACCCAAGTAAACCGCCTAAACCACTAAACTACCAAATCAATTAATCCATTAAACCACTAAATCCATCGAACTCAATCACTTAAACTGGTTTGCTTGAAATGAACCGATCCAATCAACCCAAACTCAAATCAACTAACCCAAAACAAATCAAACCAAAGGGTTTGTTTTAAATTGATGAAATTAATCGGCTTAAAATCTTAATCTTCTATTTATTCTTAATTAAAATCACTTAAAATCCAGGGTCTTACAATGCCTACATACATTCATTAACATAAGCCATAATTACAGAGACACCCACAACCTGCCGGAAAATACAAGAGGATGATTGGAACAATAGGAAACTTAAGATCAAGACCACCATAGTAGCAACCCCATCAACTGCGTCTCGAAAGGAAAATGTCAGATCTGTGGGATAGGCTGCAAACACCGGCTGGTAACTAGCGGTTGATTCTGACAAAGGGTCCGCACCGAAGCGGATTAAAAGAAAAACTCCCAACGAAGGGGAGGAAGACATCACCAACAACGATGTGATAAAAGGTAGAGGAAGAACCGGCGAATCAGACCTCAGCCACGCATAGAGACACAGGAGATGGAGGTTGACCATGGCAACCCAGCTCCAAGTCTCAGCAACCAGAAATAGAAACACAAACCGACCATCAAAACCAATAGCGAAAACAACAAAAAACGACAACACACCACCGGTAGGTCCAAACAGAAAATACACATAGAGACATAGATTAACTAGAAACAAGAAATAAACACAAAAACACCAAAAAAACCAGTAGTAGGAGGGGGGGGGGGGTGGGTTTACCCGAAGCTGGCTTTCCCACCAGAGAAAGTTGGCAGTAACCCCCCACTATCATCTCCTTCTGCATCGTCGGAGGCATCTTCCGTCGAGTCCATCGGGAGGGCTTCAAAATTCGTCCAACAAAAATACACGAGGTCAGTTCAAAGGCCACAAGGAGTTATCAGCAAGAGAGTAATACCCTAAGGAGAAGACGAAAGGGTGAGATGGACAAAAACACTAGAGGGGAGCAGATTAGTGGAAGAAGACAGTCCAAAAACCAGAACTCAATCTGGGGACGATGACCTTCCCACATGCTCAATCGCCAGAGACACCTCGAGCTCCACACCGCCCCCTCCAGTGTCAACTTTCAAATCAACTATCTTGCCATTGAATTTCTGATCATTCCAACATGAAAACCGAACCAAACATATATGCATATAGATGTTCGGTTCGGTTTAGTTCAGTTCAATTTAGTAAAGCATATATATTTTTAAGTCGGGCTTCGGTTCAATTCAATTCTGTTGTTCAATCAAAAAATCAACCCAAAAACAAACCTTTTATGGTTTCAAGCCCAACCATCGCTCGGTTCTCGGTTTTAACCAAACCAAGTTGCACCCCTATATCTTATGTAATTCTAAACCTAATGGAAGGTAATTTTTCAAATTTGCCACGTAAGACTAGAAAATCAATTTTTATATTTTTCTATTGGTGATAGGAAAGAAAGCCTTTTGCTACTTGACAATATTTAAAGGCTAAAATATCCACCAAAAGATTGAAGAGACAAAGAGACAAACACATAACCGTATTCTAGGTTATCATCTCATCTATCATGTATCAGAAACTAGTAATATAGAACTCTTCACGGAACCACCTAACTACAAGTCCCATCCAATTTTATAATAATACACAGAGAAACAACATGAGGATTGGGGGACCATAAACCTTCCATCCCTTGCTTCCCATCTTTAGATCCAAATATAAAAATAATGGGATTTGTTTATAAAAGAATGGCATGTGAAGGGATGGGATGAAATTGGGGTTTTTTTTTTATATTTAAATTTTTTTGCTTTTTTTTTATAATTTATTTAGTTTATTAATTACTTTAAAATTTGATTTTTCCTTTTTTTTTTCTCTTCACTCATCTCACGTTGCGCATCTACCCCACCGCGCACTTACTGCAAAAGTGGGTATTTTTGTGTGTAACGTGCGCCTTGTGTGAACCCTACCCTTCCCCACTCTCTCTCTCTCTATAGTTTAGAGTCTTTAGACAGTGGAAGCGATTGTATATGGTAGGGTGGTCCACGACATTTGTTTGGGCATGGCTTCATCTCACTTCCTTTACTCTCTCTCTCTATCTTTCTTTCTCTTTCTTATTTTATAAGCCCTTCACTCAGCTCTTCTGTTCATGACAAGAGCGATACAGATCTGAGAAGGAGATGAGATAAGGTGTGTAAGTCCTGTCATGCTTTTCCACAGCTTTCTTGAACTTCTTCTTCTGTTTAACCTGTTAATTCATCAGCACAGAAGCTCAAGAAAGCTGTGGGAAAACATGGCGGAGTTAGGACTTAATGTTTCTCCTTTGTTGTATAGATCTTGCTACAAGCATATGAGATCTCTCTCTCCATTATAAGATGCAGACCTAGACTTCCTTTCTTTGAACTGTTGATGATGATTAAATGGCGGATCGGAAGCGTTTTGGAGGTGGTAGGCCTCAGGTGATGACAATTCTAATTATTTTCCTTTGAGTTTGAAGTAATTCTCATAAATCTTTACATGTTTGATATAGAAGTCATTTTAAGGATCAATTCCAGCGTGGGTTTCATGTTTTGTGAATTATTATTTTTCCAATTGTTGAATCTTTTGTGAGATAATTGGCTGTGTGTAAAATTGTTGAGTTCTCTTCTTTTTCTTCTTCTTCTTTTCTTCTGTTTCTTTTACAGGCTTCCATCTGAGAATTGCCTGGATACAAACCAAGAAGAAATCCCAGAAAGCAAATGTTGAAATTCTTGAATTTTCTTTCCAATTTTCATGCATTCTTTTCAATCTTGTGAGCAAGAACACTCAAGATGACAACAATATAAATCCTGGACTTTTCCCTTTCAAATTTAAATAAAATTATAAATATGGCGCAAACACGTTTGAGCCATGCATGAAGGAGAGGACAGCATAAATTTTCATTTTCTCATTTTTCCAGCCTTCAATGTGCTTCTTTGGTAGATCCCTCGAATTTTCTTTTCTTTTCTTTTCTTTTTCCTTTTTTTCTTTTTTCTTTTTTCCTTTTTTTTCCTGATCTTACTGATTACTGACAGTAGAATTACTGAAATCTTGTAAAGTTTTCAGAGAAGATTCCCTACTTTCCTTTTTATCCTCCATAATTATTGTTCTTCTTGTTGGCCGCTTGGATTTTCTTCTTCTCTCTTCCATCTACAATTCTGTGTTAAAGCTCTCATTATTTTACATACATGAATTCTTTCCCTCTCCCTCCCTGCCTCGCTTCCTCTCTCTCTCTCTCTCTCTCTCTCATTAATCGCTCCCCTCAATTTAGCCTAGAAGTTCAGTATTACCACCCCCACAGCAATGTCACACACACAAACACTGACTGTGGAGTTCTGAGCTGCAGCCCTTGCAACAGGAAGACCGGCACATGACAGTCTGGATTTCTGGAATTATGGGCGAGAGTAACAATTGTAGCTAGAAGATGGGCCAGGTAATGGGGTATGGCAGTTTGTATCACCATGTTACTATTCTTCCTGCACTGACTACTATGGCCCAACTCAACAACTCTTAGCCTATGAACTGCCTGAGACATTGCCTTCGTCAGCTCTGCAATTCAGATAGGTCAGCTACTTCTGTGATGAATTTGATCTCAGAATACCCACAAGAGAAAAAATTAAAATTAAAGAAAATTTTTTGTATCTACTTAATGATTATATCTACAGACTCTTCTGGTCGATTGACGCATCTTGTTTTGATTCTTGTACCAAGTGAAATTGATCTGGGATCATGAGTTACTGATGAGGCCATATCGAGACACCAGAACCACTGTAGCGCTTGTCTGGTCCACCAAAGGTAATGAAGTCTCCTTTTGGTGGTTGCACCTTTACTGCTAAATGTCTGAGTCAGTAAATATCCAGATGGGTGGATACTGATATCCCATGTCTGTTTCTGTCAAAATGTTTCTATGTTAGAAATAAACAGATCTACAGGATACAAGATCAAAGTTGCAAATAAGAAGGTAAAGATGGTAAGCAATACAAGTTATAGCATAAGATTAAAACCAAAAATACTGTTTTGCACCTTTTAGCATTTTTTTCCTCCTCCAGATACCCTCCACAGGAGAACAAATTAATATGCTTGTACTAAGTGAATGATGATCCTATATTCTTTTTTTTTTTTGGTAAACATGATGATCCTATATTCAAGTTTCTGCAATCGCTGCTTGAAAATTTAATTTTAAGTGGTACAGAGAGGAAAGTGATCTCCCTTTCCTTACAAAGTGGCTGGTGGAATATCATGGTTGCTAAGTACTCAGCTTCTTCAAGCATGGTGTGGTGTGAGATTGATAGAAAATACCACATTTGTTCTCTCTCTCTCTCTCTCTCTCTCTCTCTCTCTCTCTCTCTCTCTCTCTCTCTCTCTCCCCCTCTCTCAAGTCCATGGTGGAAACTTTCAAATTCAAACATGCATGAGAGAAAAATTGGTGACTAGTGAATCAGGCTTGAGAGTACTTGGGCAATTTTTGTAAGAAATGTTCAAGGAGGTGTTTGACCCAGATGCATGCCTATCAGCATTCAGCAGTATTTGAACTCAAATATTGAAACGTCCTAGCTATTCTGTCTGGTAAGGTTTTAGCACATATGTAACTCCATGAAAATAGATAGTTATAGATATGCCACCAGTAACTGTTACAAATCTTGATTGGGTTTTAGATTAATGTGTCCTCTAGCTATGATCTTCGATAGTTTAAAATTAAAATAATATATGAAGTTTACTTGCAATTAACTGTCTTTTGTTTTGAAACAAACAAGTCTTTGGAACAAAGATTAAATGTTAAAAACGGCCATTAATGTATGCAGCAAACCATGCTCTAGCTTCCGGAGATCTTAGGTTGCTGATTCATGTTTCAAAAAAAATATTAGACAGTGAAAGAGAAAACGCATGCATGGATAACAAATATCAGGGGCCCTATGTTGGGGAAGTGTGAAACAGCAACGTCAGGATCACCATTAAAGCATTTCAAAAGCATTACAACAACAAAACAACACATTCAACCTCACAAGCCATTCCATTGCTTATTAGAACACAACAAACGGGATGCATAGGTGTGCAATAATGAAGACGTACAAGCACCTTCTGTCACCATGATATAGACTTCTGCAATTTGGATCAAAAGCATAAACGATAAATCAAGAAAGAATTCTTCCTTTTTCTTTTCTTAAGCATAAACCCTTATCATCAATACATGGAAGTGCTTCTACATGAAGCATTTTTTTAGAGGAACTTAAAAGCATAGAAGGAAGAAATGTATGGATTTCAGGATAATTAGCGCGACATACTTACCATATCAAAGTCTCACACCTGTATCATATGAGGGCCAAGGAATGGCATGGATAAGGAATTTGATTGAACTTCTCTTCTTCATCAAATAAAAGGAAAATTTGAATAAGCGCCTCTTATTTCTTCATAGAATCACCACTTAAATTGGAGAGGATACTTACAGGCCTTCTCCCAATGGAGGAGTGAATGTAAGATGGAAGCCCACAAACAATATACAGCCACAGAGAGAGAGAGATCTAGAGAGAGAGAGAGAGAGAGAGTACATACATTGAACTAGAGTTAAAATAAGAATCTGAAACAGTCAAATACATTGAATTTAACCAAGGTTCATCCTGGGGAATACAGCTTTTACAGGTTCTCAACCAGTTGCAATGCACTCCCTATGTAACTTATTTTAAGCATGAGATCAATATAGTAAGCAAGGAAGTTCTGACATGATTAGATTCTCAAGTCTAATAAAATAATCAAGTTAAATTTAAGGTTAATATATAAGGGGTGGTTTTTTCTAGGTTTAAAGTCATAACGCAATTATGTGTATGGTCCCCAACAGAAGAAGATAGTGAAGTACCAAAACAACAAAGTCTGAGTGGTTGTTTTCAATCCGCCAAAGAAATTTGAATTTCCTGTCTAAATATGCACTTATTAACTTGATTTCTTCTTCCTCCAATATTCTCTGCACAACAGAGAAGGACATCGATTCCTTTGTCTTTTCTTCCCTGTAGATTTCTCCCCAGAAAGGAGTTCTAATTCCAATTTGTAAGTAAGATATCAAAGAGTTTGATATTTGAAAAAGAGAAAAAAACAAACAAACAAACAAACAAACAAAACTTTTATCGGGATATGTTTAACATTTCATCTTCTCAGTAACTTTGAGAATACAGGAAAATCATGAGTTTGACTCTTGAAAGTGAACTGTTACACCATGAGAATCCTTGACATTTTACTTTCGCTATACTTCCTAAACCACAACTACGATACATTAGTTCTACGACAAATAGAAGCTTTGATGATTCAAGTCAATGTACGATCAAGGATAAAATAGATTTTTTGATCTGGTAAGATGTAATCTTGATGGACATAATATGCAATTACTGTTTTCATTTCTGGAATAAGAAAGATTGCCAATCAATTGGATGGTTGAATGCTTGTGCTTGAACAGCAATTTTCAGACAAAACTGAATTTACAACATACCCAAGAGGAGGAGTAGAAAAAGAAAAGGCAGTTATGTTAGATCCGTAGGGATGTTGATCTCAATATGCATGGATTAGTTTCTCCCAGAATACACACTTTGTGTCAGTGTACCATTCTCTCTTCCATTAATAAGTTTGTTGCTATTACCATATAAAGGTAAGGCATGAACATGAGGACCTGATCTAGAAGTACTTCAGTCTTAAGATGAAAACCCACATGCCTGGTGCATTTAATCTAAAGGTCATAGTCTTACAGCTAAACTTCTCTTCTAACTTAGATACAAGTGGAATAGTGAAGAAACCCTACCATTTTTGTAGTTTAGGAGAGCCTGAGTTACCAAACCTTTCTTCTGCAAACCTTTTATGCATATGGATCCTCTTTCTTGATGCCAAAATTAAACCACAATGATCAATGCATACTTTGATTGTACATGGTCTTCATTTTTATTCCTCTTCTCATAGAGGTTTCATCAATCTCTAGCCATCATCTTAACTAGTTTTTAATTATTACCCTTTCTGGTGGAATCCCAAAATGAGGTAAGGCAAAGATGAAGGCTTCTTTCCATTGTGATGTCCCCATTGGAAGCCACCTATTTGGTTATGTAATATCTTACAGAAAGCAGTAACTGGATGTGATTTATTCCACTTATAGCCTGTATGACTGCTTTGCATTCGAAATCTTGACATCAACATTAAAAATAACCCAGATGCTGGCATTTCCTGGAGCAATAGTTTAAGTTATGATACATCTTTATTTATACGCGATATCTTGCACCTATACAATGAATTTGAACATTGGTTCAAAGAGAACAACCCTCTTCCATTATGGATCCATATGCTGGAGTATAAAGAAAACATAATCTGCAATAATTGTTACTTCACTGATTTCGATTAAGTAAAGACCAATACAGATCTATGGGTCCATGACATATGATACGCACCTATTAGTCAATTTTCAATCCACAAAGTGATGCTTCCTTGTATGTGATGGGATCTACAGATCAGAGTGTATAAAGAATGTCCAATAAAAAAGTAAGAAAATTCATCTGTACACATTTAACAAATTGACAAGCATCAGCATCATAAAATAGGCTTTGCACATCAACCATAACTATTCAATGCACCTCCCCATTTGTGGATATTGTTTTCTTGGAAGTGTCGATGGAATAAAATAATGGGAGATGTTAGTTATTCATGAAGCCCTTGATCCAATCTACCAAAAAAAAAGAAAAAGAAAAAATAGTAGTTGTAAGTAATAAGATGAATTGCACTATGTATTGTTTCTTTCCTTAACCTTCAAAACAATTAAAAGAAAATTCTGTAATATCAAATGCATAATAACTCTACATATAGAGAAAATCAGCATCAGGTACTTTTAAAACAATCAAGATGGTGGGGTTGTTGGATTCAAAAGCAAAAAACAAAAGAAAGTTAAATTGAATATTGAGAGAAAAACATTCAGATCAAAATTAAACCAAATCCATCTACAGCTAAATTAAAA
The DNA here is from genome assembly GCA_947561395.2 of Buxus sempervirens. Lineage (NCBI taxonomy): Eukaryota > Viridiplantae > Streptophyta > Magnoliopsida > Buxales > Buxaceae > Buxus > Buxus sempervirens. The sequence continues at coordinate 8,027,954 of OX387194.1, read as the reverse complement.
CTAACCACTTTTGTGTCTCTCAAACATTGAGATATCACAATTTTATCCTACTACTGGCTTTCAGTATCATGAAGCTACCTGCATTAAAAGAAAAAAATAAGTTAAAAAATCACAGTTGCAATGTATCAAGAGAACAGTACACAAACGTACAGACCCATAAGGGTGTCTCAAGAACATGGATCTAATCCTTCCAACAGAATTATGAGGAAGCAGGTTAGATATCAAACGATCGAAAAATCGGATGATCGGTAGAATTGTAAAGAGAAACGCACAGATCAAATCATCAATTAATTAACCACCTAAAAGCCATACTGCATCCCATCTCTTTTTTTTTTTGGTAGAATACTGCATCCCATCTCACTTGTGATACCAACGAATATGTGCAAAACCATTCAGACCCTATCCGTATCTTCCCACAGCTTTATTGAACCGCAACCACAATACCCTTTCTATATCCGGCCAATTCAAGCAGGATAACCAAGTACTGATGCAGTTCAAGAAAGCTGTGGAAAGGTACAAACAGAGTCACATCTGTAGGCACCCCCATGCGTTAGATCCAACCATAAGAAAGAAGAAAGAGAGAAGAGAGAGAAAGAGACCGAACCAGGAGGGCACATAGAAGCCATGAGATCGAGGAGGGGAGAAGGGGAAGAGATGTAGGTTAGAGGGTCGAGGGTAGAGTTATTTATAAGAAAATTCAGAAGGCTTTAATGGCAATCCCAAGAAGAATATTAACCCCCCAAGAACTGCTCCTCTCTACATTTACCCACCTATTAAAAAGCTGACTAATTTAGTCAGAATTAACGCCATAAACAAACAAACAAGCAAAGTACACACTTTCTACGGCAGTGATGAAATCACCCTGATCCAACGGTTGATGCTTCCGTGACAGTACACAACATGGGATCCCCATATCAACATCGTCCACTTGCTAGGTTTCTCCCCCACAGTCCCCACACTCTTAAGCACTAATCTAAATGCAAATCAAATTAAACCCAAATGAAACAAAATTCCTCCCATGTGACACTGGCCCCACCTTTGGAACGTGTGTGCATGACATGCAACCCGGTTTTTCCGGACTGAGGTCGCATTGTCTGACTGGTGTGGCAGACACTTCTTCTCTGCTCGTACGGTGCGCATTTGCCCACTCCAAGTGTTTAGGAGTGCGCAGGTTAAGGCTGTACGCCACGGGGCTTTAGTGGGTTTTCTATTTAAGTTTAGCTGTCAAACACCAATTAGGGCACCCTTTGATGGTCTTTCACTGAACTAAGCATTATTAGCAATAAAATAGAGAAGTACTCTCTCTTCCCACTCTCTATACAACTATAAACAAAAATGACAGACATGATTGGTGGGGTTTTGTCTGTTTGATTTAACCCACAAGTTTGTCTTTCATGTTCCTAGTTGGAAGCTACTGTTCATGTTCCTTAATACCATTTTTTATGTTAGTGTTGCTTTTGTTTCCATATGTAGAGTGCAAGGTTGGGTTAATGGGTTTCATGCATCTAGACTTAAGACTTGTAGAAAATATGTGTTTTTTGCTTGGCAGATATGTTTATAGACATGGCGGAACCACGTTATAGCTAAGGGGGGCAATTGGCCAGCCCCCCAACTTTTATTTTTTAATTAAAAATATATATTTTTCTATATGTTTTAATTGAAATTTATGTTTTGCCCTTTCTGAAATTTCTGGTTTGCCCCTCCTAATTCATTGAAATTTCTATATTTCATGAAAAGTGTTAATTGAAAATTTTTTTTGCCCCCTCAAATTTGGAGTCCTGGTTCCGCCACTATTTATAGATCAGGATTTACTCAATTCAAGAATACCTATCTAAGAATTAGATGGTTCTAACTATTTGATTAATGCCCACTTTTATTGACATTTTTTTTTCTTTTTTGCTGGGCCTTTTTATTATCATTTGATTTTATGGTTTTATGAACATTGAGATGTGTAAAATGTGGTCTAGTAGATCTCTAGAAGTGTTGAACAATGATTTCCTTTTTAAAAAAAATAAATAAAATTGGAGAAGACACTTAAGTTAACAATTATATCAATTAATATTGATAAAAAATATTCGGCACCACCTCCCGCCATTAGAATTAAGAATTGTTTGTTAATAATTATCTCTAGAAGTTAAAAATTGCAGAAGCCAATACACCCATACATACAAGTTGTTAAGATATCATAATTGGCACTTTGGATATACATAGTTACATCACATCACTTAATTATCAGCTTAAGCTTTTAGGTGCGAGTCGTGCGACGGTTGTTTAATATGGTATCAGAGCATAAGGTCTTGCATTCGACTACCAAGGGTGAGTTGCCTTGACATTTATTTAGATTCAAAGGTGTATGTACCCTGTGTTTGTCCTCTTATGTATGTTCCCATGCAAAGTCACATGTATGACGGAGCATGAAGATATCGTATCAATGATTTGGATAGGACAACCAAATTCCAAGTGACCACTTGGCAAAAAAACAAAAAAAGTGACCACTTGGCAATGTCCCACATTAAGTCTCCAATAAAGATATGTGAATAGAACACTGAAAGTTTCTTTTATAATATGGTGTTCCGCCCATTGTTTCGTAAAGGTTGATGCAATTTCATGAAAGATGATTGAGTAAAAAAAGTCACACTGCTTGCTACATGAATAGGTGGTGATGGGATATGGCAACTGAAAATATTAATGTTGATTGGGACCCTTTACCCATAACATTTTCAACTTGGATCTCAATTAATCCTCCCATGTTATGATTCTGTGTAAGTTAAAACTATTTAGCTGAATTTTTTCAAATTTAATTATCTTTAGTGTTTGTATAAATTAACTCGTCAGCCTAGAAATGATGCGTAAAATTTCAATTGATGTGACAAGTTTTAATGGGATTTAAGCTAATTAACAAAGGATCGCAGCCTAAGAGGATTTGAGAACTTTCAACCCATCATATCAATTAACATAAATGTGGATATACTCAATCAGGTGTCATGTAGGTCTCATGTTTGTTCAATAAGTTCATGCCAACCTACTCTCCACAAGCAGATAATCAATATACATGTTATGGTTCAAATGTTAAATGCTTAACTAATAAAGTCTCCATAAGCCTTGGAGCTTTTGGAGCAACAGTTAGGCACGAAACAAATGGCATTAGAGGCAGGTTCCACGTCGACCCCGGATTCGAGTCTCCAAGAGAACGATCTATAGGCTGGATTAAAATGACTTGGTATTATGTATGGACATGGTGATAAGTCATTGAATACTGATAGGTGAGTGGAGCCACCAAAAGAGAAAGAGCTACCATCGAGTCAGTGTCAATAAAGTGGGCTTCTGTGGATGTCGGCTATGGAAGCTTGGTTGAATTTTACGGTCCAGATGTTAAATGCATAATTAATGAAGTCTCCATAAGCCTTGGGGCTTTTGGAGCAACGGTTAGGCACATAAGGCTCAAACAATGTCAAAAGGCTCAAAACCTAAATCTTGCATTTTAACTTTAATCTTTAGCTATTCTCATATTCCTTTGTGGGATCTTTTCCTCTATAGTTAATTTGTAGTTTGCACACGTTTTTGTTGTAAATATTTGTCATAAAGTTGAGTTGCATGTATATCTTCCTACCATGTTGGGTAGCATGTACATGTACAAGAATTGATGGATGGGACCATATATTCCCCAAATTTGTGGGAAGAATCTCATCCAGTTGGATTCCCTTTTTACCTACGAGTCTTCGTGTATTAATGACACAACCTCTCTTTTTAGCTTTGTTAGAAAGAGGCCATTCAATAAGGATGATTGGTTATTCAAATCAACTTAAACTATAGACATAGGTTTCCCAATTCATATGAAGTTTTGACTGAATGAATAAGATCCAATATCTATTTTATATATAAAGGGAAGCGCCCCCTTTGGAAAGGTTGCCAAATATTTTATCTTTTTTTTTCCCACAATGACCTTAAATTTTGTTGTTATACTTGATTAATGTAGGGGCATAGCAGTCTTTTTTCTCTAATAGATTAGAAGTTTCCCAAAAAGTTATAAAATGGTTCCCAAAACCCAAAACCCAAAACCGAACCAAAATCAATTAATAAAAACCCTAAACCAACCTTAATAGGTTCTGCTTACCAAAAAAAACCTTAATAGGTTCTGTTTGGTTTATCTATTTTAACTGAAAATTGCCTTCCCTATTGCTCTAAACATGTGTATATATATAAGTCGGTTAGCACATGAACAAACACAAAGGGATCAAACACAATGTATTTACACATCCTAGACATGAATAGACAAGCAATTTCCAAGGTATTAAACACCTCTTCACACAAGATCTCCCTTTCTAATACCATTTTAGTAGCCAATAATCCCAAAAGCTTAAGCTTCAAACTTTTACTTTCAATAACAGTATCATGTGTTAAATGAATATTAATGAAGGACTCCTTTACAGTATCTCATATAATTAGGTATGTTATTTCATTAACTAATCTACACAAACCCTTTTGGGACAAATGTTATATGCCCTTTCTTGGATAATTACTTAGCCTTTTGAAAAAAAAAGTTTATCATTTTTTGACTTTACAATTGTTTTATTGCCATGGTTACCTTTAAGAGATTGACTATGATAGATTTTCAATCTTTCCATGTGGAACATAGGATTCTGCATAGATGTAAGAATCCATTTTTCTCATTTGGAACTTAGATCCTATATTGATGCTTAGGGTACAACCCTAAATTTGTAGGAACAGATCCATAGAGTTTCTAATTTTGGGTGAAGAATATTCCTCATTTGACTTTTCTTCTTAAAAGTTGTGCAATAACTAACCACAAAAATAATGGTGCAGCCTACCCAAATCTTTGAAGTTTCTGCCCACTCTTTTTAGTCTTCACAGCAAGCAATTAATAATGACCACCCAACCCTTATCTTCTTTCTCATTATCCTTAATTTATTTGTCTCTAACTTCTGATGGTTCTTTCTTGTGATGCTTTTTTAGAAGTGATGTTGATCCATTTTCATAATATAGGGCTATGCTATTGACGATAGGGACTTGTCTAGTGCGTTCCATGGTATCATCCATAAAAATGGATGGTGGCATGTCCCGTTTTAATAGAGGGAGCCACACCTCAAACAAAATCCAAATCAGCACCACCGTACCACCGATTTTTAGCACTAGAGGAAACACATTTGATATTGACACAATGAAAGCGCCCCTCATGAGGTTTATTATCTCTATCTTCTAATTCTTTTTTTTTTCTTTTTCTTTTACAGAGCTTAAAGGGATTGGTTATTATTAAGCCAAGGAAACCTTTCTTAGTAGCTTTGGTCTCAAATTAACATAACATCTATACTATTATATAAAGCCAATTTGTGTTATGCACCCAAAATGCCCTCCATATGTTTCAAATTTAATCCACACCCAGGTTTATTAAGCCACATGTATTAGTAACTAACTGTCCATGTAATGCTCTTTATTTCTATTTCTTTTGCTGCATTCCCTAGTATATTAGAAAACCATTTTTCAAATTAATCAAGACTTGGTGAATGATGTCTGCTTGCACAAATTGGTTTATAGTGCCTATTTTTCAAATTTAATCTCTTAGTCAAAACTAGAAACTTAAGGTAAAAAAAAAAAAATTGTTCTACCCAAAACAAAAAACAAAATTGGTTTTCCTTACCTTTTTCTTTTATTAGGTCTCCAATGTGATCATTGTAAGAGATATTACTAGAGGAGTCATTTTGGTCATCAATTACAAAGTCATCAAATTGATCAATGACAAAGAATCTTCAACTCTTACCAAAATATTAATAAATTAATAGGACTCTCAACCATAAAGTTTTATAGTTTTACTTAAGTCGATTGAAGGCCTTATAAAAAGATCCACAAACCCAATCATATGTCAACACATTTTTTTTTTTGGGTAATGAAACGAGAAATATATTATTAAGAAAAGCGAACATAGTTAATCTCCCTAGCCTCATCAAAGAGCAAACAAAAAAGGAAAGGACAAGATAAAAACCACATATAGAGGAAATGGTCTAAAGCAAATTTTGCTAATCTATCTGCGGCTTGAATTCGTTCATTAATGCATCATCCATGAAAGGAGATTTTTTTTTTTAAGGCTGCATTTGGATATCGAAAGAATGCTTAGAGAAAAAATGTAAAGGTTTGAAGCCCAACCTTTTTGTGAAAAAATAAGATAAGAAAGCCAACTCTTTCTCTCTCTTCTTTTTTTTTTGTTGGTAACATGTAACCTACCCTATGCAGGGCCTTTTGGACCCCCTTGGGGAAGTAAACCCCATACATTAATCCCACGCCCAATCTATAATCTATACTATTATTAAAGTGAAGAGGGGGGAATATTCCCCCTAGATTCGGGCCTCACTTTTTTTTTTCAACTATTGCTCTCCTCAACTAAAACAATCCAAAAGTATAATTACCCCATTACTCTTTCCATATTCGAATTTAAACCCCTACTTATATACTATAGTTAAGGATGAGGATGTGTAGTATGTACGTGCCACCACTAATATATATAAAGAGAACACATGCTTGGGGAACATGGCGAAAAATATGCATTTTTTTTTTTTACAATAACCTTCTATTGTTATTTTTCCTTTTTTATTTAGGTTGGTAACTTTGTCTTTTTCTTTTTTTCATTTTCTAACAAATACTCTTCAAAAATTTGCTGTCCTAATTAAAGTCATTTTTTCACTTTCCAAAAGATACCTTTTAACAATTTCTTATCGTTTACATTCCATAAATATTTTTTTTGTTTTTCATTTTCCAAAAAAACCCTTCACAATTTTGGTATTTCTTACATGCCCAAACATTTTATTCATTAGGTGCAAATGCAACCTTAACATATGTTTTAACAAAAACAGCTTCTGCATAAAACTAGAGGGTAGGGGAGGGGAGGGGAGGGGAGGGGAACAGCTTATGAACATTAATCAAAATACTTTTATTTATGCCCTATTAATTTATTGCACTAAAGAAAATACAAATAAAAAATTAATTCACCTAATTGACCTTCCAAGTTCTAACTAGAGCACCCCATATTAATCAAACTCTAGGGTCCGATTAGCGTCCTTGTCACTACACCCAAAATTGATGGGTCCCACAACTACATAATTTTCATAAACTTAAGTGGGTGGTGGGCCCCATGTCATTGGTAGGTTCTAGTCTATTTTCTAATGTGACATGTGCACGTGGACCCTTGTACGCTCCTTTAGCCCCAGAGCGTAAAAAAGAACTAATCCTTTAAAATTAAATAGAAAATAGATTTAAAGCGGGTTTTTAATGACTGGACTACGCGTACGGTACGGCTGCGTATGGGTCAGACCCATCGAGATATTTTATTGGACCTCAAGTCCATATCCTGATTTAACTTTTATTTTACTTCGTTTCCCCTCTTAGGCTTCTCATCTTCCAAAAAGTCGTAACCACAGCATATTAGGTCCAACAGGATTCTAGGCTCCAAGCCCATTAACTCTCTCTCTCTCTCTCTCTCTCTGCGAAACCCTAGATCGGTTGCAGAGAAAGCCAAGCTTGTCTTCTCGTCGCCGGTCGATTGAGCTACCGATCGACCTCATCGCTTCAGGTAATAAAACAGGCGCTTTTCTCTGGATTTTTTGTTTGTCGGGCTTAGATCGTGATTCTGATGATGGTTGAGATGTTAAAACGAAGATTTAGTGATTTACCATCCGGTGTGTTTTATCTTACGGTTGGCTTCTTTGTTCTTTCTTCAGATCTGACTTTTGTGTGGTTTGCTGTGATTATGTTGTTTTGTTACCTTTCGTGATCTTTTTTCTTTTTTCCTTTTTCAACTTGAGGCTGAAGTTTTTGATGTTTGAAGTTCTGTATATGCGTAGAGGAAATCGTAGGCTTTCGATTACTTTTGTTGTATGAATTTGAGAGAGTTTGAATCTATATTCCGATGCGACTTGTTAAAGATTTGGGCTGTGCAGTGGAGATTATTAGAGGTATTATCTTGGAATCTAGACGGAGAGCCCAGTCTCGATCTAAGATTTTGGATGAGTTTTGATTTTCTTCTGTGCTGAGTGCTGACGTTTGTCACGAAGGGTTTGGGAATTTTTTAGATTACCCATATTTTTTATTGGACCAGGGGAGAGCCCTCACAGATAAAACCATGGATGACTTTGTATTTTCTGCTACTGGCGGACTTAGCCCTTGTAACTTGGAAAGATTTTAGATCAGGAAGTTAAAACGGGCTTTATGATGGACTGCATGTGTGTACGCATCAGAATAATGGTATTCCAGCTTGCGTCTGATAATCTAAGTTGGACTTGCTATGGGCTTGTCGATTATTTTCCGGCCCATCAAAAAGGCTGTCTGGAATCTGGATCTGGATCTACACCATCCCTGTTAGAACTACCTAGGCCCACAACCAGCCCAAGCCCACTTCAAGGTGGACTAGTTCTCATTGCATGGACATCACCTTAGGGAGCATTATAGATCATAAGGTTAAGTAGGAAGCAAGTTTGGTCGGATGTCATGGACTAAGGGTTGGAACTGTTGAATATCTTGGTATGGCTTTTGGATTTGTGGAGAAACCATTGATGACATGGTTTGCTTGTATGAGCAAATTGTGTGTCAATTGAGGAGTTAGCAAGCTATCTGTGGCAGTTGTTAGGACATGAATGTATAAAATTGGATGAAATTTTTTCCTTGATCTGTTGGCAACATTTTTTTCTGGACACCATTTTCTTGCAGGTTGTCCAGGAAGAATTCCCGAGACAATTGTTCATTACTTTAAACTGACCTCTACAGCCAGTCTGTTTTGAGATCTGTGTACACAAATGTGTTTTAAATCAGGTTCTGTGGCTAACTGAATGTTAAATCATTGCCCACTCAGATTCCTATAGCCTCAGAGAAAAATTATGTGATCTCAATCTCAGTTTTAAACTTGCTCCATTGCTGTGCTGGAAATCTGATATGTAGCCTTTCTTTTCTCGAATTCATCAATAAGGAGGTGATTCGAGTTTAAAGACATGCAGAAGGGATGCTTTAGTTCTGAACTCCCATATGTAGCCTATGAGTTTCATTTTAAATTGACCATGGATTAAGGACCTTGTTCTTGGGTTTTGCCCAATCAACTCCTAGACTGGCAGGAGTTGAACCCAACTTAGATAAACTTTGGAAGAATTCTTGAATTTATATCCACACTGTCAAAAGTAGCTGTTCAGATGGATTAACTTGCTATGATTGGTAACCATACGGCTATGTAACATCAATTACTGAACTCTTTGAATTTTAACATTTGGATTGGATTTATGCATGTCTTGTTGTCTCTTCCTATTCCTGGTTGCACTGTAGAATCACCAGTTTCCTCCATTGTTATTACCTAGAAGAGTCGTGTCTCGTGTGCAAAAGCAGTGGTGGGTGACCTTTTTCATAGCTGCAGTAGTGATAATGTTCTCAAAAAAGCTAGCTGTTGAAAATTCAACATTGTGCATTCAAATTCTCTCTATTTCTAGAAGTAATCTAATTTTATTTCTCTTTCTACTGCATGTCTTCCTTTCCTATAAAGCAGGACTTTACTTTTCCAGTTAGGATGTCAACCCCTACTGAAAACAATGGGCCAGAAAGTTCAGAAATACAGCCGAACAAGCGTAGGAGAAAGAAGTCCATGGTCTGGGAACACTTCACTGTGGAACCTGCTGGTGCTGGATGTACAAGGGCTTGCTGTAAGCAATGCAAGCAAACATTTGCTTACAGTACTGGTTCAAAAATAGCAGGGACGAGCCATCTTAAACGACACATTGCCTTAGGGACCTGCCCAGCAATCCGCCGCAATCAGGAAAAGAACCAATTAACTCCATACACCCCAACAGCTTCAAGAAGTGGTGGAAATGGAAGTTTCACGGATCCACTGAGAAGACGCTATAGAGGAATTCCCGGTTCAACATTCACCTCATTTGATCAGGATCGCTGTCGCCAAGAGATTGTGAGGATGATAATCATCCATGAGTATCCACTTCACATGGTGGAGCATCCTGCTTTTGTATCCTTTGTCCAGACTCTTCAACCTCAGTTTGATATGGTGAGCTTCAGCACCGTCCAAGGGGATTGTGTTGCAATGTACCTTATGGAAAAGCAAAAGCTTCTTAAACTTCTTGGGGGCATTACTGGACAAATCAGCCTTACTTTGGACTTGTGGACTTCAAGTCAAACCCTAGGTTATGTGTTTCTAACAGGGCATTTCATTGACAATGATTGGAAACTGCATAGGCGACTTCTTAATGTTGTGATGGAACCATCACCTTATTCAGATGATGCATTGAATCATGCTGTTATGCTTTGCCTTGCTGACTGGGGTTTGGAGAGCAAGTTATTTACTCTGACTTTGGATCAGTCTTTCTCAAATGATACTGCGATTGGAAATCTCAGAGGTCTCCTCTCCATGAAGAACCCATTTATGCTCAATGGTCAGTTATTAATTTCCCACTGCTATGCCCGTGTTTTAAGCAGTATTGCTCAAGATGCTCTGTGTGCGATGGGAGAAACCATCAGTAAAGTCCGTGAAAGTGTGAAGTATGTGAAGACATCAGACACTCATGAAGAGAAGTTTATTGAGCTTAAACAACAACTTCAAGTTCCCAGCACAAAGAGACTATCCCTCGATGACCAGACACAGTGGAACACAACATATCACATGTTGGTGGCTGCCTTTGAGTTAAAGGAAGTGTTTTCTTGCTTAGACACTTATGATCCAGATTACAAACAAGCACCCTCCATGGATGACTGGAAGCAGGTTGAGACGCTGTGTACATACTTGAAACTTCTGTATGATGCTGCTAATGTTTTGACTGCAAAAACATACCCAACCTCCAATACATTCTTCCATGAAGTGTGGAAAATTCAGTTGGAGCTGACTCATGCAGCCACAATTGAGGACCCCCTTGTGAGCAATCTTGCCAGACCTTTACATGAAAAGTTCAATAAATATTGGAATAACTGCGGCCTGGTGTTAGCAATTGCTGTAGTGATGGATCCCAGATTCAAGTTGAAACTTGTGGAGTTCAGTTTCTCTAAGATATACGGTGATGAAGCTGCCAAGTACGTCAAGTTTGTTGATGAGGGTATTCATGAACTATTTCTTGAATATGCAGAACAGCCCCTTTCCCTGACTGCAGCTAATAATGTGGAGGATAATGCCCTTTGTCTAACAGCTGCTAATAATGTGGAGGAGGGGAATGCCTTCTCTCTACAAGCAGTTAATACTCTGGAAGGGAATGTCCTCTCTCCAATAGCAACTAATGTGGAAGAAAGGAATCCCCCTTCTCTAGAAGTAGCGAATGTGGAAGAAGAGAATGCCCATTGCATAACAGCAACTAATGTGGAAGAGGGGAATGCCCTCTCTCTACCAGAAGCTAATATTGAGGAGGGGAAGGCCCCTTCACCAACAGCAACTAATGTGGAAGAGAGGAATGCACTTTCTCCAGCAGTAGAAAATGTGCAAGAGGAGAATGCCCTTTCTTTATCAGCAGATAATGTGGAAGGAGGGGAGGGGGCTGCCGTTTCTCTTACAGTGACAAATATGGAAGAGAGGAATGCCCTTTCCCCAGCAGTAGAAAATGTGCAAGAGGAGAATGCCCTTTGTTTATCAGCAGCTAATGTGGAACAAGGGGAGGGGGGTTCTGTTACAGTGACTAATATGGAAGAAGAGAATGCCCTTTCTCTTGCAGCGACCAATATGGAAGAGGACAATGCCCTTTCTCTTACAGTGACTAATATGGAAGAGGACAACACCCTTTCTCTGTCAGCAGTTAATATGGAAGAGGGGGATGCCCATTCGCTAACAGTAGCTAATCTGGAAGAGGCCAATGCAGGTGTTGCCAAGAGAGAGATAATGCAAGGAGGAAGTTTTCTTTCTAGCAGTGATGGGCTTTCAGATTTTGAAGTCTACCTATCAATGTCCGATTGCCAACAAACAAAGTCAGAGCTAGATCAGTATCTAGAGGAGTCTCTGCTACCTCGTGTGTGGGACTTTGACATCCTGAGTTGGTGGAAACTGAACAATATTAAATACCCAACCCTTTCAAGGATGGCTCATGATATTTTGTCAATCCCCATATCAACAGTTACTCCCGATTCGGTTTTTGACACCGTGCCTAAAGAGATGGATCGCTATCAAAGTTCCCTCAGACCTGAAACTCTGGAGGCCCTTATTTGTACAAGAGATTGGCTTCAGTACGAACCACCAGGGGACTCATCAAATGCGATTGTAAAACTGGAATACTAAGTTAAATTTTTATTTTGATCATGCAATGAAATGTTTTTAGACAAATGGTGTATTGTTGAAATTTAGATTATATTTATGAATGGTAATTGCATTTTTCAATCTCTCATGTTAATGTTATTTGCTGCTTTCTGGTTTCTGCCATGAGATATTTTCCAAGTTATAGTAATAGTATTTACTTCTGGCCTTGTTTATTATTTTCATCCTTTGATTGGCCAATCGGATTTCTTTTTCCTTAAATTTCTTTTACACTTTTGAACTTATAAGATAAACTTTAGGCATAGCTAAGTAGAGAATGCATTGATAGAGATGATGCGGTGAGCATACTGAAATTTCTGTCGGGCAGGTGAGGAGAGCTGCATCACTTACAAAGAAGACTTTTGGAAAAACTTGACTACGTTTTACTTTGCTACAGTGAGTATTTATATCCTCGTGTGGCGTACAAGCAAATAGTTTTATAGAATATATCGAGATGCAATGGAGGAATGGAGTGAAAACACACAAACATGGTGCCATCAGACTCAGCATTTCTATTCTGCAGGTGAAATGAAATTTTACTTCATACTTTCTTTGTTTCCATTTCTCTTTTTTCTGTTTCTTCTAATTAGATTGCTTTGATTGCTATGTTCCTTACTTTGAATTGCAATGATCAGGAGATGGTACACAAGTGCTTGTGAAAATACCAAGTCAAAGGACTTATGAACATTTCAATAGAATGTGGCAATGGAATCCTCAAATTGCTGACATTTACTACCAAAATACAGTATTTGAAGCTAATGATAGGGGACGATAGAATTGCTGATACATTACTTATCTTGCATTGAGAAATAATGCATAATGCAGAAGATTTCTTGCAGTAAATTCATCATTGCTGCTGTGTTCCTAACCAACTGAATATCAACTCAAAATCCTGAGAACGAGAAGCTTTGCCTAATATTTCTGTATGTAATTAAATCTGTTCGAGAGCTCCTTTACCTTAATCATAACGAGCTCCATACTGGGATTCCCTGCAATGTAAGTTGAACTAGATCTTACCTGCACTGTTATTGGTTTCTCTAACCAAGTGATTTAGTTAAAAGATTATATTATGATTTCCTGCTTAATTTTTATCTTACGTTTTGTCTCTTCTTTTCATTTTTTTGATTGATCATATAACAGGCTGATCAGGTTGTAGGCATCCAAGCATAAAGCACACTGCAGAAAATAATGAAAGCCACCAGACAGAAGGGAAGGTAATGGAGGAGTGAACAGTCAATTAAGCATTCACTCAGCCAAGAAGATTTAGCCAGCAGTTCGAAAAAGGAGACGATCAAGCCAATGGGAACTATGGTAAGGACCTGGAAGAGCTATTTTTATGAACATCAATGAAAATTATTGGTCTGAACATATTTTGGCTGCTGTTATTATACTGCTATAATTTTACCTCTTATAGATTAGAAAATTTCCCAAATGCACATTCTTATTTTCTTTCCAGAAAAAATTAAAAATTGTAACATAAATAAATTTATTAAAAAAGTAGAGTTCTCAAGTGGGGGTATAGAAGATTAGTAATATACATCTGAACAATTAATGATTGCTTTTGCCATGATCTGGATCTTGTTTAATTCATAAAGTTTCATGCTTTACAGTCCAGGGACTCGGTTAAGGATGCCAGATCCATCACATGTTGTATCCCTTTGAGGTACTTGAATTTGATTTTAACCGTTTTACACATAATAGCACCATAATACTAGATTACTACCATGGATACTAATCAGATCTATATTAAGAGATATTGCTTTATGTTAACCCAGACCAATAATTGAGAAAAGGAATTTGGATTATCGGATCATTATGGATCCATTGAGACAACATGTTTATGATCGGCACAGATTAGACTAGTAGGTAGATTACATGGATTGATGCTTGGAAACAGAATAAATCCTCAGCATTTCATCATTCAGACTTCTTAACTCTAGCTTAGTTATCATCACTTATAACTCAACCTCTACTATGTGTACTCTCTGGTTCTCCTCAGGCATGTTCTGCAGGTTCAGTGTCAAAAGCCCAGATGAAGAATCATGCACAAACTCGACCGCAGCAGAGCCCACAGTGCAACTTCTGGGCTTAGCCGATGAGTACGCCCCAAATCGACCACAGCCCTTAACCTCCATTCTGACTCTCCCCACCATTCCATTATTCTGGTTCTCTACTGGCTCTTCAGCTGTTACATTTGCTCCACCTTCTACTTCATACTTCAGTCCTTCGATTGCTCCACCGGCATTGTACATGTCAATTAATCCCAACGGTGCAAAGCTGAACCCTGGTGCCAACACCTTGATGGGAGACACCGTAAAGATTTCGTTTTCGAGAACCTTTAGAGACACAGGCATGGATGCATTGAAAGGGAGGGTGACTAGCTCACCACTCAGATGACCATAAACAGTGCTGTCACCATTCCAATTCGTATCAGTAGCTGCCTCGGCAATGAAATGCACGTCACGGCCTCTCAACATACCGGTCAGCGCCCCGGATCCCGTTTCGTGGAAGGTATTCTTCCTCTCCCTGCTGTTCCATGCTGCACCTTGGCAGTTATAAATTCCTATGACTCCAGTATATTTGTTCATGTTCCATATCTTCAGTAAACTGAAACCAAACACTTCCCATTACTAAAGACTCAAAAAACACAATTTTGAAAAGCTACCCTCATCTTCTATACACATACCTGACACCATCACGAGCTGGGTCTGAGAATAAACAGTCCCTGGTCGGCCGGCCGGGCAATCGAGCCCTCAGTATCGAACCGTCCGGCAAGACCAGCTTCTTCAGCAGCTTAAAATTGTGCTTCCCTGGTGCATCACTGTGTTCAAAAAAGCGTCATTAAATTGGGCCAAAAACATCAAACATGTGATAAGGATTGGAATGGTTGGACCGGGTTTTTACCTAACGTAGATGGGCCCGCCACTGACTGCCCTCGCCGATGCATGATACTCTGCTGCTGGATGAAAAGAGTGAAACATGTCCCAGTCAGGTTGCATGAACTCGCCGAGGAAGATGCTATTGTACGCCACAGCTGCAATGTGGATGGTATGCGACACCGGATCGCGTGGAAAGAAATCGTCCGATGCTCTGACAACAGCCGTCTGTTTCGAGCTGCATCATCAAATTCGGTAGACACACACATCAGATACATATCTACTGGCCTATATTTTCAATTTCAAATCACTAGTGGGTGCACATAGAGGGGGGGAACCATTTTGGAACTGCCTAGATTTTAAATCATTTTGGAACTTCCTAGATTTTAAATGAATAGACAAATTTTGACTATTGTAACTCTATATTAATGAGAGATCACATCAGTTGGTATCTCACGCTAGACTATCTTGATCCAACGGTGGAGGGTGTGTACATGTAGGTTTTGTATACCTACGTGGAGTCATGGACACATACTTCACTGTTGGATCAGCAAATCTTCCAATCAAGGGCTCAACTAGCAAATCTTCAAACTAAGGGTTCCTACAGATTTCAAGTCTATTAATCATGCCTTTACAACAAAGGATAAGGGAGATCACATCAGTTGGTATCTCACGCTAGACCATCTTGATCCAACGGTAGAGGGTGTGTACATGTAGGTTTTGTATACCTACGTGGAATCATGGACACATACTTTACTGTTGGATCAGCAAATCTTCCAATCAAGGGCTCAACTAGCAAATCTTCAAACTAAGGGTTCCTACAGATTTCAAGTCTATTAATCATGCCTTTACAACAAAGGATAAGGGCGGGTTTTTTGGATAAGTTGTTTGTAGTTGTTGGCACACTTCCCAAGGGATTCATTGTCTTTATATATAGTATAGATGATAATAAGACAAGGTTGGTGTTACAGACCCCACTTTGGTGGGATCCACTGGTGTATAATGATGATGATGGAGAGAATTTTATGTACCAGTAAAGAGCATCAGTATTGTGGCTCATGCAAGCGATGCAACCATTATTGGGGAAATTGCGAGCCACGGATGCATCAAGGGCTTGGTGGTACTGCCTGGTGAGCTCAACCCTGCCACCCAAACCTGCGCCGAGTGTCTCTAAGATGCACTGGGAGTCCACCTTCACTCCATCCACCCCAGCCGAAGCCAAGTAACTGTGCAGCTCGTTGTAGAACTTGTAAACGTTCTTAGGGTTCACCAGACCCAATCCCTGCACCGCTATTGCATCGTTCTTCCATGTTGGCTCGTTTGAAACCACACCCGGTGACACCTTCGGGTACTGCATCTTTGACCCGAATTCCTCCATCCCCTCTACCCCGGGTCGGACTCCGCCCCAGTACCCAGAAATCGCATGCCACACGTAAACATACTTCAATCCGTGCTTCTGCTTTGCAATGTTCACGATGCTCTTAATTCCCACCGTTGGATCGTCCCCACTTTTGAACTTGTGGTTTTCTTTGATCCCGGTCAACCTAAGCAACGGCTGTGCTTTCTCGTCGCTTTGACCGTCTTTCTGTGGGTCCCCGCCGACCGACTGCCATCCGTCGTCGATGATCACGAACTTCGGCGGGGTCCCGCCGGCGGCGAGGCTCTCGAGACCGGCTTCGACCCCTTCTTGGGTTACTTCTTGGTAGAACGCGTCCCAGGTGCACCAACCGAAGTAGTCAACGATTCCCGGGAGTTTCTTCTCGTGGCGTTGACGGAAAGTTTTGAGATGAAGCTTGACAGCTCGGATTGAATCAGTAATGGTGGCGAAAGGATCGGTACCGGCGCTGATGAAGAGGGAGTGTGTGAACGAGGACGATTTCGTCTCGGAGTCTCCGCTTTCGTAGCAGAGCTCGAGCTCGTCTTGTGAGTTGCCTTGGAGACTTGTTCTGAAAGAGCCTTCGATCAGAGGAAGGAAGACTGTGTAAACGATCTGATTCTCTTCGTTTCCATCGTCGGATTCAAGGGGCGACCCGTCTTTCGTTTCGACGAGCAGGAACTGGGTTTCGAGCGGGATGTCTTGTCCTTGGTCGCCCATTTTCTGGGCCATCCACCATAGTTTGAATCGGAAGCACGCAAGGAAACGAACATCCCTGCAAACAAAACAGACACCCATTAACGAAAATGATGGAATAAATAAAAATCAAGAGAAGTTATGATGGAAAAGTAATGGAGGAATTAATTGGTACCGGAGAGTGCCGAGAGAAACGACGTGTCTGCTGTTGCTCTCCTTGAACACGGCACCGAGAAAGATACCTTCGACCGGACCGGAAGTTGAAGCAGAAGTTGAGATTACATTGTCTGGCAAATCAGTGAGGATGGTACGGTCCTTAACGACGACTTTCCGATCGGCGATCCTAACTGCCGGGGTGATGGTCATCTCTTTCTTCTTCTGTTTTTCCTTTTGTTCTAGCTTCTTTTCAAGAAAAAGCGTGTCTAACCCACTTCCCTGATAAAATTCCAACAAAAAAAAAAGATCAGATTTTTCACGTTCAATAAAGACATTTGGAGGATTGAAATTAACAAATTGAACCAGAATCAGAGGAAGAACTATATATAAACTTGTTATCCACCTTGCTAGCCTGCAATGAGAATCCTCTATTCGACGAGTATCTGCAAGACCCGGAGCATGAACCAAAGAAAGAATCAACCCCGTTAATACCACTACAAAGAAACCAAAAACAGAAAACGATAAACGACGATATCAAAACCAGAAAGGAGGAGCAAAAGAAGAAGAAGAAAAAAAAATACCAGAAAAATACAGCTTTTTAGGAAGCTTTGAAACGCTTGGAGAAGTCGGGAACGAAAGATCGAATGCGGGAAACTGAACGAGTGATTTCCAGTTTATATTGAGAGATCTGGAACAGTAGCTCAACCGGCCCACGTCACCCACCATTTCTCTCTGTTTCTCTCTTTTAGTAATCTCCTTCCCCTTCTCTCTCTCTCTCTCTCTCTCTCTATCTCTTTCGATCTCTTCTGTCGCCTCCTCGTCCAGTTAAAAGGATCTTTCACGGCCCAGCTAACGACGCATAACAGTAACCTCGTTCCCACCGTTAACTCTGACGGAAGATTAGACTGCCAAGGAGGATCCTCGTCGTCCCATATCCAGAAACTTGTATTATGAACTTTCCCGTGGGCCCCACCCACAACAGTGACGTTTTCCTGACTCTCACCTACACCGAGTAGCGCAATACATCATACACCAGCAAGATCCAACCACGTGGCTAAAACTCTACTTCATCCATCGGCCAAGATCTCTTGTGGCCCGTAAATCACTCGTTTAAAATAAGGTAAATAAATGCGCCACCTAGAACGAATGATTCACGGTGGGACCCTTCCATAATAAGCTTCTGCTGCTGTGTGGGCCCCATAGCAAGTACAACTCACATGAATGCCTTTGTAGCAAT
Organism: Buxus sempervirens; assembly: GCA_947561395.2. Classification (NCBI taxonomy): domain Eukaryota; kingdom Viridiplantae; phylum Streptophyta; class Magnoliopsida; order Buxales; family Buxaceae; genus Buxus; species Buxus sempervirens. The sequence continues at coordinate 8,009,355 of OX387194.1, read as the reverse complement.
TTCCATCGGTGGGCCCCACTCTACGCGGTAAATATCATTAGCGCCATAGAAAATTATTGTGGGCATGACCACACAGTATCATAAACAGCCCACCAATGCGGTTTCCGCCAACTTTTCTGGACAAACCCCAAGGAGCTTATTCACAAAATAAACTTTATATTTTCAAAAAATCACGGATATGCCACTCATTTCTCCTCCATAGTCCATACACATGGAGAGATCCCGTTCCTCAGGTAATCCACCGAATTCTAATTTGACACGTGTACGACTAATATTAGACTAGGCACGTCATCCGAGAAAATATCTTTTGCACGTTTAAAGTTGTCTGATACGATGTCGTGTGTAGTTGTCTTGTTCTCTTTTGAGACCCCGAGTCTCATGGATCACGTGTTTTTCCCGACCGTTGGATTTTAAAAAGTCAAATTCCACGTCTGATCGCGTCGACAACGTGTCAGCTCTGACCTTCCTTGTCGCGAAACGAAATCGCGTAACGCGGGATGACTCGGTGCTTCGCGAAGCTTCATAGACCTCTAGAACTTTGCACGAAAAGAAAGAGATAGAGGACCAGATGAATGGAGACCATGATTTCGCTTTAAGAAAGATGTTCTTGCTTGATGAAGACGGTATTTTGATCAGACGGTTAATTTTCTTAGATACAATGGTAAGCTGGTGGGACACGTCAGTGGGTGGGCCATGCATGATATAATTAATGTAATGTGAAAGTTGACTAAATGGGATTAGTTTGATTAATGAGGCCATCTGAAGGTTACTGTTTTGACACGTAATCTCTACGTAGAAGCTGATGTGGCAAGCACGTGGGTGTCTAACTTGTATGCCACGTCACGATCTTTAAGTTGCCAACTAATTTTGAATCTTTCCTTCTTAAGGCAATGATAGGTTTTTTAACTAAATAAATAGAGTCACGCTTCCGTTAAGCAACGCTTAGATTGCGTCTCACGGCATTTTTTCCTCTTTATCTGCGATGAAACCCAATACGCAACTAACACTGAGTTCTTATAGATTAAGATCTAGATCAATATCATATAATAATGAGAATACGTCCCTTGGGAAGCATGTCAACCACTAAACACGACTTTCCCAAAAAACCCTTATCATTTATCATTAATGTATAATTAATATAAGGTTAAAATAGTCAAAATTTCGTTTATTCGTTTAAAATCTAGATAGTTGTAAAACGGTTTCCTTTATCTCTATGTGCAATACTGCTCGTATTGTTAACGTCGATAGTTGAGTGGGTCCCATGTCATGTGGATGTTTTAAAATATTGGCTTGATCACTCTTCCATATATGGTAGAATAAAAATAGTCCTGTGGCATAAAGGCCAACTAACTTTGTTGTAATAGTTCAAAATTTTTCATGTAGTTTATATACCATTCTAATTTTGGAATTATTTAGAAAATTGTCTTTTTTTCCTCTATTCACAATCTGACTTCAAAAAAATCTATTTAAGGTTAGAATGAATCCAAGGAGGAATCTGAATAATATTTATGTGCAGACAAAGGAGTCAAGTTTAAAAAACATAGACTCCCCAAATTAAGGTTAAGATATGTTTCTAGTCAAGTCTAAGAATTCAATCACGCATCCTTTGCCTCCCTCACATGAATCTGAGGTCTCTATCACATGAACTTATGCTTGGTTTAATACTCTAATATAAACCCCAAGAGCCTGATTCATAAAAGAAGACAAAATAGGACCCAATCATATAGATATAATTAACTAGTGACGTGGAAAGTTATTAATGAGGACAAAGTTTTGTGGCTTTCATAGGCAATGACCAAGTGGAATTATTAAAGTGGGTCCCATTTTGGAGAGCTATGTTATGCCAGGTATTCATCTATTCAATGAATGATGTCTTATAATTAATGAAATTGTCATTTTGTAAATGAGACGTAATAATTGACATGTATTAAATTAATTATTATTAGTCTTAAATGCATCGTAATCCATCATCACCCACTTTGGACTTTTTCTGCTTACATTGAAAGCTAAAATGATAAGCTGTGATCAGTAGCGTAAGTGGTGAAGCTGTTACCCAAAAAAAAAAAAAGCATAAGAGGTGAAGCTGCATCCCATGCCAAGCCAAGGTCATTGGTGTAGGTTGATAATTGGGCTAGGAGATAGAGCTATCTGTGTGAGGATAATTCAATAGGTTGGATCTTCAATTTAGGTCTTTTTTTTTTTTTGCACAAATATTGATCTACTCTGCATCAAATGTACGAGAAGAAAATGTCAGGCAAAAATCTATTTTTTCCCATAATACTAGAGGACTACATGCGTTATGCGCATACCAAATTATGAAACTCCTAATTTGTAAATGTTTTTGTGAGACTACTTAGAAAAACATCACATGTTAAAATAGATCGCATGTCACTCCATTTGATTAGTGATGCAAACTTGTAAAATGGGAAAAAGCTTAAGGGTGATTTGGGCATAGATTGTCTTGTGGGGTCTATTTAGAAAAACACTCCACATTAAAATAGATTGCATGCCATTCCATTTGGTAAGTTATGTTGACTTGCATAACAAACCTGTAAAATAGGAGAAAACTAAGGGGTGAATCTCTCTATTCCCTATTCCCTATTCCCTTATTCCTAATCTCCCATATTCCCTATTCCCTTTATTCCTGAATCTCCCTATTCCCTATTCCTTATTCCCTTTATTCCGGAATCTCGCCTATTCCCTCTATATATTAGTATAGAAAATAATAAAAATAAGGAGCATTTTTGGCAACTGTAAGTAGTTGTATCTGTGTAAGGAGATAAAATTAAATGGAATTTTGGATAATATATATGGGGTTATTATATATGGGTAAGTAATTAATTGAAAAATAAAAGTGAAGGACAATTTGGATGGTAGTAAATGTACATCACTTGAGAATCTCAAGAGTTTATAAAGCATAGATATAGATAATAAATATATTTTGATTCATTGAATGATATTTTTGTTATATAAGTAGCAAGTCAAAACAAGGACTGCAAGAAGAATGAGGATGAACGGTCTAAGCCAACATATAGTTTTCATGAAAGCATAAAATATATATTAAAGTCATCCCACAAAATTTTATAACAAGAAGAAAAATGTCTTGACCCAATGAGTTAGGTTCAGCCTTCACATCACAGAATGCTACATTTTTTAAATCATCGTTGATAAGAGTTGAGATGTTGGAGGAAATTGATATATTTTAAGATATTTAACAATCTTATTTTTCAGACCTTTTATCTTTGCTTGTTATATAAAATCCAAATCAAAGAGAATAATAAATTATACAACTTGAAATTTTTCTAAGCATAGGAGTAATTAATTCCATCATATTTTCAAATGAAATTCTACTAAAGCACATTTTTTTACAAAAAGTTGTGCTTGAATTGAAGCCCTTAAATATATCCATCAAATCAAAACCTACCTAAGAAATAACCACAAGATTCTTCAATGAGGCTCTTTAAATGTTGAACCAGAGTCCCTTGAAAAATGTATCATATGGCTCTTTCTTAATCCTTTAGTGATCCTTAAAATTTAGTCCTACCCATCTACTAATTTGAGTTGATTACTAACAATAACTAAGCTAGCCCTACCTCAACACATTTCTAAGGCGTTGTTTCGTGTTTATTCTGGGAACTTATTCTTGGGCTTGAAATGTGTTTTAGTGGTAAAACAGGTGTTTGATTCCATTTTGGGAATGAGGGCTCGCTCGCTCAAGACTTGGCAAATATGAATGTACGTGTAAAACTTGGAAAAGAAAAAAATAAGCTTTTACCAAAAGAAAAAAACTTGAAAAAAGTTAAAAAGTTTTTTTACTTTCAAAACGGGATGAAATCGTCTGCTGCTACAGGGTAGATGAGAAAGTTAAAAAATTTCGTTACTTTGGAAATGGGATAAAATCGTCTGCCATAGGGTAAATGGTGGTTATTTTTTACATTGTCACTTCAATGACATTTCACATTGAACGAATAGCTATCATTGGATGCTACACCTGGCAGCATCCAGCGTTTCTACAGGGTCTGCCATAGGGTTAACTTGCGGTAGACGTTCTTATCCCGAACAAAGTATATGAACGTTTTGGGATGAAATCGTTTCATCCCATGGATGCTAGAGGGTCTAGGCCGAACCAGTGCGGCACACGATTTCAATGGGGAAATTGGTTTTTAATGATATTTTTCAAAATAATTCAAATTCACTCAGTCAAATCTTGATATTAGGTTTTTAATAATACTTTTTAACATAATTTAGCGTGGTACCATTTTACTGTTCATTAAGAGTTTTTTTTTCCGAAAATGCTCTCAACAGACTTTAAAAACATTTTCACTTATTTTGTTATAATTGAAATTTGCAAGTCTTTTGAAGGTGTTTTTGAAAGAAATTTTTAATGAACATTAAAATAACAATAATTCTCAATTATTTTAAAAAAGTAACATTAAAAACCAATTATCAAGATTTGGCCACCTGAATCTAAATTATTTAAAAAAATGATCAGTGCACTATTTTCTCCGATTTCAACCCACCGGAACGGAACGTTAGAGGCCTGACGTTACGTTAACATAAAACTTCAAGGTCAGCCGTACGGAAAAACCACTCTCGTTTCAACTTCGCGCTCTCTTCTCCCTCTCTCTGTCTGCCCCATCCGAAAGAATGAGCGTTCTTCGATGCATTCAAGGTTCTAGGGTCTTCAAAGCCTGAATCGATTCATTTTTACATTGAAGGCAATACCCTCAATTGCTCCAGGCGAACATAGGTGTGGCCCTGGCGTTGTTCCGGTCGAGATTCAAGACATAAAAGTAGGGTGTTGGGGTTTTCTGGGGGCATTTCGGTCGTAGTTTTCTTGATCTTAATAATGGATTCTCAAGAATCGTCGTCGGCCGCTGCTTCGAGTGGAGATGGTTCTGCCGTGGATGGAGATAAAAACCTTGCTAAAGAAGCTGCTTCTCTGTTCAATCACGGAGGTTTACGGAATGTGTTGATGTGCTGAATCAACTTTTACGGAAGAAAGCAGACGATTGAAAAGTGAGGTTCTTGAAGCGGTAATCTTTTCGTTCTACTGCGTTCTTTGTTTAATGCGTGAGTAATCTTGGAACGTCTTTTTTTTGGAACTTGACTTGTTTTTATTTTTATTTTATTTCTTTTCCCCGTTATTGCTTGATCCTTTTTGGCTGCGTTTGGATGGCCGGATTATTCCGGATTTTGTAAGAAAACAAATTTTCCCATAAAAATCCTGAAGTTTTAGCTAGGGGTGCTTAACGGGCTGGCCCGGCACAGCCCAGGCCCATTTAGTGCGTGCCTGGTGGGCCGCGTGCTGGGCGGGCCCATTAGCCAAAACCCCCCCGGCATGACCCAACCCATGGCACGCCTAAGGCTGGGCCTTGTTGTGTCGGGCACGGCGGCCTGGGTATTTTTTTTGAAAAAAAACAAAGGAAAAATGAGAAAATAGTAAAAAATCATTAAAAAATTCTTTTTTTTTTGTTTGGAACTTGACTTGTTTTTATTTTATTTCTTTTACCCGTTATTGCTTGATCCTTTTTTGCTGCGTTTGGATGGCTGGATTATTCCGGATTTTGTAAGAAAACAAATTTTCCCATAAAAATCCTGAAGTTTTAGCTAGGGGTGCTTAATGGGCTGGCCCGGCACAGCCTAGGCCCATTTAGTGCGTGCCTGGTGGGCCGCGTGCCGGGCGGGCCCATTAGCCAAAACCCCCCGGCATGACCCAACCCATGGCACGCCTAGGGCTGGGCCTTGCCGTGTCGGGCACGGCAGCCTGGGTATTTTTTTTGAAAAAAAACAAAGGAAAAATGAGAAAATAGTAAAAAATCATTAAAAAATTCTGAAAAATATGTTTATTATTCACAAAATTGTCTTACATATACTAGAATAGATTTTGCTCAAAAAATGTAAATAAATTAATTATTACAAGTACAAGTACAACTTTGCAAACACAACAATACATAATACACTTGCACAAATAATACTGCATCACTATAGTATGAACACATCCCAACTAGGTTGGCACCCACTCATCTATCTTTCATTTGCAGTTTAAAAAAAAAAGAAAAAAAAGAAAGTAAAGTTCCTAAACTTTAATTACAAAAAATGTAATAAAACTTAGATTAATCTGGAAAACTAAATTCATCAAGATTCAAATCATCGAAGTCTTCAGCAAGTTGATCATCTGCATATTCCTGGTCTCTCAGTTCCGCCCTTAGCCAATCTGTGACAGACACATACTTGCATCATCTCCGGCGTTAATCTGCTCCTATAGTCGTCTATCGTTCGTCCACCTGCACTAAAAGTGACTTTTTACCATCTCTACCTTCAAATATGGCTGTTATTTGGCAGTTGGAAGGGTGGAAATAGTCATTTACAGTCAATTACAAACATAACCCCCTAATATGGCTGTTGGGGGTAAAGCAATAAAAAAAAAATGGTAAAAACCACTTTAAGAGAGAAAAAAACGGCTAGCCAAACGGTTAGCTGTTTTGTGCTTGGCTGGCCAGCATGCCGGGCCGGCCCAGTCGGGCCCAACAGCAGACACGCGGGCAAGCCCATTGGCCCGCGTCAAGCGCAGGCCGTGCCATTTGCGTACTGAATGGGCCAACGTGCTTGATGGGCCGCGGGCCTTAATATCAGGGCACGGCTAGGGGAGTGGGCCGTGCTGTGCCGGCCCACTAGCGTGCCCGGGCACGGGAAAAGCGTGCTGGGCCATGTCAGGCTTGTCCCGACACGACCCAATAAGCAACCCTAGCTTTAGACCATAAAAATCCTGACGTTTGGTTAGCCAGAAAACGTGGGACCCACAGAAAATAAATTCAGTTAAACCCCTTTCAATGCCCAAAATGCCTGATTTCATTTTCCGGCCAAATTGATCTAAGAGTTTCTTGTTTACAGTTAGCAGATGACACCTTAGTATTTCCTTCAGGCTTCCTCAGATCAAATCCTATGGTTGAAAAGTATACTGCATTCATTTCATATGGTCCTAGATCCTATTTGCTACATCTTCATCAATTTTTCCATCATTTGTACCACTGATCGAAGATATACTAAATGACAAAATTACCTTTACCTATACATTCACAAGGAGACTTGTAGGGAATGTTGGAAGTTTATTTTTGTTAAAACATGTTTAGTTGCATTCAACTCATAATCTTGAGTTGGATAATTTTTTGGAATATCTTGGCTTTTAAATGAATTTAATTTCAAGGGGTAGTTTCATTTTTTCAACATTATTATTAGACAAATGGGGGTGTTGTGACCATTTGCGCATATATGAAGAGAGGATTTTGATATCTTCCCAATGTTAATTGGTTGCATGTGCATAAGTGACAAATCTCTAGGTGTGTAAGTGTATTTGTATCTTTTAAAAACAGAATTAAATGATTGAAGTTGCTTAATACAATCAATGACGTTTTGTTATGTACTAATAAAATGATTTGTCTTGTTTTTAGTGGTTTTAAGTAGTGTGGGGATGATTTCATTTTTCTTGTAAACTTGGCAATGATGTTTTGTATTTTTTTCCTTTTTATCAAAAACTAAAAATGAACAACTGGTAGCTATATGTGTTGTCTCCACTAGTTGGAGTCCACAACATGAATCCTACTCCTCTGTTCAGTCAGCTTATGGGTATTTAATTCCTTTTTAATTGACACCATGCATTTCTTTTTCGCCTTCCTTTACTCCTCTTACTCCTTTCAATTTGTTTATAACACATACATATATACTTAATACATATATATATGTACATACTTGCATACTCATAATTTTTCCATTCAAGTAAAAAATTTAAAAATATAAATGCTTGTTTGTGTCTAACTCTCTTCATGTCTGAGCTATGTCCTCTCACTGGACATGTTTGGATGTGAAATGGTATATCTACTACTCTTAAGACTTGCTAGGTTGAGAATATTGGCATCAGTTTATTTTTTTGAGTTAATTACAGATATATAACCTTCTCAAGGCACGAAATCTCTCCCCCTATATAACTCGTGTTTCACTGGTTTAATGCAATATCATCTTTACCTAATTTACTTCAAAAAAATCTGGAGATGTGTAAATGAAGGAATGATTATTATTTTAATTTGTAGAAAATGTGATTATTTAAATTGGAAAAATCACATATACATTTGTTTGATGCTTTTTCATTGTCCCTAGTGCACTTTTTTAATGGAGTACTGTTGTCATAGGGGAAACAGGGTACAAAGCAGCTTTGGGTTGTCACTTGTCATAGCAACATTACTTCTTTGGTTGATTGTTCTTTCCTTTTTTTTTCATTGTCTTTTTTTGGTAAAATCTAGAACTTCTGTGTATCATATATGATGCTGATTGTCTTATTTATGGTTTGCAGATTCTTCATAACATTGCTGTTGCTAAGTACTTTTGCGGTGGACCTGGTGGTTATTCTGATCCCAGAAAGTTACTTAATGTTCTAAATGAGCTTAAGGTATACCGTATACCACAATATGGGGTAATGGAATTTTGGTTTCTATTGTGTTATTTTCTTTTCCTTTGATGGAACAAGAATCATATAGTGTTCAGAAGAATGTACATGAAAAATAAAGTGGAAAGAAAAAAAGAAAGCCTGTTTGTTACCATAGGAAGGAGAAAAGGCAAGTAGCACTAAAGTTAAAAAAGTTGCAAAAAGTTCAACACAGTAAGTTCCCAGCAACAAAGTTCTGAAATAAGGTCTCATACCATTTATAATGATGGTATATAACTCTCTGTACAGTACTCATATAACCTGTCCACTATCTGATTAACTGATGTAGGCCTATATGAGAATGAGATATCAAAGATAGACTCAATATTTCATAAATGTTTATGAATGAGTTTTCTCCTTAACCCTAGAGCTCTCATTTCTCTCAATCCTACATGCCAAAGCATGAATTATTAAGTTCAAGTAATCTCTAGATGCCTCCAACATGAGGAACATCCATCAAAGTTGTGTTTGAGGACTCTAATGAGATGGGTTCTAGATAACCTGGTAGCTGATGACAATATGGAAAGAATATGCCACTTGGTGCTAATATCTGATGATACCGGCATTTACAACCCTCTGAACTTAGTGACACCCGAAGGGTCAGAAAACCGCACTCCAGTATCAGAATGATCAGAGTCAGTGAGCACATTCTTCAGTAGTTCAAATAATGAAACGTACTTAAAGAGATTGGCCAGTTGAGGATCTCATTTCAATGGAGGATTTCAAACCAAACTTATAGGAGAATTAGATTTTGAAAACCAATGGGTCCCTATTAACTACAAGCTTGAATACACAGGGGCATCACGAGGAATGAATCGACATACTCCAACAGAAGTCAGACCAAAACATAACCTGAATATTGATCCCCACAAAGGAAAAAACAGAAGGGTTAAAAGAGGCTAATGCTAGTATGGCTTACCAAGGGCGAGAACTAGACAACTTAGTAAGTGTGTTGCTATCCAATCCATGTTTATGACATACTTATTTGACCTTCAACTACAGTATTTCCTTATCTGATCTAAATATCCAGAGCCACTTACCAACATGTGCTGAGTTCCTAGCTAGTGTGTTTAAAGAGGCTAATGACAGCACGGCTTTCCAAGATGATCCTTTCTCCTTTCTTCAACCACCAAAAGGAAATCCTTTGAAAATTTTTATATTCTTGGAAATTTTAATTGGAACTTTAAACATGGAAAGAAAGTAAACAGGAAGTCTGGCAATGAATTTTGTATAAGGGAATTCCTGCTACCTGATGAAGTCTGGCCAACTACCAGTATTTTTCACCCAAGAGTAGACCATGGTACATAAAAGGCCAAACTCATGCTTTATGCCATGGTTGATCTATCAACATAAGCTTGATTAGAATCCTCAATTATGTGGTTCATGCATACACTAATTTTCTTTAAGTGCACTAGTCTAGACACTATTTTATTACTTCCAAGCATGCATTTGTCCTAACAATTTCCTCACACTTCCTTTCTCGCCAACATATTTCGATTTGCATCCATACAATCTTATACCCAATTTCTGACACCAAATTTCAGTTATTGTTCCAATCTATAGGGTTTAAATAAGGAGTTCAAAGCACCAGAAACCCCATCCTGATCCTCAACCACTCTCTCCCCACAGTTAGGCTGGTCAGTCTATTATTTTTTCTTCTTCCTTGAGCCATCTTGTGAAAGTACATGCTAGCATTCCCTTCCTTTATCTATTTGGATCTAGATTTTTGTTCTGACAAACTCGGTTTTTCCTTAAGATATCATCTAATTCACTTTTCAGAGTTTTCCACCCCACATACTCATCTCTTCCCAGCACTCTAGAGTCCTCACAATCCTCCACCATCTTGATATCTTCTAAAAGGATCTCCCTCCACGTTTTGTTTTCATAATTAACTCCAGAAGTAGTTTTACTCCATTTCTAAATCATATTTCTTATGAGGTATTTAATTAATGTGAGGCCTGTCAAAGCACAACATTGTTGAGTTCTGGAAATTGGCATAAGTTAACAACATTGTTGAAATGGAAGGGGAGAATCTGAAACAATATCCTTTGTGGATAGCGGCATAGGAATGTGGTTAGACACCAAAAAGGGGACATTCAGTCAAATCCATTTTAGAACAGATCTACAGTTCTTATATACTGTTGATCTAAACAATCACTATGAGCTATGGATAATTTTTAGGGGGGTGGAATTAGAGAAAATTTGAGTTTTGAGAGAGAAAGCTCAATTTGGGAAGAAATGTCACTAGATTTGGGTGACATTAAAAAATTTACGTTGCATTTTGGCAGCACCTCTGCAAAAAAAGCACTTGACTTTTTTTAGTTGAGCAATTTGCCCACATCAATCGCATCGTTAGGATGGTAACTGGTAAAATTTCGATGGAGCCACCCTTGCCCAAAAAATGCAAAATCTTTGATGATAATCTGAGGTTTAAAGCATTTGTATCAGTAGGTACATTGATTGGCTCTGATACTTACGTGGACTGGTTTGAGACATTGTGTGGAATAGAGGTATCTTTAGTACCAGAGGACACACTATTTTATGTTTCAAGTTGTGTAGTTCTAATATGAATGTGGATCATACTTTTTTTCTTTTCTTTTCAAGGACTAGTTATGTTGTACTGTTCAGAATGTTAGGCGATAAAGAAACAATATATTTAAAAGATGAGTGTTATCGAGATGAGGATGCTAGGATAGATGTGTGGCAAAACTAGAAAAGCCAAAGTAAGAAATGAAGATATTCGAAAGTGGTTAGACGTAGTATGCATTAGAGATAAAATGGAGAGAGTAGCTTTAGGCGGTTTGGATATGTAAAGCGGAGACCTAGAAATGAACGTGTAAGAAGGTATGAGAGGTTGCATATTGAAGCGCCTAAATGATTTAGAAGAAGACCTAAAAAGAACGATGGAGTTAATAAAACAAGACTCACATAAACATAAATTAACTGAAGACATGATTTTTTATAGAACAGGATGAGAGACAAGATTCATGTTGTTGACCCCACTTTGGTGGGAGCTGGCTTATGTTGATGATTTTCTTTCTTTTTTATTTTAAAATTAAAAAAAAAAATTAACAAACCTATGCAATCGACCTTAGTTTCTTGAATAGTTGAGTTTCTAGAATTGACAACAACATAAATTCTAAAGCTTGGGGATGGACTATATTGCGTATTGTAGGTGAAAAAGTTATGATGTAGGGCTTGTTTTCTAGGTGAGCACCTAATGTCTCAGGCAGCTGGTAGGTTTTGTTGCCTAGCTTCAGTTATGCATTTTTACAACATATTACCTAATTACAATGTTGTCTTATAGTTCTTATTATGTGCCACCATGTAATGTTTGGAATTTGCGGAAAGATTTACTGCAATAGCAGTGGCAACAAGACAACATGCCTTGTCCTCTTTAGCTGGGGTGGGATGCACAAATCGCCCATTTCGCCATCCAAGTTTGTCACACTCAATAATTCTTTTATAGATCATGTGAAACTAATCATTTTTGACTGAATTCATGCTAGACCTTTTTGGTCTTCCTCTAGCCATTTTAATTCCTTTAATATAAAACCTTTGAACTTTCTTCTAGGAGCCTCTATAAGTCTTTGTTAATAAGGCTAAACCATCTTCACCTACTTTCACTTATTTATTATCTTTTATATTTCCTAGTCTTTACACATCCATACCAAAATTCTCATCTCAACCCTTAACCTATAGATATGTTGTGTCTTTTTGCTCAAAATTCTGCTCCATGCATAATACAAAATTTGCTTTCAAGCTTGAGAAAGATATGCCAATCATATAAAAAGTTCTAACTCTACATGCAACATCCTTAACAATATCCTCCACCAATGTTAGTATGTTACATGGATTTGGCAAACTGTTGTCCAAAATCCCCATCCATATATGTAGATGTAGATTCGGACAGAGATTTGCTGTGAACATCTGCATTTTATCATGTAAATGAATCTGATTGTTACAAGGTAGAGAAAAAAGAAATCTCTAATATATGACAGCATGTGCAGATAGAGAGAGAGAGAGAAGGAGAAGGGGGAGATGGTAGGTGGTGTTGTGAATCCATTCTTTCTCAGATATATTGGGAGGAGTGGTTGGGGATGCATTCCTTACTTTAGGTACTTTCTTTTTGGAGGGTGGAGATGATTATGAATGTGGTTCTTTCTTGGGTTATTTATGGTGGATAGTAGTATTATTGTTTCCTTGGGCACAATATTTTATATTTTTTGATCTGATCATAACCTTACTGATTTTAGTGCAGAGTCTCCCCGACTCTATGCTTTTTTAATAGATTGAGATGGTGAAACATGATTTTTGTTGATATGAAGTAGTTGAGATAAGGCATGTTCTTTTACTTCTTGATATTGTTGATAAAACATTCCTAAAATTTGAGCATCTTAGATTCCAAGATGTTTTTTGGATGCTATCAAGTGTTTTGTTGATTCGTGTAAGTAATTTTGTGCTCCAATGTTGTCAAATTGCCCATGCAAGGCAAGGCGATAGATGTGCCCATTGACTAGGCAATTAGGCACTTGCCTGAGTGACAACATTTTTTTGTATTTTTTCTAGAACCATCCAATGATACGTAAATCACATTTACAGTATATATATCAAAGTACCAAATGCATTAATTAAAAAAATATTTAACATGATTTTTACTGCATAAAAATTTATAATAGGGTATTATTAGGTTTCTATCTATTTATATGTTGCTCGTATTTTTATGTATGTATCTGTATATATATCTTTGTATATCTAAATGTACTTTTTGTGTGTCTTTTTATATAAAACAGGGAACCACCTGGCCCAAAATTGTGATTAAGCCGTCGCCTTTTAGCCAAAGTGCTCGCCTATGCTAGTTTTGCCTAAACACACTAGAAAAACTGCCTACCACCTAGGCGGAATATATCAAAAAAGAGATTTCATCATTATTTTTCATAGATTATAAGCAGAATATATTCTTACCTCATCATTGAATTATTAAATTCATTGATGTTGGGATAGTGGCACACGTTTTTTTACACTTACTATATTATACATAGCTGTATGTGATAAGCTTCAGTGGTGGTCATGATTGGATCTCATATTTCTTTCTAATCTTTTGTTTTATTTTTCTGTGGTTCAGACGAGAAGTGAAGATCTTGCTTGTGCCTCTGGAGAACAGAAGGTTATCAGAAATCTTGGAAGTACTGGTAATTTGGGATCTACTGCAGTTGGTGATACACAAAATCAGCTTTCTGTTGCTAGCAGTTCCCGTACAGCCATGGATGTATTTGACACTTCTATGACAAGGATTAACATTGTATGCTCTCTTGCGGTTCACTAAATTATATTTTTATAATAAACTTATTGTTTGAGGAGAAAAAAAAGCAAAATTATGGTTATATATTTATTACCCAAACGGTTCTGCACAGGCAATTATCTTGTTCCATCTTCATGAGTATGAAGATGTATTAACTATTCTGGAACCACCATATAAACATATTCAATCATTGGAAAAGATATTATCAATCTTCCTTTGTTTATTTCATTCTTGATGTTGTCATGATATTTATAGTTTCCGTCTTCATTTTACCTGTATGCAGCCCAACAGATCTTTACATATGCCTTTTGTTACTAGATATTAAGCTGGCATCCAAAATTGCATCAAAATCTGCAGTAAGTTTCAATTCTCTGTGCTGTTTTGGTGGCTTTTTGGTAAAGACTTTATTATATGCTAACTAAGTAACTATGCTTCTTATTTGAGAAATGCTTTATATTTGTTAAAATTTACAAGAATTGGTTGATGAGTATGCTAATTATGAATGCGGAGAGATAATTGATGTTTCTTAAGCTTGTGTCTGACCAAAAATTGGAAACTAACATGATGAATTAACAATGGCCCTCCAAAATCCTGCTCCCAATTTGATTTTGTTGAGTTGATGATTGATGTGCATTTTTGTTCTCGTACTTCTTTTATTATGCAGAAGTTTTGTTTCTTTCATTAACTATTACTGCTATTATGACGTTTTTGGTGCTTATATTATCAAATAGGATATGCCTATATTATTATGTTGTGGCTGCAGGGATATTTCTGCCCTTCTGAACCATTTGTGGAAAATATTATATAGAAGTTTGCTGTCTTGTGGGCTTTTCCTTATTCTCGCTGAATGGCGAAAATCATTATGCATTTTGCATCAAGCAAGGAGTCATGTTGTCGATCCCAACTTGTTGGAATAAGGAATTTAGTTATCGATTGGTTTCTGGAGAGAATATGAATTAATTTTTCATCCTAAAATATGTGAAAATTATCGAGCATTTTGCTTATTGTATAACAATTATTTATGTCAAACAGGCTGGCACGCAATGGCTCAGACACAATTGGGTTGTGCCTGCCATTTCCATGCCTGTTTGCAAAGGGGCTGGCATGGCGGGGCCCACAATACGAGTCGAACTGGTCTGTGCCATGCCTTGCTGTGCCCAAAGGCAGGCCAAGAAGTGCCAGTCTGTCTAGCCCGCCAGACTATAATAATCATATGTATTTAAGTTTATATAAAATAAAATGTATTTATATTAAATTTATAATATTATAAGCAGAATATAATATTTTATATGTATACATTATATTATCATACATAATATATATGAAATTCCAATATATATATGTATGATATAATATAAATATGTATATTTATATTATATTACATACTATTATTATACATAGTATATAATATTACAGACAGGCTACGCCTAACTGGGTTGACAGCCCAGGGCACATGGCAGAAATAAAATGCCTGGCCGTGCCAGTTATAATCCTGCTTGTCGTCAATGGTAAATTACAATTGGTAAAATCAACTTTCTTGAAGAGCAGGTCGTCAATGAAGAACTATATGAGGCAAAAGGTTTCTTAAATTGCAATTGTTATATTATCTCCTTTATTGAATGAGTTAATTTTGTGGATTTCCTGATTCCTTCTTGCAATTGGTATATTATCTCCTTCAAGGATTAATGAAAAATTCTGTTCTTCTGCCAAGATATTATTAACATTATTGTCCAAAAGGACAGAACCATATCACATAAGCCACCCGAATCAAATGATGTTGGCCTATGTGTTTTGCACTGCCATTATCTTTTGATTTTGTATCTGAATTGACTAATTGAATGAACTTCCAATTGCTGATGAAGACGAGCATGTCTATTCCTCTGTAAATATTGTGATTTTGTTGCGTAATGTTCTGATGAAATGACTATATTTGGTGTACTCAATCTTTCATTTGGTAAAATCTATATTGTCTTATCAATATCAAAATGGTTTTTATTCTAATATCTGCGTACAGGATATAATTCAGAAAATGGAAAAAGACTTTTGTGGTATTCACGGTGATAATGGAGTCAGAATGCAACATCAAACTTCAAATCAAGCTGTAAAAGCTTTGTTAGAACCAAATAGTTCATCTTCTGTGGAGGCTTCTAAATCTGATTCATCAGCCAACATAAATGCTTCAGAAATTCCTTTGTCACGGGTGTTATCAGATGAGGCACTTGACTATGAAACACAGCTTTTAACACTGAACACTGGTGGGCAGAATATTGCAAGACCTGCTGGCCTTGTATCCATCAAATGATCATCCCCCTCCTGTTGATGATCTGAAGTTCAAGCTGCAGCTCTACAAGGTCCGGCTTCTGCTTCTTACTAGGAACTTAAAAGCAGCAAAAGATGAGCTGAAGATAGCTAAGAACATGGCACGTGGTCGGGATTCTTCCATGGTTCTGCTGCTGAAATCGCAGCTTGGATATGCTTGTGGTAACCACCATAAAGCCATCAAACTCCTTAAATTGGTTAAGTGGGCGGAAACATGGACATCAAGCATGTTAAACAACTTGGGGTGCATCCATCGTCAACTTAGTAAACATACCAGATATTTTGAGGAAATCATCTCATCTCTCCAATCAGAGAAGGCCTTGAAAGTTTTGACTTTTCAACGGAATAAATCCCTCATCTTCTTTAACTCTGGTTTGCAGCAGTTAGCCGTGGGGAAGCCAGAGGTTGCTACTAGTGATTTTCTCTATGTCCATCCGGTTTTTAACAATCGGCCTCTGTTTTAGTTCCTAAGTGCTGAATGCTCTATGGCACAAGAGAAGGGACTCCTCAAACCGAGTGAAGCTCTAAGAGATGGGATGGGAAGTCAAAGTCCATGTTGTTGGCAAGGGAAAATGGAGGTACTTTCAGTGCGAATACAGCGAAGCTATATGGCATGGGTTACTAAGCTTGAATTGTATAACACAAGTCACTCGGTCATGGCAAGACAATATTTCATGGATGGAAAACAGATTTGCAGGTACATCGTTGAGGCAAACCACAATGAAGTTATCTTTTGCTGCAGCAGTTTACAACATCTGGAGGGAAAGGAACCATAGAACCTCCCTCAACAGATTGTCACTCAACACATAATACAAGATGTGAGAACTAAGCTTCTTGGTCGTACATGCCACATGACGAGGACTCCATTGGAGCACCAACAGCTAAGCAACTGGAACATGCCGAATGAGTTAAACCGAACTACATGAAATCAGGTTACATGGGAAAGGAATAGAATTTTATGTTATTAGTACCCATTGTATAACTGGTAGCTCATGCCAATATATTTGGATGAGCTAGATCTCAAGATATCGTCAAGACAGATTCTTGATGTGTTTTGCTCTTGAAATGGCACTCGATATGCTGAACCAAGCTGAGTCAAAGTCTTTGAAGGCATCTCATGCACCAACTGTTTCTGGTCAGGCAAATGTGAATGTTGATGTGAAATAATCAACGCAAGGGTTGAAGCCTAACACAGACTTACAGAGCTGTGTCTCCATGTATGAAGAGATCTTCTGTAGAGAGAACCAGATGATTAAACAAACTGTTCTCGCTAACATGGCTTTTATAGAACTGAATCAAGGAGAGCATTTGGAACCCCTGTCAACAGCGAAGTCTCTTTTGGAGCTTCTGGATTGTTCCAGATTATACATATTTTTAGGCCGTGTTTATGCGGCTGAGGCTATCTGCCACCTAAACAAAGCCAAAAGAAGCTACTGAGATGTTGTTAGTCTATGTTTCAGACGGATACGAGGTTGAATTGCCTTATGATCAACAAGACATACAGAGATGGAAGAGCCTCAAGGTATGACCTTCCTGAAGCTGGAAGAGGCACATGGGATCCTATATTTAAATCGTGCTGCCATGTTTGCAATGCAAGGTGAACACATGCAGACCCATCGGTTTGCAACTGAACCTGTTTACGATCGTGTAGAAAAAGGTGTTTTTTTCCCCCTTTTCATACTTGGGTTTGGTGGCATGGCACATTTTTTGGGTTAGAGCAGATGTCCACCTTTCGTTTTCAAGATGCAGTTGTAAATTTGTAATGTGTTGAAGTTTCTAAGCTGGTTGGTGTTCAACAAAGAAAATGGAAGGAGAGCATGAAAGAGAAAAAAAATTCATTCTTTCTGGAAATCCAATGCAAAAGTCTAATTCATTAATGAAATTTCTCCTGTCTTTTTAGTTTTTGAAGCACTTGGAAGGATTCATATCCTCTTAGGTTGGGTCCTCCTTTGCATGTCAACCAAACTTCTGTTAAGAGTGTTATATGAATGAGTAATGTAGGATGTGTGGGACCTAATGTTTAAATTATTTAGTAAAAGTGGAATTCTTATTTTCTTGTATTAGGTATTTAAGTTATATTAGGAGTCTTTAAGAGGTTTTAGAGTTAGTTTTTAACTCTT
Organism: Buxus sempervirens; assembly: GCA_947561395.2. Classification (NCBI taxonomy): domain Eukaryota; kingdom Viridiplantae; phylum Streptophyta; class Magnoliopsida; order Buxales; family Buxaceae; genus Buxus; species Buxus sempervirens. The sequence continues at coordinate 7,991,135 of OX387194.1, read as the reverse complement.
AGTTGTTTACTATGAGTAGGAGTCTTAATTTTAGTAGGTTTCTATTTTATTTTGGGGTCTTCAAAGTTCTATAAATAAAGGGTAAAGGTTGTACAAGAATTTTAGACATTATTTTTTTTAAGAACTACATAGTTTCTCTCTCATCTTCCTTGTGGATTCGAGATTATTTGCAGGTGGATTCCAGTTTTCTAGGATTAACGGAGATTAATCCTTGTTTTCGTAACTTTCACTGCATCAATTAGTATCAGAGTCAGGTTTTTCCTGACGAGATGGCCAACAACGAGGGTGATAGTAATATCAACATTGTTCGTGGGCAAGAAGCAATTTGGGAGACCATTGAAGAACAATGGCAACAAATGGTGTAGATTCGTCAAATGATCGCTAATCTAGCAGTTAATGCCAACCCTAATCAAAATGTTATTGGGCGTGGAGCCGCGAGACTTGCCCAAGGACCCCTAGGTGTTGAAGCCAGAAGGCCCCACCAATGACCCCATGAACGCAATGTTTGTAGGCATCATCGGGCACTATTTGGCAATGATGATTCGGACCTAGAAGAGGAAGAGATAATTCGTGATCATGGAGATCATGAAGTTCGCAAAAAAAAGTTCGAAGACTACCGTATCAAGGCAGATATTTCTTATTTCAGTGGGAATATGAATATCGAGGAATTTCTCAATTGGGCTTTAGAAGTCAAGAGATTTTTGAGATGATGGAGGTTCCTGAAAAGAGACAAATGAAACTTGTTGCCTTTAAACTGAAGAGTGGAGCAGCTATCTGGTGGGACACGTTGCAGAATAATATATGTTGACAGGGAAGAGGATGAAACAACCGATGATGGAGAGATTTTTACCGCCATACTACGATCAGTATCTATTTCAGCTTTATCAAAACTGCGTTCAGGGAAGTAAGCCAATTTCTGATTATACTGCTGAATTCTCTAGACTATCAGCACGTAAAAATTTGCCTGAAATATAATTGCAAAGAGTTGCTAGATATTTGGCAGAGCTGAAACCATCAATTCGAAACAAAATTTGGTTGCAAATTTTGTAGTCAGTGGATGAAACACACAACATGGCATTGAAAGCAAATTGACGGAGAAATCAGTTGGGCAATCGGAGTATTCTCAGAAGTCTTATTATGATGTTGGAGATTTTTTTGGCAAGGGCAAGGTGACCCAAACAATAGTTTCTTCTACTCCAGTTAGCGCCGAGGACAAGGGGGGCGCTAGTGTTAGCATAACTAACTGAAAATCTACCGAGCAGGGCTATAAAGATCAGTCTAAAAATTTTAATCCTTATGCAAGATCAGCAGCAATAAAGTGTTATAGATGTGGTCAAACAGGGCATGGGTTTAATGAATGTCCGGCTAGAAAACCTATGAATTTGATTGATCAAGAAGGAGAAGGAGAAGAAGAAGAAGAAGATGGTGGGCCGGTCATATATGATAATAATGTGTATGAAGTAGAGGAAGAAGACGAAAATGAACGTCTCAACCTAGTTTTGCAACGGGTTTTATGTTCAGACAAGCAAGAAGAGTTCTCTCAACGCCATAATATTTTTCGATCATTGTGTACCGTCTCCAATAAGGTATGCGATTTGATTGTTGATAATGGAAGTTGTGATAATTTTGTGGCAAAGAAGTTGGTTGATTATTTGCAATTGTCAATCAAATTGCACCCTTCATCTTACTCGATTGGTTGGGTAAAGAAAGGCCCCACAATGAAGATAGTTAAAATTTGCACTATTCCAATTTCTATTGGAAAGCACTACGAGGCGGTGATTACTTGTGATGTGATTGACATGGATGCTACTCATGTCTTATTAGGAAGGCCTTGGCAGTATGATGTGAATACAACCTATAAGGCGAGAGAAAACGTGTATTTATTCATCTGGAAGGGTCACAACATTGCCATAGTACCAACTAAAGTTTCTGACAAGACTTCAAAAGCTTATAAAGTGAAGGAAACAAAGCAAGCCTATGCCTTTGTTATTAAAGGAGAAGGGTAAGCTCCAAAACATTCAACGTGCTAGACCTATTTGAGTACCATGTTACCATGGCCATTCCAGTGCTTCACTCGAGGACAAGTGTTTCTCTAAGGAGAGGGGATTGATGCAGGACGTGTGGGACCCAATGTTTAGATTATTTAGTAAAAGTGGAATTCCTATTTTCTTGTACTAGATATTTGAGTTATATTAGGAGTCTTTAGGAGGTTTTAGAGTTAGATTTTAACTCTTAGTTGTTTTCTATAAGTAGGAGTCCTAATTTTAGTAGGTTTCTATTTTATTTTGGGGTTTTCAAAGGTCTATAAATAAGGGGTAAAGATTATATACGAATTTTAGACATTATATTTTTTTTAAGAACTACAAAGTTTCTCTCTCATCTTCCTTGTAGATTCAAGGTTATTTGCTGGTGGATTCCAGTTTTCTAGGATTAACGGAGATTAATCATTGTTTTCGTAACTTTCATTGTGTCAATGAGACCTCACACACACACATATGTGCATACACACATGCACACGTGCACAGATTTTCGTCATTTTGCAATGCTATTGAATGGCTCCAACTTGCATGGGTAATATCTACAAATATCATGATCTTGGAAGAAATCAGTCCCAGGGCATGCTCCTTGTTAGGTAAACTAGCAATTTAAGGTCCTTGTTCCACTGCTCCAAGTCTTTGGTTTTTTGTTTTTTATTTTTCGTTTTTCCTTGTAAATTAGCAATTTACACAGACATCTTTTGAGTTTTAACAGTATGATCCGCTTTTCACATTTTAGAAATAACACTAACCTTCCTTTACATTTGATTGGGTGTAACATTTAAGAATACCCCCTCTTCCTTCTAAAGTAGTTTAGGTAAATGTGATTTAGTCTTATTAAAAACTATTTAATTTTCCTACTCTACCCTTATATAAGCTGAATTATTATTCTCCTGTAAACTTGTCCCTGTCTCAGAATTAGATATTTAAACATGTTTCACAAGGTAAAAAATGACATTTATTTAGACAATTAACTTAATAAGGATAAACACTTTTTCACTTAGTAAAAATTCAACAAACTATGTTAAAACCTTGACTTATCACTCAATATAAGGTTGGTAAATATATAATAATCAACATTGAAAACATGAAGAAAATGAAAGCTCAGGTCTTGGGGGCACACCCTAAAGTTTATGGCATCTATAAATAGGGTCCTAAATTCAATCCTTCAAATTTTAAGAATATTTTTTTCATCCTTCTTTATGATCAGATGAATTTCACTCAATAGTGTCTAATAGGTTTTACAGAAGGCAAAACAGAAAATAAATAAATATAGAGTTTTGTAATCTTTTGGTTACAGCTAAGCATTCTCTGTCAGTCTCTGCTGTTTTTAAGTATTAGATTATATAATTCTAACAGATTTGTATTGCTAAAGGCCATTTGCTTTCTATCAGTATCAGCTATTAAAGAACAATCTAAAAACTTATGAATCCATAGATTCCTAGCACAAGGTATCACCTCAACAGACACCACATGCTTTGTTGGGAGAAGGGACAAACAAGGTTCATGTGCAAAAGTTTCAGGAGGTCCCCACTCCCCAACTTGGTGATTTCCTACGTCTCTTTCCAATTCTTTCATGTCTTCCTTTTTGGAGTGAGGACAGAATAAGATAGGCTGTCATTCTTTACAGTTACCTCAAAACAACTTGAGTTTCATCATTCTTTCTCTCTCTCTCTCTCTCTCTCTCTCTCTCTCCCCCCCCCCCCCCCCCCCCCCCCCCCCCCCCCATAATAAGAGTTGAATTGCATAGAACTGGTGAGGCATTGTTGGGGAAGGAAATAATTTTTCTGTAAATGTGAAACCTTGAATGTCATGAACAAGATAGAAAAGATGCTAAAACTGTAGAAATTTCTTTCCTATGCAAGGCAAAAGTAGTGTCAGCATATGTCATCTTATTAGAGTGATGTGAGATACTGTGGGTTCTGTAGCCCAACCCAGCTGGTTTCTTGGTTCAATCAGCCAAACCAAATTAAGCAGTTGGTTGGTAGCTTAAGTGGAGAAGTTCTTGTTGATCAATGCATTCTACTTAAAAGCAATATTTTATAAGAGAATCATTACACTAGCTAAATATATGATAAGATTAAGAAATATCTGGTAAAAACATATCTAGATATAGCTAAACCAGGAACCTTAAGGTTGGTTGGAATGGTTTGAACATAAGAAACAGAGGCTTAGGCAGTATTTCTGAGGCTATCAGATGTGAGATGATACAAGATGAAGTATACGAAAGGGGCCACTTAGATACCACAAAGAATCTGGCTGGATACAAATGTAGTTTTTGAAAAATATATTGTTACCCAAGATTTGTTTGGCCGACCCCACTTTGGTAGGAACTGGCTTATGTTTATGACGATTATGTTACTCAACCAAACCAAACCAAGGTTACAATTTGGGTTTTTGTTGGTTTGGGTTGATATCAACCCAGACTGGTTTGAACCAATTTGACCCCAGGTGGAAGGTAAATGGCTTTGCCGAGTAGAATACATTTGCTTCAATGTAGTTGAGCAATTTTTTTATTTTTATTTTTATTTTTTCTTTTTCTTCATTGGCTAAAAGGTCAAATGATTTTAAAAGAAAATAAGAGAAATACAAAATAACTACCTTAGTGCTCTAACTTAACTGATTATTCTCTTAGCTTCTATTGATATCAACCAACCTTCTTCAACATATGAAATCTTTTCACAAAAAAAAAATTTTTAAAATCATCAAAATCTACGCTTCTATTCTCTTTATTTCTCATCTTATCTTAAAGCTTGAAAGATAATATAAATAAATTCTTTTCTTTTTTTTTTCTTTTATATTTTGTCTTCTCTTCTTTCTTCCCAAAAATCCAAGGTTCACAAAGGTGACATTGATTGAAAGCCTTTTGAAAAGCTTCAAACTGAATATCATTTCAATTGCACAATTATTAGTTCTTTGCTTTACTCTTTTAATCTAATCACCACTGGTTGATGTAATGGAGGCAAATAGAAGCATATATTAAAAGAGCTTGATAAAGGGCTAGCGAAGGGTGACGGCGTGCAGAGAGGCGATTTTAGGGCGATTCAGTTGGGCTTCTCGAAGTTCTCTATGCAGCAGTTTGCCTAAGCTGAGGTTTCCACCTGTGTTCGGTTCTTAGGCTCCTTCTCCCACTCTCATACCACTGCTTTTAGTGGTTTTGTTTGGCGGTTTGGGTTCTCTAAGCACCTTCCCTAGTCGTCTTCCTCTTGTTGGGTTGCCTATTTGATTCTTCGATTTTGATTCACCTTTGGTATCTGTCTTGCGATCGTGTTACGTTAGTTTCTCTCTTGCCTGTCAGCGCTGGTTCCTTGGGACTGCCAATCCACTCGGTTTCTTTTGTTAGGGTTTTTGAAAAGAGGCGTATGCAAATGGCTATGGAGATGGATGATGATGCGGATGATCCTGATGGGGACGATGAGAAGGGGTTGCAGATGGTTAACCTTTGCTGGCTCATCAGGTATTGAAACCCCTATGATTATCCTCACCACTGGTATGCTGTGTTGTCTGCTGTTTGTCTGGTTAGTATGGCGGCTGTTAATTGAAGGTTTTCTTGGAATTTTGGTTGACCCTGTCATGCGAAGGGTTTTGATGTAGTAGCACCTTGCCGGTGGGATGAAGTTTCTTGTATTGATTTTTATTTATGTTTACAGTTGGTCTAGAAAGGTTTAGTTAAGGGGAAATGTTGTGTTGTATTTTGTTAGGTTTTGTATCGTTAGGTACCGGAGGGCCTCGACCCCCATAGTCTAGGTGTAGTTTTGTGTCTGGTTGTATCTCGGTTCACCGAGCACTCCTTTTCTAGCTATCTCATCTTCGACGAAAGCCTTTTCTCCTGTTAATGGGATTTGTAATCTGTGTTTCGACGGACCCACTGTCCGACTTTACCCCTATTCTTCAGGTGGTTTCATAATGCTTCGGCGCGGTTCGGACACCATCACTCAGAACTACTACCAAATTGTTGGGGTTTATGTCTCCCCAATATCTAGGCCTTTTTTGCTTCTATGCTTATATGGGTATATTATCTGTATGTACTGGCTTGAGGCCATAGCTCTTGTAACAATGTTTTCATGTAACGAAGAAAGAGCTCAGCTCAGCTTTCCATAAAAAATAAAATAAAATAGAGGCATAGTCCTTTGTGAGAAGAAAGTAGGGAGAAAAAGTTAAAAAAGAAAAGCATTCTTGCTTGCCTGTTCAAGAAAACCACACATTCAACAATCACATAGAAACAAACGTGTACAGTGAAAAAGCATCAAAGAGTACAAATCAAGGAGGGAGAAAGAAGAAAAGAAGAAAAATAATAATAGAAGCATCAATGGCTCAACATCCTTTCGTGTTGATTTCTGTCCATACGTCCATCAATCTGTAGACCTGCACCATACATCATATATACCATAAATAATTAAATTGAAAACAATAATAATCCCATGATTGTTTAAGCTGAAAAATTGAAGAAATAATAATAACTAGATAGAGGGAGAGATATGAGAATGTGAATACATATGCATAGAATATTTTACTAGAAAGAGAGAGGACATGAATCTAAAAAACATGGATAAAGATTAAAATTATGAGGTTAGAGTTTGAGATACTGCATACCAGAATTAGATCTAAAGAGTGCAGGTGTAACCAGGTGGGGGTGACTTTCCACAAGTGATGAGGAGCTGAAGTGCAAGTGGGACAAAGATGTTGAGGTTGAGGACCTTGAGTTTGAGAGTGGTGCACAAGCACACTGCAGCTTCAAGTCCCACAAGCCCTTGAAGCAGTGGGCAGCACTGGTTCACAACCGGGTCTCCGAGACCGATATGCACCAGTCCGCCAAGGAGGTCGACACACGCGCCGAGCTTGAGAGTGTCAATTGGGCATGTTGCCGTCGCCGGCGGATTCGGGCAAGTCCCGCAAGGCTTCCCTGTGGGTGGATTTGTCCCGGGAGGGTTCACTATCGGAGGGATAATACCAGGAGGGAGAACCCCAGGAGGCAGAACTATCGGAGGGATAATACCAGGAGGGAGAACCCCAGGAGGCAGAACCCCAGGAGGAAGTACCCCAGGAGGCAGAACCCCAGGAGGAAGGTTGATGGGAGGGAGGTTGATAGGACCCTTTGGGGACTTTCCTCTGTGTCTATGGCCTTTGGAAGGGGGACGTGATGAGCATGAGTTGCAAGCAAGGATGGGAGTGAGTGAGGAGATGAAGATCATGCAAATGAGAAGAAGAGCTGAGAACTTGGAGGAATCCATGTCTGCTCTTGTATGTGTTGGTGTACACTCAAAAGTTGAGTAAAGTAGACTATAACTGGAATAGATGGATGTACATGGCTCTTATAGAAAGGAGTTTTAAAAAAACAACAAAACCCTTGAAAGCTAATCACGTGATCATGGAAATTGCTCAAAAGGCAGCTGCCAAATCTTGCTAGTTGGCAAAAGTTTTTACGGTACCACTCATTCATGTATCCATCTTCTTTCCCTCTTGTTATCATCGCTATTATTTTGGTTGTCTTGTTAAAGTATTATCGGAATGCGACACCTATATGCGCGTAGCAAATTAGAAACAAAGAAGAGCTTCTGCGATGCTTCCATGCAGAATATTACGATATTAGTGTTTTTTTTTGTAGGGCCCACTTAGAAGAACGCTAATCATGGGATGATCCATGTGAAAGCATCTAACACTAAAAGCAACGGCCAATTGAGGCCCAAATCCCACACCATTTCATCCAGTTAATTATGATGGTGACGTAGAGTAACAAAACTATAACATCGGGATTACTTGGAGGGCATTTTCGGTATAAATGTCAGCTAGAAAACCTCCTGTTTATTTTATAATAGCAATAGATATGTATGCATTGATGTAGGTGTTATGGTTGAGATAGGATTAATATGAAAGACTATAAAGCTATGTTTGGATACCGAGAAATTGCAAGAAATTGAAAGATTCCCAATAAAAAATATGCATGTTTTTCATATTGCTCGAGAAGGCCTGAAACTGAAAGAAACTGTATCATAAGAAACTTCTAGACCTTGGCCCAACATTTCCAACAATCCCCCTCCAGCACCCGCGACCGCAAGCCAACACCTACCAATCAGGGGCAAACCGCAAGCCAATTGGCCCAACAGAAAACCTTGTTTTTCATCTAGCCGTGAGATGCTACATGTAGGCTGCAAGACCTACGGCGAAAGATTTCAAACCCATGGAAATCATCTAGATGAAATTCTTTCCACTTTTTCTTACATTCATCCATGCACTTTAAAAGAGATGCTCTGCGTCTCGCGATTATAGTTTTTTCAAATAAAAATAACCTATTTACATATGCATTAATTACTACTATAAACAATTCCTAAAACCTTGAAATGTTCCATGCTGCAACATCTCTCTCAAAGTGTTAAAAAAGTGTAGAGGATGTCTTATCGAAAAAATCCTGCACTTATAGCTAGGTTTCATTGGCCCATTGAAATTAAAAACTTTAATTAAGAATCATGTGATTAGATTTTTTTTTTCTTAATTTTCATGAACCAACCACAACCATACTACAATCTACAAGACCTTTTTGCTGCTTAGGATACAAACATAAATTTATAAAGTGTAACTTCTTTTGGAGACAGAGTAACAGGTACCAAGGTGACTTGTTCGTTAATCTTATGCTTCATGATTTTCCTTTTCCTGTTATTTTTGCGTTTGCAGATGGCCGAACTGAGGCCCTGAGCTTCCAAAGTGGTCCAATTTGATGGTGGCCCACCAACCAGTGTGGACTGTCGATTTGCTGGGTCACCATGAACAGCTCACCTCCATGTTGATACCATATCCATTGATCAATTATGTTACATTGAAAAGAAAATGACAAATCTTTCCTTGGAACTTATTAGGTTTTTTATTGTTTTAAAAAAAATGTATTATTTAGACCCATGCCCATGGGCATATATAAAATTGTGATTGTTGTATTGAATTTAAAAATAATAATTTTTAAAGTGATTGCACCAATCATTGAAGGCACTGGTATATGATTTTGGGTGCGAACTATATGCACTCATATACACACATGCATGCATCATAAATATGATCATGATCTGTGACTGAAACTAATAAAACCCATAAAAATTGATACTATTTGAGACCTTGGGTCATGCATGCATGTGTCTACATATTTACCATACAAGTTGATTTATGGTGATCTTTTCACTTGTATATACATGCATGACATGATATACCTACATATTTGCATGAGGAGATGAGTTGCCTACATATTTCATAGGTTAATATGATTGGCATAAAGTGGAAATTGGGGAAAGTACTAGGAATAATTCCAAATATACCCTTCAGCTGGTTAGAATAAAACGGACAAACTTGTTAATATATGTTCTTTTCTCTTACCAACTCATGAAATCGTTACACATACCAAACCTCAAGGTGGTAAACCGGTATTTCAAAAATCTCAAAGAGAAAAATGGGATTGTCTAAAACCTTAAAGGGTAACTGTAATTATCTTCTAAATGATAATGGGGTGAGAAAGGATGATCACAGTTAAAGGAAAAGAAAAGTATGGAAGAAAGAAGAGATAACACCAAGTGATAGTAGCCCATCGGAGTACAAGTTATACAGGAAAAGAAAAAATAATAAAGAATTAGAATGAATCTGGGGAAGGAAAGAATACAGCTAAGGGTAGAATGTGGGAAGAAAGGTTTGTTCTTCCTATGGGCTTCAAGTGACCATGTGAGAGATGGGGAATAGGAATGTGTGTTCATTGGTCCGTGATAATCGCACTTGATAACCTAAGGTGCGCTGGACTGATTTGGAACTATGTGAATCCGTGAGTCTGCCTTACCTCACTCTGATGTGCTCGGTCGGGTCCTTACCCCACATCAATCTCTTTCTCATCTTCTCCTCTCATTTTTATAATTTTTTCACTTGTTAGAAGGTACGTAGTATTTGACAGGGTGAGACCGTCTGTTGCTGGGATGCTGTAGTCACTGTAGGGTACTGCCACGTGAAGCATCTTAGGGTGATTGCTCTTTCACATTTTTCAACATGAAATGTCACTTCAATGACATTTCACATTAAAAAATGCAGCTGACGTTGGATGATGTACGTTGCAACATCCCACGGACGCTGCAGGGTCTATACAACATCTGATGGCAGACGATTTCATTCCGTGTTTGATGCGGGAGGTCCTCTTACATGGATATGTTACCTTTCATTCCGAGTTGCCATCTTGAAGGTATCTTTTGTTCTAGCGGTTAAAGTTTAGGATGTCATTCTCGGTCCTCCTTCAACCAATGCAAGAGGAGAGAGAGAGAGAGAGAGAGAGAGAGAGATTTATACTTACATCCCTTATGGTTTTTGATAATTACAGATATCTCTAATGAGGTTTCTAAAATGACACGTATCTCCATTATGTTTTTGTCGCCTACCTCATATCCCAACCCCTTGTACAATTTTTATTAAAGTCGGAATATGTTTTGATAAATTTACCCTTCTTTAAGTATAATAAGGGTAAGATTTTGAGATTTTTTATAATAAAAAATAATTTTTAAAGATTTAAACATCTTAATAATCAATTTACAAATCATGGGTGATTTTATTTTTTAAATTTGTTAATTTCAAATAAAAATTTGATGGGGATAAAATAGTCAAATTACATTTTATAAGTTTGACAAGAGAGCTAAGTGTCATATCAAAATCCTCAAGGGAGATATCCATAGGTGTCAAAAACCATAAGGGAGATAAGTGAAATTTACTCAAAAAAAGAAAAATAAAAATAAAAACAACAACAACAACAACACACTATGCCATTTGACATTTGATACTGTATTTCAAATGGGTTCTTCTTCTTTTTCTTTTTCTTTTTTTCTGTTTTCTTTTGGTTTATTTTCTCTTTCTAAAGAAAAAAAAAGTAAATTTAGGATAAAAAAGTTTTTTTTAATGAAAAAAAAGGGAAGAAAAGGATTTTGTTACATTGGTAGGATGAGATCCTCCATGCATACTATCTTTATCCTATATTGTCATGTAAATAGAAATCAATGGGAGGATAATTGTCCTAACATTTGGTTTATGAATGTACTACATCTAATAATTCCTTAAAAAATGCATTTAAAAACTTAGAATTCTATTATATCCCTTGAATGCCAATAATTTTTAAAATATATGTTACACGTGCACCCACTAATTTTTATGACACAAATTTTGCACACGTATATATCACACCAATTTTTATATGGCATCAAATCAATGCCATTCTTGCTCCAAACAATTCTCACCATAGAAATAAAATCAATTTATCACGGAATATAAATAAATATCGCGGACGCTGGTCCCCTCTGCTAGAATATTTGAATGACGTGTACACACCTTCCACTGTTGGACCAGCAGATATTCTGGGAGAGGACATTCTGGAATTCCTTGGTGAATAGTGGATAGGACGTTGGACCAGCAGATGTTCCAGCAAAAGGCTCCAGTCGATTTCATGTGAAATGACTAAAGCACCCTCCAGATGCCATTACTTCTAAAGGTGGTGCCATTACCCAAAAAAAAAAAAGAATACTGGATAGGACGAATGGCTTTTGTCGTGTGTGATGTCTGCTTAGAGAAGGACAATGGGTGGCCTTGATCTCTCTCTTTCAATTACAAGCTGGATCTACATATGGTTGTGGTTTTGCCTGTTGGGCTCCTCCTTTCTTGAGGCCCGACCAAACAAATAATCTGAAGCATGATAATGAAAGTCACATGGGTGCACGTGGCATTGAAGTCCATAGCCATTTTTGGTAACTCAACATGAGACATTTCTTTTCTTTTTTTCTTTTTTCTCTTAAAAGTTGTATCTACCATTCACTTTTTCACTACCTAAATGCATATAGGAAAAATTGTAGTAAATTTGTGAGGAAAATAAAGCAAAACACTAATAAAAGGTGTGGTTGAATGGAATTGGGAAGGAATTCAGGTTGGGAATTGTTAATTATCCATATTTATACTATTATTTAAGCGAACCCTCGGGAATATTTCTCAGGATTCTAAGTGGCCTCCTTCGTTGGACACAAGAAGTCCTTTGAAAATCTTTAAAAGACTCCTTTGTCTAATAAAAGCTAGCTACCAAAAACTCCTATCTTCTCATAACTACCAACATGTATATTCATAGAAAAATTGCCACCCAAAAGATGTCAACTTCCTATGCTTATGTGCAGTAGTGCACTTACTTTCTCTAGTTATTATTTTAGCTAATTTTTAGGAATATTCCAAGATTCTAGTCGATCTTTTTAGTTAGTTATAAAAATCCTTAAGGTTATGTTTGGTTAGATGGAATTCATAGGAAAATGTGGGTCCATTGGAAAGTAATATTGCAAAAGAATCCCATTTTTCTACTAAAAGGATCTCGATGTTTTTCTCTCGAAACGGAGGGGAAACAAAGGAAAGGAAAGTAAAGTAAAGCACTCTTTAACTTTCCTTTCCACTACTTTCTACCTAACTAAGCATAGCCACACTCCTGTATTTAATAGAAAACAATCCATGCAAAAAGCCATATCTTATCAAGTAACTATCAATGTGGATATCCCTAAAAAACTACGACCTCCTAAACACTCTCAAGTAACTATATGTGTATACATGCAACAATGCCCATGCCTTCCGTAGTTTGTTTATCGCTAGCTAAGAATTAGAATTAAAAATCTGTATATCAATTCCCTACAATTAGGTTTTAAGCTTATCTTAAGCAATTTCAATTTTTTACACTTTCCCCTAACTATAAGAATTTGGAAAAGTCTATAATGTAGCTTCTAATGACACTACCATCATCGCCATCAGCACCACTACTACCATTAACACCACTATTACCACAAACAACACTTCCACCACCTAGCACACCACCACCACAACTATACGACAACTACAATCATCGCAAAATGTTCAACAAAATGTTAAAATTAGAATTATAATGAAATCAAAGTTTCTAAATATTAATTCTAATTTTTCAAGTCCAACACATGTTAAGAATTTTTGAATTGGGAAAGAAATGGTGGTATTTCATTACATATATTGGTGACTTGTCTTAAAATGTTGGTCATACTCACGTCGGAATGAATGGCCTGTTTGTTATAGAAGAGACTTTATAATAATATAGGGGCATAGTTAGATGAGATAAATCTATACTATATATAACGCGAGGCGCCCCTTTGGGAAGCATGCCCAAAATAATTTACAACTTTCCCAAAATGCCCATCCCTTGCATAGTTTGGTTTCAATAATACAGGGCTATACCCATCTCAACTCACCATTTTCGTTCGAAAACAGTTAATTTGTAACTGCCCCCACTTCTTCTCTCTCCACGTGTAGTTTTTCACGTGCACCCCGCTAGTGTTATTTGATCTAAAGCCATAGTTGTTAGGAGCAACACTCTGAACTCGGGGTGACAAATTTTCCAATGAACCCAGCCCAACATCTTGAGGCCCCCAGGCTTATTTGGTCTGACTTTCTATAGCCCAAAATTATCAGGACTAGATTTGGGCTAGGCCTGATGAAGCCCGACCCATCCAAGCCTAGCCCATTCAGCATCATCCCCTAACTCAAGACTAACATGAAACCACAAATGCAATGAGAGCCCCTCTGGGTTTGCAGTCCATCGTAGGCTTCCCCTTTACCAACTAAGAAACCCTAGCAGATGTTTGAATTCTCATGGCTTTTAATAGGGATGAAATCTTCTACTATGTTTACCTGAATTGGTCATTGTTGTAGCCATGTAGAACATCTCACCGTCAATTCTTTTTTCATTATTGTAAATTTTTTAAGTGGGGCCTACATAAAAAAAACACCCACGGTGAGATTCTCCACATGACAGCATCTCACGGACACAACAGAGACCAATTTAGGTAGACATAGCAAAAGATTTTAGCCCCTTTTGATACTTATGGACTCACCATTTTCCTTTCCTTCTTAAGGTTTAGGATCTAGTTAGTTCTTCGTCCCTCTCTGCAGTCTTTCCCCCCTCCTTGAGCTTCTCTTTTGAGAATGTGACCACAACCATAAATAAAAGCTCTTATTACACGATTACCAAACGTTACACATAACCAAAAAATAAAAATTCCACAAAGAAATGCTCTAGTTATCAGAACAAGACAAAAGTACCCTATATGTTATCTACTACAGAAGCAATTGCACAAAGTCGTTTACATAAACACAGTTTGAACTAAGCGCAGGTGAAACCAGGAGGGACGGACTTTTGACATGCACTCAGCAACAGACTAAGAGCCACAGACCATTCTACGTTGATCCCAAGTACACTTGCCTTAATGACAGTGCAGAGGCACAATGCTGCTTCTAAGTCCACCAACCCTCCGATCAGTGCGCAGCATTCGCTTGAAGGTGGGGTTCCAAGTATTGGGTTCACAAGGCCTCCCAGCAGGCCCACGCAGGCTCCAAGCTTCAGTGTGTCTCTAGGGCAGGAAGGCTGTTCAGTGGGTGGCATTGGCTTGGGCTCGCACCCGCATGACTCACAACAAGCAGTGCTACTAGCAAATGTTGCAAAAAAGAGGAGAGAGATGAGAAGTAGAGCAGAAAGTTTGTTAGCCATGGATTCAAAGACTGTGTGGCCTTTGGGGTGGTGTTATTGAGGGGTGGGTGTCCTTTTAAAGGGTATGTGAGAGGTGGGGTGGATATAGTGTGCTTTGATTGAGTGGAAGAGAATGAAGGAATGAGCTGTTGTGGTCCTGTAGCTGGAGTAGCTTTTTGTCAATTATAGTGTGAGATTCTGGAATCCCATATTGCTCACCGAGGAAAAAGTGAAGATCCATATACAAAGAGGCTTATGACTACCTTAACTGTAAGGTTCTTTTGGCCAAAGCGGACAATATCATTATAGCATAACGTATGACATAGGTTAAAGACTAAAGCCAATGCCAGCCCAGCACAGAAAAATAGATCGAGATCTAAGAGAGGGGCATAGAAGTTTTGGTGCTGTTGCAGTCCTGCAAGAAAACAATTGACCCCAGAAGCCCTAGTGCTTGTTTTTTTCCATTAGAGACTAGAGCAACACAACACTCCAAATAGAGTTGCCTGTGAGGCCGGTAACGTGCACTGAAAAGCTTATCTAGAGAGTCCCATTTTTCCACTATATGACATGGTGTAAGGTGACTTGCTTTTCTCTCATTGGTTCACTGCCTGCTGATACAAATTTTGTACTTGATGATTGGTTTGTCCGGTCCCTAGTTGTCCCACAATGTCTCACGTAAGTTAACAGACTCGTGTATTAAATTTTGTCAATGAAGAAAAATTATGTAGTTACTCATATGTGTAAACCCCAAACTTTTTCTGCACACGAAATCCTCTATCATTTACTTTGATGTGCATTTTCAATTGGGAAAATTAATTTTTAGTGATATTTTTAAATAATTAAGATTCAATCAGCAAAGTTTTGAATTTTAACTTTTACTAAACTTTTATCGAAATAATTAATTTTTAATAACATTTTACTATTACAAATCAACTCTTTCAGGAATGCCCTTACATTACTCATACAAATAGGTTGTAGTGTTGTACAAGTCACTACTCAAGGTACAAGTCATTGTATTGTTTGTACAAGTCTTTCAAGTGGGGTGTATAAATGCACTGGGAAAATTAATTTTTAGTGGTACTTTATCAAACTATTTAAAATTCAGTTGCCAAAGTTTGTACTTTTATGTTTCAGAGCACTTTTATCAAACTATTTAACTTTTAGTGGTATTTCATTATTATGAATAAATTCTTCCAAAAATACCTTTATAAAGCTCACTCCCAGGACTTGTACAAGTCAATAAAATGACTTGTACCTTAAGTGAGTGACTTGTACAAGTCATTTGTATAAGTGATGTTAAGGTATTTTTGGAAGAATTTATTCATAATAGTGAAATACCACTAAAAGTTAAATAGTTTGATAAAGGTGTTCTGAATCATAAAAGTTCAAACTTTTGCGACTGAATCTTAAATAGTTTGATAAAGTTTTTGGCGACTGAATCTTAAATAGTTTGACAAAGTACCAAAGTAATAATAAAATGTCACTAAAAATTAATTATTTTGTTAATGGTTTATTAAAAGTTAAAATTGAAAATTTTTCTGACTAAATCTTAATTATTTTAAAAATATCAATAAAATTAAATTTTCCCAAGACATAGGTTCTATCAAATCATACCATAAAATCATGCCAAATCATACCATATGACATGTTTTGATGATACTAGACCAAAGTTACACAAGAAAAAAAGGTAAAGGATTTGTAGTAAAATTTTAGATATTTGGCATGATTTTCGAATTCATGTCTTTCATCTTATTTTGAGATTCAAAGTCAAGGACAAACAGCTCTAAAAAAAATAATTTAAAAAAATATATGCTTATGGTTGGGCCGGGTCAAGGTCCACCTCCACCTAAAACAACCTGGTCAAAAAATACCTGGCCCTGGTCGTGGGAACCCAATCAAAACTCCTTAGTTTGGGCAAAGGTTGACCACAAGCAGACCAATTATACATATTTTTGAGGGTACAAAGGCCTAAACCTATAATTTACATTGGTTCCTAATAAACCTATAATTTACAACATAATTCCTCCTTAAGAATTGCTTTTTATAGAAAAAGTAAAACAACAATATATTATAATTGCAAAACTACTCAAACAGAATACAAAACCTATTGAAAAATAAAATAAAAAACAAAAGACCATAGAAGGAATACTAGGTTTGCTAAACAAGACTTGATACAAACTACATTATATGAGAATATCAAGCTCAAATTAAGTTCATTGGGTTAGGGTTGAGGAAGGCCTATAAGAGGTCGGAATTAGAGAATCAGCCTATAATTAAGGCTAGATCGATCCTAATTAATTAACTCAAAAAATTTAAACTCAACTTTGACTGGATGTGGTTTTGTAGAACATCGATCTTACTAAGAGCTCAAGCTTATAATAAGGGATGAACTTTAGATATTTAATATATTCCTTAACACTCCCCCTCACATGTGGGCCGAACTCAAACCCATTTTTAGGGAGGACTTCCCTCATCTTAATGCCTAAGTTTTAAGGTTGAGGCATCTCCTCTTATATGTTGTTGGACTTTCAACATGGTATCGGAGCATAACCTATGTCCATGATTTGTTGTCCAGCGTTAGGGGGCTGTCGGAATTTGTCCCACCATTGTTTCGCCCACTATATAAGAGATGGACTTCCCTCACCTTAATGCCTAGGTTTTAAAATTGAGGCCCCTCCTTTATGTATTGTTAGACTTTCAACATGGTATCGGAGCCTAACCCATGTCTATGCTATGCTGTCGAGTGTGAGGGGCCACCATATAAGAGATGGATTTCCCTCATCTTAATGTCTAGATTTTAAAGTTGAAGCCCCTTCTCTTATGTGTTATTGGACTTTCAACAGGTTTGAGCCAATTGGAATTTGGGTTGGCACATCAAACTTGCAATTCTATTCGAAACAACAATAATGGTTAGAATTATGGTTAAATTAGGATTTTGTAAAGCAAAGGCCAAACATTTGTTATATTTCCTTTCCTTTAGAATGCCTCCAAAAATTATTGAAGACTTTAATGTCTAGCAACTGGTATCTGTGGTTGACGTGTAAGTGTAGTATTTTAGGTGTAACCTACTAGTTCATTAATTCTAATAACCCATACAAAATACACATTTTTAATCTTTTTTTGGTCTTTAAAAACCCTTTTTTAATATTTTTTATATATTTTAAATTGAATGATATAAGCCATAACTAATACAATTATAATTATGTAAATACGTAATCCACTAGTTAATTAATTATAATATTCCATACAAAATAGGCAATTTGGTCCAAATACAAAGCATAATAGTAAAAAAGAACCTTTTTAATTACTTTTACAAATTATAATAATTTTTAATTACTTCAAAAATCTTTACTTTTCTCCAAAAAGGGGAAATTGGTTTTTAGTGATATTTTTAAAAATAACCCTAATTCAGTCACCTGATGATTTAAATTAATAATACTTTTTTAAAATAATTGAATATAAGTGTTTTCTTCTCTTAACTGAAGACTTCTTCTAGAAATACCCTCAAAATACTTCTTAACCTCGTTAAAACACGATAACGTATAGGTTTTTACAAGTCTGTTGAGGGCATTTTTGAAATAAATCATCCATGAACATTAAAACAATACTTGTTCTCAATTATGTTAATATACTATCATTAATTTTTAATTACCAAGAATTTGGTGGAACAGGGCTATTTGTAAAAAGCAACACTAAAACCCAATTTCACCTCTGGATAAAGTACGAGTAAAACTTGATTTTGGTAAAGTATTAATTGATCACATTATTTTTCCACGTGGCAAACAATATCTTGTCCCGCGAGTTTATCTTAGCTGGCGCGTAGGCCAATCACCTTTAATTTTGGGTAATTACCAGAACACCCCCGACATGTAAACGTGCTCGATTGTGATTGGTTCAAAATCTGAATTTGTCCCGAAAAGCCTGGGGATTCGAGCTGCCTCGCCAAAAAACAGGAAGGCCGAATCCACTCTGTCTTCAAACAGAAAACAATAATCTCATTCCTTCCTTCTATTTGTCCAATCTCCGCTGTATTTGACTGATTTTCGCCGAAATCTCCGCATCGAAACCTAGGTTTCGTTCCGGAGTTCGATCTGCGAGATGCATCTGTTAGTCTTTGATAGATAGCTAATACGATCTCATTCGTTCATTACGAACAGAAAAATCTTAGACAAGATTATCAGTCGGAATTTTTTTTCTTCTGATTGATTGTTAAGAGAGACGGAGATGGCTATCCTGTATTCTTTGGTTGCTAGAGGATCTGTGGTTTTGGCGGAATTCAGTACGACGTCGACGAACGCGAGTGCGATAGCTCGTCAGATACTTGAGAAGATCCCTGGTACCAATGACAGCCATGTATCTTATTCTCAGGATCGGTATATTTTTCATGTCAAGAGGACCGATGGCCTTACCGTTCTTTGTATGGCGGACGACACCGTTGGAAGTAGGTTTTACCTCTTTGATCCGTTTGCTAGTTGTTTTTCGTTTCTTTGATGGTCAAAGTATGAAATAAGGACTTTTTCCTTTTTTTTAATTTTTTCTCTTTTTGTGTTGGAAGTATCTATTCCTGATTCGAAAATCGGGTGGGGAAAATGGAAGGTAATTGTAAAACTCTGTTTTGAGTTTCTGGTTAAGAATTAAGCTTTATTTAAAAGAGATTTGGTTCTATAGAGTTGAAACCTTTCAGACGTTTCACAAAAGAAGAGAAAGTAGTTTGAGTTTGTCGTTAAACTCAAGATTAGCTGAAGGAGATTCAGTGACAGAGGATGGGTCTCTCTAAATCTTGATCTGAGTTTTTCAAGGAAAAAAGCCAAAAATTTCACTATTTGGTATGATGAGAAAGAGAAGTAAAGAAAATGACTCATAGAGACACCAAGAATTTTGTTTCGAGGGCATCCTTATGATATAGGGTCCTACATGTAGATGTTCCTTTAATCTTTCTCCTTTTGATTAAATCAATCATTGTAATGCTCAGGGTTAATTTCTGAGCTTTTATTGCTGTCTTCATTTCTGTAGAGATGCTATGAGCCTTAAATATGGCTGTTTTCCAGTTTTATTAAAATTATAAAGGTTATACTCCTTTTAATCACATTGCGTGGTTGGTTGCCATTTGCATGACTTGATACACATTTGTAAATAACTGATTAATTGACATCCATTTATTCTTCGCTTGTATCAAAATGACACTTTGAGTTTGGATCTGATTCTGGCTGATTTCATTTGTCTCCTATAACAATTCTATTTGATTTTTCCTATTGCTTGGCCTTGTTTGAGGCATTCGTCTTCAGGGAAAAGGAAAAAAAGATGTTTATGTATTATGATGTTCTATCAATCCGTGATTCATCCTATTCCTTTCAGTGGGCCTGTTGCAGTCTGTTATATAATACTGTTAAAATTAAAATCTTAGTTCATCTGCAAATACATCGATAACCAGGGATTGTGGAGCTATGAATAATGTTTCCGTTAGAAAACTTTTTTGATCCTCTTACTTTTAGGGTTCTCTTATCATTTTTTGAGGTTATGCCTAACATTGCGTATGCATTTGTGAATGTTCATGAGAGCTTGTTTATGTCAGCATGAACTCTCTTAAGTGAGGTCTTAAATCAATCACATAGATTACAACTCATATCATGTTTTCTAAAATTATATGTAGAAATTGAAGGATGAGTTGATTATTGGTTTGCAACGTATACTATCCTTAACATAATTGACAACATTTCTCCCAATTGTATCTCATATAATATAGAGAAAGCCCGAAAGTATATTTCATCGTTCCTTCTCAGAGGGAATGAATTTCGGTCTCTTTCACAGCGGCATCCAACCATCCATTGCTTTGCTACTGTTCCTATTATGGGGTATATACTCATATTCCTTCTATTAGATATTTTTTCAGTTGTGCCTAGCATTTGTGGATGCCTACATTTCTGATTTGAGCTTCAGCTTTTCTGATTTTTTTTTGGACCATGGATTAATTGATTGCTTGGTTATAGCAGATAAAGTGAACAGGCCAAATATTTCAAGAAACACATCCATCGGGGTCTATACTGAAAAATGAACACACTATGAAGGGAAGGAATATAGCATAGGCTCCATTGCAAGGGTATGACCATTGATGCACTTCACATAACATAGGAACTTTATTATAGTTGAGGACTTAATACATCACATAAAATCATTGTATTAAGCACTTTATTATAGTTAAGGAGTTAATACATTAAATCATCATATTAAGCTTTTGAATGTGTCTCTAGAGAGGCCACTAAAGTTAAGTTTGATGCAGTGATCAGATTAGGAAGAGATTTCACACTGAGCAAAGCTATTATAATCATCAACTCACTTTTATGTGATTGTGATCAGCACCTTCATAGTTTTAGACCTTGTCTTTAAGAGACTTCGATCCAACATGAGATGATGTCATTGTCCAAATTTAACATTTAATTTTAAATATAGGAAAGGTCTCATCTTGATTTACATGAATTTGTTTTGCTATTGGACTTTGTGATCTTCTGTTTGCGGGTCCCAGAAAAATTTCCCTGCCTGATTTCATGTAGCCGTGGAAACTTGTTATGGAGCTTGTTTTTTTATTGTGAGTGGAAGGGTTTTGAAGATATAAACTTAAGGCATTACTTTTGTATGGTTGTCATGATAAATGAATTTGAATTCAGGTTCCTGGGGCTTTACTTCTTTCATCAATTTTGTATTGTTGGAGCAAGTTCTTTTGTTTTAATCTTTTGACTGTAAACTCAAAATGGAGTCCGGTTATATTTCCAGAAGGTGATTTAGTCCCATTTATTTCATTGGATGACATACAATTTTGTCTTACTAATTTTTGTGCAGGGAGAATCCCTTTCGCATTTCTTGAAGATATTCATCAGAGATTTGTAAAGACCTATGGTCGTGCTATTCATTCAGCTCTTGCTTATGCCATGAATGATGAGTTTTCAAGGGTCCTGAGCCAGCAGATGGAGTATTACACAAATGATCCTAATGCAGATAGGCTAAACAGGTTAAAAGGTGAAATGAGCCAGGTTGGTGCTGAATGATTATGCCTTTTCGCATATTCTAGTAATGTCTTGTTTGTTTGCATGTCCCTAAAGCTACAAACTCAGCAATGATCCATTACACACTTGAATTATAAAATGTCCATTATTTTGCAATGATTATATTAGTGACTAGTGACTACTAAAATTGAAATCTCAGCTATTCCCAGAATTATTTTTCTCCGTACGACTGTACTTTACTATAGTTGATCCCAAAATTGTCTTTAGTTTCTCTTCTGTTCATGGATCAGTAACTTGAGATAACATGATGATTGTATCATGTGATAGGTCCGCAATGTCATGATAGAAAATATTGATAAAGTTTTGGAGAGGGGTGATCGATTGGAGCTGCTGGTTGATAAAACTGCCAATATACAAGGAAATACATTTCGTTTCAGAAAGCAGGCTCGCCGTTTCAGGAATACAGTTTGGTGGAGAAATGTCAAGCTTACGTATGTGATCTAAAACCAAACCACTATGATTAATCTTTTTTTATGTTGGCCTCATGCACACATACATATTCATGCATAAGTATATCTCTGAGTGTATGCACATGTATGTGTAGAAATTTAGTTTAGGAATGATATGAAGAAGTCTCTTGACCAATCTGTGCACTTGCCTGGAACCTATGATGGTGGGGAGGTAGGAATTGTGATTCTGAAATTAGATTGGGTAAAACAGATCTGATGCAAATCTTGATAATTGCAATGTGTTATCCTATGTTTTTTCTAGGACAGGTTAATAAATCCTGACTATCCAAATTGTGAAATAGATTAGTCATCAGGGACTTTTAGTAAGGTTACTCGTTGGACCTGTCCTTTTAGGTTTAATCCCTTGAATTTGTAAGTATTAGTAAGGTTGATCTAAATTAATGAGACAGGTAACATGCCAGGTCTTGGTCAATGGCAGATTGAGGTGTGCTTGTCCCCCCTTTATTCGAAACTAAAACCAAACCTTGTGTGAGAAGACTAGATTGACTCTGTTTCAAATTTCATTAGACAAAAGGCTCTACTAATCTTGTTTTTTATAAAATTTATATTAGAAAAACTTTGTTTGATTCATTCAACCTGATGAGCCACAAGCCAACACTATAAGTGATTGAATGAGCACATGTCATGGTAGTTGGGAGAAAATTGTTGTGACTTTTGTTCTCGATTTGATTGATTGTCCCATCTATCTTATTGACTGTAGCACCTTCTTATAGGTGCATCTATAGGTCTCCACTTTACATGACCAAACGATCTTAGCTTGCTCTCCTCCATTTTATCCCTAATGTATGTTATGCCTAACCACCTCAAATGTCCTCATTTCTTATTTTGTCTTTCTTAGTTTTTTTCACAAGTCTATCTTAGCATCCTCGTCTCGATAACACTCATCTTTTGGACATGTTGATTCTTTGCCACCCAACATTTGCACCATACAACATAACTGGTGTAATTGTTGTCTTAACTTTAATTTAAGTGGAATACGCTTATCACACAAAACCCTAGAAGCACTCCTCCACTTAAGGCAACCAACTCTAATTCTATGTGCAACATCTTCATCAATTTTGCTATTGTTTTGTATTATTGATCCAAGATATTTGAACTTATTACTTGAAGGGATATCCTGATTAATAATTCTTATGGTTTTATTATTTATATTGTTGTCTGTGTTAAAATGACATTTCATATATTCACTCTTTGCACGACTTATTTTAAAATCCTTTGATTCTAAGGTTTCTCTCCTTAATTCTAGCTTAATTTTTACTTCTTCTCTAGTGTGACCCACTAGTACTACATCATCTATAAATAGCATCCACCAAGGAACCTCATCTTGAATATGACTCGTCAAGTCATCCATAACTAAAGCGAAAATATGAGAGCTAATAGCTGACCGTTGATGCAAACCTATCTTAACCCTCTTGTATCAATTTGTTAAAAGGACAAGTAATTTAATGCTTCTT
This sequence comes from Buxus sempervirens, assembly GCA_947561395.2. NCBI lineage: Eukaryota > Viridiplantae > Streptophyta > Magnoliopsida > Buxales > Buxaceae > Buxus > Buxus sempervirens. The sequence goes on along the minus strand of OX387194.1, from coordinate 7,967,600 downwards.
TTATTCTCCTTATCCTTGTTAGATTGTTAATTAGATCATTTCATGTTGCTCCCTATTCATTTCCTCAGTAATAAACAATTTTTCTTATTATGTCTACATACCTTTGCTGCCATGATAACTTTTTCTTCTTGTAATTATGTCTTACATACAACTCATTCTACAATACTTTGACAGTTCCACCATACTTTTGCCTTTTCCTGAAGAGAGAATGGTAGTCCATGTCTTCGACTGATCCTTCCCAAGTACCATGCAACAGAAGTTTTTTGACTTAAGTTTTATTTTAATCAGTTTTGGCCATGGCTCCAAATCACAGAAACTTTATTCAGAATACAAACAGTTAGCAAGAATGATTATATATGCTGATATGCCATCTTAAGGGCATAACTTTTGGCCATAAGAACTGGACATGTAGCCATCTATATTTACTTATTTGTGTTCTTCCAAATTTATGCAATATGCATATCGTACCAACATCTGAAATTAGCATGAATGAGATGGAATTTCTCACCTTTCCTTTCTCATGGTACTCAATGTTGAAGGCATGTTTTGCTTACTGTTGAATCCTTTCCCCTTGCAGGGTTGCGTTGATAGTACTACTCTTGATCATTATATATGTCGTGGTTGCATTTGTTTGCCATGGGCCTACTTTGCCTTCCTGCAGGAAATGAAAATGCTGCTGCATGTTGAATAGTAATTTATTCTGTTTTGGTAAGACTGGCGTGTATTTATTTTGAGCTCCCTTCTTTGCTGTCTAAATTTCTTGTTGATGTAACTTGATATACTTGGGTGGCTTCTCTGATGGAGGTGTGACTTGATGGTATGTCTGTTAACATTCAATTTTTGGAAAGGTTATGTTATCAGTTTGTAACACTAGACAAAGTTGAGCAACATGCTTACATTTATTTTTTTCCCAGTTGATTTTGGTAATCCATATTGCTGTTCATGCTTGCTACATTTCAAGTGCTTCAATTTATATACCATTCGAAACAGCCTACCACAGAAATTATAAACTAAAATCCTTGTACTCTTCCATCTTAAGAGCTGTAGTATTGTAGGTTACCACAGAATTCTGTCTTCAAAACATTTTCTTGCATTTCTACACATAATTTTCTTCAAATGAAAAGATCTTATCACTGAAATAGAATCTTTCAATTTCTTGAACAATATTTCTTTTTTATAGTTTGAGTAATAATGTATTATAGCTAAAATTTTGGTACAAAAAAGCTTCCATGCCTTACAAATCCTTCTTACTTTGATCGGTGCGTCCTAACAGTGTAGAGAGCACATCTTATGCTTGATTAATCACCTATGAATCAAAATTTTGCATGAATAAATTGCCAATTCAGGTGATTTGTACGAATGTGGTATATGGTTCTGACACTATAATGACATGGTAATACAAGAGATGAATTTTTTGCAAAATCAATCTTTGGATAGAATACCCGGAATTTTTTTCTTTTAGGTATTGAAGTATTATGTTGTTATCTTTTGTTGTCTCAGCGTGTGTTAATCTACGGGTATGTAGTACGGATTGAGATCATCTGCTATTGAACTTGTGAAAGGGCTCAACAATACCCAACAGCTGATTGCCACAGTACACCATTTGTATTAACAGATGAATTCAAGCAATATAGTAATAACACAGTGAAACCTTTACAATCTCTATGGTCATTGATCCCCATTAAGAACCTGACTAATTGACCAAATCCTCCATCTCTGGTCAATTAAAGTCCTACAAGTTCTTTTTTTCTTTCTTTCTTTTGGCAGGGTGACAAGGACAAGTTTCTGAATATCATACTTTTTCACCCACTAAACTAATATTTCTTTTCTTCTCAGTCACTGTATTAACTGTTTCCTCAACAAAAGACCTGTTCTGAATAATCGTCTCTTCCATTTCCATGGCAGCGATTCTGACTTGCCTCCACATATGGGTAAACCATCCTTGACTTATTTGTGAATTATTATTGCTTCAGCTGCTAGACAGGATGTAGCTTCTCTCACAAAGTCAGTCTTTCCTCAAACCAAAACAAAATCAAAACTAGAAATCTTCTGACCAATCCTCTTTTCTAGTAGTAGCTTCTTGTCTTTGTCAAGCTAGCGTTGGAAGCCATCAGAACATAGTCATTACGTGTATCCTATTCTATTGCGATTGATGGTGTGGCCAGGTACACGCTCTTATTCTCGATAATTGCAGCGGAAACAAAATTTTATTAAATATGATATCAAATTGTCTCTGTTAATACATTTTTGGCTTAACCTGCTTTGTGGATGTTCGATTCTCTCGCATGTACTTGGTTAGCTTCACCTCCCCCCGTCACAGTCAAAGTTTCTTTTAGACGATGGAAGGGGCTTTTGTATTCCCAGATCTTTTTAATATATCCTTTGATGCTTTCTACCAAAAATAAAAAATAAAAAATAAACTTTTGGCTTAAGTTCCCAAAAAAAAAAAAAAGTTTTCTCTCTATTTTTTTCCTTAAATGGAAGTAGGATTCCAATTTTTTTTTTTTATTTCAATTCATTCGAAGACTTAAAATAAAATTAAAAAAAAACTTCATGGTGTTGAATGGGTTGCAGTTATCGTTAATGATATTTTTTTGTTAGGAAAAAATATTGAAAAGACTGCCTTTTCTCAAGTATTTATAAAAACATGCTTTAAAAAAGTCATATTTAAAAACATGCAACTTTTCCTATGTAATTGCGTTTCAGTCTGAAACCACTATATCTCGATTAATCTCATAATTATGATTTATTGAAATCATTGTAACACTTTTCAAAGTTTAAAAACTTCCATTTGATTAATTGTGCGAAGTACAATTAATCAAAACCGAATGAAACGTACAAACGTTGAATCTGGCTTTAATCGTGTGTTGATCAGGCGTCAATAAATTTTGATCAATCGGATATCTTTCGATTAATTGCAAAACAACGATTTAAGATTCTGATTAACTGAAATTGCAAATCATTGAAGAATACATATTAGATCTTCAAGGATATCAAACGAATCATCGACGGATACAAGTATGATCTTCATGGGATATATACAATATTATGTTGAATATCATGGAAATAAGTATGATTATCGTAGGATACAAGTTAAATCTTCGAAAGATACAAGTTTAATAATCCACGGATACATGTTAGTTCATCGTGAATCTTTGCTAATCATCGCGACTTTTCGATTAATCGAAAATACCACTCGATTAATCGACAAATCTCAATGTTGATTGGTATAATTGAACATTTAATTTGTCGATTAATCGCAAAATTTGCAATTAATCGAACTACAGTGATTTCGAACTAAAACATAATTACATAGGAAACGTTACACGTTTTTTAACATTTGACTTTTCGAAGCATGTTTTTGAAAATACATGGGAAATGATGATCCTTTCTGTAATTTTCCCTTTTTGTTATTTTATTTCTGCTAGAGAGGTGCTCTGGTATTTTTTGTGTGCAGCATTAAGTATTTTGTATGAACATTAGGAGAATGCACACATTACTTGCGAAGCAAAAGAATTAGAAAAAATATATATATTAAAAAAAAAAAAAAAAGCAGTGCGGATGCCCTTGCAAATCATGAACTACACTAGTTTCTATTTTTATAAATTATAATAACAACGAAAAAGGCAACAAGTTTTCTTTCCTATTTTTTAATTAGACTACAAATGAAAGTTATTTTCTATTCATATTTTGTGTGTAAAATTTACATGGATACAAAGTCATTAATAAATTTTGTTTTTATTATTGACGTTTCTTGTGTAAAATTGGTTTTTTAGTCAAAAAATAAAAAATAAATTGAGCTAGACAAGTTCACGCGGTCTTCTGGTCACGCCACGGCCAAGGCATGGGTTACGTTGCCCCTGCCTTTCCGGTTTCGAGCATGGCACGGTCCAAGTCTGGGTTATTCAGTGCCTGGCTCGTGGCATGGTTGGCACTTGGCACGACCCAAATGTGCCTAGGCTGGGCTACGGCAACTCTCATTTACAAGCCTGCTTGAAGTAGGATAAGAAATAGGGTTGTTTTCTATCCTATGTTTTCTTTCATTATAGGCTCTAAGATTAGGATTAAACACGAGACACACCCTAGATTAGGGTTCCATTTGCCATTACTTTTCGTTTAAGTAAAATCAAGTTTTTTATAGCAATAGTATGTTTGGTTAGTGATTACTTTTACTTTCAATGAAGCAAAAATCAATCTAATGAATTTTGTTTTGCTCATTTGCTTTTTGTTTCTTATACCAACCATCCACCTAGCCACCACCAGTCACTCACCACCCATACCCCTACCTCCACCCCAATACTACCATCCATCCTCACTTCTCACCATGCCCAGCACCACCCTACTATGCCCACTACCACCAATACCTTCCATCCACCCACCATACCCATCGCACACCACCCAACCCCAACCATTACAGCCACAAACACCACTCACATTGCCACTATCAATGCCCATCCACTCACCCACTAGCACACCCTAGCCACCCCCACCCCACAGTCTCACCACCACCACCCACCATGCCCACTACTACAAACACCACCCACCATCATACCCCAACTGATCAATACCACCAGCATACTCGCCACACCGACACTCCCACTTGCACCACCACCAGAGAAAACCCAAAACACCGCCCTGCACCTCCCCCCCAACCCAAAACACACATTGCATTTACTACAAGTCTACAACCAAACCACTCATCCACCATCACAACCACACCCAACACCAACCACCTCCACCCCTTACCACTATCACCACTACTCACTCATCCACCATCACTATCTACCTTCCTCACAATAATGCATTTTATAATAATATAAGCCAAGGAGTAATTTTTATGTTTTTGATATTACCAAATATATCTTTTAATTTTGATCTGTTTGATGTTACTAAATATATTTTTTTTGCTTTATAGAAGCAGAAGTAATTTAATTTCGCTTTGAGAAGTAATACCAAAAACAGCCGAGTTCAAAACTCCCGTTTCACACCGTGTCACTTCACCACAAAAGCCCAACGAAGAAGCGTGCACTGTGCATCTCAGTGCTATCATACGCCTAGCTCTCATATCCCATTTACCCTCTACGGCTCGCACCACACATCTCTCTTCATTTCTCTCTCTAAAAAGAAACCAACACAAAGTCCGAGCAAAGGCAGAAGCAAGCAATAGAGAGGCGAAAACTCTTCAGACAAAACAAACGAACCCACCCGGCAACCGAAACCCAAATGCGCAAATCATCCTCTTTGGCTACGATGAAACCGAGCCCGCCGGAAGCTGCTGCTGCAGCTTCATCGTCTCTCGCTTCGGTCGTCCCTGCCTTCTCCGACCCGCCGCAGAATTCCAACGCCGTCTCATCGACGGCGGCGACGATGACGTCGTCTTCGTCGGAGAAGTCCGTATCTGTGGCGCCGGGAGAGGAGCCACTGGGTTCCAGAGAGGCCGGCGGGCAGGAATCGGTCACTGTCGAACGCCGAGGCGATCATTCCGCCATCTGCCGCTGGACGGTATTCAATTTTCCCAAGGTTAAGGCTAGAGCCCTCTGGAGTCGGTATTTCGACGTTGGTGGCTACGACTGTCGCCTGCTCATTTACCCCAAAGGTGATTCTCAAGCGCTTCCGGGATACTTTTCGATATACCTACAAATCATGGATCCTCGAGGCTCGGCTTCGTCGAAATGGGATTGTTTCGCGAGTTATCGCCTCTCTGTTGTGAATCATCTGGATGAGTCGAAGTCTATACAGAGAGATTCCTGGCATCGGTTCTCGAGCAAGAAGAAATCTCACGGGTGGTGTGATTTCACGCCCTGTTCCACGATTCTTGATCCCAAAGCCGGGTTCCTCTTCAACAACGAATCGGTAATAATTACTGCTGATATCCTTGTTTTGAATGAATCCGTTTCGTTTTCTCGCGATAGCAATGAGTTACAGTCGTCGTCATCGATGTTGTCCTCGGTTGTTTCCGGGCCGGTTTCTGATGTTCTCAGTGGGAAATTTACTTGGAAGGTTCATAATTTCAGTTTATTTAAAGAAATGATCAAGACGCAGAAGATTATGAGCCCTGTTTTTCCTGCTGGGGAATGTAATCTTAGGATTAGTGTTTACCAGAGCTCCGTTAATGGGATTGAGTATTTGTCTATGTGTTTGGAGAGTAAGGATACGGAGAAATCTGCAGTTCCTGACCGGAGCTGCTGGTGCTTGTTTCGGATGTCGGTGTTGAATCAAAAGCCTGGGCTTAATCATATGCATAGGGATTCGTACGGGCGGTTTGCAGCCGATAATAAGAGCGGGGATAATACAAGCCTAGGGTGGAATGATTATATGAAGATGTTGGATTTTATTGGAACAGAGATGGGGTTCCTGGTGGATGATACTGCTGTGTTCAGTGCTTCATTCCATGTAATTAAGGAATCAAGTAGCTTTTCAAAGAATGGTGGGCTTCTTGGTGTGAGGAGTGGTGGTGGGATAAGGAAATCTGATGGGTTTTTGGGGAAGTTCACTTGGAGAATTGAGAATTTTACTAGGTTGAAGGATATTCTGAAGAAGAGGAAGATTACGGGTCTCTGTGTTAAAAGCAGGAGATTTCAGATTGGGAACAGGGATTGTCGCCTCATTGTTTATCCGAGAGGTTTGTGACATGACCATATACTGTATAATATTGTTTCAGTTAACTCTTTATTTGTTTTTAATAGTCTATTGATGACTACAATTGATAGCCCGTGAGGCACATTTTGTGTTATTTTCTGCTTGATTGTTGAGAACCACAAGCTGTTGAATATTAATGTGGTTTATATAAGCTTTTATGCTCACAGTAGAAACTACTTGGTGAACATTTTGTTACTTAGGTTGTGTCAATGCATGAGGACTAATGGGAATTTCAACATATACTTCATGCATCAGGGCAGTCCCAGCCACCATGCCACCTTTCGGTCTTTCTTGAAGTTACAGATTCTCGGAACACTTCTAGTGATTGGAGTTGTTTTGTGAGTCATCGTTTGTCTGTTGTGAACCAGAGGATGGAAGACAAGTCTGTTACAAAGGAATCACAAAATCGTTATTCCAAAGCTGCAAAGGATTGGGGCTGGCGCGAGTTTGTAACACTTACAAGTCTCTTTGATCAGGACTCTGGTTTTCTTGTTCAGGACACTGTTGTCTTCTCTGCTGAGGTTCTTATTTTGAAGGAGACATCTATAATGCAGGATTTTACTGGTCTGGACACAGATTCAAGTAGTGCAGGTGCCCAAATTGATGGAGTTGCAAAGAGAGGGTCATTTACTTGGAAGGTGGAGAACTTTTTATCTTTCAAGGAAATAATGGAAACTCGAAAAATCTTTAGCAAATTTTTTCAAGCAGGTGGATGTGAGCTTCGGATTGGTGAGTTAATATTGAATTTTTTGATTCTTAGTCTCAGCGTTGACTGGGTTTAGGCATTTGATTTTCATTGTTTTATTTGATCTACATCTGATCCTGTTTTGCTTCTGTCCCATGTTCCTTGCTTGTACTGTAGGTGTTTACGAGTCCTTTGAAACCATGTGTATATACCTGGAGAGCGATCAATCAGTAGGGAGTGATCCTGATAAGAATTTCTGGGTCAGATACAGGATGGCTGTGGTGAATCAAAAGAACCCAGCCAAAACTGTTTGGAAAGAGTCATCCATCTGTACTAAGACATGGAATAATTCTGTTCTCCAATTCATGAAGGTGTCAGATATGCTGGAAGCAGATGCAGGGTTTCTTGTTCGTGACACAGTTGTTTTTGTGTGTGAGATCATTGATTGCTGCCCTTGGTTTGAGTTTGCAGACCTGGAGGTGAGTATTCATGTATATGTGTGGCAGGTGTTTGTGTTTATATATATATAATATAGCATTGTTGAGAATCCCTTAAGTCATGTATAGCCGTGATCAACATTATATAATTTATTAGTCTTTCATTCTGTGGATTTCTGTCCAAACCTTGTGTTTGCATAAATTGCTTCATCAGTGATGCTGTCCAAACCTTGTGGTGGTAATTACTGGTAAGTTTATTGGATTTCTGAAGCCATTTTAGGGGCCGTAAGTACTTTTTTAGGTTTCTTATTATACAGATTAGAATAGAACAATTTTTTTTTATAGTTGATAGAGGATTTTAGTAAATCAGAGAAGTTAAAATTGAGACAAGTAGAAAACGGTTGTTCTTAAGAAATAACTGATGTCGACTGGATAGGAAAAGGCAGCTACATGAATAAACCATCATCCCAATCTGAATGTCACTTAACTTTAACTAAACTTGAAAGTAAAAAATGTGTATTACAACTTTTTTGTTCTTTTCTTTTTCTAATAAATGTTGATCACCTCCTTTTATTTTTGTTCAAATGTGCATCTATTGATTTATTTCAATGCTAAACAGATTTCAAGGTGGAAACATCTGCAGCCAGACAGTTTTGAAGTCATCACATAGGCCTACTCAAAGTGAGATATCGATCTCATTACACTTTCCTCACAATCCTCCCAAAAAACACACTATTCGAGGGCCTCTCCTCTCCATAAACCATAAGGAGGGAAACATAACTTGTATGCACAGTATTAGAATAATCCTTTCACGACCAGTTGTCTGAAAAGCAACCAAGCAACCTGTCTCTTACCCAGTTATCTCCAATCAGTATGTGATTCACCACCTCCTATTTCTTCTATTCTAGATTAATGAAATCTACTTATTTTATTTTATCAGTGTTTGAATCAATCGATGGCTACGGCCCCAGGGCCTACATGTTCTGGGAAACCATCTTCATGGAAGACTAAAATCATTTACCCACTCTCATCCAAGACCCAATGGGAGACAAAGTGGGTGTTTGGTTGGGATTTTATAATTTGGATTCTGAATCTCAATTTGGATTATTTGCATGTAGAAGGTTTTGAAAACCTGATTATGAAGATTGTCATAGTTGGCATTTATAACCTGATCTATTAATCTGGCCAAAATTGACTTAATAAAGCAGTTTTTGGGTTGGGTTTGTCAAGAAATGGGTTTTAGGTATCCCTACTTCAACCCCAAAATAAAAAGGTTGAATTTCGCTTGAACTTCTTAACCATTGGCTCATATTTTGTGTTTTTTAATCAGTAATGAGAAAATTTCATTAAGATAAGGTGAAATATGTACAGAAAAACAGAATTCAGTAGTGGCAGAGTGATTCGAAAGAAAGAGAAGCAAATTACCAAACAGAAACTGAAAAAACAGAAATCATAATAAGATGCACATCATAAATCCTCTTCTAACTGTTCTATGTCCGTAGGTATACCTGTGAAAAAGTCGCATCTTCTTGCTCTTGCTTTAACCATTCTATCTGCTATCTTACTTGACACGTGGCTGAATGAAGTATTCAACTCACATGTCAAGAGTTACCATTGTCTCATTATACCTACTTATTTATTAGTAAAATATATAATTTTATATCAACAATATAATATTATATATATTATTTAAATATTATATCTATGTTATTTATTTATTATAACGTTTACAGTATCATATATGAGATTATATATGTTAGGTTGGTTAAATTGGATGAGGCTTGGGTTTTCATGTCCCAACTGTTTATTAAAAAAGTAGTTTTATATTGAGTCTAAAATCACTAATATTTTGTGCAAACTTAACCCTTTTACTGATTAAAAAAAAAAGCAATGGTTCATATTGGGTAGATCATTCACCCTATTTTTATATCAGATTTTCATTAATCATATATATATATATATATATATATATATTGTATTATATTTGGGGTGGGATAAAGAGGCAAGTAAAGCTGGTCGGAATTGCCAAAATGGGTCAGATTAGATTGGAAGGGGTGATTAGCTGATCTGTTCATTTTTTGATTGGATTAAACGGTGTACTGGTTGTTGACATTCTATCTTAGTATCATTTAAGAAAAAAAAGTTATATTCTTATTTTTTAACCCATTTGTCAATCAAAATTTAGAATCTGCACTGGAATCTTATAATCAGTTTGAAGCTGGATTTTGATTATATAACTAATTTATTAATTGTATTCTTTATTCACTGCTAGAATCTGAATCAAATGACACATTATCAATTATATAATCTGGTTATTGCCAGAATCATATTCTAAAATCCCAACCAAATGCTACCTAGGGGAATTTACTCCTCCCTTACCAAAGACCTTTCCCTCTTTTGGCCAATACCCCATTCTCTCCTAACTGTAACTTCCTATATCTTCTTCAACCCCTGAAAGGCCTCCTTTCCTTTAACATGAGTTATGTGGCATTTCTTTGAAATTGACCTGTCTCCTAATGAAGAAGACTTGTCTTACTGCATTAAATGTACATCTATACTGGCCATAGCATCATTGTTTTTGTCCCTCCCAATTAGCATCAAGATGATTGCCCTTGCATGTTGTGATCCCCTGTGAAAGAAAGGCTCTTAAAATGGCAAATCTCTTTAGTTAAAAAACAGTTTTGGTTAGAATGTTCATAAGAGGCTATATTTTTCAATACTCTGATATCATATTTGATTCCAGCTTCTCTGAAGACAAGTTAGAAAGATACCGTGCCACCAAACTGAGTGCGCATCTAGATGTTTCTCATGTAGAATTTCCCCTATGGTAGACTTTCACTTTGTTATAGGGTTTAGAGTCATGAAAACACTGTTGAGGTGGACTAAACTACCAGAATCAACTGCATAAACATGGCCTTTATTTTGCCTGCAAGCACCTAGTAATGCCTCAAAATTGATTGATGACAAGGGTTGCTAATAGGATTGCCTCAACAAGGTTATTTTAGAACCCTGCTGAGGCAATCCTATTAAAATTAATAGGATCACTATACCTGTCCTCATTGAATGCTCTTCCTCTGGTTGTTCTCAACAAACCTTCTCCAGATAAGAAATTACTCTTGAAGATGAAACCTTGTCATACTGCAAAAGTGTGAGAGAACTTATTAATCAACCTTTCCAACTTTTTGGAAAGATATTAACCATGGACAATCTCATGAAGAGAGGATAACAGCTCCCCAATAGGTGTATTTTATGCAAAGCCCAGTAGGAAACATCAAACCATTTACTAGTGCATTGTAGTGTGGCTTGGAATACTTTCCTATTGAGATTTTGTGTGGTGTGGGCTCAACCTAAAGATTTAAGCCGAGTCTTCCTCTCATGGGAGAGAACCAAAGGAGCATCTCGTTTTCAGGTGATGTGGAACTTGGCCCCGGCTACAATTGCATGGACTTTATGGAAAGAAAGCAACAGGAGAATTTTCGATGATAAAATCAGATCCACTTGGGAATTGTTCAAGGCCTCTCTTGGATGTATTTTATTATGGGAGACATCTAGGGATCCTAGTAACAGTCTACTATTGCAGGATGTTCTATTGTGCGAGGATTTTAGGAACCCATAGTGCTTGTTTCATCCCTTCCTTCTTGTACATTGTTGGTGTACATGTACTCTGTTTTAGTTTTTTAAATTAATACATAGCCTATTATTACCGATAAAAATAAAATAAAATATTGGAATAAAGCTTGACATTCCAAATGGTTAAATTTACTGAAATAAAATGATTGCTGACCTTGAAAAGAAAAGTCTCGTGGAATCATGTAAGCCTTTAGGGTTTTGCATGGGTATGGGGCCTAGAGGAGTTAGCCAATATACCATATGCTCTAATAAAATGGCCTATATTTAATCACAGCTATATGATTCACCTGAGTGGACTGTCAAGTGATAATTCATGAGCTACATATGCATGATTCTCAGTGTTCTTTGTCTTGTTAAACCGTTCATTTTTCTGTGGCATATGACCTCACCATTAATTACGTCCTATAGAGAGGCTATTCATGTGACACCCAGTAAGTTGTGTCCAGTCCTTGTCACCAGACTCACCACCAATAAAAACATTTCCACCAAAAAGTGCATTTTCAATGAAACTTTTTGATGAATCCTTTAGTAAATGGACCTAATTCAGGAAACACGTTTTGCTGAATGGGGAGGAGATGCTTTCCTGAACCCATATATATGAGGGAAATAAACATTCAAATTTCATGTGTGCATTTAGTAAAGTATTTCAATTTTAAAATTGCAGAAATTGTGTCCATAGATTCATAACAAGTCACTTTGACTAACCAATCTACTCAGTTTATCAAAAAAAAAAAACCAATCTACTCAATTTACACAACTCAAGCAGAAAAATCCATCTTATGTCCGATAAAACATTTCAAAAAACCATTACTGCTCCTTATGTAGCTTCTGGAAGAAATCCCAAAGCCCTTTCCTTCTAGAGATCTGTGAAAGTTGGGGCCTTTTGTATCCTAAAGCAAAGCACAGAAGTATTCTGAATTGTCGAAAGTCTGATATGCTTTCTTTTACATGTTTCTAAATTTACCTAGATGTGTACTTCCATTTTGATGAGTTGCATGATTTTTTATTTATTACTTAATTCATTTGAGGTAAGATTATATCGTTATCGTGATGGTAGAATATTTTCTCCTATTATTCTTTATGTAGAATTGTTTTTTTGAGATGAAAGACTTTAAATCATTTGGGTAAAAGTGTGATTCTTCATCTGTATGTCATTTTCTGGATATAATTTGCATGTTTATCATGGTTGCAGAAGAAATTTGTGATGGTGATCTCTCCAATAATTTCATGCAATTTTTTATGATTATATTTCCACTTGATAGGCATTTCTTGAAGCCATTTTGAGCTAAAGTGGAATTGTGTTTTCTGTGTGTGCAATACCATTAAAATCTTTTGTGCTTGCATCTTTCTAGGCTGTACTTATGGTTTTTGAGGTTTGTGAGAAGAATAATTTAGTTTTTTATTCATATTTGATCTCTTTGGGCTCATGATCATTATCAAATTATTTTCCAGTTTAAACTGCATTTTTACTATATTTCTTATCTCAACATTTTTTTTTTTTGCTGGTTAGTATAGGCCCATGCTAAGCAGCTCATTCCTTTTCTGTCAGGTTTTAGCTTCTGATGATGATCAGGATGCTTTGTCTACGGACCCTGATGAACTGATTGATTCTGAAGACAGCGAAGGAATAAGCGGTGATGAAGAAGATATCTTTAGAAATCTTCTTGCTACAGCAGGGTTTCACCTTTCATATGGAGATAATCCTTCTCAACCGCAGGTCACTCTAAGGGAAAAGCTTCTAATGGATGCTGGTGCAATAGCTGGTTTTCTCACTGGGCTTCGTGTTTATCTTGATGACCCTGCTAAAGTAAAGCGCTTGCTTCTGCCAACCAAGCTCTCTGCTAGTAATGATGGGAAGAAAGAGGCCACAAAGACTGATGAATCTTCCCCTAGTCTTATGAATTTATTGATGGGTGTCAAAGTCTTGCAGCAGGCAATTATTGATTTACTTTTGGATATAATGGTTGAGTGTTGTCAACCTTCAGAGGGAACGTCTGGTGACGATTCGTCTTTTGTGAGATCAAAACCTCAAGATAGCAGTGTTGCCATCAGTCCTTTGGAATCTGATAGGGAAAGTGGAGCAACAGAGTCTGTGCATTCCCCTGTTTATGAGAGATTGGATTCTGGGGTGGACGAGACTGCCTATATGTATGCAGTGCAAAGCTCGGACATGAATGGACCTACTTCACCTGAAAAGGCTGTTCCTGGACAGCCATTATCTCCTCCTGAAACGTCTGCAGGGGGTCTTCCTGCAGACAGTGGTTTCACTCGAACTCCCAAGGTACCTTCATTTTCCTCTACATGAATAAATTCTTTGTGAGATTTAATATATTAACTGGTGGATCAAATTTTATTTTTAGACTAGGTGGCCGGAGCAGTCAGAGGAGCTGTTGGGATTGATTGTGAATTCACTGAGGGCCCTTGATGGTGCTGTCCCCCAAGGTTGTCCAGAGCCAAGACGAAGGCCTCAATCTGCTCAAAAGATTGCTCTTGTACTGGATAAAGCTCCTAAACATCTGCAACCAGATTTAGTTGCTTTAGTACCTAAACTGGTTGATCATTCAGAGCATCCACTTGCTGCATCTGCTCTTCTTGATCGACTCCAAAAGTCTGATGCAGAACCTACACTGCGGTTACCTGTAAGATTGTTGATTAAGATTGTTTAAAAGTCCACCAATGTTTGCTTTAATGACATATATTTTATACACTGCCAGTCCCAAGCCCAGATAAAGGAGAGTTGTGTCAGGTTTGCAGCTAGTGTAAAATTTTTGCTAAATCCAAATCTGACATGAATCCTGAATTAGTAAAACATTTGATGAGCATCGATATTCATATCAAATTCTTTATTTTGCTGAACTTTTCTATTTTACTTTTATCATTGCATCCTCAAGTTAGTTAAGATATATTCTTTTCTCAGGTTTTGGGTGCTCTTAGCCAATTGGAGTTTGGCAGTGAAGTGTGGGAATGTGTATTATTTCAATCTTTTAAACTGTTGGTGGATTCAAATGATGAACTGCTTGCAGAAACAATGAATTTCATATTCCGGGCTGCATCTCACTGTCAGCATCTTCCTCAAGCGGTATGTATTCACACACCTTCTATTGAAAATTTGTATCCTTATTGATCTCACCTTTTTATAGATGAAACTTATTTTGTTTCTTTCTTGTAGGTCAGAGCCATTCGTGCTAGGCTCAACAGTTTGGGTGCTGAGATACCACCTTGTATCCTTGATGTTTTGAGCAAAACCATAAATAATTGGGCTGATGTTGCTGAAGCAATGTTAAGTGATATTGATTCAGACTGTGAGCTTGGGAACGATTGCTTGACCACGCCTTGCAGGGACTTCTTGTATGCTGAAAATGGACTCACTGCTGAAAGGTTGCACTTGGAAGATGAGAAAATTTTCCACGCGGGTCAACATTTTTCCGACGTTTATATCTTGATTGAGATGTTGTCCATTCCTTGCCTCGCTGTTGAAGCAGCCCAAGTTTTTGAGAGGGCTGTTTTTCGAGGGTGTATTGTGGGCGACTCAGTAGAAATGGTCTTGGAAAGGCGCCATGTTCAAAGATTAAGTAGTGTTGTATCTACATCTGCTACTGAAAATTTTGAGCATCAAGCTATGGGAAGTGCCAATGAGCCATTGCTAGTCCAAGAAGATGATTTTTCTTCAATTCTTGCTCTTGCTGAGACAATGGCCCTCTCAAGAGCCCCACAAGTGATGGATTTTGTAAGGATGCTATACAGAATGTTGTTTAAATTATATCCTAATGATGGTTATCGTGGGAGGATGTTGAAAGGACTAATAGACCGTGCGACCAGCACTGCTGATAATTGTCGTGAGGTAGATTTCGATTTGGACATTTTGGTACTCCTGATTCATGAAGAACACGGGATTGGAAGACTAGTTCTGAGGATGATGAGGGAAGTTGTTGAAGTGGCCAGTGTTGGTCGTGCAGCTCTTTGGCATCAATTATGTGCCAGTGAAGATGAAAATATCCGTGCACGTGAAGAAAGACAAGCTGAAATATCAAATATTGCTGCAGAAAAAGCAATTCTGATACAACGGCTTAGTGAATCTGAGGCCACTACCAACCGTCTTAAGGTACCTTTCCTATATAATTGTTGATATGGCTAGTAAACTGCCTTGATGGTAAGGTGAGAATTACTGGATTTGATGTTTTTCATGAAAATGGCAGTCTGAAATGAGGGCTGAAATGGACCGGTTTTCTCGAGAAAAGAAAGATCTGTCTGAACAGATACAGGAAGTTGAGAGTCAGCTAGAGTGGCTTCGCTCGGAACGGGATGATGAAATTGCAAAGCTCTCAGCTGAGAAAAAAGTTCTTCAGGATCGTCTTCATGATGCAGAGGCACAACTCTCACAGTTAAAGTCCCGAAAACGTGATGAATTGAAGGTAAGTAATATTTCTGCTAGTCTCCAGACAAAAGTTTTTGTTCCCAATGGTGTAAGTGTAAGATATTTATTGTTCGGAACATGGAGATGCGTGTGTGTGTTCCGGAGTATTGTCTCTCTCCTCTTGCATTCCTCTTTTCCATGTGTTTTCTACAGGTGGGCTTTTATTTTTTTTTTCCCCTATTTTTTGTCTCTTACTTTTTAGGCTTTATCCACATATGTACAGTACTTTCAATTCTATCGTCTATTTTGTAGTTTTCACCTTCTAAATTACCTGTTGTTTCACATAATTCAAATATCCTAAAACTCTATTCTGAAATTTCTCGATCTATTATCGATATTCAAAACTGATATTTCTGAAGTTTAATCTAATCGTTTTGGGTGTTGCTAGAGTTTTCAAATCGAGAAATCCAGCGTGGAAGTGTGTCTTGTTATGTGTGACCAATTTAACATTGATATACTGGATACTGTTGTCTTCCTTGTTTTTGCATGTCGAGATCTGCATCTTCTTAGGTTTGGTTCTTTTGGATAAGTAAACTCATGTTATAAGCTTCCATGGCCTTTTCCTAATTTTTTTTAAATAGTTTTATTATTAAAATATTATTTAAATAATTACACATCTGACATCTACTTCAATGAATAAATAGCTGTTTGTAGATTTCTATTATCTGTTCCAAATTTTTATAGATTTTATTTTAAAAAAATTTTTGCAATATTTATAATTTAATAATTATTTTATATTTACTAATAACACTTTTATGGGTGAAATAGCCTATATAAATTTCTAATTATTTTTAACTACATTCCTAATTTTCGAGAAATATTTCATATTTTTAATCAATTGATATAAATATGAAATATTTATGAAAAATTAAGAAATTCGAATAAAAATAATTAGACATTTAGATAGGATTTTTCATTCATAAAAGTGATAAAGTAGTAGTCAATAATTATTCGATTTATAATTTAATTATAACAAATTTAAAAATTATAAAAAATTAAAATCACAAAAAATTACAACAAGGCCTAAGCTTATCATGTGAGTTTACTTATCCAAATGTCACTTGGATAATTAAATATTTAAATAATTATTCATTATTAAAAATTAAAATTCAAAATAAATGTAAAAAATTTAAATATTCAAAAAATGTTATAGAAGATTGCATAAGTCTATTCATTATTTGTATTTTTCTGATTTTTTACATTTTTTGGCTTGGTAAATTTTTTGGAATTTCTCAACACGGTAGCACGCAATTTGTGGCGGCATGAGTTGTCTGCTGGTGAAATTCCAGCGAAACAGCACAATAGGATATAGGCAAAATGGCGTCGAAAACGGCACAATGCAACTTGGTTGTTTGAAGTGTTCATTTGAGTTATTAAGGATCTTTAATTTAATGTCATCATCATCATAAACCAGTTCCTACCAAAGTTGGGTCGGTGAAGGATCTTTATTTAGTGTAATGTTTGATTAATTTACAATTATTGTTTGCACAAACAATTAAGTAGCTCAAGTTCCGATTGGTTTTTGATTTAACTAATGGTATTTCTAATTTTTAAACAAAATTTTTTACATTTATTATGCTTAGTTACCCTTTTTTTATAAATTTTTTGGAATTTTCTGGCATTTATTTAGTTGGATTTCATTTTTTTCTGAATTTTCTGGGCTGAGCAAGTTGTTTTGCTCCGAATTTTCGGTTTAGTGTCAAATTGGTATCACTTGACCAATACCTACTTTTCGAAGCTTGTTGACAATGCCTCCTAGAAGAAGAGAATTGATCCTTAACACACCCATTAAAGTTGAAGGAAAAAGGATAAGTTGCGAGTACAACCCTAAGCCAATTGTGCATCATTCACTAAACTCCCTTCCAATCTAGAATCAAGTCAAGAAAGTCCCATTTACTTCCTATCATAGGCCTTCTCTATATCTATTTTGGGAGTCGGACCAAAAATTCAAGATCTATCTCTCTCAGAAAATGATTTGTAATGAGGGCATTATTAAGGATTTGTCTTCACTAGATGAAAGGACATTGATGCCCTAAGACAGCATCCCCCAAGACCACCTTGAGGTGCAAAGAACTTTAGGATGATCTTATACAAACTTATAATTGGACGAATATGTGAGAAGTCTTTGATCTCCCTTGCCCTAGCCTTCTTAGGAATTAGACCCAAGAAATTATTGTTTGAAATTTTGTTGATCACTTATCCATGAAAGAACTCTTGAACGACTTGCAAAATATCCTGATTGACAGCATCCATACATTCCTTGAAGAAGGCCATCGAGAAACCATCTGGACCTACTGCCTTTTCTCCTTTCATCGATTGATATTTTAATCTTCCTTTAGTAAAGGGACTTCCAATCTAGGAGGCCTGGTTCTCACTTTCACTTCCAAGGTTTGTCACTTGAAATCTTGCTATTATTATTAGAATTAAAAGGCACACTATCTCATTGAATATATAAATGAAATTACATTGTATTCTTCCATTAACCATCTGATGGAAGCCACCTAATATAATGCATTGTAATTAATTGGAATGTTCCTTTCTCTTGAGATAAGTCAAAACTACGACTGAGATTGCGTGTATGGAATGTAACTTTAAGATAAATAATGGTAGTCGTGAAGCGATTATAGGAACTAAGAATCAAGAGATTTTGGCTTTTTTTGTCTATATTTTTTCTAGGGAGATCCCACGTCTTGCAGAGTCTCCTCCTCCCGCACCCCCCGATCTTAATGAAATGTTCATTAATTATCAGAAAAAAAAAAAGGAATCAAGAGATTCCTAAAGGTAATCAATTTTTATTTTTATTTTTAATCAGTTATTCACAATGAGCAAGATATTGATGATGGTGTTTCACAGTAGTTATGCCTATCTTAATGTACAGATCAAAATGTTGGGCAATTAAAAAGCAAAATATACATACGATGAGTGTAGCAGAGATGAAGATGTTGAGATGGATGTGTGAGAAGACTAGGAAAGAACACATTTGAGAGTGGTTAAATGTCTGCCAAATAAGTGAGAAGTAGGGGAAGATGGTTTGGGCATGGAAAATGAAGACCCATGGTGGCAGCTGAGGTGTGGGAGAATAGTTTTTGAAACATCTAAGAAAGTAAGGGGAAAACCAAAAAGAACATGGATGGAGTCGGTTAGTTTGTATTTTTATACCCATAGACTTACTGAAGATTATTCTTTGATAGAATGGGATGGAGGAACCGGATTCATGTGCCAATCACACTGAGTTGGAACAAGACATTTGGGTCTGATTGATTAAGTGATCATGTTCCTTTGACTTCGGAGCATTTGGAACAACTGCATGATGGCTGCTGTATGATTGCTAATAAAATCAGGTTTTGATTATACTTGTTTTTTAAATTAGAATTAATCTTGTTTTAAATTCACCACTTCTAAGTTGTTGCTCATCTCATTAAGCTATGTTCATTGGAGTCGTATAACATTGAATGTATTTTTCTCAAGAAAAGATTTGATAAATCGTTGCTTTTGTCGGTGGAGAGGACCTAGGAAGTATATTAATGAACTTATCCAAAGCTTGTACCCTAGGTGAATGACTAATTTGTTTGGTTGCCAATGATCATGTGGACCTATGAAGGCAATATTCCCTTGTAGATAACTTGAGCAGTCAAATTTGTTTGGTTTTAGCTCCTTGTACTAAGTTCATTTTCCAATCAAATTTTTATCCTTATATTTGTAACATATTGAACATTGTTCTGCAGTTGCAGTGGTTTGAAGTTTTTCTAAAAATTCAAAAATGATTCTTTTGTACCACATCTCTTGCATCGATTTTGTTGAATTACCATTCTAAAGTTTGACTTAATTTAGATTAAAAAAACTAGTCATATTTGGATGGCATAGAAAGTGAAAACACCTGATGATAACTCATGTCTTGATATATGAGAAAAAGGTTTTTTGATTGTGTATTTCCGGTGTAATCTTGTGCCAAATTACTATTCGGCCTTGATTCCTTGGTCATTAAAAGCTCTACTGATGCATTTACTATTATCTTTGAATATGCAGAAGATAGTGAAGGAGAAAAATTCTCTTGCTGAAAGGTTGAAGACTGCAGAAGCTGCACGGAACAGATTTCATGAAGAACTAAAACGCTATGCAACAGAAACTGTGACCCGAGAAGAAGTCCGCCAGTCACTAGAGGATGAAGTTCGACGCTTGACACAAACAGTTGGACAAACTGAAGGAGAGAAGAGAGAGAAAGAAGAGCAGGTTGCTCGATGTGAAGCATACATTGATGGAATGGAAGCCAAACTGAATGCTTGCCAGGTTTTTATCCCCCATCTCATTAAGGAATTTTGTTGACATTTTATACGTACTTCAACATCTGAAGCTGTTATTATGGTATCTGGATGATCAAACATCTTGATGCATTTTGATGTTACCATTGTACATTGTGTATGATGATCTTGTTGGCGTATGATTACTTGTAACTACAAATGTGAGTCATTTAGCTTTCATAGGAATTTGTGGGATGTTGCAAAATAATCCATACATTCATCACAAAGTTATTGATTTGTCTTCATATCTGCTGGAGTAATTGAGAGTTGGTGCTTGAATAGCACTGGAAATACCAATTTCCGGGGTGCTGCAGTAGCATTATGACCACAGGAAGTCAGTGTCCTTAATGTTATATGGGTGCCGACAAGGTTCCTATAGCATTGATGTTTCAAGGAATATCATATTTATATAAGAACTGGTTGCAGCTTATCCAAATGACAAATGTAAGGTGTCAGACTGGTATGAAAAAATGATCTTAGTTATACAGTGTTTCTTGGTATTTTTAAGAATTCCTTTGTACCATATCCCTTTCCCATTTCGGTTAGAAAAATGCCGTAATTGAGTCCACGTATGGGAAAAGGAGGTTTTCAGCTACTTGCCTATGATGAAAGCCTTCAAAAAAAATATAAACTCCAAAGCACAGTTTCTATATTGCATAGTTTCAGGATAAGCAGTTGGGTTTCTCTCCCCACTTGACATTCTGATTGGATGCACTTTCATTTGTGTGTTGCTCTGTTTATCCCTGTAATTGCATTTTCTCTGTTAATATTATTGTTAATTTATGTTCGAGGCTAAATGCCATTGTTATTTATGATGTGCTACACTAAATGAATCCTTCATTGTTCTGCAGCAATATATCCATACACTCGAGGCTTCACTTCGGGAAGAGATATCAAGGCATGCCCCTTTGTATGGTGCTGGGTTGGAATCTCTGTCATTGAAGGATTTGGAGACTGTGTCACGCATTCATGAGGAAGGGCTCAGGCAGATCCATGTGCTTCAACAGCGGAAGGGAAATACTGCCGGGAGCCCTCTTGTGAGTCCCCATACCCTTCCACATTCCCATAGTCTGTTTCCTACTGCCCCACCTCCCATGGCTGTAGGGCTCCCACCTCCGATCATCACAAATGGTGTTGGGATCCACGGAAATGGGCAAATGAATGGTGCAGTAGGACCCTGGTTCAATCATACCTAAACCCAGGGAGAAGTATCTGTAATCCCCAGTGACAATGATCATTCATTTTGCTCCTCGAGTCCCATGTGCCCAATTGAGCTGAGTAAAATTAAAATACGAAAGCGCTTTTCCTTATGATCTTCAGCTTTTTGTCATCCTTTTGGAATTTGAAGTGGTGCAACCATCGGAATCTGTCAAATAAATAAGAGAGGAAGATTGCGGGCCAAGAGAAAAGCAAGGAAATTGTTGTACTCTCCATGGAAATTGTTGCAAGATCTTGCATGCAAGAAATTGGGGATCAGTGGAATTAATAGTTGCAAATGCCATTACCAACTGGTTCCCTTTAGCTTGGGTCTGCACCACCAGCAAAGTTCTGGGTTCTTTTCCCTTCAAATGTGTTGTTTAATGTAGCTTGTTGTTTGTTTGAGATCAAGAAAGGGGCTGGGTAAATGCCTAGAGTTTGGGTATAGGTGCCCTGTCGAATTGTCGAGGGAATAGGTTCACAGAGTCTAATGATCATTAAGCTTTTAAGGAAAAAGAAATCTGGGCAGCCATTGATTTGAAACCTGGCAAATGTTTTTCTTCATTTATGGTTTGAGTGAGGCACATGTTCCGCTGATTTTTTTTTTTTTTTAAAAAAAAAAAAAGGGAAATTTACACTTACCTCCCTTTAGTTTATGCAACCATAAATATGTCCCCTGAGGTTTATAAAATAACACTTACCTCCCTTGTCAAACTTAGAAAATATAATTTGACTTTTTTACCCTTTATCAATTATTTATTTGAAACAAGAAATTTTAAATTTTAAAATAATAAAATCACTCATGATTTTTTAGATGGATTATTAAAAATTTTAAGCTTTTAAAAAATTATTTTTTGTTATAAAATCTCAAAATCTTACACAATTAGTAGTTAAAGAAGAGTAATTTGTCAAAATATATTTATATTTTAACAAAATTTGTACAAAAGGGAGGGATATGAAGTAAGCAATTAAAATAGAAGGATAATAAGTGTAATTTTAGAAACTTTCGGAGAGGTATTTATAGTTGTCAGAAACCATAAGAGAGGTAAATGTAATTTTACTAAAAGGGGAAAAAATGCTTACCCTTAAACTTTTTAAGGATTCGGAAAGTTGATGGCTACTGTTTGATGTGGTTAAGGTGGTAAGAGATTACTAGAGGCCATAGGTGAACAGGGAGAAGAAGACTATAATTTCTCAATCATGACTGTAGACTCCCATTTTCAGCCCTAGTCCAATGCACTTTGCTTCCATTCTTGAAAAGTTTTATGTGGGTGTAGTTAATTGTATTATGAATCCAACTTTGTTTTTAGAAATCTCTACTAGTTATAAAGCTTAGGAGTAGGTTTTGGGCTGGATTAGAATTATTGTTTGGTTTGATTATTAGTTATAAAGGTATGACATCTTAAGGGCAATTGTATGGCTAGCTACTGAGTTCATGGTTTGATCATAGATGGCCATGACAACAGCAATATAATCTTTAGAAGCATGGTGGACAAATTGCAGTTAAAGACAAAGTTTCTCTCTATCCTGTTGGGCTATGGAAAAGGGTGAAACTAATATAGATGAAGTGGTTTTCTTTTCTTTTCTTTTCTTTTTAATAATAATTATTTATTTATATATTTTGATCAGAAAAATAAATAAAAAAGAGAATCTTTATAATTTTATTGATCTGGGTGCCTGCTATATTTCATCCTTTAAATGTGATTATTTTAGTTGCAGGGATTAATAGGTTAGCCTGTGATACTGATATATAATCTTAATAGACATGACAAGTAGTTTTAATTGGTTGCAAATGCACTGAAATAAGATAGAAAGAATCCATGTCCTCTAGTTACACCAAATGGGCCTATCTTCGGATGGGACACATTGGCATGATAATAGGTTTGGCATTGTTTCAAAGTTAAAAATTACACATGAATATATGGGGGTTCGATGTATGTATGCTTGCGGAAATAGAGGAGAGAGAGAGAGAGAGAGAGAGAGAGAGAGACCATGAAGCAAGGGATACGTGGATGGAGTTCAAATGGGGAAGAAATCAATAAATTTGAAATAAAAAGGACAAAAAGATACGTGGCCTATAAATCAGATTTGACTTGTTTCACGATTTCGTTTTACAGCCTGCCTTCCTTTTGCTCAAACAAATCTCTTCCACTTATAAATATTAACCCATAATCACAACCTCGAAACTCTCTCTTTATTACCCATTCTTGAACTCTTTTTCCTTCTTCAAATTGATGAGAATTGCATTCTTCACCTCTCTTCTTCAAGTCTTTGTTGGGTTCGTTATGAACTCTGCGGGTACTACACAAACCATATTTCTGCTTAAGCTCTCTCCTCCTACATGCATTGTGATCCTGTCTTCTCCTTTACTCTGCTTTAATTTGTTTTAGGATACATAACCATTTAAGGGGTATTGGATTTTTTATGTTCCAAATCTGATTATGCAGCATCTGA
Organism: Buxus sempervirens; assembly: GCA_947561395.2. Taxonomy (NCBI): domain Eukaryota; kingdom Viridiplantae; phylum Streptophyta; class Magnoliopsida; order Buxales; family Buxaceae; genus Buxus; species Buxus sempervirens. The sequence goes on along the minus strand of OX387194.1, from coordinate 7,943,846 downwards.
TGATTTCTGTTCTCTTCTTGGCAGTATGAAGAAGGTTTGTTGGCCTTACTTTGATCCTGAATTCGATCACCTTACTGAGAAAATTTATGGGCCCAGGTCATCAGATGTTTAAATTCAACCCATCTTTATACAACTAATGTTTAACCCCTGCCGTCTGATATCAGTTTGTTGCTCACCTTGTTTTCCTGCAGCTGCCGGGTTTGCATTGACAATGAAAGCTTTGAAGACTGCACTGTGGTTTAGGTCAGATATACATACATATGAAATAGCCCTGTATCTTCTAATGGAGCCACTCATGATGTTATCTCGTATATTGCTGTTGCAGGTAGACAGTGTGAACAAGCAGGGCCTCCTCCTAGAGGTGGGGCAGGTGTTGACAGACATGGATCTTACCAACTCAAAGAGCTACATTTCCTCTGATGCTGGATGGTATGCCAGACCCAGAAAACAGCATTTGGTTGGTCCTACATAGGCAAGTCAAAGAACAAGAGAGAGAGAGATAAACCTGTACCATCAAATCAATGATCAGATGGCTAAGATCTCATATGGATTCAATCCTTTATCATGGTGATTCCCTTTTGGGAATGATCCAATGGTGCGCCGTGCAGGCTACTTCATCCATGATTAGAGTCTGCAAAATGATCTAGAGTACCGATATGGTATATCCTTATGAGCCCTTGATGGTGTTTGTGTTTCTTGGCAGTTTTTCATGTCAGAGAAAAGTATGGCAACAAACTTACAGACCAAAGAATCATTAACAACATACAGAAGGTGAGTTATACTTCATTAATTTATGTCCCAATCTTCCTACTCCATAGATAACTTCTATAAAAACTGTCCCTCTAAGTCAATACATAGCATATAGGCAGGTGGGTCCAGATGATCTAACAGTTCCTTTTGTTTTGTGCTCCAAAAAAAGCAGAATTGACTATGCTTAATCCAAACCCCAAATGACCTATGTGGTTCTCATTAGACTAGACTGAACCATATTCAACTGGTGTGATCTGTTAAAACTGGTTCAAGTAGACTCAGAAGCTATGTGAACCAGAATAAACCAGTAACCTGTTTTCAGGCTGTCCTGGATTGAATACAAGTTTAGTCAGAATGAACTGGAACAGCCTCCTTCCCCACCTTTTACAACACACTTAACTCATTGCTGCATATACATGAATGCAGACCATAGGTGAGGCTCCAGAATCTATCAATGTGAGAACCTGCAATAGGAAGGTCACCAGGCATGGCACCCCAAATGTGCACATGGCCATCGAATTGATCGGAACTGACCGACCTAATCTATTTTCTGAGATATTGGCTGAACTTGCGGACCTCAGATGCAACATAGTAGAAGCCCATGCCTGGACTCACAATGACCATTAGGCTTGTGTTGCTTACATTTCTGATGAGTCAAGTGCCACCAGCATTGATGACCACCTCCAGCTCATGGCTATTGAAGATTATCTCACCACTGTTCTCTGGGCAACCAACACCCCCTACCCTGCCAAGAATGACCCAAGAGAAGTGAAGGCAGCAGGCCTTCCAGGAGATGTTGATGGCATGACAACCAGTGTGGAATGCAGGCTGCACCAGCTCATGCTTTCTCTTGGAGACTTTGACAGCCCATCAGTGACCATGAACTCCTCACCAACATGGATGACAGAGAGTGAGGAAGAGGGAAGAAAGACAACAGTGTTGATTGAGATCTGTACTGAGAAGGGGTATTCAGTAGTAAGCATGGATTGTAAGGATCAACCAAGACTCATGTTTGATACAGTATGCACACTTACAGACATGCAGTATGTGATCTTCCATGCTTCCATAAGTTCTCATGAAGGTTACTGATGTAGGATGAGTGGGATCCAAAGTCTAGATTAGTTAGTTATTTAGTAAAAGTAGAATTCCTATTTTCTTGCATTAGGTATTTGATTTATATTAGGAGTCTTTAAAAGGTTTTAGAGTTAGATTTTAACTTTAAGTTGTTCACTATGAGTAGGAGTCCTAATTTTAATAGGTTTCTATCTTATTTTGGGGTCTTTTAAGGTTTATAAATAAGGGGTAAAGGTTGTACACGAATTTTAGAGATTAATTTTGAAAAGAACTACAGAGTTTCTCTCTCATCTTCCTTGTGGATTCAAGGTTATTTGCTGGTGGATTCCAGTTTTCTAGGATTAACGAAGATTAATCCTTGTTTCGTAACTTTCACTATGTCAGTTATGCATTCCAGGTATATACAAGTAGAATAAGTTACAATCATATGATTCTTCCCTGTTCGATTCTCTAACAGCACTGTTAGGGGAAAATCTAAGATTTCAATCAAAATGATGTTACAGGAGTATTTTATCAGGCACATGGATGGAAGCACCTTGAACACAGAGAGTGAGAAGCAACAAGTAGTGAAATGCTTAGAAGCAGCTATAGAACGCAGGGTTTGTGAGGTGAGAAAGCTAACTAATACTAAACCTTAACTGGACTTCTGCTTGGAGCATCGAATCTAAGTTTCTTTCATTCAAATTCTGTTTCTGCATTGTGCTCTCTTAGAGTGTTTGGTTGGAGTTACGCGCAGATGATAGGGTGGGGTTGCTCTCAGACATCACAAGGGTTCTCTGAGAGCATGGACTCACTGTTGTTCGAGCAGATGTAGCAACACAGGGAGAGAAGGCGCTAAATGCCCTTGTATGTAAGGGATATCTCTGGAAATGAGGTTGACATGGAGAAATTTGAGTCAATGAAGAGAGAGATGGAGCCAATTGATCTTGAAGTAAAGAATGAGACATCAAAGAGGCTGAGCTCACCTGAGAGACCTCGTCTCTCTCTGGGAGGCATTTTAAAGTCGCAGATTGAGAGCTTTTCTCATAACTTCATTCCAATCAAATGAACAGAATGCTGTTCATTCATGAATTCTTGTAAATATCTCACTTCCAATTAAAACATATTTTTGTCTCTGTATAAAAATAAAAACAAGTTTTGCCATGCCAGTTTCAGTTCTGTTTCATCTGGGGCCACTTGTGCCAATTTAGTTGGAATTTTTCCGACATGCAGCTTGTGCAATTTTGTGCCATCAATGTCAAATCCAGAAAAACTCATGAAATCAGGAAAAAAAATCCAAAAAATTTTGGAAATTAACAAATAATTATATTAGAGTTAATATATTAAAAATAACACAATATATGTCTAATCACAAAAGGAGAAATACTTTGTATAATTGAAAGGAGTAGGGCATTGTTCGCTCCATCAAGTGAACGGAATTCTTATCTCTGTCCTTTTTTTTTCCAAGCAACCTTGAATGATACACCTCTCATTCCATGTGGGATGTAACAAATAGATTTGACCTGAATGGAGTGACATGCCCTTAAAAGATGGATGTAACAAATAGGCTTTCCATTAACCAAGTGTTTTATTGGTGAATGCAGGCTTTCCCAGCATTCATTGATAGAGTGCCCAAATAATATAAGATTATTTTTCTTGTTTCGGCAGCTTTCAAGATTAAAATTTATCATGGACACTGGATACATTCTTCTAAAGGATGTACAGGAACTTGTTACTCAAACCTACGATGTTACAGGCAGAAGGGTACTCCTCAAGAGTGATTCTATGGGATCTACAAAAATGAGGACTTACTAAGCCAGTGCTAACATTTCTAGTGTGAACACCCAAATTTGTTATATCCGGTACATAAAATTTCGATGGCATGCCAAAGCATGTTGGAAAAATTTCACTACTTCCTCTATAAGACAAAATTCGAAAATAAATTATTTTATTGTGAAAGCTCCCGTGTACTACCAAAATTTTGACAGCATAAGGTAATTTTCTAACATTCCCCCCTCCCCCTATCCTTCCCTCTATGCTGTCCTCTCATCCCATTCATTGTAGCTGGCTCTTATTTGGACATCTATAAAATTTCACACCATAGTTAATTTTCTAAGCATAATTTCTTTACATATATTCTACTTGTTATATAGTCGTACTTGCTTATATATATATATATATATATATAAGCATGATTATTTTGATTTTTTAAGGTTGTTATGTATATTTTAGTTGCATTAAGCTCCTTAAAAGTTTTGCTTGAAATTTTTAAGAGTTTAACACAATTTCCACATATTGGTGAAATTTCAAAAGTTTGTCATACTGTTCGGCTCAATGCTAGAAAAATTCCACCAGGTCTACCCATAGAAATGTCAGGTGAAATCAGAACATAAAGCCTTGGTTATCTCCATGTTTGCATAGTCCATAGTTTGGTCCAATCAATACATGGTTCACAAAAATTTTTATAGATCTAGCATCTTATTTCCTAACCTTTCTATAGTTCACCTTCGGTTTTCTGCCTTGCAACTATTTCAGGAAATTAGTTGCCCTACTGGTTGTATGTGCTATTGTGCGAGGACAGGAACTTGATGGTCAAGGAGTAAATAGGCACTTTAGAATCTTTATCGTGCTTTCTATATCATGGGTTGCTTTTATTGTAACGTGTTTCTTAGTCTTCACATCACTTATCCTTGAGATAAAAGCTCTCATCAAGCATATTATCGTAACAAGACATAAGGCTAAAAGCCAGCTACTCGGCACACTAGCTCTAAGATTTTGATCACACAGACACCAGTTCCTGAAACTTGTGAAAGGCTAGTTTTTTTGCAGGCTATTATAACACACTAACATGATAGTTTCATCATACTAGCTATTATTCAGATAAAAAAGAACTGGTAACTAGAGATGGCTAATCGTACCTTATCAGGTAGCCATCATAAAGAAATAATTTTCCTTTTTCTCAGTAACAACAGTTTTAACAACAATCGATATAGCAACAGAATATATGTAAGCATTGTAAGGATGGACCTGTGTATATGACATGTAAAAGAAAAATGCAAAGTAACACCGCAAAGTCATTTGAAATGATACTTGTATTAAATATAGATGCTTATTTTGCGGGTCAAAAACCAAAGCAAAGATATAAAATAGCATTACATTTTACTGTACCCGTTGACTTGGGCAATCCCCAGGCTGTCTGAATCGAAATCATCAACAGCAAGCCAGTCATTTGACTCCTCACTCTCTGAACCCTTCTCACAAGATGGTATAACTGCCTTACTCCATCCATCCTGAGTGTTATTTTTACTCAGTTGAATCCATTCATCAGAGCTATTAGGTTCCTGTACTGTCCTCGAACCCGGTAGTCCATGAGAGACATAGTTGTCATTGTCTTCCAGATCACTGAAGGAGACATCTTCCTCATTTACAAGCTGTCTCTTATCATCAAAAGAAGTGCCTGTCGCAGCATCAACATCCTCTAACCAATGTTCAACAGTTTCGTGTTCATCAATATCCACCTTCTGAGCAGCATCCAGTGTCTCAGCTTGAACCTTCTTTTCTTGACCTGGAATGTAATCTTCTTTGATGTTAGTTCCCTTACTCATATCTGTGAATGACTCATCAGTCTTTGAACTCATTTGCATACTTTTTCTGTTTTGGAGCTTCTGCATTAGCATATCTCTTGCTTCAACTATCTGCAAATATTTTGACATGAAACATTAATGTTAAAGAAACATTCCTGTGCATTACCTAAGAAAATTTGAAAGTGGATTCTGGACATCCAATTAGAATATCAAAAGCTTATATGAATAAATACATACACACGCACACACACATTAATATATACATTTATATATACATACATATAGTTAGTGAAGTGGAAAAGGAGGTTTGATCTAACTCTCTTTATGGCCTAATGGCATGGAAGATCACGTTGGAAAGTTAACTTTAAAGTTAACAGTTCAGAATCTTGTATCAGGATGTCTGGCCAGTATAGACATATTTCAAAGCCCCACGTTTAGCCTAAAATGCAGTTTTTTTTTCTCTATGGAAGGTTGTTTTCTAAATTTACTGTGTCAAAAATGTACAATAAAAAGCACAAGGCTCATGGCTTAAAGCCACGCCAAGAAAAAAAGCTACAAGAGTAACTCTTCTTTTCACCCAGCCTCTCCTAACCTTAAGAAACCAAATTCATCTCCTAAGCAGAAAAAAATTTCATGGAGATGTCAGTATATAATTTCCCCAAACAGGCCTCTTCTTTTTCTGAAAAATTTTCGTACTCCTTTCCATGCATATATGGTACAAAGTAGCTGATAAATGCTACTTTCCTTTCCTCTTGCCCGACACAAGCAGATTTGAATTCCTTTGCTTCCGACAAAAACTCCTGTTCCCAGTTGCCTAACCTTCTTTTAATGCCAATTTTCGTCAATATCTCCCCCCCCAAACCATGTTTGAGTGCTGACATTGAAAGAACAAATGCCCCATGCTCTATATACTATCGTGACTGAGAATGTAATAGGAGTGACTCAGAACTTGAATTTGCATTAGCTTTTCTTGAGTGGGTAGCTTCCGATTAATTGCCATTCACATTAAAAACGCATGTCTTAGAATAATAGATGGGATTTTTATGAGTCCTTTTGAGATCCATTTTGGAATTTATGGCATCAAAGTTTCCCCGCTACCCAACAGTCTGAAGAGATGGGGAAACCAGTAGATTATAGAGTAGTATCTCCCCATCCTACATCCAAACAGAACAGGACCTAGGAATCAGAGCCAGTACTGAATCTCAAAAATATGAGAAGATGTGAAAAAAAGACCATAATAGCCTTACAAAGGTTGCTCCCTGAAACCTTGCCTGGGGATTTATGTCCCATATGTTGTCATGAGTCATGACTCCCCTATTTACTTGCAGTTACTTTTCACCACAAACTCTCCTGACCCCTGTTGTATCTACCAATCCATTTACCTAGCAAAGCAGAGATTTTAGCCTGCAAGCTATTCAAATTAAGACCCCTTTACATTTATCCCTGCAAACCACTTCCCACCTAATTATACCTTATTTTTCATTTTATAATTCTGTTTTATTCTGTGTTCCATGAATCTTAAGATTCGTGTGGACCTGTTCCAGGCACTTACTTTGAGTGTATGTATCTTGTTATTTAGGTGACGTCATTGACGAAAGAAACAAACTTATGGTGAGTAGGACTTTGGACTACAAGATGAAAGGAGTTAACCAAGTAGCAGTAATCTAAATTTTGTGCAGTTCACCTCCATTTCAAGTAGACAAATTCACATATCCAGGCCACAAAATGGAAGAATTTTAGGTGAAAATATAAATCATAAGCTATTCTGTTATTAATCTATCTGTCTCCCCACCTATCAACATACATATGCACTTGTATAGATTTATGTCTGTGAAAATGCAAATACATATATGTGTTCTACCAAACATTCTGCCTATCTAAAACCAGATGCAACTACTACTGGTTCAATTGTAGATGCATGCCAATAAAGAAAGAGGCAAATGACTAGTGAACATGAAGTCTTGCCTGTGGAGTTGATAGAAGCTTCAAGTCATGCTCATTTAACCTCGGATGCAATAGAACAAAATATATCATCCAAAAACACCCCTCATTCAAGTAATTTGGGCAAAGCCTATTTCTAAGCGCCATTAAACTTGGGGCCAAACTTTCAACAGTTGCGGCATGTTCTCTTTGAGTATGAGACATATCAAAATCTGCAATGAAATTTGCAAAATTTACAGGCCAATTAACTCAGCAGTAAATCCCCTACACAACCAGCAGCTTGGCATTGACAGAAAAAAATTTAAAAAAAATATCAAAAGAAAAGAAAAGAGGTACACAGAAAATTTGCAGAAAGGAGAATGCATGGAAAAATTTCACAATAATTGTGATCTTGATCTGAGAACTTCAATTAATTACAATGCACCTGAGGTCAGTCATGTGAACTCTCCTAAGCTATCCATATACTGACAATCCAAGTAAACTTAGATAAGCTTACTTCGTAACACATCAAGCACTAAATGTTCAACTCAAACATAGTGCCTAACATATCAAATGACAGTTTTCACTTAAGAAAATGAGCATTTATTCTTTATCTTTCCTTAAATTCATTTCTCCTGAGATAAGATGTTATGGTGTCATAAATTTGATGAGGATTCTGGAGGAAGTTGTGACTCCAACAAGAGATTTATTTGTGAATCCACTAAATCTTTACCTCAGAAGGAGGTGAACACTAAATTGTTAAGAATTAAAAATATATATTTTTGAAAACAGGACGACTCGAACTTCTTCTATGCTTCAATCAAATCCAGTTCTGAAAAACAGTATGGTTACAATGGCATGAACTTGTCCATTGAGGATTTCAGATCAGATCTAGCAGGATTCAGGTCTGAAGGAAATGAAGAAACTAAATATTGTTGGCATACTTATACATTTTTTTTATACCTTTTTAATCAAAAGAACAGATGAAAAGTTTTTCGACTTTCAATCTGTTTTTGAAAATGTTAGCAAACAGGCCCTTAAATTGTTCAAAATATCACTGCACTAATAGCAAGTGCAAACCACATCAATTCAAACAATTTGTTGTCCTTAGAGGTAACAAAAAGCCCTTTTTTCCAAACAAAATATAAGGATGAACAATCCAACATTAACAGAACTGAATGATGCAATCACAAAAGTTAATTTCAAATTGCAAAGTCCCCAATATGTGCAAAGGCAATGAATTTAACTCTCCAGTGAACTTGTTTGTTGTTTACTTGAGATCAAAACTATAAAAATAAGAAATCACAAAAATGAAAAAAGAAAGAGTCAGAATCTATAAACTTTTGATATCAATGTTGCAATTTTGACAAAGAGAAATAATTATGGTATTCCAAAAGAAGTAAATCCATTTAATAATCATATACTGGAAAAACATTTTCTTGAGCTAAAAAAGGTCACAATAAGAAGTATGTTGAATCTCCGAAGAGCAAGAGCTAAATCATTCTATAATGAATAACTATATAGAAGTACTGGAGTTATGAAAAGTAGCTCCAATATCTAAGATGAAACAACTGCAACTCCAACATTTCATATTGTGCCCAGGAGATGATCAACATCATTTGCAACTTCTTTCTTGACATCATAGCAATGTTAACCAACAAACAATGTACCAACAAGTTTTACGCTTGAAAGAAACAGTGCTGTTCAACAATTGAAAAGGCAATCTCTAGAAACATTATCAAATCAACAAAAAAGATGCAGAAATAACATTACCACTCTAGTTGAAAGATTCCAAGTAACCATAATTAACAGAACTACACAATTCAAATCAACTAATTCAATGATCATAACTGCAGAACCACACAATTAAAGAACAGAAGCGCAAATACGAATTGATTTCCATGTAATAAAGGGAAAACAGAGTTTAATTACCATAATCCAGTGATATCGGGAATTCAATCCAACGCTGCGGCTGCATCGATATCTTCTGAACAAATTCCAAAACCTCCTCTGTAATTCCAAAAATGCCACCCCCAGAATCCTCCCTCAACAACTCACATTCATCTTTGACACCATCATCTTCCTTCTGAAACTGAAGTACACTCGAAGCTGACCTAGATATCTCACTAACAGCCATATTCGTCGAAATAAAAGAAAGCCCAGACTTGAAGCTACCACCAATCTCAGCAAAATCATTCCGAATACCGAGAAGCGTCTGCAAGGAAGAATCGGCACAATCACCGGCAGCGGCAGACGGCGGAGCAAGAAAAGAAGCGACCCCTCGTAGTTGTCGGCCGATAGTTCTGCCAAACTCTGATAAGTCCTCCTTTACTCCTTTGATATCAGAAGTCTTGGCTTCTTCTCTTACTGTTCCTTTTTGTTCCGAAGAATTCTCTTTATCCGACTGTTGGGGTTTGAAGGGATTTGGAATTGAAATTGAGAACCAGGACATTGTTATTGAGAGAGAAAGAGAGAGATTACTGAGCTTCTCTTTTCCTTCTTTCTGGGTTGTTGGTTTCTCTTTCTGGTTTGCTTGCTTTGATCTTTTGTGGATAGTGACGTGATGAAATATATTTATTAATTATTTTCTGGGGTTGTCACTTTTCTTTTTGGGGATTGTTTGATTTCATCATCCTTTGTGGATTATGATGAGATTCTTTTCTACTTCTGGATTGTTTTCTTGAGGAAGATTTGGCGTACTTTCGGTAGATATATCGACTTAAATGTGCAAGTATCACCGAATAACTCACACTACAGATCAACAGTCAAGACCGCAACTAAAAGCCCGCGAAACCAAACCGTTGGCTTTTGAAACTCAACTCGAACCAACCCAAAGTCGGTTTGGATCAAATAGCAGACGAGATCCCAACCCACATCCACCCATTTATTTCGTGTACAGACTAACAAATTGACCTGTTGGTGCATGAGGAGTTGCAAAATTATTTTGCACAAACCATGCTTGAGCAGTTCATGCGAGCAAGAGGAGTTAATACCCATTCCCTTCAGGTAATTGTGACACGATGCAGTGCCCCCCGTGATACAGGTTCGGCCACAAGAAAAAAAAAACCTGCAAGAATACAGATACAGCTTCCAGCTAGACACCAGGAATCCAAACTACATCTTGACTGCATCCTGATGGAACCAGGATAAAAAAACTGTTATCAGGCTGCAGAAATGAGGCTCACTTTTAGTTAAATTAATATACTAACAAACTGCAATTCCATTTGTTGTTCCAAAACATGAAATGAGCAAGTGTATATCTCTTTAAACCCATTTCAGTTATCTCCTACTTCACTTTCTTTTTCAGTTGTGAGCTTTTCTGACTGGTTTTTGGCTTCTTTGATGTGCTTTCAACTTCTCTTTTTTTCTTAGTTCCCTTTGCAGTATTCTTGTTGTTGTCTCCGTCATCATCTTCGTCACTATTTTTCTCCTTAGATTTTCGCTTTGCAGGGGTACCTTTGCCTTCAACTTTAGCTGTACCATGGCCTTTCTTTCTCTTGGCCGTTTCTGTATTTTCCTCCTCACTTGGCAGTTCTTCCTCATCATTTCTATCATCATCTGCATTAGTAGACTGCTTGCTTTTCCTACCCCGCGTCTTCCCTGCTTGATTTCCAGTTAGCTTTTGCAATTCTGGTACATAGGCTGTCGTCTTAAAGCCAAAGAGATGAGCATTATTAAATTAATTTTTGCAGAGTAAGAGTAACACAGAACCATGTGCAAGATAATACATACTCTGCCACCTGCAGTGATGAATTCAATACTCTTTCCTGCCGTAACATGAAAATGGAAGAAAATAAGCACGTGCTATTAGAGCTAATCCAAACCATGAAGACATCAGAAACAAGAAATTCCATGTGGGAATAATGTGCAAATACCAACCACCACAACAACAATGGCAGCAACAACAATAATAATATTAGTTAACAGACAAGTCTGTGAGACACTCTCCCAAGCTAATCATCTCCAAGCAAGGATAAGTTGAAGGCCTCAAGGTGCAGCCTCAGATGCTAAATTCATTCTGTTAAATGCTTTAGAGTGGGGCACACAACATGCATGTGTCTTCAGGTTCATCTTTTCTCGGAGGTTGGTACCTCATACATACATTGAGATACAGCTTCGCCACAGAAATGATCTAAAATTAAATTTTCATCTCATTCCTTTTATAGTTGAGAATAATATTCTGTCAGACAATTAACAAAAAGGGATTGATGTTTACAAAATGATCCTAGCACAAGAAATTATTTTGAGTTCAATGTAGGAATAAAGCAACACAAGATGAAAACTGATAAAATTAGCATAACACACAAATAACAAATTTGGTTAAAGGGGAAAAATGATAATAATGATCAATCATGTGATTCCCCATTTTTCCATAGCTTACAAATTATATACCAAGGCCCTATGTCAAAATTTAGCCAGACTCTTTTGATAGAAACATATCTTTGCTTTGGACCTAAGCATGAACAGAGTAAAAACCAGGTAACAGGTAAAAGTATCAATCATGAGAGGAAAACATTAAAAATACTCATAACTGTTATATTTATGTGTATAACCATCAAGGTAAGTTCGTCCAGTACCAACATGCACAAAGGAATCTTCCGACATATGCAAGGGATATACACATTGCACACTAAGGAGCAACCAGTTAATATTATAACAAAGAAGGAGAATTATATAATAACTACCACAATGATCCAAGCAAGTAAAAGTAAGGCTTCATGGCTAGAACAGTTCTCATGGGAAATCTAATGCTGAGCCATCAAAGATTCTATCATAAAAGGCAGGAGGCAAACCATCTACAAATGCCTTTCCCGGTTTCTTTTCGCGAGAATGAAAAATCCAATTACTAGGAAACTGACTACTATCAGCTCCAACTTGCACCGCCTTTTCAATTACCTGTACAAACCAATTGATTTGTTCGTCAAGAGGAAAAATATATATGCGAGCACTATCTTACCATTCACTTTTCCAGACTTTTTGCCCCACCGAAAATGAAACAACCATTCATTTGGAAAATAGCTGCACTCAGCATCAACTTCAACTGCGTACTGAATAACCTACATTTTTTGTGCTCTATCTTTGCTGTAAATATCATGTGATATGCTTGATTCACAAAATGAAATTTCTTTAAAAGAAACCAAATGGTCCACATAAAAACAAAGGTACTCACCTCTTTGATACACTTCTGCAAAGTTGCACAGCTCTCTTTATACAAGCTAGCAGCAGTTTGCAATGGATGAATTCTTGCCTACAAGAAAATGGCAGGAGGATGGTAACCATAGTCCATTGTTCAAGAGAATGGCCCTTTGATTTTTAAAATGTTTTGTCTGTTATAAGTTAAGGAATTATAAATAAAGATTGACAAGACAAAGCAAACACCCTAAACGATACCACTATCATGGCTAATAAGAAATCAACTTAGTCAGACCATGTTCATCAATGAAAAAATTGATATAACATGCTTACGACCATTTTTCTCTACCTAGAGAAAATATCCATGTTCTTGAAGTTTGTAGCAGGTAAACCTAGTTCATAGAAAGAGGGATTCGAAAGTGAAGGGATAGAACTAAAATAAAACCTTCTAATGACACCACTCACGTTTTATTTTTTATTTTTAAAATTTTTTTTTTGTAACTAAAGTTGGCATGGGAGGGGCTGAGAGCAACTCTAACACACATCAGATTGAACATCTAAAAAATCTTTTTAATCCAACAACAAAAGTTGCAGATCAAAAATTCTTTTACAGATGGATTGCATATAAATATAACAAAAAGAAGTGATGTGAGAGTAAAAATGCAGGAACTAACTTGATATAATACTTCATCCGCAATCCAATTCCCAATACCTGCAATGTAACTCTGCATGCAGACGAATCAGTTAACATCTGCACTACTATAGTAGAACAAAAAAAAACATATCAATCAAGTTTGGCTATACTAACTAGGTATATGTTTTCTAAACTATTCCAACCACCCTACAATGGTTACAAGGTCACCTGCGGGGCATAATTGATTTTTTCACTCTAACTACATGCTCTTGAATGCACTCAACTGTGTCTTAAGTCCATAGGGGAAGCTACAGTAAGAAGAGGAGGCTCCATCAAGTATGCCCCTTTATCTTCTCCTTCCCTGTCCCCTCTCTCTCTCTCTACATATATATGAATTTTTCTTTTGATCCTTCTTAAACTTCTGAGAAAATAATGAAGAGGTCCAGAGGAGCCACGTGACACCCCCCCCCCCCCCCCCCCCCCCCCCCCCCCCCCCCAAAACAAAAACACAAAGGCAACAAAAATAAATAAATAATAAATAATCTTCTGTGAGCATGTCATGTCAAATCTGTTGGCTTCGGCAGCATGCAAATTTCGGCTGGAAAAATGTGGCATACCACTCATGCCAACTGATACTGGGGCTTTCTAGAAGCCATCTGAATCCATTGAAATCAAAGAAATCTTACTGGAATTGAATTCAATGTGTTGTATAATGAGACATCAGATCTACCTTTCTACAGACTTAAATTTGCAAGGAGAAAAATCATTCAGGTCCTTGGTCTAATTTCCAACAAATGGGTGAATATGGGTTTGGGGTTAATTGAAGTTATTGAACCAAGGAAGGACAAACCCTAATACAGAGTGTATACAAAAGTTTAGCAAGAAAAGGACATACTCTAATCTCCTAAAATCATCAAAAGGTTAGTTAAAAAAGCACATACTCTAATCTAAAAAAGGAATAGAATCAAATTATTTTAACCTCCTAAAACCATCAAAAACCAACCCAGCCAAATTGAAGGAGATCAACCACCAATGGAATAATAGTTAAAATTGACCAACTTTGCTGTAGTAAATTTCATTTGTCAAAAATCCAAAATTTTACCCCTAAATACATCAGATAATAGCAAAAAGACGTACTCTCAGAAACTGAGCTTCCTTCTAACTACTGAAAAACCAGATTCTCCAAAATTACAAACTCGTTACCTAATAGACACTGAACTTCCTCATAAATTGACAACAGATATTATATAATTTGAATTACATTAAATGATATATAAAACCCAGTTCAAATCTGGGTGTGGCACAACAGTCGGCTGAAGTTCACCCGCCAGAAATAAGTTGGTCAAAATCAAACCTCGAAACTTCACTACAAAAGGGAAATTTTCTGAAAGCACAAGGGAGAAATTTTCAGAAAGCATAGTACAGAAATTTTCCTTTTATGATACCGAGCATAGCACAAGATGGTGTTACCAAAATAGGCATCTTGTAAATAAAATAAGTAAATTTTTCTAAAAGCCATCTTACAAGAAGTGTAGATTTCGTAGTCAAAATAAACAGAAGTTCTAATTTATTGATTAGCATACTTCCCCCACGTTTGAACCTGTAGTTGCAAGAATAAAGTAAGTATTCTAACCTGATCAAGTAACAGAGCTTTAATTGCAATCTTCTTTTTGCTCAAGGAGTCAACAAACTCTTCTAACGTCATGGGCTCCAACAATGCATCTGGACCAAGCTCAGATATTGGGGGCACAGATGCTGGCTGCATAAAAAAAGAATGAAGAAATCATTGCCGCAAAATAATGACGTTGCCTACCCAAGGAACTAAAACTTTAAATTTGAACAAACCAATGTACATGTGGATGAATAACATACATCATCGAGCAAGCGGACTTTTGCAAATCGCCTTTTATCCGTGAAAGAAAACTCGATACCATTATCTAGCTGCACAAGATCAATACCAATGTCTTGTTACAAACAGATAAGTACAAAAACAAGTGCCAAAAATACGTATGCTCAATACTATGTCCATATCAATTATAAGTAGTATGTTTACAGAAGTTACCTTGTGCTAACCAGAACCTCCATCAGTATACCTATTCCACATGATGCTACAAGGGTATGGTATCAAGAATCTTGTTCCTCTATCCCCATGTCTTAAAAAAAGAGAGAGAAATATCTTTAGACACATTATGAGCATCTAAATCCCTATTTATCTCCAATTTCTTTTTGGTCTTCCTTATGATCTTGGATCCTTTAATGAGCGCTTCCATATAACCTCTCAAAGCTACCACTTTATATTATTACTTTTATAAGCACAAACCATCTTCACATACTTTTCCTTTACAGAAGATCTAATGGCTATCTTGTAAAATTTTTCTTTGGGTTTGAGTTTGAATATATCTATCACATAATATTTTACAAATGTCTCTACAATTAAGCTATCTAGCACGTGAACATATTTCCATTTTACTTACCATTCAAGTTGAAGAAAAAGTGAAAATAAAAAAGAGATTTTAAAGAATTATATAACTCAGGAATTGGTATCAAATTCTAACCAAAATACATGACATGTAGTTATGTGGTTTTCTCCCGAACAAAATAATCTTGAAAGACCTTTTCAAGATAATTTGTAAATGCTCTTTTGTTTCAGTTACATTCAGCTTGCACTTGGTGATGGCATCGGTATTCTTTCCACATAAATGAGATTTCTCTATTTCTTTTCAATGAATGATACCGTGGCTTATATATAATCAAAAGGGAAAGAAACACTTAAAACTTTGGAAAATATTTAAATGCTTTTCACGGGGGAAAAAAAAGAGAGGAGCCAGACAGGTTCTTCTCACCGCCAGTGCATGCTCCAGTGAAACCAACATATATCATATGAAGTACTGTACAACATATCAAATTTGTAGAGATTTTGGAGTATACTCTTGTGAGGTTGAAGCAACTAAAAGCCATATGGTTGTCTATTGAGCCTGGTATATGCTCAGAAGAAGACATAAAGTATTTTGGCCAGACTAAGGTGTAGTCATAATCAGAAGACGTCAACATATAAGTTGGGTGTCCTAAGGTATATTTAGGTGAGATATGATTACACACACATAAGAAGGCAGAATGTATTCTGGTGAAGATAAAGCGTATTTTACGGGGATGAAAAGGAAATTTAGCATAGGATGACAAGCAGATTTATATTGTAAGGATCAGGACCCACAGCAAAATACAATATCAATCCAGCAATCATTTTCCTGAAGTCCAAATCACAGTCACCTTTTAGGATATTTTGAAATTTTGTATTGACTTGGATTTGGCTTGCATTTTTCACCAAACTAAACATACATGTTATTATTAGCATATCCTATAATCAGCAACTAATTTTCCAAAGATTTGGGATCATGGTAGCAAAATATATCCACAAAAAGTGGCCAAACATCCAATGGTGTGCAGCCAGACCTAGTGCCATATATATAAAAGATGAACACCATCAGAAGAAGTGATAAATGGTAATAGAGTAAATTCTTACTTCTATAAATAACTTGGAATACTTTGAAGGCCACTCATCAGTGTCGTTTACTGCAGATCTGTAAGAATCAATTAACTGTGTTACCACAAACAATAACGGTAAATTGTTCTCATATACGAGAAACTCAGAAACACAAGAATAAAATAAGCATAACTGGCAAAATGACCAAGAAAATAATAACATTGGTCATTCATAACCAAACCACAAAGACAAATGAATCATCCAACAGATGTGCATATTAATTTTCAAACAGTTTTAACCTGCCCATCATTTTACAATGAAGTAAAAGATGCACAAAAAAAATTAGTCTTCCAAAAATCCCATATTTTTTTACTGGATGCATCATTCCCCGTACTTAAGTGAGAGCCATTAACTTCATATATAGAAAAACAGTAATCAGTACAATCCCTTTTTTATTTTCTTTGGAGTCACAATAAACAAAACAGGGCTAAGAAACTATGGCACAGTACCAAAATAAATAACAACTTAATAACACATGCACACATACAAATGAATGAATGTAAATATGCAGGTGTGAGTTTGTATGTGCATGATTTTACTGGGCCCTCAAAATCTATAGCCAACAGATATGTCACCCTAGGTTTTTCCTATGTAACATTAAGAAAAAAAAAGAGCTTGACTCAATCCACATCTAGTGAAAAAGCCACAAATGATGTACTAAATAACAAAAGTTTAGACCAAATCAAGAAAAAGCAAAAAGCTTATTTTGATTGTATGAAAGAATCGTAAGTAGACATAACAGACACACACCTAAATGAAGGCAGGAATTAATCCCCAGACTTGGATACAATCCCCGAGACATTATACTACAAACCTGACCAATACCTCAAAAGTCCCAGGACTGATGGAACACATCAAATAAAGCCCAACTTAGAGATCAAAACGTATTAGCACTATCCCAACTGGCACCTTTAAAAAAACCTTCCATTGTACACTGAATTTTGATCCATTCCTCGGGGGAAAAAGAAAAGTTCCATTGAAATATATTTTATAAATTTCACAAATTCTAATAAATTTCATGAGAATAAGAAAAACCAAAAGTCACGAATAACTAATGGCGCATAGATTAAGCTTATCTGTCATCACCTCTTATATTTCGTAACTGCAACCCCCTTTATATAGATAGCGCCCGTCATTCCTGAAACAATAACGGAACACGTAAACCGAAAACAAATTAAACTTCAAGGCCAAAAAATCCTTGAACCATAAAATTGAAAAGGTACAAAAATGAACATTTTTGCTAGGGTTTTAACTCACCGAACTGAAACGAAGGAAACGGGGGAGAATCGAGTTCAATCCACATGTTCTTTCCTTTCCTGTGGACGTCAACGATGGTCTTGCCGAGAAGAGACGCTTGGAAATCGGAGGGAGAGACGCCATCGATGACTTTCGAGTCGTCTGCGACAACCGATCGCGTTATCTTCTTTCCCAAACAATGTTCCTCAATTGCTCTGCGTGCAGCCTCTACTTCGGGAAGCTCAGGCATGGCGAAGATGGAGAAAGCTTTTCGCGCGCTTTTCTCTTCGGTGACTTCTTGTTAAATCACACCAGTTGGAACTTGGAAGGAATACCGAAACAGGCTTTTTTGGTACCGTACCAAAAGAACCGAGAAGCCATTTCTATAGAAAAAGAAAAAAAGCTGAAATATTTTTTTCCCGCGTTATTAATAAGCTGTTTGGTAGAATTTTACAAAGTTACTTTTCAACTTTTTAAAGTAAAAAAACATAGTAGAAAAGTTAAAAAACCTCTAAATCTCCTCTATTGTTAAAAAGTAAGTTTGGAAAGTTATACCACAAACAACTATCTCCTACATTTTGGTGATTTGTGAGCATTTCTTCTAGAGCCAAAATCCGGTGGTTCAGTAACACCACCGGTTGAGATTCATTTTGGAGTATGGGCCCCACTATTGAAAAGTGTCATCCATTTGCAAGTTTCATGTTGGAACCATTGGGTGGCTCCAGATGAAATGGTCTCATAACGGTATATGTAGGCGATTTTGGATGCGCCAAACTTTTTTATATGGTAATCTTCTTCTACTCATCACAAACTACATAAACAATCTCCATTAAATCCAAAAGGAACTTCAAAACCTTCTGAAGCCACATTTCTAGGATAGTAAATTTAGATCATATCAAGATAGTGAATTAAACATCCAATTCAATTACTTTGAAGATTCAAACTAATATAATTTATACTATTACATAAAGCCAACCCACAACTTTCTCGCTGACATTCTATTTCGAAAAAGGGCCCTCCAATTTTTTTTTAAAAAAATTTTACTCCAATACTCAAATTTGTTATTTTCTAATTCTTTTCCTATTCTTTCCTATAAGCATTGCACATGCATTCTCCTAGGAAATTATGAAACATTATATATATTATTTATAAAGGGAAAAATAAAGCAAACCCAACTTTCCAATTCAATCAAATTTGTAACTCCCATTGTTCATTCATTCAAACTAGCTTAACACATAATTAAACCAGGCATTAAAGCAAACCATACTAGAGGTGGCAATGGGTCGGGTTCGGGCGGGTTCGGGGTCGGGTTGATGTATGGGGTTAACGAGCCAAGGCTCAACCCGAACCCACCCGTTTAATAAACGGGTTGGAATATCCCAACCCGTTCTAACCCGCTTCAACCTGCCAACCCGTTTAAATAATTTAAATTATTATTAAATATTAAAAAATTTAATTCATTCTAATATCAAAGTTTATACAAATTCTATTTTTTAATTCATTTTAATATTAAAGGACACCTAACAAGCATAATAACACAACAATCATTAAAATATAACTAAAATAACATGAATAAAAGAATTAAAACATACTAATAAAGTTTTAAAAGACTTTACTTGTCATCAATGCGTCAATTTATATTAATAGAGGCTAAGAAATTTGAAATATTTATACGTAAAAAGTCTTTCTTCACTTCATCCTTTATGATTATTTATATTAAAAGAAGAAAGATCAAATAACCACAAGTATTGTTATTATAATTTTCCAAACTTCTATTATACAAAAAAATAAACGGGTTGTAATCGGGTCATTTCGGGTTGAGGGGTCAAACCCTAACCCAACCCGTTCATGATCGGGTTGAGAATTCATGACCCTAACCCAACCCGTTTATTGAAACAGTCAACCCTAACCCGCTTAAGACCGAGCGGGTTGGCAGGTCACAGGTCACAATTGCCACCTCTAAACCATACATACATCTAGTAGTACACTGACTCATAATAAAAGAGAAAAAAAATTAGCTTAAACAGCTATGTTAATTTCCTTATCAATACAATTAATGGAGTGGTTACAAAATTTTGCGTTCTTAAATTTTCCTTTTTTCTTTTTGAAACTCTCTCTCTCTCTCTTTCTATAACAAAACTACCCAAGTCTTACATTCAGTCTTCTAAGCCATACAGAGTGCAGTATCATATGAAACACATCGAACCGTTTAGCCGGTTGGTTCAACACAAAGTGCTTCCTCACGGTTCTAACACCCTCCTTCAACCTCCTATATTTTTCTTCCGGTATTGCCCCTAACACCTCCTTCAGCTTAGGAATATCAGACACCTCGACCCGGACCGAAAAGGCCTCCCACCTCAACACGTCGCTGAACGGTAACACATAGTAGTCCGATATAATCACCGGAACGCAGCCGGCGTAGATTGCCTCTGTGACTCTCGGGCTAGCAACTTCGTAACCGCTCGGACACAGGCAATACTTTGATCGGAGCATGAACGTGTAGTAGTCGAGGTCCTTCGGAAGGTACTCGTAGACCCGGAGATCGTCGTCGTGGCCCTTCCAGTATTGCAGTAAGATGGATCGGATCGAACCATGGAGTCTGCCCGCGAAGAATGCAAGATGAGGCCGCAGAGCGTCGTCCGGCGGAAGGGAGATAAGCTTCTGTGGCATGTTGCCGGAGTAAAGGTTGATCTCCGGGAGGCTGACGTCCTTCTGAGGGTTGAAGCCTTCGGAAGTGTTGGCGTTGCACAAAACCCGGATGGAAGAGTTGTAGAGAAATGGGTCGGCTGCGGACGTACGTGGAGCCTGACATGAAATTAGGAAATAAATAACATGTCAAGGGCGTATGGGTCTTTCAAGAAGTAAATAATAGCGTTCAAAAGAACACAAAAATGTTGCCACGTCATCCTAAACGATTTGGCAAAAATTAAGATCTATTGGTACTACATCAAATAAATACTTTCTATCCAATATAACATAATTAAAAATTGGTTATAGCTTTACAACATATTTAAAAACAAGTGATCATTTATTTTTAAATTTCATTTAGACCAAATTACCCATCTATCATAGAGAGAGGGCAAGGGATGCAATCTTCTATAATTTTGTACTGGTTGGTTTATGTTATGAGGGTGAGATGTTGGCATATGGAACATCTCACGGTTTTCTGTTTTTCAAGTGGACCCCACATGAACCTTTTAAAACAAGTAGACAACACCAACCATCAAATCCCATGCCAAAAGCTAATGGAAGGAAAAATTGCAGAAGATTTCAGCCCGTAACGCACATGCCAATTTGATTAAGATAAAACTAGTAAGGAGTAAGTGCACTATTGCACATAAAGCCGTAGAAGGAGGGAACAGTTTTACAACTATCCAGATTTTAAATAAATAGGCAATGTTTTGACTATCTTAACCTTGTATTAAGAATACATTTATAATAAACTCTAAGGATTTTTCAGAAAGTCATGCATAGTTGTTCGCACGCTTCCCAAGGGCCATTCTCATTATTTTAAAATAACAACTAATGTTTAATCACCTTGCAAAGTTTAACTTTTTCTCAATTATTTTGATAAAGTATACCCACAACCTAGTTTTGCCAAAAAGATTATGCTGGTGTGGCAGCGTCTCATTGGCCAAAACCAGTGTTCCCTCATTATTATTGAAGCATATGATCTAATCCATGATAATGAAGGAGAAGAGACTCACCCAGTCATGACATGAAAGCATGAAGTGATCAGCACCATGAGTTCTATTCCAGTAGGGATACTTTGCAGAGATAACTCTCAGGTAATCAGAAACAAATAGCTTTAGAGGACTGATATCCCAGCCGGGAGGCTTATAAACGTAGGTCACCATCCGAGTCACACTGAATGGAAGAAAGTAAACGTGCGCACTATGCGCATCCTTCGTTCTGAACCCGTTCCTCCCGTGCTCCATCTCCTGTATAAACCTTCCCTCTATCGTGTATATGTTCTTGCAGGGCCCATCGTGTACAAGCGGTGGGTCCCCCTCCTCGTACACGTGGACCTTGAATCTCTTCTCCATCTCTAAATAACTCCTGTAATTTTGTTAAGACAGGAGGGTTAGAATCATCATTTTGGAGGAGCTTATGAATTATGATGAATAGTGCAAGATTATGGGTGCGCACTCAACGCATCTGCGTAGGGGAGAAGCACGCTTTGTGCAGCTCTAAAAGGTTTAAAAGGTTTAAAAGGTTTGGATTCTTGGGAAGCCTTTAAGGATTTATGGCTTACCGATAAAATGCGCCGGGATTACGATAGACATCGCTTCTTGGAACGTCGTCGTCGTCGTCTTTAATGGTTGACGAAAGATTTCGTTCCAACGAGGAGGCTCTTTGGATCGCTGCTCGAGCCAGTGCCAGACCTGCTTCAAGCTCTTCCATTCTACTGAGTCTCCTTGTTCTCTTCTACAATTCCACACCAAACAAACAACACTAAATCACAAAAAAAGACAGAGACAAAGACATGTTTTCTTTTGCAGTTTCTCACCAAACAAAGATCACTAAATCACAGACAGACAGAGAGAGAGAAAGAAAGAAAGAGAGAGAGAGAGAGAGTGGGTATTCAGACTTACAACGCGAGTTTGGTTTCTGGGTGGAGATGGAGCTTCATTAGAGGTGGTGAGTTGCGCCTGCAACTGGAAGGTGGTTAATGGGTACTTGAGTTTCGGACTTGTAATGCTCGAGAACGGACTGAAGCCGGAAGAAAGGATTAGAACTGCTATGAAGGAGAGACCCAAGAACAAAGAAAGAATCCAAACAAAGGAACCACGGCAAGTTTCCATATTTTGAGAACTGGAAGAGAAAACCAAAGAGAAGGTCTTTGTTCTTTCTTTCGTCTACTCTGTTGTCGAAACAAATAGCTAACTCTTTCCTTTGGTTATACTGATTCTTTGCTTCTATGCTCGCTTCGTAGCTTTTTAACCGCCATTAGAGAGCGCGAAAGAAAGGAATAGAGAACTTGAGAAACGTGGCCGATCCAGTTATGTAGGAAGGTGCCGTATTCCGCGAATTTACGACCACGCAAGGTGTGAAGGTGGAGACGGAATTACGAATTTATCCCTTCCATTTTGTATTATTACTATCAAGATAAAACCCGACCCGAATTATTCTCCATGTCTAAAGCTCAAATCAGTTTGAAAGCATAATTCCCCGTAAACAGCCATTTTGATTGTTATCAAAGCAGTTGAACTCATGTCTATTAGAGTTTTTTTCAAATTGAATCTCGGGTCAAGAGAAATAAATCCAAAACGGGTCAAGCTTGTGGGTCGGGTGAAGTAGTAATGCCATGTTAGTTATATGAAGGTTTTCATAAATTTTAGAAGAAATTAATAAAGGTTATTGTGCTTCAAATCCCTTTTAGGTAACCTGTAGTTTAAGAAAGACTGAAGTGCCAAATATTATAATTGAATTAAGGAAGTAGAGGTTGATTAGGAGATTTGCAAACAAGTGGTTGCTCTTTTAGGGTTGTTAAGACTTAACAAGAAAGGGAATTGTTAATTATTTAAAAGGAGGGTTTGGTTTGGGAAATGAATAAAGCATTTCTTTGCTTAATTAGATTATTGCATGCAAAGGGGAGATCTGAACTAGAATGGAATGTTATAGGTGGGAACTTATGTGTAGCAAAGTACCCAACAAGTGGCACATCCATAGATTACTTAGATATTTTAGTGTTGGGAATCATACCAGCAATCTGACCTTAAAATATTTTGGAGGAGATTTCTTACAGGCAGGTGCATGTGTATATTTATTATTATGTGACTAGTTC
The DNA here is from genome assembly GCA_947561395.2 of Buxus sempervirens. Taxonomy (NCBI): domain Eukaryota; kingdom Viridiplantae; phylum Streptophyta; class Magnoliopsida; order Buxales; family Buxaceae; genus Buxus; species Buxus sempervirens. Next base: position 7,920,207 of record OX387194.1, on the reverse strand, counting down.
TAGATTGCTAGCAGTAGCTAGGCTTGTGCTTCTTCGTAAGATCCAGCTTGGTTTTCTGGACCCAGGTCAACACTATTGGATAAATCAAAGGGGTGGTCCCATCTGCTTTAAAGGTTCACCTCATTGATCTAGCTCATCAGTTGTTTGAATGTGATTGAAAGTGCTTTGGAGAAACCTGTTTATTGATCTTCATCATCTAATCAGTCAGACCATTGAACAGATTTGGCAGAAGAAATCATACCAGCAATCTGACCTTAAACTATTGATTGTATGTGACAATTGTATGGTTTAATCATTTTTCAAGATTTTATTGGCCTTATACCTTATCACATTCCTTCAACAATTTTTGTTAAATTTCATACTTTCAGCTCTTTTTACTAAGTAATTTATGTACATTAATTCCTTTGCATGGCTTAGTTATTAGCCCAGTAAGGTTTCTGATCATGGGGTGGTAATCTATCAATCAAATGAAATATGCTTTAAGTGCTTAACTCACTTATATAATTACCCAACTTGAGGATCTACATTTTGAATTCCATTACACTTGTTTTTTTTTTTAATACAAGCTGTGATTTCATGTATAACACATATCAGCCCAAGAAATACATAAGGGTGTAAGCAAAGAATCAAGGAAGCAGCCTGAGGTTAAGCCTTCTTAGCCAAACTGAGTGAAGCAACATGTTAATGATATCAAAGCGCTTGGCTGGTCTATTCAGCACAAAATGTCTCTGCACACGCCGCACCTTCTTCTGCATTTTCAGATACTTATCATTTGGGACCTCTAGTAATATCTTCTTAATCTCAGGTATCCTCTCAACTGGAACCTGTATTGAAAACTGGCTCCAATCGAGTACGTCGCTAAAGGGTAGCACATAGTGGTCCGAGACAATGACTGGTACACAACCGGCATAAATGGCCTCAACCACCCTCGGACTCGCAACTTCGTAGCCGCTTGGACACAGGCAAAACTTGCTTTGGCTCATTAATTTAGTATAATTTTGCCCTTTTGGGAGGTACTCATGGACTCGGACATCGGTATCCTTGTCTTTCCAGTGTTTGAGTAGTACTTTTCTTATGTAGCCGTGAGCTCCACCGGCGAAGAAGGCGAGTATGGTTCGCTTGTTTGGGGACAGACCAAGTTGTGGCCGGCCGAGCTTCCCAAAGGGCAGGTTAATTTCCGGCAATGACACATCTCTTCCAGGCTGGAAACCTTCTGAGGTGTTGGCATTGCAGAGAACTCTAATGAAGTTTTTGAAGAACTCGGGGTTGGCATCTGAAACTTCCGGTGCCTGATATCTCGAAGGAAGAGAGAAGGGTCTATAGTTAGTAGAGTTAACACATACTAAATTGGCTTGAATTAAGATAAAAAATAAAATAGAATAGAAATATGGTAAGACTCAAAACATTATATTAAGGTTTTCTTTGGGAAAGAGAGTCACTGACTTTAAGATTGCCATCGAAGTTAGCACCTAGTGATTAATGTAACCAATGAACATAGAGATCCCAACTAAAATAGTCCATATTATATAATATATATTACATTATCAAATGTGTCAAAGCCTTACTTAGTGGGAAGACAATTCATTGCCAACTCTTTCATGTGGCTCTTCACTAGTATACTTAATAAATTAGGCTTAGAAAAAACTCATTTTTTTCTTGAAAAATTGGTTTCTAAGTCAATTCTGACTGAAAGAAGATGTAAGTCAACTAGTTTTGAAAAAAAATATATGAGGGGTCTAAATTTTTATTCTCTAATAGGAAAGTTTGCATATATACGTTATAATGTGCAAGATCTGTTTTTTTTTTTTAAGAAAATAGTCAATTGATCTGACAAATTATTTTATTATATATCTTCATATACTAAACTACGATCTACTTGCAGTTTAAATCTAATGGATGGAATAAGTTGGGAATCTAGAGGTTATTAGTTTATGACTTTCTTGCAACCTGGTTGCATCTAGAGATCTCTATATGTTATATATTAATTTTTTTCTTCTAAAGCTGAATTAATAATCTAATAAATCTAGATATCCTAACATTCTCTTTTAGGAGATAATGAGCTCTTGTGATCCAAAACTTAGCATATTTCAAGCCTTAGAGGAAGCATACCCAGTCATGACAAGAAACCATAAAATGATCAGCTCCATTGCTTCTGTTCCAGTAGGGGTACTTATTCGAAACGACGCCAATATAGTCTGTTACAAATCGCTGCAGTCGATCCCGTGCATAGGTCGTAATGGGCTTGTATACAAATCGAACAACGTTAACCACACTAAATGGGAGGAAGAATGCGTGCGCCTCATCGGGGTGGCGTGCCTGTAAGGGGTTCTTTCCACTGTCCATTTCATCAATGAACTGCCCTTCTGTAGAGTAGATGTTGTTCAATGGCCCATCATGAACAAGGGGAGGCTCTCCTTCCCTATATGTCCACACCTTGAACCTCTTCTCCATCTCAATGTAGCTACTGAAAATATCATCTTGAAGTGTTAATTACTCCCATTAACATAAATTAAGAAAAAAATTTCAAAAATATTATCTTTACTCTTTGGGATACCCTTCTGAACTCTATGTTGAACTACATCAGTTTCAATCCATAATTACTACTAGAGTACTTGAAATCCATAGTTAATGAGAACCATACCATCTTCTGACATCCAAACTCTAGGAAACCCTAATGGGGTTTTCTCAATATTAGTCCAGTATTCCAAAAATGGGAAAAAGAGAAGTGAGATATAAAAGCAGCATTAATGTCAATGTCTAGGTTGATTAAGCAGAAGAGAGAAGAATCTCACAGATTGTGACAGAAGCTAGTACATGAAAACGAGGCCAAAACTTGGGACAAAGTCAATGTTAACTGAAAACACATGCAAGAGAGTGCTAACAAAAAGAGAATCATAGACCCTTGAATTGGGGAAGCACAGACTACAAGGTCTAGAAGTATGGGCTTTTCAACACTTCACGATACTATCTTGCTTCATCATGTGTGTGAAGTCCCAACAATCAAAACCCTAAGATTCGATCTGTATAAACGAGAAAATTTGATTGAAGCATTAAATATAGAAGTCTTCTAAAAAGGAAACAAAGATCAGGAAGTTTCAATAGAGCAAATAAAAGTAAGAATCTTAATTGATGAAGATCAGAAAGTTTCCATATATGAAGAGCAGTTGCTCGTACTGAAATGAAAGCAATCAAATGTGATGGAGGAAACAATCTTAACTGATAGAAGGCGTATGGATTTCTGTAGATGGAACCTCTGGGGAGGAAAATCTCATCCTTGAATGCTGAGTAATTACGAGTACGAACTGCCACTAGAATCGCCGCTCGAGCCCTTGATAGACCTTCTTCAATTCTTTCCAAACTGCTCTCTTCCTGCAAAATCGATCAAGAAAACAGAAAACAGATAAATTTCAGCACGAAGCAACAACTAATTAATGTAGAAAGAAAACGATTTTTGTCGGTTTAACGGTTGATCTTACTTTAATAGGTGTGCTATGCGTGGTAATGGAACTTCTGCTACCAGAAGTGGTGGTGGTGGTGGTGGCATTAATGGAGGCTTTTAAGAGAAACCCAGTTGAGAGATATTTGGCCGGTAATGGTGTCGAAGATGGGGAGATTTGTGGGGTTATGGGATTGAGCTCTTTGTGACTAAAAGGGTTTGTAGAAGATAAGGAGGCAGTGATGTAGTGTTGATGATCAATGGGAGATAAGTAGAGAAGGAGAAGAAGCGAAAATGTAGGGAGGACAAAGAATGGCGTAGGGCAGGTGCATGCTGCCATGGCTTCTTTGAGTTCTCTTTCTCCATTGTGTTCTTTGTGGGGTTCTTTAATGGGAAACTTAAATTAAGAAAAAAAAATGAATAAATTAATAAAAAAATAGAAAGAAGAAAGCAATAGGGATGGTAATGGGTTTAGAGAATCAAGGGGTGTCGACTAGTGACATTCACTTCACTGTGTCCTCTTAACTGATGTGCCTCTATCTATGAAGCCTTTCCACGTGGCTAATGATGATAGTAAAAGAATCCTTAATTTGGTATATGCATGTCCTTGGATCAGTACTGTCCTTAATTTCTAGTTTTGATCCTTGAAACCAATTAAAAATTGCCACACTAGTTAAAGTTGCATACCATTGCTTCTTGAGGGATATTTCAAACTTCGTCTCAATTTAACTCAAAGAGATCCCAGATCTGGTTAGATAACACATTAACCGTACATACTGGCTGAACTCTAAAACTTGGTATATGAACTGGCATGGGGTCATGAGAAAGTACACTCAAGTGGGGTTTTCACACTTCAACTGTTTTAGCTACTTTTAAAGGATTTAAATCCCTACGAACCAGCACCTTTTAAATTCTCAGCAAACATTCAGTTGATTTGAATAACTTGAATGATTCAAATCATTCAAATCAATTTGAGAGGCTAGTTTTATGCCTCGCAAAGCATTTCTCTTTAATATTTACAGCTAAATTTTTTACATGATGTATCTAGAAAGAGATGGATAAGTGCATCCATCTCATAGTTATATATATTGATATGAGGAGAAATATATTTACTAGTTATATTATTTGTGATCGCCTGAATCTTGATAAGTTCTTTGAACCAAATATATATGTGTTCTTGAGATATATATGTATCCCAAGGAAACTCCCCTTTTGAGAACTGTATTTTTGTACAGCTCAAGCAGAAAGAAAGACCCAAGAGTTAGTTTGCAATAATGATATATTAAAAATCTTCAATTCAAAGGCCATCAACAAATTTAAATGATCCATGCAAGGCAATTTGTACAAAAATATATAGGATTGACTTTAACATTGTTAAGATGCATTAATAACACTGCAAAGGATCTAGTGTTAAATTACAATACCCGTTCATTGCTATAGATTTAAGCTAATTTTTTAATCAATTGAGGTAGATTAAAAGATTGTAACGTACATGTGGATACATTAATGATGCACATATCTTTCTGTTGGATTTAATCATCTTGTTGAAGTCTCAAAATTGAGATAATTGTCCTTCTCACAAGTTTATTTAAGTTTGTTTAATCCTCTGTGTCTTTTTCAAGTCAATTATAAAACTCCTTGAGGTGGATTTTGAGTTTGGCTTGATCAAGAACTCAGATTTGGCTTTTTTGGCCTTCAGGCCAGTGTTAGGCTCGAGTGGACTTGCCTGAGTGTCTTTCTGATTTTAATTTCTGAAACTCGAGAGTGGCGTTAGACAACATTTGATTCAACGTTCAAGCATTCAACGTATTTTGTCTTGGCACCAGTCCCGCGCCTTACCCAGGCTCGAGCCCGAAAAACAGTTGTTAGTGTTTTTGCCTTGGGGCCAGTCCCACGCCTTACCTAGGCTCGAGCCTGCAAAACAATTTTTGACCGTTTTACTTCTTTTTGAACTATTTTTTCGAAGGGTTGCTTTTTGAACCTTTGTAATGGCTCATGAACTATTTATTGGGGTTTTTCTCACTCAAAACAAGTGAAGAAAAACATCTGAAAACCTCTCATAATCGAATCTCATTTGCTTTCCATTGTTCTTGCTAAAATTTTGTTTTATTGATCTGAGTGGCACTCCAAGTTTGGTTCACTTTCCTTCAGTATACCCGTGCAATCTACTGAAGTGGTGCAAGACCGTTGAATGCCGGAAGTCTACCGCCATCCACCCTTTGCACTGAGGAAACCATCCAATAGGAGGCGATTAAGACTTCAAGTACAGAGAATTTCTTCTCGCCTCAGTCTTGATAAGTTTTTCTCAACTTCCATTTGATTTCAATATTTAGATTCATTTGATAATAATTTATTTTATAGCAGCATTTTTCTATAAAATGTCATAGTAATTTGTTTTATAATGGCATTTCTTATAAAATGTCATAATAAATTATTTTCTTCAGATGAAATACGATATTAAGGCATTTATAACAGAATTTTTGTATTAGTGCCATTATATTAGCTGTTGCTACAAATACTTTTTTTTAGTACGGGTTCGGGTTTAACAAAAGGGAAATTTGGTTTTTAGTGATATTTTTCAAAATAATTCAGATTTAGTCAACCAATTCTTAAAAATTGAGAATTAGTGATACTTTTTCAAATAATTGGGATTCAGTGTCATTTTATTATTCATGAAGACTTTCTTCCAAAAATACCCTCAAAAAGACTTGCAAACCTCATTTGTACCTAAATGAGTGAAAAGGTTTTCTTTGGAGGGCATTGTTGGAAGAAAGTCTTTATGAACAGTAAAATGACATTGAATCTCAATTATTTGAAAAAGGTATCACTAATTCTCAATTTTTAAGAATTGGTCGACTAAATTTGAAATACTTCAAAAAAGTAATACTAAAAACCAATTTCCCCTTCACAAAATCCCTCCTTTGCGATCCCTAGCAAGGACTACCATATATTTCCCCCAAATCGAACATTTTTCAAAAATAAAATTCCACCTGTGTTGACTTGGAATTATAAAAAGGCCGCATGCACATGATAGCTTGGAAAGAGAGGCATTTAAGGGTAGGAAATGGGGCCTGTGTCTTGATTTGAGGGAGAAATGTCTTTGGGATTTAACAACACTCTAATCTCAAAGTTAATGGGCTGTCACAATACATATTGTTTTATTGTTTCTAAGGAGTCTTGATGGCCTAAACTTCCTAACCCCCATCTTGAGTTTTGTGATTGTGACTCTCAGTTCATATCTTCCTTGAGATTACTTGCCATTTGGGATTAGTAAAACAGAAGTTCCAGCTTTGAACAGGCAATAGGATCCTTTAAAATGTAAATCAAAACCTCATTCTTGACTTATTAGTAATTCTGGTCAAAACCCTTTATTTTTCTTGACAAATATATATATATAGTCAAGCCAATTGATTAATTTTAAAGATCCACAATAGGAAGGACCCAGCAATGCCTTACATAAAAGCTGGTCATAAAAGCCAAGTCTTTCACACGGTTCTCAAAAGCCATCTTGTTGAAATACCAATCAACCAAAGCTTCTACAAAAGAAAATACACATGAACCCATTAATGCATGACTTGGAAAGGAAGAGACCATAAGTCTTTCTATGAAGTGGGGTGGGTTGGATTAATCTATCATAAGAAGAAATTTGAGGCAAGTGGGTTCCACATGCTTGTCTCTCCCATGTATATCAGCTGGTTTTTATGATTCATTAGCAATTTGAGACAAGAAATCCAAATATAACTTCTTAGTGGAGACAAGAAATCCAAATCTAACTTCTTAGTGGAGAAGGAAATGTGTAATATCCAAATCCAGTTCAAACATGGTTCTGTTCACATCTGAACATGGTTTTGTTCAGCTTTGTACTAATAATCTGTTTAATGGGATGAAGAATTACAAAACAGAAATTACTTCATTTGAAATAGTTGGTGTTTGGCACTCATTTTCAATCCTGAATTCGTTCTCAGAACCAATTCTCATTTATCACCACGAAAAATCAAAATACATTCTTAAATTCTAAAAATTAGGTAAAAGATGATCCTTTGGAAAGGGAGTTTTTGTCATTCCTGTGTTAGCAGAACTAAGTTTTTTTGCACCTAGCTATGCCCATCTGTCAGCCATAACTCATTCTAACAACTGAAACTTATTCTAAGCTGTAGAATGAGTTCTTGTGCCAATGCCATACAACACATTAATTTATAGGGTATGGGGTTATAATATGTAATTTCCTATAAATAACTTGAAATATAAGACTGTTAGTTGAAAAGTCGATCATCTGTAATTAATTAATTTTTTTCTTTTGAAGAGAAGTCAACAACAAGCATTATATGATCAAACATAATAAATTTGAGAGCTTGCAAAAATGTCTTCTTTGAAAGTGAAAGAAGGGCCATAATCCTAAAATGATTTGTAAAAATGTCTTCTTTGCAAAAATGTCAACAAGCATTTTTTTTCTTCATATTAACGCTTCGTTTGGATACTGGTAAAATGATTTGTAGGATTCTGCTAGCATTTCCTATAATGCGTTTTAACTTGTGTTTTTGACTTTTTAAATGGGATTGATGCCTTTTAGATTATCCTTTTTTATTTTTTATTCACATGACTTTTCTTAAAAAGTGTTGGTAGGTTCTGGACCAAAGTCCAGCATCCTGCTAATAGTATAGGAAAATAAAGCTGCGCTCTAACCAACAACTTAAATTATTAATCTAGTGGTAAGCGCTTGATACTATAAAAGGTTGTAGTTCCATTACTTGCTATCTAAATGCATGTCATGTTTCCTATATTCTCCAATATTCTCTAATATCTAAATGCAGCCAAAGGATTACTTAGCCTTAATTGGGCCACCTAAAGACTTGGACAGTGCAGGTTTAGGACAACCCTGAATCAGCCCAAGGGCCTAGAACATCTTTAGCCAACACTCCAAAGCATGATATGTTGACAAGTCAAGTCAAGCAAAAAGGAAAAAAAGAAAAAAAAAAAAGAAAAGAAAAGAGTAGAATAGACTACACTAGGTTTGACCCCAAGAGCTTGAAGTGTTAATGCAAAAAGTGAAACCATATGTGATACAAGAATAGACTATTCTAGGTTTTTCTTTTTTGTTGTCTTTTGTTGATGTTTCTCTTTATGTTTTTGTTGAGACATGGGTACATATCACAAACTGGAAATAACCCCAAGATACTACAAGAAACATAATCATGGAGCACAACTATGTTGTATTATTACAGAAGGGCCATAAACAGGTTTCAAAACAAGCCATGTCATGTTGTTATCAATGTTGTTATCAAAAGATGTTGAGTTAATTTGGAGAGGAAACATAAAGGCAAGAATTATTGAAGATTCACAAAGGACAAACCAACGAGTTTCATGTTAAGGCATACAAAAGCCATTATGAAGCTAGAGTACTCACCTATCACTATAATTGAAAATCTATCTTGGAATTGTGCCAAGATTATACTCTTTATTTACAATTAAGCTTTATTTATATTATTCTAAAGGGAATTGGCAAATCCGGTAGATTATCAATTGAGATTTGCTAATTGCTACCCAAAGAGCTCCTCCCTTTTGTCTATATTGGCTTCTATATCCAAGTTATAACTTACATCCACGTGCAGTATGTAGGTATGTAGGTGCCATCCACTAATGTTTTTTATCTTGGAACTACATAATGAAGATTACATATTCTTCTTAGGGAAAATTGATTTTTAGTGATGTTTTTTCAACATAATTCAGATTCAGTCGACCAACTCTTGGTAATTGGTTTTAAGTGATACTTTTTTAAATTGTGTCATTTTACTATTCCTTAAGAGTGTCTTCCAAAAATGTCCTAAAAAAACTTGCAAACTTCACTTGTAACAAAATTAGTGAAAAGGTTTTCAAAGTCTTTTGAGGGTATTTTTGGAAGAAATTCTTAATGAACATCGATTCTCAATTATGTTAAAAAAGTATCACTAAAAATTAATTACCAAGAAATAGTCGACTGAATCTGAATTATGTAAAAAAAGCATCACTAAAAACCAATTTCCCCTTCTTATTAGATGTATTTCTCATCTAACAAGCCAAGTGTTGATATTTGAAATCGTGTACTTTAAACGATTCCTATCTTTCGAAGTTGTTGAATAAAACCAAAAATAATAAGACAGATGATAAAAAAAATTTTGAGAGTGAATGTCATTAAAAAAAAAAAAGAAGAAGAAAAAAAATTGATAAGAGCTTTCAAACAAATTCATTTTCATTATAAGTTGGTATTTGAATTAAAAGATATTCACTTTTGAAAATACTCATCAAGAAGTCTTTTGTTATTCTTAATGTCTGATAGCAAACAATAAAGTTTAAATATTAATCAATCACTTTAATTTAATAAATTTTAAATAATAAAAGATTATATTCTAATTTTTTTCTTGATTGATTATTTATAATATTGTACATGCCACCTACCATAAAAGATGATGTGAATAACCCTCACCATTTTTTATTGATATTGGACTAAACTAAATATTTCAAAATAACATTTTTGTAGTTTATATAGACTAACCACCCCCATTTTTTTTTACTAACCTACCACCACTCTTTGGACTGTCACAATGCTTGGCCCAATATTATACGGGCGTGGATGTGCCTTTTAGCTAGCCTGGGCTAAGGCCTTAAAATGCCTATTAAAAATTGGGCTGGCTAATGTAAAAGTCTAATACCAAAGTTATGCATATAATTTTTTTTTTATTTTTTTGATAGTCAAGTTATGCATATAATTAGAGGGAGTAAATTACACTTACCTTCCATATGATTTCCCACAACTACAAATATCTTTCCTAAAGTTTCTGAAATGACATAAGCTCCCTTATCAGGCTTGAAAAGTATCATAAATAGTAATATAACAATTTTGACCCTTATTATTATTTTTATTTAAAATAATAAAAAGTCAAAATTTTAAATGATTAAATCACTTATGATTTCTAAAATGATTGTTGCTATCTTTAAAACTTTTGAAAAATCACTCTTTATAATTGAAACCCATTCAAAAGCTTAAAATCTTTGTACTTAAAAGGATAAATTTGTCAAGGAATATTTAAAGTTCAACAATATTGGTACAGAAGGGAATGATATATGCAATAGACAACAAAACCAAAAGTCAGAAACCTTGATTCTTCTTTAATGTAATTTTCTCAATTAGGGGCTAATTTCACCCCCCAAAAAAAAATTTTGAACTTTGATTTCATTAAATGGCCATCATTTTTTTAAAACAGGTCAAACTAACGGTCAAGATCATCTGATATCTATAAATGATTATAAGCTAATTACTCTAAAAAAACAAAAAACAAAAAACATTTTTAAGATTCAACGCATGCGGTGAGGTAGAGACAGGTCTTTGCGAGCAAATTTTCCAACGGTCAATATTTCCTCACTTTGCTTTTTGGTTTTTTGATTTTTAGTCTTTTTAAATTATATAAAACTGCGGTCTTCTATCATATAAAAAGCAGAGAGGATGGGTGTTACATCAGTCCACCTTGCTGGCCGGACCGCTTCAGCCAAGTTGATTCTTCCTTAACAAAGCACAAGAAGCAATCGCGTCTTTGATTCTCAGCTTCAACCGTACAGGTCAGCCGCCGGTAACGAGGTTGGTTCTCTAGCTTTAATAAATGATCTATGGTGTGTTTGGGTGGGCCGTTTGAGCTTCTCTGTTTTGGGAGTTCTTCTGTTTGGTGTGGGAAAGTATCATTTGAATCTTGTCGTATTACTGTTCTGGAATTTTAGCTCTTCTGCAGTCTGGGTATGTTTCCTTTATCCATTTGGTGAATCGGGTACGAAAGATTTTGGTTCAATTCGGATGTGGCCGCGGTCAATTGCGCACTGGATTGATATTCTCATTTTGAACCCTTGAATAAAAAGCTAGGTTGTGGGTTTTGGATTTTTAGATATGAAGCTATCTGGGGTTATTCCTTTGTCGGTGAAGCGAATTGGTTATCAAAGATATTGATTGGATTTGGTGAAGGTTGTTGCAGTTCATGAATTTCTCCTTTGGGATTCCTTGGTGAAAGTCCCGATAAATTGGAGATGATTTCGTTACTTTTCCATGCTGAAGTATAATTTTATTGCGTCAATCATTCAGAATGGCTCTAGTTGTGTCGGCTCTTCTTTTTGTACAGTTGCTTACCGTCTCTGTTACTGGGTCAATGGCTCACTCAAGACTTTGTGGAGCTGACAAGATCACCTATTCGAGTTCCTCGGACTACAATCTGTTTTACATAAATGAAAATCCGGTAGATAAAGTTTCATTCTGCAAAGTTCTGGGGTTCTACTATAGTAATGGATGTTTCTTTGAGGTTGGTTTGGATGATTGGAGAGGAGTTGCAAAGAATTACTGTGGTTTGGAACTCTTTATAGGTATTTACTGTAATTAAACTGGAAACTAAAGGACTTATCCGTTTGATTAATGTATTTTGATTTTTAAAGCTCCTAGTTCTGATTTCAAGATCTTTAATGGGTTTGTGTATTCCTTTATTTCTTCCTTCTGTGTTTTCCATTTTTCCCTGTTTTTGGGTCATTTATGGACTATTGAGTCTTTCTTGTCTTTGCAGCAGATTTACCCATAAAAGGAGGGAGAAAACTTTTGCTGGAGGCAGGAATAAATGAACCCACAATCAATAACTTTGGTCAGAGAAGTCATTCAGGTGAAAAAAATCATGCTATCAGGACTTCCTTAACACCAAACAGAATTGCCATGGCTGCAGTACCTGCGACGTTCCTTCTGTGCTGCACTTTACTCTGCCAATGCTGCCGTCCTAGAAGGAAAGAAACCGACCATGCTGCTCTGACCAAGGATAATTCAAGTGAGTTAAAACTGCCTTGTCAATCATTTATTTTCACTTTACAATCTGTCTGACTTTTACTATCTGAAAATTTCTGAACAAGACAACATGGTAAAAAGGATCCTGTGTTGTACTTGGCTGACAATACGTGGAATGACTCTGAGGTAGCAGGTGCCACCCATCCATCCTGACCCAAGAGGGGGTGAGGGAGTACACTGTCATATTTAGACCATAATGGCTGACAAAGATAGTGTATGAGCCATGAGATTATTATTCAATTTTCTGGAGTTTGCATGAGGCTGACTTGCAAATCTCATTTGTAAAAAGTGAAAAGCTTATGAATTAGGTGGTATTCAACTAAAACTAATCTCCTTCAAGATCAGAATTACCAAATTGTATTCAAGTTTTAGTCAGGTCCATAGTTGGAAACACATTTTGGGCTTCCATTTTATTCCTGCTTAATCTTAGCTAAATTTTTAACATTCATTTTGTTTCTGACATAGGTCTTTCCCATGGTAACACATTTTGGGCTCAATCAGCACCTAGAGTTTCATGATAATATCATTATGTTGTCTTGCAGTGGACTCGGTTCACTCCTTAGGAGTAAGATCTCTTTCCGAGAAGATCCAAGGCAGTCCAATGCGAGTGCCACCTAGTCCTCGATTCTCAATGTCTCCAAAAATGACCAGACTTGGGTCAATACATCTCAATATGAATCAGGTCAATAGAGCTACCCGCAATTTCTCATCAGCACTGCAGATAGGGGAAGGAGGTTTCGGAACGGTATACAAGGCCCAGTTGCAGGATGGTCAGGTTGTTGCAATTAAACGTGCAAAGAAAGTAAGTGTCAGTTTATATTCATCATCGCAAGTATGCTGCTTTTGCAATTAATTTTTGATGTTCAATATGCTAATGGGTTGATAAACTGCTAAACTGTGGATAGAAGCTGTAGTTAGATTCCTTTGGAACCATCTTACTGATCTTACATCTAAATCCTAAACTTCCAGTCATCTCAGAACTAGAGCAAGACTCCACAGAGACTGAGGATCATAGAAGTCCATGAAGGATTTGTCAACGCGTTGGCTTATGTGAAAAATTGTTATTAACATTGATGTATGAAACCAATGGATAAATTATTGGTCATGCTAAGACCTAGCAAAACTTTCTTTCGTTCGTGGGTTCCATCAGATGGTAGGTTCCAATCATTTTAAAAATCAAGATCCATGTCAAAATCTTATGTCCTAGACCATCGTGGATTCTTAAACGCCACCCTAGATTTTTCCTTGTGATATATGATATGTTTATGATTTATGGCTTTGATTAACCTTCTTTTGAGACAACTCTTTTGGTTTACATATATATATATATATATATATATATAACTAAGGTTATAAATGTTGATGTAATCAGCCATGTCTCCAAGCATGGCATGCCACTGACGTGGTGTAAATTTTCCCTAGTTTAATTAAGAATGGGGAAAATTACCAAAATGGCATAATTTAATATTTAAACTATCATTATGGTTCAATAAGCGGAATTTATTGTTTATTTTGATGCATAGTGATATTCCACTTATTGAAGCATAAACTAGTTTGAATGTCAAATTCTAACATTTGAATAAAATTTACCTATTTTCTCTCAAGCTGGGGAAAAATGCTACCATTTTAGTGATATGTTGGCATCATGTCTTATTGGCGACACTTTATGACATGCCACCACCATATAGATAACATGGTTAAGAATCGGTGCAAGTTTATTTTCCCTGAATTTTGCTTTTCCCTACCTAAAAATGGTGGCATGTCGCTTACATGTCAAACCATAGTACAAACTAGGGGTGCAACTCAGGCCGATTCAGTCCAGGTTGAGCTTACTCCAAGACCAAACCGAAAGCATTGAACATCAACCCAAAATCAAACCAAACCGAATTTTAGATATGAAACCCTAAACCCAAATCAAACCGAACCGAATCTAAATTCGGTTTGGTTTAGTCATGGGCATTTAGATGGTTTAGTTAATCTCGGTTCAACATTTTAGGTTGGTTCGCCATTATGGCTGGACCAATTAAAGCAAAGAGGGCTTTAAGCCCTTTGAAGGCTTTATAAGGAGCCGACTGGGGAAGGAAGTCTTCCCAACTGGGGAAGACTTTCTTCCCCAGCTGATTCTTTATTAAAGACCTTAAGGCCTTTGTGATCTCCCATGTGACACGTCCATGTGAGCGACATCCACATGGACGCCTACATGCACGCCCATGCATCCATGTGGATATTATGAAAAAAACATTTAAATTAAATTATAATATAAATAATATTTATATATAAATATATTTCAGGTTTTGGTTCAGTTCTGTTATTTTTTTCTTTCAACCCAAAACCGAACCAAAACTTTTAAAACCTAACCCAAGCCAAACCAAAGTCGGTTTCAATTCGGTTTAAACCAGACTGAGTTGCACCCCTAGTACAAACACACACATGCATATAATAATGTCATATTATTACACCTTGTATCTATGTCTAAGCATGGCCATGATTTCATTATTTCTTTTTAATTTCTAAATTCCCCAAAACTTAGAGCAATTGCCCCCTCCCAAAACCTCTTTCTGAAAGTAATTTTTCTAAAAAATGTTAATGTAATTGAATTTTTTATATCATTGTTGTTTGCCCCTCCTAAGCTAATTTTCTAGCTTCACCCCCTGTGTGGAGGAAAAATAAAATGTATGAGTTTTAGACCACTCACTAGAATCTGCTGAGCATCAAAGTCTTTCATGTACCCAAAAGTATGTCATTTATATAGATGTGCACTTGAAACTTGGCTTTTAACATGTGAGCATATGTGTACATTTTCATGAGAGAGATTTACTTTAAGTAATTATCTCTGCTCGAGTTTCATTTTCTATCAAGTATTGCATTGTATACCGGTATCCCTAGTTTATTTGTCCGTTAAAATTTGAATAGAACCATATTTGGAATTTTGATCCAGTATATTTTAAATTTTGAATATATGAAGAAAAACTTGTATGATCAGACTGTGTAATCTGATTTCTAATGTGGTGGTCTGAAAGTAAGTTTTGTAAAATTGGTTCGACATGCAGAGCAGTGAAATGAACTGCTTAACCGTACCCTAGGTTTCCAATAGGGTACTTTGCTGTCCCTCAGTTCTTTGCTCTCCTTGATTATCGATATGCCTCAATATTGACACAACGAATTTGTATAGGAACATATTGAGTCCCTGAAAACTGAATTCAGCAGTGAAGTTGAATTGCTGGCCAAAATTGACCATCGAAATCTGGTAAAGCTACTTGGTTATGTTGATAAAGGAGATGAACGGATTATCATTACAGAGTTTATTCCAAATGGTACTCTTAGGGAACATCTGGATGGTAAGATTGTTCAAATGTAATAATTGTGATTGTTATAATTAATTCACGAATGAAAATATTTATAATTCCAGATTCTAATCCTGCAGGTCAGCGTGGGAAAATCTTGGATTTTAATCGACGACTGGAAATCTCCATTGATGTTACTCATGCGCTGACTTATCTCCATCTATATGCAGGTTAGGAACTATGTACAGTACATTATGTTCAACCTTGTGTCTTTTTGCAGCGTGGATAAGTTAGCTGCAAAAGATTGTGCTTTGTCTTGGCATCCTTCATTTTCTTAATTAGATTATTTCAAGGGATTACTATTTCTATGACACAGATCACTTGTTGAAAGTATGAATATTGAAATTATCTAAGCCTCTTCAGATACAAACTACATAGAATCAACAGTTTTCTTGACATTCAGGCCAATATGCTTGGTTTTTCGATGCCAGCTTGTTAGGCTGGTGAATCGGGTATTGATACCATGGATCTGGGTTCAAAATCAGGTTCCACCCAGTAAATCACTAGCTCCAATCTAACCATCTCCTCCTCCCCCCCCCCCCCCAAAACAACCACTGAACAAGTCCTCTCTTTCTCCAAGACCTTGCCACCATGCCAGAAGTATGGTTCTGAAGGATAAAGGTCACTACCCATGGATTCCTTTTTCTTGGAGATGTGTTCCACTATGGATCTTTTGACGGAACTATACATGCTTAGACATGGATCAAGAAACCATTCATGAAGATCATGCAGGAATTGGAGTCATAATTGTCAGGAACTAGTGTTTTATTTGATTTTGTTAGATTATAGAGGGTTCATTAATTGATTACCGTGATGTTTAAGGTTTCTGCTTTTATGGAAAACTTCACACCTGGAATGTTTTCTCTTTAGTGGAAGTCATTTGTCTGAAAGTATGCTATCCAGTGATAAAGCAGAAGCCTTAAATTCCTTCAGACATACATTATCAAAAACATACGAAGGATTTATACTAGTATGATACAGCATGATCTTCCAGAACAGAGCTCTGAGGCTGAATGCCAGAAGCTAACTCAAAGCAAGACAGCTTCTCTGTGCATGTGTTATTGAGACATGGAATTGGAACTGGAGTTAAGATTTCCAATATTTGATGTCATTTATGCTATGATGGGCAACAATTACCTTTCATAATTTAAAATTCATTGCTCAAGTTTGAAATGATTCCTCCCACCAGCAATTGCCGCAGCCAAACAATGCCATCTCTTAGACTATCCAGATTATATTAGCGATTTGATTGTGTTCAATAGTTTTGGATGAGCTTCCCACAAAACACAACTGCTTATTCAATCAAATCAATTTTTTTGGGTTGTCTTTGGATGGACTCATCAATAGACGATCAAATAAATGGGGCTTTCTAACACGGGATATGTTTGGATTTGGGTCCATTTCATGGATGAATACCCAACCAATATGTACCTGGACATGGAAAACATAAATTTTTCTTAATTGTTCATTTATCTTCTCAGATCAGTTGGTTCTGGATGAATGGATAATTAGTTAGCTAGACCCTGTTGAAAATTTACCAGACCAAGATATTGCAACCGATGTGAAAAGAGATGGGGTCAAAGTTTGTTGGCAATTAAATCAGGTTTTTAACACCCTAATACACAATCTGACTTGTATGGCTACTCAAACTGTTGTATTGTTATTTTGTGATCTTTTCCTATGCTTCCTTAATGCAACATTTTTTGAATAGCTTTACATGCTAAAGTTCTGGGTTGCTGTATCTTTAAGCACTGTGGTTGTCATGAGGGTGTTGAACTTGGTTCCACATGCAATGACCTTTGGACCACCAAACTAAAATGCTTCTTTTGGATCAGAAACTAACATGCTTCCTCCTACTATTTTATGATCTCTGAACAGAGAAGCCAATAATACATCGAGACGTGAAGTCATCCAATATTTTGCTGACAGACAGCTTGAGAGCCAAGGTGGCTGATTTTGGATTTGCAAGGCTTGGTCCAATGGAAGCTGATCAGACACATATTTCGACCAAAGTGAAGGGTACTGCTGGTTACCTTGACCCAGAGTACTTGAAGACATATCAGCTTACCCCCAAGAGCGATGTTTATTCATTTGGGATTTTGCTCATCGAAATTCTAACCAGTCGTCGCCCAGTGGAACTGAAGAGAACTGCTGATGAAAGGGTCACTGTTAGATGGGTAACTTATTTCATTTTCTTTGACAAGTCTTGAATTGCTCTTTTAGTTTCCATACAGATAAATGGATCTGAAAACTAATCAAATAGACTATATAGATATGACATAGCTTTCATGGAACACATCTAGTAGAATTCCTGGCAGTTACAAAGTAAATAGTTCCTTTGCTAGGAAGACTCAATCAGACGTGAACATCTGATCCATTTATAGAACTTTTCTTTATACTTAGTTAAAGATGCTGTGGACATAATGGTTTAGGAAATGATGGCTTCTTGCCATTTTGTTATCAGCCCAGTAAGTTCCTAGCTATCAGTAACTTTTTAGTTATTATTGCTCAATATTTTTTATTTCCTGTTATGTAATTCTTGTGATTTACAGGCCTTCAATAAGTACAATGAAGGAAATGTAGAGGAAACATTGGACCCTTTGATGGAGGAAGTTGTTGATACAGAGATTCTGATGAAAATGTTTGCTTTGGCATTCCAATGTGCTGCACCCACACGGTCTGATCGGCCCGACATGAAAGAAGTGAGTGAGCAACTGTGGGCAATAAGAATGGACTACCTTAGAAGTGTAAAGAGAGGGTAATAATGCAACTTGAGAATGCTGCTCAATAGTCAAGTTCCTGTGTTTTCTGTTTACTGTCAGTGAACAAATTAGCAAAGCTTTTTTCTTTCTTTGACCTTCATTCCAGTTCCATTGACATTACAAAATATGGCTCATGTGTTTTTTTTTTATCTTGATTGTAAAGGACCTGATAAGATTTCATTCACATGCAATACAATGAATGAATGAATGGTGTCAATCCTCAGCTCAAAACCCTTCTGATCAGTTTATGCTAGAGGTTCATATGGGCCAAGCTGGCTTAAGGGTTGGCTCTTCAAGCTAGCCTGTTCAAGAACTGGCATCCTTAAATGAGGTCTTAATTGAACTTTTCAATAAAATTAAACAAAATGTTGTCCATCTAACCATGTCTGGCAGTTCTTGTTTAAGCTTGTGATGAACCACAACCGGTTTGAGCAGCCAAAGGTCAGATTGGTGAAAGAGTTCTCGAAGACAAAGAAATGAACTGATTTAATGAAAAATTTTCTTGTTGGAGATTGGATCGAAATGATAGCATTGAAAGCATGAAATGGCATTGCACATTGGAGAAAACAAGTGAATCTGTTGGATGCAAAACCATTCTTGGTCCAAAACATGAGATCCCTCTTGTTGTGCAGCACATTCTGGTTTGGTTCTCCAAGATATAACCTGTCAACCATCTAGATATTCTTATGGCGTTTAATGTTATTTCTGTTGGAAAACAAATATTTGTTAGCTGCTTCATGTTAAGATCAATGTTTTACTCCACTGGCTGGGCTTCTGAGCAAGAAAAAGTTTTCGCTTAAAAGATCTGTACAACTCTTGACAGGCATATTTACATGTATTTGTTCTGCAAATTTTTTGAGAAACACAATATTGGCCACTGCATATCCAGGGAAAACTCATTGATTGAGAAACTTCAAATTGAACTTAGATGTGCAACTGCGCTTGGTGCATACAAGCACGAACACTTTCCCAATGCCAGAAGATCATCGCATGATGCTTCAAAGATCCATAATCTGTTCTAAGTTGTAACTTAAGCATGAATACTTACATATTTAAGCCTTGAGTCCTCTCAGTTTGCTGTGATCGAAAATATTTAATCAAATTGGGGAGACCAAATCTTAATTTCTTCCATCTAGCCTTCACCAGGAAAGAGTGTAACCCCAGTATATGCTCGGGCATAAAATCATGTCTGGTCAAAATGCCTACCACTGGTGATCTCTGCATCAGCAAAAGCAGCATTCGTAAGAGTCATTAGTGAAAACAACTTGTTAGTTTTCTACAAATATTATGTTCCAGTTAACTCCCAAACCTAGAACCAAATGCCGCTCCAAGCTACCCACATAATGGTATGGAAACCATTTAATGCATAAATCTTAGAGCTACAACTGATCCCAGACAAGGTAAAAAGATTAGGGAAGATGGCTTACATTGGACCTCTTCGGTACCACCATCATATGCCGTAGTCCGATTTGCCGAAAAAGTACAAGAGCCTTTGCTAGTGACATTGTTTCCACAACAGTGTGTGGAGATGCATTTGTAAACGGATGTAAATCTACGAACATCTCCATCTCTTCTTCATTTATTTGTACATCCTCTATCCTGTCCCAGTTGCCAGAGCCTGGATTCGCAAAATCCTCGGCAGAGAACTGCCTTACAGCATCAATGCCTGTGGACACTGGGGAAGGAAAAAAAGCTTTCTTCTTCAGCAACACAATTAGGTGGGCCCGGAGAATTAACCCATACAACACTGGTGAATCTGAAAGTGGAGGCTCATCAATTACAGGGAAACCATGATGCCCCGTAGTTCTGAGGGCATGCACAATATTACCAACCTTCTCAATGCCATTAAAATGCTGAAGTGGGCCTTCGATGACATCACAGACCGTCAATTGTCTCATGTATGGCTCTGCATGAGCTTCCAGGTAAGGAAACCCCTTCAATTTCATAAGAAGATCGTATATATTTCCATTGAAAGTGTCAGCCACAGTCTTGGATACAAGAAGAACCAACATTACCAGGGGCAACAACAGCAGATTATTCGTCAGTTCTAAGAGAATAACACACAATGAAACAGTCATCCTCATAGTTCCACCCAACAAAGATGCAGACCCCATGACAGCAAAGAGACCGTGGCTGATATTTGAGTGAGAGCCCATCATCATTCCTACAAAACGTCCATAAGTTGCTCCCGTCATAATAACAGGCACAAAAAGACCCACAGGAGCTGCAATCCCGTAACTCAGGACACCAAGAAAATAGCAGGTCACAAAGAATAAAAATATTGATCCGGGGTTGAACTCAGTGTCAGTGCCATTGCTGAAGAGATTCTTTATTGCATCATCATTTGTATTGAAAAAAAGGCTGGCGAGATCATTGTAGTGACCATCAGGACATTGGAACTTCTTGTAATTACCAGATCTCCCTATTGTTGGGCAAGCTTCAGATGCATCAGCAGGGCAAGGTTGACAAGGGGCAAGCCATGGTAGTCCAAATAGACAAAAAGATGTCAATATCGAGATCAAGCAAGCTAGAAATATTTTGTAAGCAGCACCTTTCCTACAACAATGGGAATCAACAGTAAATCAATGTTTCATTATGTACAGCAGGAACCATCAAACTAAAAAGGTGAACTAAAACACTTACTCATTAATAAGATTGTAAATTCGAAGAATCCTCCCCTGAAGAGAGTTATAGAGACTTCCCAAAATGCCACCAATAACTCCAAGAAGAAGCACAGGAGGTACATCCATAAGATGATAAGTAACATTTGCTGGAGTCACATCAAACATAATCAGCCCCCCCTTACCGAATAAACCACATTTGCCACTTTCACAAGTATCAATTAAAGCCTTGAGTATGATAGCAACCACTGCAGTTGTGAAGAAAGCTCTCCAAAGAAGAGAACTTCTCCACCTGCAGAACAAATGCTTTGATGTTAGTATTTTGAATCATACAAAAAGAGAAAATAGAGCATTAACAAAGATGAAATTCTAATTGTAAGGAACAAGGTTATCCAACATTATTAAACTCCCCTGATCCACCTCCATTAGCTAGAAACCTTCAAGTTTTACAGTTTAAGATTCAGAAAGTACTCAAAAGGAATAGCAGTCCAAAAGATTGCATTAGCATCCATAACAAGAGTAATGGTGTAATATCCTGCAAATATATTGTGATTATTATGTGTAATAAAATGGATTTCCAATCCACGTATGCTGTTGATGCTGCATATGCTAATTTTCATGAAATGCAAAGAAGACTAGCTCTACTAGGAGTTTCTTAGAACAAAATCTGCCTATTAACTGAACAATTTTTACCAGCTAATAAATTGTAGTCCTCCAAATGGTAGCAATGATATAAGCGAAAGGATTCACAAAATACTGAAATTAGATGCTAAGGATCATCAAATTGAACTGGAACATCTCATCTGAGTGCCCATCAGCCAAACACTTGATATGTGAGCATGAAGCAGGATAAATCTCACATTAGAAACATTTTAACATTCAGATTTTGACCAAAACGAAGATACTTCCAGTGATCGTATAAAATTTACAAGAAAATTATATGGAAGACCATTTTTTTACCCCTCGATCAATTTGAACCATCACATGACATGGATGATTAAATTTCAATCATCAGTAGTAAACTTTGGGACCTCAGATTGAATGTGCATGATCAGATAGGAGTCAAGAGAGGCAAGTTGAAGGAGAATCATAAACTGAAGGCACAAATTATAAATGAACGACTCAGGACATACCACGATGCCATTTCTTCAAAAGCAAACAGCACTCCGCCTACTGGTGCTCGAAAAGCTGCAGCAATTCCAGCGGCTGTACCACATGTTACAAGATCTCGCCTATCTCTGTCATTCTTGCAAAACCGTAGCCATCTCCATGTCAAATTATATTTATTGGAGCCACCCTGAACCAGTAATGCTCCAATGCATGCACTAGTATGAACCATGGGTCCTGCCTTTCCCACATAAAGAGACGATGACACAGCAGTTATGCTACCAACAATCTGTGTGGAGTCAACAATACAAAGACTTAGCTTTTCCAGAACAAAAATATTGAGTTTCAGTCGGATAAATAGTTGTGTTGAACTGCAATCAGTACAGATTTTAGAGATTTAAATAGATTTTTTTTTTTTTTGGTAGGATAGAGATTTAAATAGATACTTCAGTAAAATTATTAAAAAGGGTGCCTCTCACAATATATAGCACAAGAAAAGGATCAAAAGGTATTATCCTTAAAAAAAGGATATTGTATCAACAGAGTTTCTGTTGCATGCGTGGATGTAACACATGCAGACACCAAAGAGAAAATTCTACTGTAGAGGAGGCAAATACAGACTTTTAAAAAATATTAAACTTGCCAATGCAAGACTAACATCTGCTCCCAAAAAGGTCTCTATAATCCTTGATTGCATGTAAAAATCATTACAGAGTTTAATTTAATTGCTTTTTCCTTTAATTCTATCCAACTAATAGAACAAAGTATTAAAAACCTTATCTATTGGACCATGTAGAATTCAAAATGCTTACTAATGAACATCACTGAACTTCCGAGGTTAAAGAAGCAAAGATGGAGAAAAAGGATGGGAAAATAAGATACCTCAATGTGTTGTTTTTTCCCCTCATGGTGGTATTTTAATTTTTGAAAACGATTCACTTCTCTAGAAAATATTTATATAGGACCAGACTCTAAAGATTCTCCTGCTCTTTACATTCATGCCAAACTTTGCAGCAAACAAGTTAAATGCTGATTGCAGTATAATTTTATCAGAAAATATTGGATATTTTGATTTATATTAAACAGAATCCAGGACAAAAAATTTACAATTTTATCACACTGTACCTCTGCAGATAACAGTCCAATAAACCAAATAATTTGATGATACAAATAAAATGGTAATTTTAAATTTGCAAAGAAGCACAATTATAAATAAATAGCTGCAGTTTTAGGAACCATTCTACAAAAAAAGAAAGAAAGAAAAGGAAATGTTTAAACATATTTTGGTTGACAACATATGAATTTGGTGTACAAAAACATATCTTGGTTGGTGACATAGAAATGTTTAAAAACAAAAGTTCAAAAATAATCCTCAACATCCTACCACTTTATCAATATGTTGGTAACCCGAAGGTGACATTACTCATACTCGTGGAAAAGTTAAACGAGGCAGAAACCAGCATGTATTATTGTTGAGGTCAGTCTTGAATTCTTTGTAGATATCCAGACTACATTTTTTAAGGAAATTGTTTCAGGAAAAATATGAACCATTTTTGTAGCTGCTTTAGGAGTGGTTGTGGGTTATCCACTGAGATTTCCCCATGGTTGAGAGGCTCAAGTCAAGATGAAGATTATGGGTTTCCATATCGAATCTTGTTGCTCTTTCAAAGACATTTTATTTCCTTGATAGAATTCAAGCCAAGATGATGACTACGGGTTTCCATATAGAACCTTTATGGGTAAAAAAAAAAATTTCGTCAGAAATTTATTTTAGCAGAAAGAATATAGTTCCAGTAGCCCGTTTATGGTAACCAAATGGGAATGTGATATGATCTCAACGGCAGGTAGGCCCCCAATACGGCTTACATATGCAAGAAGAAAGGGTGCAGCCAGGTGGGACCCCAGCAAAGCCAAGACGGACCAGGAGGAGGACCAAGCAACCCAAGGAGGGACCTAAAGGTCTAAAGTTGTAGCTGCTGACAAGAGGAGAATGATGAGAGGCTGAGCTGGACAAGGTTGTTAGAGATTCTGGAGTTTGTTAGGATGAGAGAATAAAATGTGTAACGAGAGAGAGGGGGAGAATCAAGAAAGATGTATGAAGTAAACTAAGGGAGAGAGGAGGCCTCTCGAATGTCCTCCATGACTGTTATTTCTGCTAACTGAGTTTGCTACAGAATTCTTATTACCAGTACATCAATACAACTATTTCTTCTTCTTCTACAATTGCAAATCTCCATTTTCTTCTTAATTTCCTTGGTTCTACTGTTAACGGCGAGGTTGCGAGTGAGAGTGATAGGTCAGAACCTATCAATTGGTATCAAAGCCCTGAATCGCTGGGGTTATGCCTGGAATAAGAATGGAATCCAGAATGGAAAGTGTAGAAGGGAAATTACCGGCAATGGAGGAACGCTTAGTGGACTTGGCGGCAACTGTAGAGACACTTGCCCAAAAGATCGACGAAGGGTTTCGAGCAGTGTTGAAGGGGCGTCAGCAAGGGGGTGTGAATCAGGCGGAGTCTAGTGGAGCTCGTTCTTTCGCCATACCTGCTGAACCAGGAGCAGAATCGACTCTCCATGAAGGGATGACGGGTGGAATACACGGGTACAGAGGAGACAACCCGCCCCGCAAGTTGGAGTTGCCCATTTTCACAGGATCCGACCTAGACTCTTGGATCTTTAGGGCAGAAAGATACTTCGCGGTGAATGGGCTATCGGAGGAGGAGAAGGTAGCTGCCGCCGGCGTATGCTTCGAAGGCGTGGCGTTATCGTGGTATCAATGGGAAGATACACGGAGGCCGATTACCACTTGGACGCTGTTGAAGACCCAACTTCTTCGCCGATTCCGGGACACCCAACTCGACTCCCTCCACCAACGCTTCTTCTCGGTGAAGCAACAGGGAACGGTAGCCACCTACAGAGAGCACTTCGAAGTGCTGTCCTTCTCGTTGAAGCAGCTCGACGAGGAGACATTATCGGCGGTGTTCACCAACGGATTGGAAGAATCGATCCAAGCGGAGTTACTGATGTCGAATCCGACGGGGTTGCAGGCAATAATGGATTTGTCTCAACGGATTGAAGATCGAAATGTCTTCTTACGTCAGATTCGAGATAAGGAGAGGCAACGGCAAGGGAAGGGGAGTTCACCTCATCCTCCGCGGCAGGAACATTGCACCGTGAGTTGGAGCCCAAGTCGACCTCCAACGTCGCCTGCGCGTCCTCCTTCAACTGGAGAACGACCACCTTTCAAAAGGTTGACAGGGGCTGAGATCCAAGCCAAGCGCGACAAGGGGCTATGCTTCAAGTGCGACGAGAAATACCACATAGGCCATCGTTGCAGGAAAAGGGAGTTGCAGGTGTTGGTCGTTAACGCGGAAGAGGAAGAGGAAGAGGAGGAGAACGGAGGAAAAATGGAGCAAGAGGCAGAATCAGAGGATACGGAAGAGCTGACACAAGTGAATAATGTCAAGTTATCCTTGAATTCTGTGGTCGGACTTATTGAACCACACACCATGAAAATCAAGGGGTGGATTGGTGGCGAAGAGGTGGTGCTGCTGATTGACAGTGGAGCCACGCACAATTTTATATCAACTCGTTTGATAGAGAAACTACAGTTACCAGTAGCAGAGACAGCCAATTACGGAGTGTTGATGGGCACAGGAGGTGCCGTGAAAGGCAGTGGAATCTGCAAAGGGGTGGTGCTATCGTTGCAATCCCTCACGGTGATAGAAGATTATCTCCCTCTTCAATTGGGAAGCTCAGATGTGATCCTGGGAATACAGTGGCTGGCACCTCTTGGCAACGTGCAATTTAACTGGCAGAAGTTAACCATGAAGTTTAAAAGGGGGACGTCGAATGTGGTATTGCAGGGGGATCCGAGTTTGAGTAAAACCCCGGCGTCGCTGCAGTCACTCATGAAAGTGCTGCAACAGGGTACGTCGGGGTGGGCGATTGAACTGGGTTCGCTAATGGCGACTCAAAACATAAGCAAGGGAGAAGGGGTTACAGAGGTTCTAAAGGAAACAACCGGGAAGGAAGGCATCCCACAACCAATACAGGAGCTGCTGGAGACATTCAGGGACATCTTTCAAGAACCCATCGGGTTACCTCCGATTCGAGAGAAGGGCCATGCTATTCACTTGAAGGAGGGGATGGAACCTATTAATGTGAGACCTTACAGGTATCCCCACATATAGAAAAATGAGATTGAGCGCCTGGTTGGAGAAAAGTTGGCGGCAGGGGTCATTCGTCCAAGCTCCAGCCCTTATTCAAGTCCCGTTCTATTGGTTAAGAAAAAGGACGGGAGCTGGCGCTTCTGTGTAGACTATCGAGCATTGAACAAGGCCACCATACCAGATCGCTTTCCCATTCCAGCAATTGACAAGTTACTCGACGAATTAAATGGAGCAAAGTACTTCTCTAAGCTGGATCTCAAGTCAGGCTACCATCAAATCCGAGTACGAGCGGAAGATATTCCGAAGACGGCATTTCGCACACATGAAGGACATTACGAGTTCATGGTAATGCCGTTTGGATTAACAAACACCCCGGCAACTTTTCAAGCCTTGATGAATTCGGTATTCAGAGGGCTACTCCGAAGATCAGTCCTAGTGTTCTTTGATGATATACTAGTTTACAGCCCCTCATTGGAAGCTCATAGGCAACAATTAATGGAGGTACTCTCTATATTGCAAAGTCAACAGTTATTTGTGAATGCAAAAAAATGTCTCTTTTGTCAAACACAGCTAGAATATTTGGGGCATTTGATCTCGGCGGAGGGAGTACAAGCGGACCCGGATAAGATCAAAGTGATGGTGCAGTGGCCAATACCCAAGAACCCCAAGGAACTACGTGGCTTCCTGGGGTTGACCGGCTACTACAGGCGTTTTGTGAGAAATTATGGGCGTATTGCAGCTCCACTCACTCAACTATTACGAAAGGACGGATTTCAGTGGAGCTCTGAAGCAACTAAGGCGGTACAACAGCTCAAGGACGCCATGGTATCAGTCCCTGTTTTGGCTCTTCCGAACTTCCACGAAGTTTTTGTCATCGAAACAGATGCTTCCGGGGTGGGGATGGGAGCGGTGCTGAGCCAACAACGAAGACCCATTGCCTTTTTGAGTCAAGCATTGTCCCTTAGAGCTCGTCAAAAATCAGTTTATGAAAGAGAATTAATGGCAATTGTCTTGGCAGTGCAGAAGTGGCGTCATTACTTATTAGGTCGTCACTTCATCGTTCGCACCGATCAGAAGAGCTTGAAGCACCTGCTGGAGCAGCGCCTAGTCACCCCTGAGTATCACAAATGGTTGACCAAGCTCATGGGATTCCACTTTGAAATTCAATATAAACCAGGTGGGGAGAATAAGGCAGCAGATGCCCTCTCCCGTGTGGCACTGGAGTGTGAACTGAGATCTATAACAGTTGCCCAAGTGTTGGATGTGGCCCAGATAGCAGCTGAGGTGGATCAAGACAGCACCCTCAGCACCATCAAGGCCTCCTTGAGGTCTAATCAGAAAGCAAAACCAGGGTGGACTCTAATTCATGGGCAACTACGCTACAAGGACCGCTTAGTTGTAGCAAAAGGATCCTCGTCCATACCAAAGATCCTAGCTGAATTCCATGGCAGCGCAATAGGGGGTCATGCAGGGGTCCTCAAAACTTATAAGAGGATAGCCAGAGAGCTCTTTTGGGAAGGGATGAGGAAGGATATAATGTCCTATGTGGCTGAATGTGAGGTTTGCCAACAAAACAAACACCTAGCCCTAGCACCTGCAGGCTTGCTGCAACCATTACCAATACCGAATGCAATATGGGAAGATGTGACGATGGACTTCATCGAAGGGTTACCAAAGTCACAAGGATTTGATACCATTTTGGTGGTCGTCGACAGGCTCAGCAAGTACAGCCACTTCATCCCTCTGAAACACCCTTTCTCAGCACCAACAGTTGCTGAATTTTTTGTTCAGAATGTGGTCAAGTTACATGGATACCCGCGGTCAATCATCTCAGACCGAGATAAGGTCTTCATGAGTAAATTCTGGTTAGAGATGTTTAAGATGCAAGGAACCGAATTGAGGAGGAGCACTGCCTATCATCCTCAAACGGACGGGCAGAGTGAAGTGGTAAATCGATGTCTAGAGACTTATCTTAGATGTTGTGCAGGCACCCAACCAAGAACATGGGTCAAGTGGCTACCATGGGCAGAGTTTTGGTATAACACCTCATTCCACACTTCGACAAAGCTCACACCTTTTCAGATTGTGTATGGGAGGGAACCACCGCCAGTCATCCGTTATGGACACTCCAAGTCAGTGAATTTTTCGGTGGAACAGCTATTACAGCAACGGGATGTAATGTTAGATGAACTCAAGACCCAATTAACAATTGCTCAGGACAAGATGAAGTATTTTGCTGATCGTCATCGTAGGGAAGTCACCTTTGAGGTGGGGGATAAGGTCTACCTGAAACTCAGACCTTACCGACAGAAATCGCTGGCCAAACGTAGTAATGAGAAGCTCGCACCACGCTATTTTGGGCCCTATGCCATCATCCAATGGGTGGGTTCAGTGGCATACAAGTTGGAACTTCCTCCTACAGCAGCCATCCATCCAGTGTTCCATGTCTCTCAACTCAAGAAAGCTTTGGGGAAGTCAGCCATAAGCCAACAATTACCACCCATGTTATCAGAAGAGATGGAATGGCGAGTGGAGCCAGAGGAAGTACTTGGGGTACGCCCCAACAGCAATTCACAGAAACTATCTCCGGAAGTATTAATACAATGGAAGAACCTACCGGAATTTGAATCTTCATGGGAGCCGTGTGATTCCATAGACCAGCAGTTTCCTCAATTCCACCTTGAGGACAAGGTGCTTAAATTGGCAGGGGGTGATGATATGATCTCAACGGCAGGTAGGCCCCCAATACGGCTTACATATGCAAGAAGAAAGGGTGCAGCCAGGTGGGACCCCAGCAAAGCCAAGACGGACCAGGAGGAGGACCAAGCAACCCAAGGAGGGACCTAAAGGTCTAAAGTTGTAGCTGCTGACAAGAGGAGAATGATGAGAGGCTGAGCTGGACAAGGTTGTTAGAGATTCTGGAGTTTGTTAGGATGAGAGAATAAAATGTGTAACGAGAGAGAGGGGGAGAATCAAGAAAGATGTATGAAGTAAACTAAGGGAGAGAGGAGGCCTCTCGAATGTCCTCCATGACTGTTATTTCTGCTAACTGAGTTTGCTACAGAATTCTTATTACCAGTACATCAATACAACTATTTCTTCTTCTTCTACAATTGCAAATCTCCATTTTCTTCTCAATTTCCTTGGTTCTACTGTTAACGGCGAGGTTGCGAGTGAGAGTGATAGGTCAGAATCTATCAGAATGCAATTTGGTTGCTCTATAAAATGGTTCTTAAGCTCAAAATATTGGTAAGAGGTTCTCTCTTTGGAATAATTCTCCATCACTTAGATCTAGGATCTTCTTCGCCAATGAGATGACTCTACAATCTATATATGAAAGCATTGTGAGAAAACTCAGATGGTTGCATCTTGTTATTACTTATTAGGCCCTTTTCAAGAATATACACTTTGGATCCCTAGGAATATGGTAATTGTTAAGAGTGTATTGAAGACTGTGGCTCCTTCTATGTCTGAGTTTTGATAGGGAGTCGTCATTGTTTTCATCAGTGGAACTGGTTCTAAAGAACACTTACCAGTGAACTTCACCATAAAATTGAGGTTCTTAATCATCCCCACTAGTTGATACTGCCCTATTTTTGGGTTAACCGCTTAAACATTTTTGTTGTTTTTTGTTATTTCTTTTCTTTGTTATTATTTTATATTTTTAATATCATGCACCTGCAATGACAACAATTTTGCAAATAGATACTACCATGAAGCTTGGCTAAAAGCACTTCCACAAGACTAAAATTTGAAATTATTCCACCACAACCAAAAGATAAAGTTACACCAAATCCTCCAGTGCTACTACCTAGCCGTTCCAAATAATTATCCCCAACATCCAACGTATTGGACGCAAGAGACTTCTTTTACTTTGATGGAAGAGACCCTATAATAAGTAACAGTTTATCCTTTAACAGCTACTAATCATGCCAAATAATCACTACTAATTAGTAATGTTTTAGGAACCAAAAAGATTGCATAGAGCAGAACTAGTAATCTTTAAATTTTAAGATTTATTAAATAATATTTTTTAAAAGATTCATAATGTGTTATTAGTTATTAGAACAGGAATTTCTTATGGACGAATAATTTATTATAATTTATTAATTTAGCTTAAAGGTTATTACATAGGGTGATGGTATAAGTCTCAGGTAGCCAGAATAAGGATACAGGTTCGAGTTTGAGCATAGCCAGTTTGCATAAAAATGCAAAGTGTTCGATCCTTGGCCAATCTACACCTCCCGAGACCTTTTTTCAAAAAGACATATACTGGGTTATGATCCTTTTTTACAGTATATAGTATTATCTAGTTAAAAGCAACAGAGATTTAAATAGAAGTTCAAAAAGAAGAGGAAAAAAAAATATTCCCTTGTGGTTTAACAAAATCGATTTGTCGTTAATTGAAAATATGTATATACCAAGATATATATCTAATGGTTCTTACAATTAGTAAATTCCGAGTCTCCAATTGTTATTAGTTATTAGATGGCAAAATCTACCTTATTTATATTATACCAATGTCATGCATGTACGTCTTGTACATTGTGAATATACTCCTAGTCCGAATGTCAGTCATTCAAGTGCAATATGCAGAATTTCTTCTAAATACAAGGCATCAAATCGATAAAACACCAATACAAAATTAAAGTATTACCTTTACAATCAAAGTTCGGAGAGTAAAGATTCCCGGAGCGTCTACACCATTCAGATAAGCCTTGACTTCAGGTATACCAGAGCCAGCAGCTTCAGGAGCTATGAACTCCGTGATGATCGATGAGAACAGAATCAGAACTAAATTAGAAGCAGCGAAAACCCCAAAAGCCATAAGGAACCTACAGTAAAAAGACCAAAAAAAAAAAGAGGAAATATATTAGCAAAGATTCACCAATTTTTCCCTTGATTCGAAAAAAGGAACCGGTAAATTACCATAAAAGCAAAGAAAATACATCATTTCCAAAACTTGGAAAGACAATGCTTATTACCTGCTCTCCAACATCATATTGGAAGTGACCACAAACTTCAATCCGGCAATGTTCTCGACGGCGAGGTTGTTGAAGAATCCAACCAGACTGGCGATAGCACCGAGAAGGAAACACAATGCCCATTTCATAAATCCGTACTGCACAATAAGGAGCTTACCTTGACCTCTCCAGTCCTGCTTAAACAAATCATTCTCAATTATCCTGCAACGAACAGAAACAAGCACACAAATCTCAACCAGATACAAATTTCAACAAATTCACCCACACCAAACGCAATAAAATCCTCAATCAAACAATCTTTACTCGAAACTCACTCGTAATCCAAGCTCTCGATGGGGTAAACATTGGACCCAACGATCGCAACCTGAGAAGTTCTGTTACAAACCGATGGCCGAAGTCTTGGCTCGCTAAGAAGCGGAAGTTCCTCATCTCTGTTCGATTCGATCGCCATTACTAGGGTTTCAACTTTCAACAGCTTGAGATCATCGTTTGAGTTGAACGATTTTGTCCGTTATAAGCTGAAGCCTAACAAACCAGGACACTCTCTACAGGGACTCTTCGTATAGTATGCTGTGGCGTCAGAACTGTCAACTGCAGATAAATTCTCATCAGTTTCCGTACACATCACTGACTGATTTTCTGAACATCATCGTGAGTCAAAGAATCAAATCAGCATTGAATTATAGCCGTTGGATGGATAGCGGAGTATTTATTATCTGGTCAGCTGTGGTACCGTATCGACGGCACGACGTTTTGAATGATCCTAGTTTTGATAAGGCATGAGAGTTAGGAGGCTTCCCCGGGAAAGAAAAGGATGGCTTTGAAACGGAACCTGTTTCGTTTCTATCCTCCTCGACGCTGCCAAGTGGCTGCGACTAGCGACCAGCGAGTAGCGACAAGCGAAGGAGAGAGGAGAGTGAGTTTTCTTTATAGCCGCCACCCCTGTACTTTAGTTTAACTACGCAGATACGCCTCGTTTTCTTTAAATTTATACTTATCGGTTTCACGTGGAACACCGTTTATAAAAGAGAAGAGAGTTAGACAACTTGCTGGAACTGTTTTGTAACGGAATGAAATCATTTGCCGCATGGATGCTACAGCATACACCTACAGTTTCTGTGAGATAGTGGTACATGCAGCATCTCACGATAAATGCTTTTTTTTACATTGAAAAATGCAACTGTCGTGAGATGTTACACTTAGCAGCATCCTACGGAGATTGTAGGGTAGGCGATTTTAAGCCTTTTTGTAACTGTTCAAATTTAGAGAAACTTCAAATGTACTAAAGAGAAAAAAATATATCTATATATATCTTTATATTAATGAACTTTAACAAACATTTATAAAGACATTGTGGACAAAAAAGATATGGTTTTTGACACGGTTCCCTTTATATATAATATACATCTATGTTTATATTATATATAAAACGAATGTCTCTTTTGAAAGCATGCCAAACATATAATTTTTTTTTTCAAAAATAACCTTCTAATGTCTTTTTGTCTTATATATTAATACAATAACTTTGTTTTTTTTTTTTTTTAATTTTTCACTTTCCAAAAGATACTCTTTAACAATTTCTTATCCCTTACCCGCCTTGACCTTTTTCTTTATATACGTCACATGCACCCGTTGAATTATACTATTATAAAGCTTAGATGAGGCACTTGTGCCTATTTTGGAGGACTTGAAATCGGTTAGAGCCCCTTGCTGGAACATCTACTGGTCCAACGGTAAAGGAAATGTACATGTCTATGAATGATGCTGACGTGTCCACCTTGCCCACCGTTGGACTAGCAGATATTCCAGCGTAGGCTCCAGCTAATATGGCCTCATTTCGGAGCTATGTGCACGTCACTAGTACATCAAAATTAAAATATTATATATATATATATATATATATATATATATATATATATATATATATATATTAATTTTAATGAGTCAATTAGCTTCCGCTTTAGAGGTTGGGCCGGACTGCTCATGTGCTTTTGTTAAGCCCGATAATGATATAATCATGAAAGCCTGAGTTCGATATTGTTGGGGCCAGACCTTTTAGGTGATGTGTTTTAGAGTTGATGATGCTGGAATTTCTCAAAACCATAATAGATGCAATGTTGGTCATAGTCTATCAGGCTAGCTAGCTTGCTCTTAGGTGCTAGCATCAATTTCAAAAGGAATACTTAATAGTAGTAGGGTTGTCAATTGGTTAGGCGTAAACCAAAATCCGATTGAACAAAAAAGAACAATTTCAGGTTGGTTTGGTTTGGTTTTATTCTTAGTTCAGTTCAATTTCGGTTTGAAAAAGTACAAATCGAATCAGTTTGGTTCGGTTTACGGTTTTGGTGTTTGAGAAACCGAAACAAACCGAAAATTGAACTATATTATTATATATTTATAAACATATAATATATATACAAAAATTTCAAAACATCTTACCACACTTTTTTTGGTCAAAACTTATTGTTTTTCTTAGTAGGAACCTCTCTTTGGAAGGACTTTATTTCATATTGATGTCACTTACTAGGAGGAGATAAGTTTTTATTATGTATGTGACTGAATTTCTTTATTAATGTAAGATTATAGAAATACCATTTCTATTTTCTAGTAAACAATATTGTTCACATTTATATTATAGTAAACAATATAGTTTAAACTTAAAGATATTATAATTTTGGTTTTTCAATTTATTCACTTTTTTCGATTCGGTTTATAATTTATAGTTGAAATTCAATTTGATTCAGTTTTTCGGTTTTGATCAACATAATTCGGTTTGGTTTAGGTTTGGCACAAAAACCAAACCAAACTGATCAAATTAAACCTACTTAATACTACTTAATAGGAAAAAAAAGGTTGAACCAAGGATAATACAAGACAAAATAGAATGTAGATACTATGTAGAAGAATGCATTTCCTTTGGTGCCAAAAATCTAGTGGTTCAGTGAAACCATCGACTGAGATTTGTTTGAGGTGTGGGGTCCCTTATTGAAATGGGGCATTCGTATATCTCTGTTACAAGTTGGTCCCACTAAATGGCACAAGAAGAAATGGTCTCTACATAGAATCAAAACTTTATAATGTTTCAAAAAAGGATACATATAAGTAAAAGATGATCCCAATTGAAGCTGAAATGTACACACCCTAAACATTGGACTAACAAATCTTTCAGCGTGGAAGCTCTAATTGATGGGATCTCAACCATACCCATATATCGCGGAAAGGAAAAAAAATTTTTTTTTTTTTGGGATGATAATTGCCTGCACCCAAATTCCTACATTTCCATGCATTGAGCTTTTGTGATTGGTGCATTCAATTTAAAAAGTAATTTTCATTTTAATGAAATGATTTTTTAACATAAATGAAATAAATTTTTGACACAAAATGCACCAATCACAGTACTTACTTAGTGCGTGATTCCCGATGACAACAGATCCGATCCGATCTGATTTTCCTGGTACCAAAGCATGTGCCGAACTTTTCTTCATGAAATGGTGAACGAGGATTTTGATTGGCTGGACGGCGCATGGATTTCTGCTTAAGTTGCCCGTTGATCACAAGTTCTGATACACGACGTGTCACACCTTAATTGGCCAGATGATGTGGGGCCATGATGAAACGTAACATAAAGAGGTGCAGTAGGTGGTGGGTCCAAAATCATCTCAATTTCACCAAATTCCCTTATAGGTGTCAGTTCCACGTGCACATAAAGACGGCCAGGGGCCCAGGCTGCTGTCGGCAAGTACTAGTCGCGTACACGTGACAAGAAGATTGGGACCGCGCGAGTTCAAGAAAATCATTCTACTCGCTATTTTATTGGTTAGAAATGCTCCACCTCACCATCTGACCAATCAGATGGCGAGTTCAAGAATTTTCTTTGATTACAAGGAGAAATAAATTTTTTTTTTTGGTAACATACAACGAGAAATAAATGCACAAAGCAATGTAATCACGAGAAATAAATAATGGATAATGACAAATGACCTTTTAATAGACTTTCTTGAAATAAATGAAAAAGGAAAGAAAAGAAAAGGACAGAAAAAGCCAAACGAAGAACAGAACAAATTCCTTCTTCGTTCGAATCAGCGCTTCGTTTGATCGGCCCAGTCGATGTTCTTGGATGCCGTTACATCGTAAACATCAGTAATCACCTGGGGTTCAAAAGGATGTGGATGGATATTGTTTTTTTTTTCTTGTTCTTGGATGCGTAGTGGCTGTTGGATAAAATGACTGACCGAAGCCTTGTTGTTCAAACCACTAGGTAGTGGAGATGGTTGATTGAAGCTTGGGAGGACGTCTGGAAATAAAATAAGGCTTGTGGTTGAGTTTTGAAATCTGGGGTTCTCTTGCATTTGGGGAGATGTCGTTCTTTGTGGGCCTGGTTATCGGAATCACGCTCGGAATCGGTTTGATTGTTGCTTTTGTTCATTCAGAGAACACCAGATCGAAGCGCCGTTCCGAATTGGTAACTGGTTTCTTTCTGTTTAACTTTTCTCGTCTTTCCCTTTTCTTCTTTTGATTTTTATACGTTGATCTCTGTTGTAGGCGACGACTGTGGCAGCTTTTGCTCGGATGACTGTGCAAGATTCGAGGAAGATTCTTCCTGATGAATTTTACCCATCATGGGTTGTATTCTCTCAGCGTCAGAAGTTGAGTTTCTGTTACAATTCTGTGTTCTGATTCCTCCCTTTCTCTCTATCAATACAACTATTGTATCTTATTGTTTTCCTGGTAAATTTTTATTTTCAATCTTTCTATCTACGCCGGCATCTCTGGATACTGATGTTGTTTTTTTATGTTTTACAGTTGACTTGGCTTAACCATCAACTTACAAAGATCTGGCCTTATGTTAACGAGGTATTCATTCCTCTCCTCCCCCTTTTTGGTTATGGGGAATGGGGATTATTTGTAGAATTTGTTGTTAGAGTGGTAGTGTTTGTGAGGAGGCGTGTTTAAGTGACTTGGTGATACTAAGAGCGCGTTCTCTTTTCATCGTGGTGTTGTAGGCAGGATCTGAGCTGATAAAAAGTTCGGTGGAGCCGGTCCTTGAGCAGTACAAACCAGTGATATTATCTTCTTTAAAATTTTCAAAGTTTAATCTTGGAACTGTTGCTCCACAATTTACAGGTCAGAATAATTGATTGCATTCTGGCTTCTGGTTATCATTGTTGTCATTAATAATAATTATAATGTCTTAAAAAACAATCATGGTATTAAAATTATTGTTGTTATTGTTATTTTTATATCAGGAATTGTTGGTGTCTGATTTGGTTGATTTTCATGTTTTTATATTTGGTTGTGTTATCTTGTTAATTTCTGGTCTCATCTGGGGCAAGACAAATTGAAAGTGGGGTGTCAAGGTTGTGACAGAATATCAATAAACTTTTGCCCGTGATAAATGTGTTAGTATATAAATGAATATGATGCTGCACATCTTGTTCCCAATAATATAGGTTTTTAGTAAAAAAAAACAAAAATAAAGTTTTTTTGGCGAGGTGTGTTGCAGAAATTTCCCATGATTCAGTTAGCTTCTGTTTTTTTGGTGAATCATTGAAATTTTGGCTGCGTGATTTCGTTTCATACCATATGCAAAGTGCCCGACAGGACCGAAACTTAAATCCTTGGTGGTGTTATTGATATGTCTGCAAAAGCATTGTTTTATAAAATGAAAAAAAAAAAAAACCCCCCACTTCTAAGAACTGCTGGCAATTATTACCTTGAACTAGTAGAAATTTTTGTCAGACCCAATTTGGCCTTTGAACCTATTACTGTTAAATGTATTTTATTGGATATCTGAAATACCTATTTTGAATTTTTAACGAAGTGCTTTTGTCATCAGATTTCCCTATGAAAAGTTATGATCAATCTAGGACTACTTCATTGCAAATGAAATCTTTACATGTTCATTGAAACTTTATAACAAGTTTAACTACAATAGATTATTGTCCAACAATTTCCTTGGTGGTAAAATGATGGAGAGTTTCGCAGTGGGGAATTTTAGTTTTTGGTTGAGAAGTCTGCAAGCTCTTTTGTCTATATTTCCTTGGGCAGCTTGGGAGGAAGAAGCTTAAGATTTCTTGAGAATACCTGATCACATTTCCTAATAGAGTGAGCTAATGGATGCAGGGGAGCGCATTGACCACATTTTCTTTTAGTGCCATTTTGCTGGGGACATATGGATGTAGCTTCTACAGATGGTTGATGTTTCTTGGGTGGTGCTAGCATTTTGGAGCTTCGTTTGAGCAGTGGAGGATCAGGGGTCTATGGAGAGGGGAAGGGGGGGTGTGTGGTGTTGTATTATATGCAGGCTCCTATTTCACGCAATGGTTTTGCACATCTGGATGAG
Source organism: Buxus sempervirens (assembly GCA_947561395.2). Taxonomy (NCBI): domain Eukaryota; kingdom Viridiplantae; phylum Streptophyta; class Magnoliopsida; order Buxales; family Buxaceae; genus Buxus; species Buxus sempervirens. The sequence continues at coordinate 7,882,599 of OX387194.1, read as the reverse complement.
AGCAATCACAGGATCTTTCATGATAGATGCTCTACTAGTGAGCAGGTGTTTGAGTCTGTAATGGTGGTTGTAGCATCTCTTCGGTCAAAGTTTCTCGGAATGAGGATCTCTTAAGTGGCTAGGGAGTAGTCAATTTTGTTGCTTCTCATCACTAATTCAGCAGTTTGGAGTGACCAGTTGGAGGGAGCCGATAGAGGGTACCGCGAAGGTCAATGTTGATGGGTGCTCTTTGGGCAACCCAGGACCTTTAGGTATTGGGGGTATATTATGTGATCATCATGGGGGTATTTCTACTATTTTAAGTGACCCTGTAGGTGTTGGGGATTCTATTCAGGTGGAGCTTTTAGCCCTTCTAGTTGGACTCATGGAGGCTAAACGGTTGGGGTTTAGTGATTTAGTGGTAGGGGTGATGTAGATACTATCTTTACATGGAGGGCCAAAGGTGACATTGGGTCCTAAAGATTCTCACACTTCATCAGCAGAGCTAGAGCTCTAGCATATGAGCTACATGCCTCGTTCAGTCCTGTGCTTAGAGAGGCTAACCCCATTGCTAACCAGTTAGCCAAGTATGGGATATCTAGAATAGATTTATTCATAGGGCTCCATCTGGGGATTTTTTGGAGTTGTGTACTGATTAGGGCTATAAGGAGTTTGGGGGGTCATATTTTCTCAGTTTTATAGGTGTATATATATTTCTAGGTAATGGAGGCTTTTTACTTCAAATTTGATTTTGGTTTGGTATGTGTCTTGTGGGTTCATCCTACACCCATGTCATTCATGTATATTCCTTCTTTATTGATTTATTATATTATACTTCATTATTCATCAAAATTAAAATAAAACAACATTATTAACTAGCTACCTCAGGGTGGTTGATATGCAAGTCCTTGTTTAGGTTATTCCATTAACTGAATATTATATACAAGGATTTATTCTTGTTTTATTAAATTCATTTTAGCTCTTTTTTTTTCATTTACTTTTCCATTTCTTTGTTGCTTTACTGGTGCTTGTTTTTTCCTTTTATATCCTCCTTTTTCTCTATCAATGTCACGAAGAGAGCATTTCATTATTTTATTTATCTTTCACGCTTATTTCAATGGCAAAAACTCTTCCCCCGTTTTCCTTTTAGTAATTGAAAATGATTTTTGGTCCATGCCTAATGAGATATTGTGTTGAGAGTTTGAAAAGTTCAATATTTCGACTATTAGGAGGTTTAAATCACTGTTAATAACTTTAAAAAAAACAAAACTTAATTATATATCAATTGTTGATAGGTTTGGAAGATTAAGGTATGTGTTGATTGTCATATGTGATTAAACAATTTTCTCTATACAATCCTTTTTCGTAATATCCAAATGTCCTTAAATAAAGACATGATCAGAAATTAAAAGTAAAGGAATTTTCGAAAAATAAAAAGCAACGAGCTCATAGAGTTACGAGTTACCTCATGGCTTGATTATTTGATCAATCCAGTCGCACCAAGTTGATGCATGTACAATGTCTTGTGTTGTGTTAGATATGTGAAACAATATTACAAGAGAGGCCTTCTCTCAGCCATGGTTTTATGTACCAGTTTTGGACCCTGTTGAAAATGGTATGCACGGACTGCCATGCCAGTGAATTTTGCCAATTTAGGTGTCACTTATCATAAACGATATTTTTCCTTGTGCCAGTAGAACTACAAATGATTTCGACACCATGTTCTGTGTGCCGTAAAAAATCATTGGAATTTGGAAATACACACAACAGGCCATGTGGAACTTGAAAGTAACAAAAAGGAGAGAGATGGTTGTGAGAGAAATAGAGAGGGAGGAGAGAGAAAGAGGGGAGGAGGGGGTGTACCTGGTTTGTCACCCTCTACTTCTCCTTAAAGGTAATAAAAGAAAAAAAATAGAAGAAAGAGAGATATTGAGGAGGAATGGGGAGTGTGGTGTACCTGGTCTATTACTCTCCTCTCTTCTTTCGAGCGGTTCCATCGACTGATAATAAGGGCTTAACACACACACACACACATAATTGTAAAAAATATAAATTTTTATTTTTTTTATTTTTGGAGATATAGATAAAAGATAGTAAAAAGTTAATATTAGGGCTGTATTATTGTATTCATAATAATATAGTTAGATATAATATATACATCTATTATTAATAATATATTTTTATTCTTGTCAATAATAATATATTATTATTATTACTGTTTACACCCGCCGTAGCCCGGCGGTTGAATTGAATTTTTTGTGGCTACAAGTATCCCTCAATTTAAGAAAATGGGGTTGGTTAAGAAACCCACCACTACGTAGGAGGTTGGCCACAAGATAGGACCCTCTAAAAGAACATGGGAAGTGGGGTCCTCCACTTTCTATAAGCGTGGGTGGTTTGTGTAAAGGTGGGGTTCAACTTCCTAAGAGTGGGTAGTTGGGAGACTTAGTGATCAAACCAAACAGCTTATAAATAGGGACCTGCAGACAAGAGAAAGGGATCCCTCGATCAACACACAACTACATTAGCTATTTTGGTCTCTTCAGACCCCTTATTCGATCTTCTCAGACCACCCTACTCTCATGCTATCCTCATAGCATGAAGTAGTCTATCCTCCTGTTGCTTTCAGTCGCAACAACACATAGAGATCCCCCTTACTCCTAGACAAGGCTAAGAAGATACGCCCTTCTCCGATATGGCTAGGTACTATCTTATGATATGCCCTACTCCGACACGGTTAGGTACGATCTCGCTTACCCCTTCAAGCAAGGCTAAGGGCAGTCACGATGTGCCACCCCGGAACCATTCATCTTCAAGGCCGCCCCCGATTTCTTCTCTCTATACTACCGATCACGGCTATAGGGAAACATGCGGTAGGTACCAAGATTTTGTTGGTCTTCTTTTTACCTTTTTATTGATTCTTATCACCATCCATCCTTGAAACGGCCGTCACCCCACACGGCCCATCTATCCTTGAAAAATCCGTCATCCCACATGGCCCTTAATTGCTGCAGATTCTACATCAAACGGCCACCATCAACGTGGCCATCGTCAATATTGTAATAAAATTGGGGGAAAGAACCTTGGAGGAAAAACCCCAATCCTCTTAGCAATCGCCGGATCAGAAGTATTCCAATCTACAAGCGGCCAGGTCATATCTGAACCGCAACCCGTCTGGTTTTGTGTACGAACGGCGCCAGGGTCAAAAGTTTTTGACTCCTTCCTTGCATCAGCACAGATGCTGGCACGCCCGTGCACTCACATGTTCCGGAGCCGGGCCGGAAATGATGGCAACAATTACTCTGTTGACATTGGTGGCTTGCAAGCAAAATTTGTGTGGAATGGCACACAAGACCCTAAATAAAACAAAATCGAATCCGAAACACGAACCTTGCCAATATATTATGGCTGATACCATGAAAAAGCTAAACCTGAATGTATGTATCTATGCATATGTATTTGTTCTCTTTTGTTGAGTGTGTATGCATAAATGTACATATTTGCGTGTTTGTAATTGTTTTCCATTTTATTTCCTTCTGATTTATTTTATAGAATATGATTTAGAACATTATCATTTTTATTATGCTGAGCATGTGTGGATTCTTTGAACTTCATGAGAGCGAAAAACCTAGGGTATCTCCACTATCAGTTTTCTGGGGCTTATTAGCGTGAGAGCTTATTAGTGACTCAACCATGAGTGCTTATTGCTCGTTCCCATGGGTGAAAAATGATTAGCTTGGGAGTCATTTTTTGATGATTTTAGGCATCTATTCAGGGCCAGTTGGGCAGGGGAATGAAGTTAAGAGCAGAACTATGGGTCCTCGTAACCAGTCTGAGGGAGGCATAGGGACAGAGATAAGTGCGGCTCTTTTGCTATTGTTTCATGTCTGCTTTACATGGGCTTGCTGTTGGACATTCATCCATTTTGTCAGGTTCATTAGATATGTGGTGGAAGGCTTGAACACCTCATTCTCCCATGTGCGAAGATGAACCATATGGCATTGTGAGTAAGGGGTGAGGAATCCATTTTTTTGGTCTCCTAGAGAGCTCTTGGAGGATGATTGGGGGCATTTGAGGGTATTTTTGCGAGAATTTCGTTTATTTGTAACTGGAGCATGATCTTCTATATGTTGTTTGCTTTAGTGTTGTTAAATTTATCGTTCTCAGAGGTTGACAACATACCTATACATATAATTTGACATGATTTATCTTGACAGAATGTGGTACCTTCCTTTGAAAGAAGGAAAGGGAAAAAAAAGGGAACAGTCTCTACATGAGATTCTATCTTATTTTCAATTCAATCCAATTACAGATATAACTATGCACATCTTTCTAATGAACTTTTGTCTTGTATGGATGCAATTGTAGCAAAGGAAAAACTGTAATTTAGTTTTCTGGTATCACTTTGGGGAACACTATATGTATTTCATTGATTCCGAAGACACTTATCATAAAGCTCATACAAGTTCATGATGTTCTTTAGGAGTTTCTCTTATTGAAGATGAAGATGAAGGCATCACCATGGAGTTAGAGATGCAGTGGGATGGGAATCCAAGTATCATTCTTGATATTAAAACTAGACTTGGTGTGGGACTACCTGTACAGGTGACGCTAAAGTTGTTATGCTGAGTGGTTGAACTGGTAGATTATATATGTAGGATGGCCTACTTAGTGCTATTATTTTCCATATAGTAACATCTGTAATCTAGAAAACCTCATTCTTTTGGTTCATTATTCCGTATGATATTATGTTTTGACAATTCTTCCTTTCTTATAGACACGCAGTTATATTATGGCTGAGAATTTTGTAATTACCTATCCATTGCACATACTAAAATTACTATATTATGCTAGAAATATGCATTCTCTTACATAATGCAAATCCATATTATATATTCCTTGTTACTCATATCAGTGCTTATGAAAGCCGCAATGCATGAATTGCTATTATATCACTTGATATTTTTGGATTTGCTTTACAATGTGTTGTTGTATTTCCTTTTAGGCCCTGTTTGCCCTTGCATCAAGAAGCAATTCTTTCAAAATTGATCCTTTGAAGTGCTTTGTCTAAAAACAGATTCACATGAGAGGATAAAGGTTGCTAAATGTCTACTTAAAACAGTGGTTTTAGAACAAGAAGATAAACCATTGCAAAATAGATTTTATAAAATAGCATAGATGTGAAATAATTCTTGCAAAAATAATTTGGAGAAGCATGGGATTGATTGCTTCAATGGAATCACTGTTTTAATGAATTGATTCATTTGAAATTTGTCCTTAGCTGTGTCTTCTGTGTATATGTGGCTAAAGTGTTTCTAGGCGCAATATAATTCATTTGAAAGTGTTTCGTAGTTTCTGATTAGCAATTTAATTTGTTAACAATTAAAAATGGAAAAGAAATGTCTTTATCTTGAAGCCATATAAAATGTCACTTAGGAAGAAGTATGTGGCATCCACTGCTATTCTTTTTTTACCCAAGATTCATTAGTGAAGAACCAGTAAGAATGCAATAACATTTTTTTTTCATTTTTTTGTTTTAAATGTCTTATGTGTCAAAGTGGTTTAAACCACGAAATTTTCTTCTGTCTCTTGATAAACTGGTAACTGGATCGTTCTTTCCTATGATCATGGTTCAAAATATCGTGCCAATGTCCCGTATCGACCAATCCAAAAATGGATGCGTATCGAGATACCTATCGGATACGCATGGATACACTATAAAATGGTGGATATGCACACAAAAAGGAAGATACATAAAACAAAACCGATTTAGATAGAAAGACAAGCTAAAAATATAATAAATAAACATGTTTATCACATCATAGGCCTGTACAGAATATGTATTGGTAGGGAAGCAAATCGGCATACGCATAGATGAATAAGAACTTCAGAAAAGCTACTAAGAGATTAATAAAAGCTATTATATTCTAGATAAACTAAAAACGGATTAATGATATTTCCAAAAAATGATTAGATCTATATATTTCACTTGAAATCAGTAGATTCATGTAAAGGAATATCAAATCATATTTAAACATTAAAAAAATAATGATTTATCAAGAAAAACTTTAAAATCTGTGAAAATTATCAACCAATACAATTTATACGTTTGATTCATTGAAAGAAGTTGTTTCTTAAAAATTATTTGAGAAATCATGTCGAAAATAGATTTCGAACAATGGGATGTAAAGGTTTCTTTGAACTCCTTTTGGTTTGAGAGAAGAGGCCTTTCTTTAGAATGGCCTCTTCTGTCATTTTTTTTTATTAAGCATCGATTGTATTGAGAGTATCGACTATGTATCGAGCATATCGATTGTATCGACGGATATGATTGACTTAAGGATACATTGCTGTGTATCGTGCCATATCACACGATACAAGATATGTATCGACTGATACGGTACGATATTTAGAACTATGCCTATGATAGAAGGAGACATGCATGAAGAAAAGAAGAACTCATTCACCAAAAAGATGCAGGTGAATAAGGAAAGCTGCCTGTTGTCTAGCCATTGTACTGAGCTATATCATTCTGACTATCAAATCAACTCAAAAATGTTTTATGATTATTATTGCTGGCAAAGATACAAAAAGAAAAAAAATCACGTATATTTTTCACTTTTTTACTGGATCTGGATACACTATCTTTTTTCTAAGAATGTGATATATATCTCAAGTTCCTCCAATAGGTTGAATAGAATTATAAAAAAAATGGTATTACGTTACCATTTGAAGTTGAAAATGATAGCAAATAATTTTATACCTATATCTCTTTCCATATAATGCCAGTTCATCAATTTTCTGTTTCATGGCATTTGTGTGTGTTTCGCTCTTATACAAAAATGTACGTAAACACACAAAATAATGCTATTTCATTATTGGAATTCTTCTCTTTTCTTTTGCTGGAAAACATTTTCATCTGTTTTCCAACACATGAATATTATGTAGCCTATTTTAGGGAAAAAGGTGTGTTTATGCATATGAGTCTTTGGATATTGGATAATTAGTTTCATAATGCATTAATTTAGTGTGTTGATTTTTGAGTATTTCTGTTGGATGATTCTGATTAACTTTTTTCTTTCTTTTTCTTTTTATTTCTTTTCCTATCCAGGTTAAAGACATTGGTTTCACTGGGGTTTTCAGGTTAATTTTTAAACCACTGGTTGAAGAATTTCCTTGTTTTGGAGCTGTTTCTTATTCCTTGAGAGAAAAGGTAAAATATTTCACTTGATTCTCTCTCTCTCTTTTTCTTCTCTCTTTATCTTCCCTTGAAGGTCTCTTGGAAGCGGGGAAATCTATTTTATTGTGGTATATGTTTATAGGGAAATCCTCCCAAGTACCCAAAAATTTTAAAGCATCAAATTTGGGAAGCAGATTGCAAATAATTGGGGCCCATCATATGAAGATCTCACATATAAGAGATAAATATACCAAATATAAGCATGATTTGATTGTTTTGACCATATGATTCAAGAATATCTGTTTGAACTTCCATGGAATTATTTCCGCAATCCAAGTAAATATAATGAAATCATAGTGTTCAAAGCACCTAGGCTAGACTAGGCTTTAGAATTGTTACCTGGTTGCTTGCTTTTGTGTATGTGACTTGAATTAAGTTAATATTATGATACGGGCCATACTGTACACTCAGCCGTGTACAGTATTAAGGAAGGAACCCCATCATCCGTGGACGTAGGCATTCTTGCCAAATCACGTAAATCTTGTCTCTTGTTTACTCTGCTTTCTGTTTCGTTTGTTGTTGTTGTTTGATTTCTAACACTTGCCTTGGTGACAAAATATATAATTACATCGTTAGTGATCAACATCTTATAAATTGTTTAGGTTATTAGAAATCGTTTACAATAATCACATATATGGTAATATAGATAATGACAGCAATAGACAAATATAATTATATATTTCATTAATTATACTACGAATAAATTAAATAAATTTATATTTGGTACTAATTAGAACTACACAATATACAGTTATATAGTTTCACATATTTGAAATTAGCTCACAACCTAATACTATTTCATTAAAAATAAGTTGCAACTCTTGTGAGTAATAACTTGTAAATTCATATGTTATCAAAATTTAACATACAATGATGTTAGCATTAGTAAGTTACTTGTATTTTTATTATTGCATATAATTGTTAATGATATTTCATATTGTACAATTCTAATTATGATAAATATATATGAGATTAATATGTTAATTAAGTAGTTAGTATAATAATGTTCGGTTGTTGAAATCCCACCAGGAATAGGTGCTTGATCAGCCTTGCCTAGTAGTTGCCTTTTAGCATAGAAAATGCCTAAAATCCCTGCTTTGGGAAGACCATTCTAGCTAGCCTTGGCTAATATTGCCCAAGCCTTGAAAGAGAAAATGCCTACTTGCCTAGGCTCTCAAGCGAGCATCTTTAGCAATGAACAATATGAAGTGGCTAAAATATCCAATCAAACTGATTTTTGTATTATTAATCTTTTAAGCAGTATTTGAACGCTGATCCTTTGTAACTGCAAGCTATATTTGTCATTTGTACAAACTTTGATGCATAGGGGTTCAAGTATTCAGATTCTATGTAATGCCATCTTTATATGCATGTGCTGCATATATACTTACAATATGCATATATACATGTATAATTTATGAAAGCATGCAGATCCTTCTCTCTCTCTCTCTCTCTCTCTGTATGTGTATGTGTATGTGTATCTATATGTATTAAAAGTACATGCATGTATTGGGGTGTGTTTTTATGTATAAATATATGTACTCACAAATATATCTGATATGACTGAAGTCCTTATTTTTTGCTTGCAGAAAAAGCTGGATTTTAAACTCAAAATTATTGGTGGTGATATTTCATCAATTCCAGGGATTTCTGATGCTATTGAGGTTATAGCAAATTCGTACTTTATTTTCTCTTGCATGCATCTATAACCAATCCATTGTCATGACAAACTATTTTATGTGTCGGATGATGAAATGCGTACTTAGATTGTAAATGGAATAATCAGGTATTTTGTTTTCTCAAGCCTTTGGGACTCGAATTTTTATTGGTCCCACCACTTTGATTTCCCGTGCAAAGTGTCAATTCAGCTGGGTTATCCTAACCATGTAGATTGCTGTCAGCATTAACAAAGCACTATATGCTACTTGTGGCCTGCAATATGAATTCTGTTACTCTACATCAATTTTGCAAAAAATCATATATATTTCTTGATACGAATTCTATATACTTATGGTTGCTGGCATATTAAATGAGGTGCATTTGCTGGTAGCAAGATGCTATATGATGGTTATGCGATTTGTTATTTTAAATTTTATTTGTTGATAGATCTGCGATTTATAAGATTTATGACATACAGGACTAATCATATGGCATATTTGTTTATACAGGAAACAATACGGGATGCTATTGAAGATTCTTTGATATGGCCAGTCAGGAAGATTGTTCCCATTTTACCCGGGGATTATAGGTATGCTAATTTTCTTTTGTAATGAATCTATCCTCTCTCATCCCTTCATATTCCAAACATTGAAACTGGTACCTTCTAAAAGAACCGAATATCAAGAGGTCTTTCCTGACCAAGGTGTGCGGTGCCATTTTTTATGCCATTTCGCTCAAGTCCCACCATGCCATTTCGCCGGCACCTTACTCGTGCTGCTTCAAATTCCTTTCCATTGTGCCGAAAAAGTTCTAAAATTTTAAAAAATTCCAAAAATATAACAAAAGCCAATTATACTTGTAAAGGGATAATATACATTCAGTCAAACAATTCTTGATAATTAGAAAATATTTATACTTTTCTAAAATAGTTAAGAACGAATATCATTTTACTGTTTCACATAAATATTTTTTCAAAAAATACCTTTAAAAGGCTTGTAAACCGCTTATAACAAATTATGGTTACAAAAGGTTTATAAGTCTTTTAAGGGCATTGTTGGACAAATTTCTTTGTGAAGGACACTTGTCCTCAATTATTTTAAAAGTGTTAATATATCCTAATTATTGAGAATTGGGTGACTGAATCAGAAATATTTTTAAAAAATAATCACTTAAAAGTTAAAACCCATTTTCACAAAACAGTAATAAACGTGTAGCTAAAAGAAGGTGTGAAATGTTATAATTAAAGGCTTTTAATAAACAATAATGTTAGATTCATCCTGCCTCGACTGTCTTTCTCTACAAAAATTTAGAAGGAAACTCATGCTTCACCTATCCCTTTACAAGTATAATTTGATGTTGTGGAAGTTTCCAAGGAGAGTGCTAAAATTTCTATAACATTACATCTTCAATTTTTTATTTGAGAGATTTTTTTCTAGCTAATAGATGTAACCTCACAGCCAGCATACCAGTTATATTGCTTGTAAACTATATATGTTGAATTGTTAATGAATCTTACTTTAGATCTTCAAAAATAAAACATAAAAAAATAAAATAGAAGGAAGAGCTAAAAAGGAAAATAAAAACTGATTTGACCAGGTTTTCACCACCATCTGTATTTCTCCTTTTTGTTTAATATTTTTTCCTTAACTCAGCCAGTATTACAGTGGAGCACGTGCCCCACCTACTAGTATATATATATTGTGGATCAGGTTAGGTGTATATATACTTATACTAACCATTTTCTATTATTGAGTAATAACTTATGGTTAAATGATATGGATTGTTTATTTTGGAATGCTTGTCATTGCGGATCAGGTTAGGTTTATATATATACTTGAGACTGGTTCAGACTTGAGAATAAACCTGAATGCTTGAAAGGGTCTTAATGAACAAAGAGGTTCATTTGATCTTGATTTTCATATTTTTCTTTTAGCCTAAACAAACAAAGCTATATAACCTTCATTTAATCCGTGCTACCTCAACCCAACCTGAGTCAACCTGACTTTGGTTCAACTCGAGTTGGGATAGGATTATTAAGTGAGGAATTTCGGATGTGATTGCAGTTGGCATAAGCGGCTGATAGTAAGGTTGAATCACTGTATGGTCTTTCCATCCTATGTTTTGGGCTTAAGCTGTCATCAATCCAGTTCAACATAACCAAGTATAACCTAGTTGGTTTTATCATAATGGTTCATTTTCTCTTGCAAATGTGCCATTTGTACATGCCAGACAATTGCTTGTCTTATGATGGATGCTCTTGATGTTCATAGTAAGGTTGAATCACTGTATTGTCTTTCCATCCTATGTTTTGGGCTTAAGCTGTCATCAATCCAGTCCAACATAACCGAGTATAACCTAGTTGGTTTTATCATAATGGTTCATTTTCTCTGCAAATGTGCCATTTGTACATGCCAGACAATTGCTTGTCTTATGATGGATGCTCTTGATGTTCATAGTAAGGTTGAATCACTGTATTGTCTTTCCATCCTATGTTTTGGGCTTAAGCTGTCATCAATCCAGTCCAACATAACCGAGTATAACCTAGTTGGTTTTATCATAATGGTTCATTTTCTCTGCAAAAGTGCCATTTGTACATGCTAGACGATTGTTTGTCTTATGATGGATGCTCTTGATGTTCATATGAAAAATGCCAGTATCATATATCTAGTTGTTTGGTCACTTCTCTCACTCGTGGCCTTGTTGTTTTTCAGTGACCTAGAATTGAAGCCGGTTGGGACATTAGAGGTCAAGCTTGTTCAAGCCAAGGACTTAACAAATAAGGATATTATTGGAAAATCTGATCCTTTTGCTGTATTATACATACGTCCACTGCGTGACAGAATGAAAACTAGTAAAACGATTGTAAGGCAACCTACATTCATTTTTTTTATTAATCTCTGTTTTTTCTTATTTTGCCTTGGTTGAAAACAACAGTGTATTTCCTTCAGAACAATCAGTTGAGCCCAATCTGGAATGAGCATTTTGAATTTATAGTGGAAGATGCATCTACTCAACACTTGGTAGTAAAAGTTTATGATGATGAAGGGGTTCAATCATCTGAACTCATTGGATGTGCTCAAGTGAAACTAAAGGACCTTGAGCCGGGTAAAGTGAAGGATATTTGGTTAAAACTGGTTAAAGATTTGGAGATCCAAAGGGATAATAAAAACAGAGGTCAGGTGAGTACATGGATGGCTCCTTTCTTCTTCTATACATTTCATAATTTTTCTTTTCTGTTTCTTTTTTCTTCTTGTTGCTTAGAATTTGTTCTTGGTAATAAAGCACACACACATATATAGTTTTAGAAACTTTGACAAGCAGAAGTGGTAGAACAGGTTCATGTTCAGACCCCAACTAGAAGGGACAAGGCATTTTATTCTTGTCATGTTATAAAAGTAGTTGTTTTTAGAATTTTTGACTCCTTGAAATTGAGGTTCAGGATTAATGTTTCCAATACCAACCAATTGGGATAAGGCGTTGTTGCTGCTGTCAGGACTTGACACATAACAAGAAGTTAACTATGGCTTAATGTATACTGAGATAGATAAAATCTTGTTGATTTAAGCATGTTAAAAGTAGAAAATATTAAAAGTAGCAAGGAAATTAAAAATCAAATGAAATATGGAATAAAAGCTCATTGCTGTTTCTGTTGGTAAAGCATGAATAAAGAAAGATTATGAAAGCATTCATTTTGTACCATGGTTGCCAGTAGGGCTGTCAATGGGTCGGATAAAGATCCGAATCCGATCCGAATTCGACCCGATTATCCGAATATGGATCTTAGCTCTAGATCCGATTACCCGAATAAGATCCGATTATCTGAATCCGATTATATTCGGATTCGAATATGGTATTGCACATATTCGACCCGATAAAGATCCGACCGTTTATTTTGTATATATGTTATGTTTTTTTAGGTCTTTTTATATATAAGTATAGAAGGAATGAAGGTTTCATATAATATTTATTGATTTAAAATCATAATATAAGACAAATTTAAATTAATACATCCTTATTTAATCCACTAACTTAAGGTTTATAATATCTTAATCTTTTTCCATATATAATGTAATCGGATTCGGATATCAGATAATCGGTCGGATTCGAATTCGGATCGAATTCGGTATTTGATACAAAAGATCCGTCGGATAATCGGGTCGAATTCGGATATCGGATTTTCTTATCGGATCGAATTCGGATCTTAGTAGATCCGTACCGTATTCGACCCGTTTACAGCCCTAGTTGCCAGCCATTTTTTTTTGGCCAGTGGAATGAAACAATTACAGGGCAGTAAGAAGTTTGTATTATGAAAAAATCTCAATCCCTGAGCCAAATCCTGAATATGATGTAAAGGCTTTAAGGTTACAATAATGTGCAAGTGAAGTGCCCTATGTATGTCTATCACAGGGTTGAGGTTACTTAAAATATTGCTATCATAATAAAGCTTAAGTATTAACAGGAAATCAGCAATTATGGTCAAAAAATCACCTTTGTTCCTCTTTACTTCAACCATTTATGGAATCACTCTGATGCAAGCCATGGCCAACAAGGAAGCCAAATACCCTTGAACCTGGTTGTCCAGAACTTGATACGAGAACAGAGACCTTGGACCTGAGTGGTGCAGGATTGGCTTCCAAAAATGGTGAAGCTGCAAATGCTTACAAGCCAATGGGGGGGAAAGTATAACCAAGATTCACTCTACCAGTTGTCAGCAGAATTGCTTAATGCTGATAGGAGGAATTGCTCAACTCCTAAGGAGAATGGTTCAAAATACATGTCAAGGTAGGGTTTTGGTCTGTCAAAAAATAGCTATGTGTTGCTATGCTAAAAAATGCCGAATAAAGCCATGGAACACATCGGAAACATATAGAAGCTTAAATGAACACTCATTTTAATGTGAAAAAAAATTACAGATCACAGATCTGCTCATGTAGTATAGATAAATGGGGAAAAAATGGATATCCACCAAGTTGTATGATAACTTTAACAAAAACTTGATGAAATGTAAAGGAAAGCTACAATATAACACATTTAAACTGAAAAACATAAAGAAAAGCAGTTATTTCTGTCAAATACATTAATTACTTGTAAGCAACAAGATATGTCAATTTCAAGACATACAACTACAGTGCTTAAATATGTTCATAATAGGCACCATATCAACAAAAATTGTTTAACCCTAAGCATCAAAAATAAAATTAACGTGCATGAATTAATTATTCAGATTAAAAATACTAGATTTAATAAAAAAAAATTCAAAATTTTTAAAATTATTTTTGAAAAAAGTGAAAAGAAAGATTTAATTTAGGGTGGAAAAAATATAATTAATAATGAAATTGGCAGATCAGCGTAGGATTGACTAATCAAACTGAAAGACAAATATTCATTTGTAAAATCCAATTTGTATTTTAAACTATTTTATAACAAAAACAAATATTGTTAACCATTTTCTCCAAAAAAATTCAATGAATCTATGGAGTTGATAGATCAACCCTTTAAATAAAGTAAGTCAAAAAAAATTCTTAAAATGTTGTAGTCAAATTTTATGGAGTTGATAGATCAAACCCTTCAAAATTTTTTTGGAAGTAGTTAAATCAAATATTGTAAATGTCATGAAATATAACCATATAAATCCAAGGATTGCCTGCAATCCATATATTTTGGTCTTTCAAGTCTTAAAGAATTTTTTTAAAAGTCAAATTGTAGAATTTGTGTTAATAAAATCAAACTATGTATAACATAAAAAAAACCTAAGATGATCAGAATCGAAGCAAGCTTTTTTTGACTTACCATTATCCTTTCTTTGAGTCAATCTGCAGGGTAGTTATCGATTTGTGGATAAACTGACCAATTTTATTCCCTCTATTTGTACCCTATCAACCTAGAAGTCACTAAAGAAAAGGATTGACCACAGTGGTTCAACAGACTTGCCCATTATGCTTAAATTTAATCTCCTTAGCTTCCTCTCAAAAAATCTCAGTGTTATTATCATAGAATGCTGATGGCATGTTGGTAAATAAATCTTATATATATTTATTTTTATTTTCAATTTATGTATTTAAGTGTGGCACTAAAGATCTTTTAAATAATATTTGGTTCCTTTCGTTTCTGTTGAAACCTTCTGCTTTCAAATTCTTTTATCTTTAGATTTTTTAAGTTTTTTATGATGTTGCTATCCTTTTCTTAATTTTTTTTTCTGTTATGCTTATTTTCTGATACTTCCAATTACCCATGCCTTGTTCTTTCTGGATTTAGGTGCAACTGGAGCTTTTGTACTGTCCATTTGGCATGGAGAATGGGTTTACTAACCCTTTTGCCCCCAAGTTTTCAATGACTTCATTGGAGAAGGCCCTTAAGAGTGGGTCAGATGGGATAGATGGAAAACCTAACACAAATAAGAAAAGGGAAGTCATTGTAAGAGGAGTACTTTCTGTGACAGTGATATCTGGTGAAGATTTGCCAGTAGTAGATCTGATGGGAAAGGCTGACCCCTACGTTGTGCTTTATATGAAGAAAACAGAAGCAAAAAACAAAACTAGGGTAACATTCCAACTGTCCCGGAACAAGAATTTGCTCAGTTTTTTGGGTGCATTGTGCGTGCATATATGGACCTATAAACAGAAGCTATCAACTTAATGTTCCTGATATTCTGCATGTGCATCTTGTGTGCTAATTCTCTTTCAGAATTCAGATTGCAGAAACATACATCTTTAGCATTCGGATTCTCAATTTTCTTGATTCTAAAAAGTGTGATGCCTTCTCAGGTTGTGAACGAGAATCTTAATCCAGTATGGAATCAAACTTTTGACTTCGTAGTTGAAGATGGTTTACATGATATGCTGATCTTGGAAGTCTGGGACCATGATACATTTGGAAAGGTAATATTGCATGCTAGACCTTATCAATCCTACACTTTCATGAATTAACTGTTTTTCAATGGTGGATTATGAATTCAACACAGATCCAAGAATTTTGTATCACTGGATAACAATGTTGTTTTAGTTTCATGTTTAACACTTGGTCAGCTCAGCTTTTCTTCATCTGTACCTATTTTAACAGTCATATTTGATCATGCAGGATTATATGGGGAGATGCATCATGACTCTTACTAGGGTCATACTAGAAGGGGAATACAAGGACAGTGTCCCCCTTGATGGTGCTAAATCAGGAAAGCTGAATTTTCATCTCAGATGGATGCCACAACCAATATACCGTGATTCCTGAAAAATTGAAGGCCAAAATGACAAGAAGGGATTTTCTTTTTCCTTTTTATAGCTGAATTTGGGTTCTCCCTGATACGGTGTAGAGATGTTCAACAGTTCAAGTTTAATGTGCAGGCTCAAATAAATGGAATAATGTTCTCAGGTTAGTCCTTATATCTGTTATTTGAAACTAGAGGCATATTTGAAGAGAAAGACACCTTAGTGCAAAATTGTTTCAGTAGTACTCGAAGATTACCTCAAACCTCAATTGTTTTAGACAGAAGAAGAAACTGAGACTGTAAAAAGTAAGAACAAAAAAGGAAGGGAGAAAATGTTGCTTGAGATTGTTTGATGTTCAGAATTACATAGTGTCGAAAGTGCGTCTTAATGAGACTTCCAAAAATATATTTTTCGATGCAGTTCTCTTATTTGACTACTCATTTTATTTTTGCTACCATCTTTATGTTATGTTTATTAAATTGAAGAGTTTCCTTGAGCAACTTGTTAGGATGTAAACAACTAAAACATACCATCAAGCTTAGGATTTGGGAATTGTGGCTAAATACACAAGAAAAAGCGAGGGGTAGCATTCTTTCTCAAAATTGTGTAGCAAATTTATCTGCAAAAAGAAATCACTTGAGCTTTGGGATTCATGAGAAGCATAGTCTTCATTCTTAAAAAGAGTCCAGGTACTGGGAGTATGACTATGAGATACAGAACTATTTTAATTTCCAGTTCAGAAAAAAATAAAAAACAGTGGAAGACTAAACTTAGGGTCAGCATCAAGAATTATAGGCTATATCAAAAGATCTAAGAAGGTGAGAGGAAAAACAAATAGAACATCAATGGAGTCAAAAAAGGATCGATTTGGATACCCATAAGTCGACTGAAGATACAATTTCTAATAGATTTGGCATGGAGGAACAGGATTCATGTTGTTGAATCCATTTATTTGGTGAAGTTGCAGTGGCAATAATTGAAATTGGTTAAATCCATTTATTTGGTGAAGTTGCTGGTGGGTTTAGTTGCTAATAATCTAGTAGTTTATGGTACCATAGACCCCACATGTAGAACCTGAATATTCAATTTCTAAATCCTAGTATGGTTTGGTTTTCAGAATCACACCTACTTTTAATCATTTTGCATGGGGCTATTTGGATTGATAACACACGCTCTTGCACTTACAAAATAATGAAAATGATGGATGGACTTAGGATACCAGACAAAGTGCAGGGCAAATGAACTTTTAAGTTCTGAGCAAAAATTTTGATGGCCGACAGCAAAATCATGGTTTCTTCCATTAACGCTATTGATTCAAGAAGAGGCTCCACCGGTTGTTTAAAAGATGAGTAGAACAAAGGATGAGCAAATGTTAAGGAAACAGCTCCACACGTTTGAAATTAATCTTTAGTAATATTTATTTTGGCCAGGTCTTATACTATCCCCATCTCATGTTATGACAAAACACAGAACTCAATTTTAAAAAGGTTAGAGACGTTCACTATCACACCCAACAAACCTTTTGGCTTCGTTTGGATGACAAGAAACTGCGTTGTTTCTTGTTTATCACGACGCAGTCTCTTTCAGTTTGAGGAAAAATAACTATGTTTTTCATTCAACAATTTCTTAGATTCTTAGAACTGAAATTTTTTTTTCCCTTTGTCTGGTGTTGAAATGCTGTATGCATGCAGAAATCCTTCATTTTTTTTTCTGATTTCGGAGGATATATACTATTACTATTATCTATACTATTAGTAAAGCCAACTGGAGGAATATTTCCCAAATTTTTGCTGTCTTTTTTTTTTCCCCAAAGATTGTCCTTTAGAACCAAAAAAAATCCCAAACTATAACTACTTCTACTTTCAAATTTAAATCCCACCCCTACTTCTATGCTGCAGTTATTGGGTTCAAGGCATGCCATATGCACGTGCCACCACTAGTAGATATAACGCGAGGCATCCCCTTAAGAATTTTGCCAACCATTATGCGCAAGTTTTCAAAGCACTCCTTACACATTATTTTGAAGATTCATTAATAAAATGGTACAATAATCAAAACTACCTCAATTTTATAATAACTTAATAATCAGTTGCACAAGTGTTCCTCCCCTTTTACCTCTTTCTTCATATGTGTAATATTGCGCATGCACCCGGCTAGTTGGTTAATTTAATTTAAGCAAACTCTGAAAAATATTCCTTAGAATTCAAACCGGCCTTTGTTGGTGGATTCTAACCAATCTTTTTGTTGGTAAGAAATTATCCCTTGAAAAGTCACCTTTATGTAATTTATAACTACCAACTTAAATGATTCTAGTCTTACCCAATGACTATTCTTTTAAAAAATAAGACTACTTAAAGGGATCTAGCATGAACTGCCTTTTACATGAAGTAGTGCACGTGCATTTTCTAGTCTATAAACTCTATAATATATATGACGCGAGGATTTGTGTCAACTAAGTGCAAGACTTTCAAATACACCATCATGAAGATACATTAATAAAACGGTACAATGGTAAAAAAATACCTCAATTTTTTGCGAGGACGGGTGATCATTGTCCTCATGTAGTAGAAGGTGATTGTGTGAACAGGCCCAATGGTTGCAGAGGATCGAATTATTTTATCAGAAAAATTGTAGGGATCAAATCAAAGATTGAAATCTTCTGTGTTGTTTGCCTGAATTGTCCCCGACTTTGGCCATGAGATGCTGCCATGTGGAGCGTCTCATGGCCCATGTTTTTTCATGTGGACCCCATTTGAAACACTTATAACAATCAAAAATCACTGACCGTTATATGCTGTCATGTGGAGCATCTAACGGTCACATCAGGGAACAATTCTGGCAAACAACACAAAAGATTTCATTCCATCAAATTATTCAATTGGTAATGGAGGGTCCCAACAAAATCCTGGGTCCCACCCGGTCTCTTTTCTTCAATTCTTGCCACTAAACAAATCCTAATAACACCAAACACAAGGCGATTTGAAGGCGATTTTGGTGGTTGATTTTGGGTCGGTTTTCTTTTGATTTTTGTCGGTATTCGTTTGGATTGGCGTAAGGCTCGAGGTGCGAAAATCTGGCGGTTGCTAAGATACGGCGGATTTCCTCTACTGACTTCTGGTATTCTACCTCGGGGAGTCGGTTTGGTTTTCTACTCCGGTTTCTTTCTTGCAGCTGGTTTTCGCCTTCTGGAGCTTTTGGTTTACCTTTCCTCTTCGTCTACCTCTCAAATCTTTCACTCGATCCATGCTAACCATTGCAGACCTTCTATAGTCGCCTTTTATCACTTTATCACTTCCTTCTCTTTCCTGCTGTATCTTCTTTCGTTCCATTCTTCCTTCCTGTTTGCGTTCGTTGATTTATCCCACTTCCAAACTTGTTAACAGTTTGTCACAGTTGCTAGGGGTTTTTCTGCTCTCCTTGCCCCTATCGCTTCTGTCTTCGATGTTCTGGTTCTCGTCGCTCTTGCATCCCCCCCTTTCGTTATGAACTAACTTCGTTGCTTCCCTGTGAGAGGAGCCTGGTTTTGTTTCTTTCTGCCGTGATGGAGGATATATCAGATAAGTTCCAACAGTTATTACTGCCAAATAGACTCACAAAGGTTTTCAAACTCCTTGACTCAGAAAGATCTCGTCTCATAGACAAATGGAGTTTTCTGCTCCTTCTAAGCATTCCTGGTTCGGCCCCTTCTTTGAATGCTGTCCGGAATTTCTTAGATAGAGCTTGGAAAAATATCAAGGTGTTATCCTTGTCGCAGATTGGTCCGTCTCGATTCATGGTTGCGCTATCTTCGCAGGAAGAGTTGGAACAGGTTTTGCTTTCCCAGCCTTGGTTTATAAATGGGGCGTTGGTTATTATGGCCCAGCTCTCATCCGCTGAAGAAGCAGAGTGTTTTGCGTTCAAGACTTTTACCATCTGGATTCAACTGCTTTACCTACCCAGGGCTTTGTTAGATGAACAATTCTTGTATCGGTTCGGAGAGGATTTTGGTAAACCACTCGAGGTGGAGCTCCCTCAGTCTTCAGAATCTACATGTGCTTGCATCCGTATGGAACTTTCCTTGGATTGTGCCTTACCTGCTGGTATCTTTGTTGAATCTATAGATTCAACTCAGGTTTGGGTGTGTTTTGCTTATGAAGGAATTCCCACTTTTTGTTTTGGTTGTGGTCTTTTGGGTCATTCTATTACGTCTTGTGCTAATCCTATGCTTGCCAGCAATTCATCCAGTTCTACAGACGGTGACCCCAAGTACACGCCGGAAAATACCACCGCTTGCCGAAGACGAAGGAACTCACTGATGAAGAAAGACAGTGAAGCAGCTCAAACTCCCAGTTCGGGTCGGGCCGGGTTTGGTTCGGATCCCCCTGTTGCGCATTCCAGACTTCATCAATACTGAACATCATCCACCTTGCCTAGTGGACTGAGCCCAAGATCCGACGCTGGCTCTTCTGTTGGTTTATTTCATTCGGCTTCTCAAGACCACGGCCCATTCTCGTTTTCTGCTGCTGCCCACCTCAAGCAAGCCCATCCGAACACTTCTTTTAACCTCCTCCTTACCGATTTCTTTAAAAACCCAGCCCATGATCAAGCCATATCAAACCCTTTTAAGTTCTCGGCCTCCCCCCATTTGACCATTTCTGAGCATACTGATTCCATGTTGCACTCTTCTCCAACCAGAACCAAACGGCCTCGTCGGAAACCTCTACTGATAAAATCTATGGCAGCAAGGGACGACACTCCAGGGCATCCTTCTCGCAAGGACGACGCTCCTACCTCTAAGAAGCGGAAATCTTCCTCCTCTGTCTCTGCTGATGTTCATTCTGAACCACCTGCTGGGTGCTCCTCTTCGAGCACTTAATCATGAAGCTTCTCTTTTGGAACTGTCATGGCCTTGGTCAGGCCGTGACTCAACAGCACTTGCGCGACCAAGCTTTTGCTCACAGACCGGACTTGATCCTCCTATCTGAAACTTTTGCTAAAAGTAGAACTATTACCAAAGTTGTTACTTCTTTAGGATATGCTAATCACTTTGCTATTCCTTCTTATAATCGTAAAGAAGGATTTTGTGTGCTTTGGAAAAAGGATTTTGATATTTCTGTTATGTATCAATTTGAATGGATGATCATCTTACAGGTTTCCTTTAAAGGTACTTCATGGATTCTGTTGTTTGTACATGCAGATTCCCACATTTCTAAACAAAATGATCAGTGGTCAAACATCATTAACTTGATTGCTACCTTCTCCCTCCCCTGGATTTTATTGGGTGATTTCAATGCAATGTTACACCCTTCTGAGAAACGCGGAGGAAGCCAGCTGATACACACCCAGGTGCAAAATTTCAGAAGGCTCATAAATTCGTGTTCACTGGTGGAGCTACCTTCAAAAGGACCACAGTTCACTTGGACAAACAGCCAGCAAGGACTCCGTCGTATCTCGGAGAAATTGGATCGAGTCTTCGTGTCTACTGACCTCCTGGACCTCTTTCCTAACCCGGATGTATTCACTCAGCCCATAATTGCATCGGATCATTGCCCGCTTGTTCTCAATCTTCTCCATTCTAGGAAAGGCAAATCTCGACCATTCCGGTTCGAGGCGTTCTGGATCCAGGAGGATTCCTGTTTAAACGTCATTCACAACTCTTGGAATGATATGCCACGGTTGGACTCAGTTCAACAGAAGCTGCGTAAACTCAGTTATCAGCTCAAAATATGGAACCGAGAGGAGGTTGGAAACATTCATCAGAAGAAACTGGAGCTAAGAGTCAAGATAGCGGATATCCAAGAGGTGATAGATAGTCAGTCATCTGCTTCTCTTTTCCTCGAGGAACAACACTTGCTGCACCAATATGCAAAGATCCTGCGACAGCAGGAGACATTCTGGGCGCAGAGGTCAAGGGTGAATTGGCTGAAGGAAGGGGATCAGAACACATCGTTCTTCCACAGAACCACAATGATCCGAAGACAAAAGAACATCATACTTTCTCTAAAAGATGAAGCAGGAAATGAAGTAACATCCACACAGCAAATAGAAAAGATGTTCTTGTCTCACTTCCAACTACAATACAAGGCACAACATAATTGGAGTAATTTTGAATTGCCGGGGTTGATTCCAAAAAAAGTTACCATGGCTCAAAGCAATCTTCTAGAAGAGGTTCCTACACCTCTTGAGATTTGGAACGTGGTTACGTCTCTCGGCCCACTTAAAGCCCCGGGACCTGACGGATTCCAAGGTATCTTCTACACTACCTATTGGAACATTATAGGGGCTGAGGTAGTCTCCACTGTTCAGGATTTCTTCAAGTACGGATGTCTACCTTCTGGGATTAATCACACTTTTATTGCTTTAATTCCTAAATCCCTTCATCCTCGTTCGGTTAACTACTTCCGTCCTATAGGCCTCTGCAATTTTTTGTATAAAATCATCTACAAAATCCTTGTTGATAAAATCCAGCCTCTTCTGCAGGACATTATCTCTCCTTACCAAACTGCCTTTGTGCCAAATCGGTCAATTAGAGATAACATCCTTGACAATCATGAAATTGCCCACTGTTTTAGAAAAAAATCAAAAAAAAACTTAAAATATAATCATATCAGAAAATCAAAAAAACCTAGCAATAAACAGAAAAATACTTCTGGTCGTAATGGTCTCTTTGCTCTTAAGCTTGACTTTTCAAAAGCCTACGATAGGTTGAGTTGGTCCTTCCTTGAAGTAGTGCTCCAAAGTCATGGATTTCAACCTAAAGTGTGGCTCTCATTATGGAATGTGTTAAATCTGTTTCTTATAGTATACTTATTAATGGAAAACCTGTGGGTCATTTTAATGCTGAATGTGGTCTTCGTCAAGGAGATCCTTTGTCCCCATATTTGTTTATTATATGTCAGCAAGTGTTATCTTTGGCTATCACTCGTGCAGAAATGGACAATAGAGTTAGAGGTGTTTGCATCAGGAAAGGGAGTATAGCTGTGTCTCATTTAATGTATGCTGATGACGTTTATATATATGGTCATGTGTCTGCTCGTGAAGTGCATGTTACTGCTAGGATTCTTCATCGATACTGCCTTGAAGCTGGTCAGGCGATCAATTATGGAAAATCCTCCCTTCATTTCAGTCATAACACTTGCACTGTGGACAAGTCTAACACTATCCAAATATTTGGGATACATGGTCAGTATACCCACGGTAAGTATCTTGGCTTGCCTGTGTGGAGCAAAAAGCCGAAAGCTTCTGATTGTAAGGAATTATTGGATAAGATGGCCTCCAAACTAAATGGATGGAAAGCACACTTGCTTTCACAAATGGTCCGTGTTATACTAATTCAATCGGTTTTATGTGCTCAACCTACTCATTACATGAACTGTTTTTTGCTACCTCATGAGGTGCTAAACAAGATGGACAAGATGGCCAGGCAATTCTTTTGGACTAAGAGGAATGATACCCAAGCTCTACACTCAATATGTTGGGAACGCATCACAACACCATGGAGAAGTGGCGGCCTTAACATTAAAAGACTTCCATGCATGAACAAGGCTTTAATCCTCAAATCAGCCTGGCATCTCACTACAAACCACCAAGGTATTTGGTCAAGACTCATGACAAGTGCATACTTTCCTAACTCGACTTTTCTCAATTCAGGTTTTGGCAGGCAGCATTCGTACGGTTGGAATCAGCTACACCACATGGCAAAATGGATAACTAAGGGGAGCACTTGATTGATAGCTAATGGGCAAGACATTAGCATTCTAAAGGATCAATGGATTCATGGAAGACCAGGAACCTTACAATTGGATCACAACACTTCTCAATTTAATCTCAATACAGTTCAGCAACTCATATGCCCAAGAACCAATACTTGGAATACAGCTTTGCTTCATAGATTCTGGAACGCCGAAAATGTTAAAGCCATTACAAATACCCCAATATTCTCTGCTCTTGGTAATGACGAAAGGCATTGGAGCTCCACGGCTACTGGAAGGTTTAGTGTCGCGTCTGGATATCGGTTAATTTTGGGTCACCAACTTCAAGATACTCATCCCATATGGCTCAAAATATGGCACTTAGACTGCCCTGGTCGTATCAAGCTTTTTATGTGGAAATGTTTACATAATGGTCTCCCAACCGCTGTGTTTTTAAAAAATAGGAACATTAATGTTGATACTTCTTGTTGCTTTTGTGCAGACTCTCAAGAAACTAATGAACACTTGTGGCTCACTTGCCCCTTCTCTCGAGCAATCTGGTTTAAGATGTTGGGAGGCACAGCTCAAGAAAAAGGGCCTCAACACTCGTTCTTTCATTGGTTTGTTAACTTAGTTTCTATGAAAGATCTTCCTATCAATTTTGACTCCAAATCTTTTCTTGCAGGAATTGCAAACTTTGGTTGGATTATCTGGACACATCGAGTTGCCATTAAGATGGAAGCCAAGTCTCCCTCAATTGAAGCCGCATGTGCCATGTTACATCGACTTCAGGAGGATTCCAGATATCTTATCTCTCGGTCTGTTTCCAGCGATAAAACCAGAATTTATTCGGATATTAGCTGGCAGAAACCACCCTCAGCATTTATCAAACTGAATTTTGATGGTGCTTGGAGATCATCCACGAACAAGGCTACTGTTGGAGGAGTCCTCCGGAATTCTGTGGGTAAATTTTTGGCAGGCTTTGCATCTGAAGTTCACACCACATCAGCAATTGAAGCTGAAGCTCATGCGGCCTTGGAAGGCATTCGTCTGGCTGTTGCTACAGGAGTTACCAATCTTGTTGTTGAGGGAGATTCACAGGTCATCATTGAACTTTTACAAGCTACTTCTCCCAACTATCCTTGGCGCATCAAAGGCCTTATGTTAGAAATTAAACTCCTTTGTCAATCCTTCTCATCTGTCACGTTCCGTCACTGCTTCAGAGAAGGGAATGCAGCTGCTGACTCTTTTGCCAACTTTGCTTTGGATTATTTTTCTTGTATTTGGTTCTCATCCCTACCCCCTTCCCTTTCCCTTGTATTATTATCCGACACCTTGGGACGTTCTGTTCCAAGGCTTGTCCCCCTTTAATATAAGCATTTTACCACCCAAAAAAAAAACACCAAACACCCCCACAAGAGTGAAAAGAAGATGCACATATCGATCCGACATTTGGTAATGAACAAAACTGTAGAAAGGAATCTTTTGCTTTATTGAATCTTGGATGTGGCCATATCGATCCGACGTGGCATTTCTTCTGGAACCACTTAGGACTAGTGGACTACCATATTTTTAACGCTTTGCGGCCATGTTTGGCGAAACACCTTAAGATGCTCAGAAGCACTTTTTTGAACTCCCAAAGGGTATCCCACCTAGAGATTGAACATTTGGTAACTTTTGAACATTTGCATTAAAAAAAATGCATATTTAACAAATATCAAGGATCTTGCCAAAAAGGGTTCAGAAATGGTGGGCTAGCAACGTAGGCAATTTTTGGTTATTTGTCACCAGGAAGTTCTACCTAAGAATCAAGCCCCACATCATTAAATCTATTTTATTCAAAAAGAACTTAAATTAATTGATATAAGGCATTTGATTATTATTGATTTTAGATATAATATTATATGCGTGTGTTCTTAACAAATCCATTTGTTTAGTTCAAAAGTTTTGATTTAAAAATTCTCTTAAAAAACACTTTTGTTTAAGTAGCAATCAAGACAAACAGAGACGTGGGGTATATTCGGATCTGAAGCATCTTGTAAGGGATCTAATAATAATCATCCAGAGCATCTATATAAGGCTAAAAGCGTCGGATCAGAGACCGTTTCATCTGGAGCCATTCAGTGGTTCCAGCGTGAAACATGCGGATGGATGACCCTTTTCAATAGTGGGGTCCACACCCCTAAATGCATTCCAGCTAGTGGTTTCACTGAAATTGGCTCTAGAAGAAATGCTCACGAGTACTAAAGGGGGAGAAATTTGATGAAGGTCAGACCAATTGATTGGTGGCTCCAAAAATTCTTCCATGCGCTGTCGACGCACATGAAACATGAAGAAAACTGAAATTCTCACGTGGCTTACAAAATAAAGAAGATTAATTTTTAGTAATAATTTTAAAAGTAATTCATTTTACCGATTATAAACTACATTGCCCTTAACAGCATAAATTACATGTAAATCTCCTCAAAGACTTATACAATCGATTCACAAATTTATAAATTTGATTAAAAGACTTGTAACATTTATAGTTGAGCCCTTTTTACAAGTTCAACTGTAACTTATCGTTGTTTGCCACAGTCTTTAAAAGTTCTCTTTTCTGCATTAAAAAAAATAATAATAAAGTTTTATTTTTTTTTTTAAAAACTATTATTTGGCCAGGTGGCAAACAATAATAGGTTACAGTTGAACCCTTTTACGGGTTCAATTATAGATAATCTAAATCCATTTGTAAACCACATTAAATGATCTCATTCAAAAACTTGTACTAGCATATTAGAGCTGTGTGGCTACATTCTGTAGGAGGTACAAGACAAACATTTGGTCCACAACAGTCTTTCCTTCAATGGTTCAGTAAGATTGATCAATTAAACTCTTCCCATACTGTTTTGAATTCCAATAATTTCCTATCTGAGATAGCAATACTTGGATGGGTCTTGTGGCTTCATAGAAATCAGATTATATTTAATAATGAGAATCCTGATATACTTCAGGTTGTACATCATTTCAGAAGATTAATTCAAGACATGGAGAAGCTGAACCATTACAAAGACCAAGAGAAGAAAAGACCAAATCAGATTATGTCCTACGGTGAACTTCATTAAAATTAACTTTGATGGGGCTTTCTGTGGATCAACAAAGGAGGCAGGATTGGGTGTTGTAGCCAGAGATTGTCATGGGAGGTTCTTGGACACTGTGGCATCAAAATGTATAGTAAACTCGGCTATTTAAGTGGAGTAGAGGTGGCAATTGTGAACCGTGAGCTGCCAACTTGCCGGTCTTAGGCGGGTTTGGGTTGACTGTTTCAACTCGTGGGTTGGGTTCGGATTATGAATTCTCAATCCGATTATAAACAGGTTGGGTTAGGGGTTTGACCCCTCAACCTGAAATGACCCAATTACAACCCGATTGTTTTTTTGGGTAATATAAGTTTAGAACATTATACTAACAATAATTATGGCTATTCAACTTTTCTTCTTTTAATATAAATAATGACAAAAGATAAAAGTGAAGAAAGATTTTCTAGATATAAATATTTCAAATTTCTTAGCCTTTACTAATATAAATTGAAGCTTTGATGACAAGTAAAGTCTTTTAAGGCTTTATATTATTACGTTTTAGTTCTTTTTTTCATGTTATTTTAGTTCTATTTTAATGATTGTTGAGTTGTTATGCTTGTTAGGTGTGCTTTGATATTAGAATGAATTAAAAAATAGAATTTGCATAGACTTTGATATTAGAATGAATTGAAATTTTTAATTTTTAGTAGTAATTTAAATTATTTAAACGGGTTTGCGAGTTAGAATGGGTTGGGATATTCCAACCCGTTTATTAAACGGGCGGGTTCGGGTTGAGCATTGGCTTGTTAACCCCCTACATTAACGGTTAACCTGACCCGAACCCGACCCATTGCCACCTCTAAAGTGGAGGCACTGGTGGCATTAAAGGTTGTCAAGCTTGCTATTCCTCTTGGAGTTTCACAAGTCTTTATAGAAGGAGACTCACTGATGATGGTGAAATTTTTATCGAAGGAATACACTATGTATCCATGGCACATACACGCTATTATCAATGAAATCCAAGTCCTAAGTTTAGCATTCCAAGATATTAGATTTTGACACATATATAGAGAAGGCAATGTATCAGCTAATCTCCTTGCAAATTTTGCTATTGACAACTACTCTTGTCTTTGGTACTCAACCCTCCATCTTTTTTATCTATTGTTTTACTTGATGAGTCAAAGGGGGATTATAAATGTACGTATGTCTTCTAATTGAGTAATGAAATTTAACATTCTTCACCAAAAAAAATATATTAGAAGACTAAGTAATGATCAATTTACCAACTTATAACAAGCTATCTATTCACTTGTTAACCTTGTTAAGCAATTTATAATAGGGTTTTTTGTACCCATATCCCTACATTATAAGAAATTTGCATCTATATCCTCATGTTTTTAATATTTGTATTTACATCCCTCCATTTAATATTATCATTGCAATTATACCCCAAATGTTAAAGTCCGTTAACTTTTATTGTTTATTTTTATTAAATGACTAAAGTAACCTTTTATAAAATAAAAAATATTTCTTATTTACCCCACTACATTATCTTATATTTTATTTATGTCATTGTGTTATTATATTTATTTCATTTATACCTTAAGCTATTGATATTAATTTGTTTAAGTGATAATTTTTTATTTAAATTCAGCCATGCATATAATCATTGGGTATCTAATATGTTTTTTTATCTTATAGAAGGTTATATTAGTAATTTAATTAAAAAAATGACAAAAGTTAACAGAATTTGATGTTAAGGGTGTAGTTGCAACAATTATGCTAAATTGAGGGATATAGATATAATTACAAAAAATAAGAGGATATAAATGTAAATTTATTATAATGCAGGGACATGCATGCAATAAGTCCCTTATAATAACCTATTTACTGATTTGTAAACTACGTAAAACGAGCTAAAATAAAATAACACTTGTTTTCAGATATTTTAAATTTTGAAATTTTTTATTGAGTGTAAATTATTTTTTTATCAATTTTCCCATAAGCGCACTACCGAGACGATTCCGACACCGAACTTATCGTTACAATACGTAATCGATTTGGTTCCGTAATCGATGACGTTTTGGTCCCGCCCACCATACAGAAATCGAGTAGAATTTTATTTCTAAAGACTCCGAGGGCTCTCTATCTCTCGAAGTCCAATCTCTGAAGAGCAGCCATGGACGAAGCTCTGGAACTAGAGAGCCAACAGGTTTTGATGTTCTTGGAAGCCCTGAAACTAGTTTCTCAAGATGTACAGAAAAACCCCACTTCAAGGAAGGGTGAACCCAACTCATCCGCCATTAAAGCGCTGCTGGAGCTCGAGAATGAAGCGGACAACATCCTCTGTAACGACCCAAAACTCTCTAACCTCTACCAACACCTCGTCAACCTCAAGACACTCGTTGGGAAGCTTCAACAACATCGGCACCAAAGTCTTCGGTCGTTCCTGTATCGTCAAGTCTCTAATTATGAGATCTCTCGAATTGCTGGCTGTATTGCAAGCGAAATTCAAGCTTGGATCGACAGGGAAAGCGTCGAGAATCTCCTGAGAGTCCTCAAGGATTCTGTTGATGACGATGAGAAGATTAAGCTGGTGAGACAGTTCGATGCACGAGTCTCCCAAGGTTTCAATCGGGACTTACAGGACTTGATTCTGAAATCGAAGGTCTTCTCCGAGCTCGAATCTGTTCTTTGCGACTCAAATTCTTCGAAACGGATTAGAGATCAGTCGGCTTTCGCTGTGAAATCTCTGGTTCGGTTCAACAGAGACGTGTTCGTGGGGCAGGTGTTAATGGGTCCGACTGTTCGGTCGCTAATCTCAATGGGGTCTCCCTCTTCAATCCAAGTCCTCTGTTATCTCATCAAATCAATCAAAACCCCCCTCGTGGATGAACTCGAATCGAATGGAGAAATCCCCAGAATTATCGGGTTCTTATCCTCGGAAGATATATCAATACGAGTCACGGCCATGGATTGTGTTCTCGAAATTGCATATTTTGGAAGAAGAGAAGCAATTGAAGCCACGCTGAAAGAAGGGTTGATTAGCAGATTGGTGGGGTTGCAGAGATCCGAACTGGGAGGTTGTTTAATCGAGATGGGCCCCTTTGAGGAGAACGAGAACAAGGTCGTGCGTGCAGGAGGGGTTGAGAAAGAACCAAAAGGGAAGAGAAAGAGCAGGGAGAGCAGATTTTTGGAGAGACATCCATTTGCAAGCTGTGTAACGAGGTTCGCTGTGCAATTAGAGATGGGAGGAGGATTGGGAGAGAGCAAGAAGAGGAGTCTGAAGCAGGAGATATTGAGAAGGGTTAGAGAAGAGACTGTTTCTGATGCAGAGGTAGCCACCATCATTGCAGAGCTTCTCTGGGGTTCTTCTCCTTGAAATGGAAATTAGAAATTTTTTTGAGAAACATGAAAGCGAAGAGATTTTTTTTTTTTTTGGGTATTTTTTATGAATTTTAATTGTAATTAACGGGGAAAATATGTATTTAATAGTTTCGTGAAAGAAATTGTACAAAGATAAGGAATTTGAATTAGCTGCTTAAGGCTCCGTTTGGCTGTACTTTTTTTTCTCTTTTTAGATGTGGATGTAGACCCAAGAGGCTAGAGTTGCCTGAACCCAAAATCATGTACTGATGCTTGTAATTTTTATTGTTGCTGTGATTAGTGACTAGTGTATTCATTTTCTTTTTCCTCAAGAATCATTAAAAGAATTAATTAATTTTTTAAGTAACTGGACCAATCACAGCATTAGACACCAGGATTTACATTCATTGTAAAGGATACCATTGACATGTATAAAATTCACTCTTGAGCTGGTCTCCAACAAAATCTAACAAGAATGAACTTATCCTCATAAGCTCTCTTCTACTATAAGCCAACATTTATAGGTCAAAAAGGTGCTTCAGTAAACAAAAAATTAGAAAGAAAAACCTAATTAAATGGTGCCAAATGCAGCCTAAGAGATGCTTGAACCTTTTAGAGCATATTGCGGGGAGGTCAATGACACCCCATTTGATTGGGGGACAAATTTCTTCCCTTGCTTGTACATGGGTCTACTGGTTGGAACCAGTTGATAGGGATGGCAAGGGGGCGGGTTTGGGTTCCAATACCAAACCATAATCTGCCCCTATCGGCTTGGTAACGCGGCGTGCGGGTTTGATCGGTTGAAGTATAAAATGAAAAAAACTGTTTATTAAATAGAAAATATATATTTTGATATATGAAGGTCGGGTTCCGAGCAGGTTACCCATTTAACCGACCCCATTGCCCTACCAGTTTAGGGTAAGATAGTTGAAATTTCTACTTTTACGACTGCTTCAATACCAGATTCGCGAAAAATAACACATTTTTCTTTCCCAAAACATTTCAAATGACACTGGAACGGGTTTTAGTAGACCCAAACCTACCCCTATAAGTGTTTTGCCAATACCAAACTCTAACCTGTCCCTATTGGGTGAGCTAAACCCCATTATATTAAAAATATAAAAAAAAAGTATTTTAAATAAAATATGCCAATTAATAATACATTTATTCATTAAATATCTATTTTTTAGATAATGATACATAGTAAACTAATATTTTAAATGTATTGAAATAATATTTTACAAAAGCAAATTTATGGGCTTTGCAAAACACTTCCATCCGATCCAAAAAGCTTGTTATTACCAAAAAAAAAATCCGAAACAGCTTGTTCCCAGAGCTTGATCTACGAGCTTTCGAGTTTAAGCACTGAAAATCCTGTTTGTCCTTGCTCGTTTGTGATTGTAATCGTAATCACAGAAGATTACCCAAAAAAAAAAGGGATTTCAATCACAGAAGAAACTCGATCTGGATGGTTTATTACTCTTGAACATAATTAAATATATAGAATGGATACATACATGATCTATACACATCACAAAACGAAGGGACTAACTAAAGCTTCTTTCAGCCCTTCCATGGATGAACATAAGAATACAATCTATATATCCACCCCTTTATTCAAATCACTAAGCTTTCTTCTTCTTCTTCTTCTGCATCTCATCTGAGGCTTATCTCTGAAATGGGGTGTTAAGTATTGGAATTCAAGGTTTGATCCGCTGTTCGGGGTGGCGAACAAGAAACGACACCACATTTCCATCCACACATAAATTCCTTGGTCCCTTGACGTTTGCAGCTAGCCATGCACGCATCGTAACATTTACTGTTCTTCGCTGTTGCTTCAGGCAGGTTCGCCGTGATGATCAGTAGGACCATGCACAGCACAACAACCCCGCTAATCCTCTTTGCCATCTCTTAATTGCTCTCTTTTCTTTCTCTCTCTCTCTCTCAAAACTCTGCGACTCGTCTGCTGTTCTTGATCTCTAGCTAGTTATCTGGAGATGGGAATTTGTGGATCTCTATCTGGAATATTTATAGGTGAAGAAAAAGGCTAATTTTGGTCAGTTTCATGCTTTGAGTGGTGTTGAGAATGTTAAGCTTAGCCATCAATCGTTAAATCAGGTAAGAGGCGAAGGGAAGGCACCTGGAACTTTCCAAAATGATTGGAGAGAATTCGATCGAGAGAAACACGACCAGCAATGGCGGTTAGGGTTTTTATCCAGTTTTTAGAGGCGTAAAAATCGCCGCTAAAGCACACACAACACAAGCCACCCTCTTTTCTTTTGTTCTAAATTCCAATATCTCTTTCTCCATCTCTCTTTGATCGCATAAATGGCGAAAGAAGTTATAGAGAAAGATCTATAATTTCTGATCTTTTCATATTAGAATCCAAATCCTCAAAAAAGTTGTCGGAATTTGGTTAGATCCATGCATCCATAGGATTTGGATCCTCATTTGACTCGCTTGGTTTAGTTTGTTCTTTCCTTTTCTTTAGTTTTAATCTCCTTTCCTTCTTTCATTATATGTAACAGGAAGAGGTTTCACTTTCGCCTAGCTAGCAAGAGTTTTTTTAGCCTTTTCTTCAAAAGAACAAGAATATTATAGTGTGATCAATAATATCATCTTTTGATTTTTATTTTTTTTTTTATAATTGGCTGATAAAAATAACTTATGATATTTTTTTTCTTGACTAAAATATTCTTTAGGGTGTGTTTGTTTCGATGGAATCCATGGAAAAGGAAAAGAAAATGAATTTTCTACCAGAAATTTGTATGTTTGGTTAACTAAGCCATCGGAAAGTAATTTTACTTTTCCCTTTTTTTTGTTTTTTGTTTTTTTTTTTTAAGCAAATGGGAAATTAATTGCCACGGTCCTTAGACTTTGCATGCAGGGTATTTGATCCTCAAACCCCTAGCCTCCAAACCACTTGGGAGTAACCCGCAAGATAGCTGAACCACCATTTCCGTGGTTCTGAAAGCAATTTTCTAAAAGAGCAAAATTTTTTCTCTGAAAATGAAAGTTAGGTCATGGAAAGGAAAGGAAAGTACTCTTTTACTCTCTTTTCCATTGTTTTTGACCAACAAACATAGCCTTAAGGATTTATGTATTATAGCATTTTCTCGTATAATTTAAATGGTGCTATTCAAATTTCATTATTTATATACTTTTATAATCGTATTTGGATGGGATCAAATCTTAATCTCTCAACAACAAAAAGATTGACAATATTTTTTGAGAGATTATTAAAATAGATAGCATATTCAAAATAGAATCAATAACTTATACTGGCAAAATATGACTCTCCAGTTAACCTCCATCATAATAATTGAAATGATCACAGTTCCTTTGTCAAATTAATTTGCTGGCTCAATCATTTTCTCTTCTGATCATTCTGAACAAGGTTGGGTTAGCTGACATTCAGGATGATGGATTTCTTTGCTCTCATTATGTGACATAGCTGCAAAATTTTCAAGATTCCATGTTTCTTCAATTGTAAGGTTCTCATGATGCATTTCCTTCTTAAGATATCCTTTCATTATCAACCAAAGGAAGTTAAAAACAAAGGATTCATGAATCTTGGGAACAAATAGAATGAAATAGAATAAAGATGCAGAAGTACAGGGAATAGAACTCAGAACCAATAAGTAGTTGACGCCTTCGTTTTCAGATGAAAGACCTTTTGTTCAAATCAGTTGATTGATAATGTTATTGAATTCAAAGGGACTGAAATTGGAAGGGCACGGTATGATACGGGGCAAGGCAAACCAAAGTTCGTGAAACAAGTTATGTTGAAATCATTTCAGGCAAGAAGGATTTATTTGAAGACCATGTTCTAAGACCTGGACCATTCTGAGACAGGAAAGGGATCAAGTTTGGGTTAAAAGCCTTCCTGGTAAGTGCTCAGGCTATGACATCATGTGAATAATCTTTTACAACAAAAGTGAACAAATATAAATACATTTTCAACCAAAAAAACCAAATTGCTTGTACTTAAATGGACAATATCCTACCAAGAAAGAGGTATTTTCACCTTTTTCTATTTCTGGGACACAAATTGCATGCAAAACTTCAGAAGGTACAAGTAAAACACAATTTCTGATGGAACTAAAAATACAACAGATACTATCATAAAAAGATTATGAAATTAAATTACTTCTACATGTAATAAGGTTGAAAGAAAAACTTGACTATCTCTTATTTGGATTCAAAATCACAGGTTGGAATTTTCTGCATGCCCACAAGCATAAAATTTTTTGGATCAAGGCCATAGCCAACTAGATGGTACAGCATCCAGCATTTAAGCCACTGGTTTCCTAACATCTAACAGACCAAAGAACAAAGGAACAGATAAAATATTACCATTGCTCTATGCTGGCCTCCCAAAGAATCACTTCACTAAGAAAAGGATTCCAAGCAAGCCTACCAATATGTTCTCAAAAGATCAATTCCGCAACAAAATCTGTCTATCTGCACCATAAAACATAGCATTTTGAAGAAGCAGGAACCATGATTAAGCTCCATCCTCTTCAGGTGCCGTTTGAATCAGCAGTTACCTTTCTTAACAAGGTCTGAACAAGTGAAACAAGTGCAAACAGAGCTATCTCCACGTGCTCACTGCTACTTGTTTTTATACAAACCTGACCCATTCTTTGGCTGTTCAAATTCGCATTAATTGACACTCTTGTGCCTCGGCCAGCACGAAAGTCAGACTGAATACTTCCCCCAATGACCATATCTTTCTCCAATGAAAGAACTGTCATATTAAAGCTGGCCTTATCATTCCTTACTGGGTAATCTCTACCTCTGAAAGTCATTCCAAAGCTCCCGCCATATGCCACTTGACTTGGACTTCCCATTCGACCAGCATTTAGTACAAGTTTCACCCTCTTCCCCATTGAAATTGTATCTTCAAGCTTGGCACCTACATAATAGGTTTTTCCGAAAGAAGTCACAGAAAGCCCACATCCAGTCATGTTGTTCTTCAAGTTTCTAAACTTTGTATCACCATGAATGGTACAAACCAGACCTTTACTAGTACTTTGACCGTTCACACCGGCACACAAAATGGGCCACTTTGGATCATTGTAAGTAATACAACATTCAGTTTGAGCACTGAAGTCCTCTTTGTCCTTGCTCATTTGTCCCATTACAGATGCATGAAGATTCCTTTTTGGTTGGACAGCAGTCTCAACATTTATACCATCAAACCCCACATCATGATCCCAACCGTCGGGATCCAGAACAGGTCTAACAAGCCATTGGTCACTGGTTACAAGGCAACGGTATCTGTGTACAGGGCAATCAGAATCGAAGGTTGAAGGAACTGTCATATCTGGCAACTGAATAGCCTCTGACAAGTTGTCCTGGTTATCAAAATTATCATCATTCTCACCTTT
Organism: Buxus sempervirens; assembly: GCA_947561395.2. Lineage (NCBI taxonomy): Eukaryota > Viridiplantae > Streptophyta > Magnoliopsida > Buxales > Buxaceae > Buxus > Buxus sempervirens. Next base: position 7,847,034 of record OX387194.1, on the reverse strand, counting down.
GGTAAGCATATTATCTCTCTGTCTTCGAGTCTCAGCTTTCCACTGTTTCTTCAGATAAAGGGTTTCCCTATACTCCAATTCATCAAGATAGTCCTCCTTCTGAGATTTAGTTAATCTCTCAAACTGGGACTTATTTAAGATGCGGATTGGAGGTAATTGATCATACTCATCTTCATCCTCTTCATCTGAAATCTCATCCATCTGATCATCCTTTCCAATCCTAGATACAGAATGGGTCTGTAGCATAGAAGAGAGGAGATGGGGCAGCGAAGGCAGCTGAGTACGAATTGCTGGCCCCATTTCAATGCTATCCTGAAACTTCAATAATTTGTTAGCATCCCCCAGCACTTTGCTACATATGCATAAAAGCAAGAACTGGAACCTCCAAGCTTTTCCATCCGAAAGAATTCTCTCTCCTGAGATATTTCTTTTACACTGTTGATGATTTTCCACAAACAAAACAGGGTTATCAAGTCTCGAATCAGATATTGCTTGGTGTATATAATGCCTTATTAGATTTGTGCACTGATTCACAAATGACTCATAGTTCACTGGGTATCCATCAGATCCTTCAGGAAGGGACAAAGAAGAATGGGTCATAACAAGGATGGTATTAAACCAAATAGCAGAACCAAAAATATCAGTAATAAGCTTCAAAAGGGGGAAATCACTATAGCCCATGTTGATAAGATCAAGGCGCTCAAAATATAAAACAATATCCGGTGGGGATCTTCTGATGAATCTCTTTACTGAAAGCATGATCTTCCTGTTCCTTCGCAAATTACCTGTAGAAGAAGGCAATAGACCAGGGGTATCAATGAAAGTTATTTTAGCCCCTTTGACAGTCCCCACAACCTCTTGGACGCAATCAGTGGCAGGTTGGAATGCATCAGTTGTGGCCTTTGTTTGATCAAAAACAGAATTTATGGTCGCACTCTTGCCAACCCCCGTCTTACCAAGGACAAGAATCCTAACTGAGAAATCCAGTTCAGGTTGACCAGCTGCCTCCTGCTTTGCTGCTAGCACTCTAGCTCTATCACTGTTAAGAGTAGCTCTTTTTAGATCCAATTCCCCTGCTCGAATCAAAGTTGCTACATGTAACCGATATAAAACCTGTGTAATCATGAGATTGTCAGGTGAATGCTCCAGCCGTTGAAGAAGACGAAAGAACTTGATTTGAAGTGCCTCAATCTTAGCCAACGGATCCAACCTTTTTCTGTCAGAATTCTGATGAAGTAGATGAAAATCCTCACCAGGACCGGGTTGTGGGGTGGGAGATAGCTCATTTTCTGGGTTACTACTTGATGAATGAGAAGCATCAGCACATCTTGATGATGTCAACAAACTGACAGTGGGAGTTGAACCTGTGACGCAAATGGAAATTCAGTCATCAGAAACACACAAAAAATGACTCAGGATGGGCCAAATTGAATTCACATGTTAAATAAAAAATCATCATTTATCTTCAAAAGTTCAATCATTTAAAGCACAAAAGAAAAGTTTCCAATTAGTTAATTAACTGAACAAAGCATCATGTGTCTTCAAAATTTCAATCATTTAAATCACAAAAGAAAAGTTTCGAATTAGTCATTAACTGAACTTCTTAAAATTTATTTTAAGTATTAATCCATAGATTAGTAGACCTCAGTGATATCCTTAAACAAAATAGTAGGAGACAAAAAGCATATGCCAGGAATATTGAAGCAAGATACTTAGCAAAAACCATGACAGAGGATCATAAAAATACTGTACTCTTTCTGGCAGTTAAAAAATTCTTTTTTCAATCTACAGGATTCCTGAAAAATATGTTTCAATTGTCCATAAAAAAAATAAAACAAATAAAAAACTATAAAAACAGGATGATGTTGTCATCAAAACATCAATCAGGATTATTTCTTGCCTGACAGATTCCCCAAACAGACCCAATGAATGGAATTTTGATCTCCAGAAACTAGGCATAAATCCCAAAAACTCCTTTCATAGACAGCAAGTATGCATGAAAGCTACCCTAAATTTAAACAGGCCATGCAGCTGCATAGACACAATCTGTAGAGTGCTAAAGCAAGAAATCAAAACCCGCAGTTGAAGTTGATTTTTTTCCCCAATGTGTCAATGAAACTTAGAATCTTTTTATGAAAAGTATATCCAAGACTATTAGACTCATAAGACACACAATCCTATAATCTGACTAAGAAATAAAAAAAAAAAAACTAAACTTCCAACTACCTTTATTTATGAGAAGTAGTTTATTGATCTCACTTGAGGGAAAGCATTGGCCGACAGGAAGGTTGCTCCATTGCTGCATAAAGGTAACGGGTTCAAGTTACAGGAAACAGCCTCTCCGCTTGTAGGGGTTAAGGCTGCGTACCATCAGACCCTGCGCAGTGGCGGGAGCCTTGTGCACTAGGCTAGCCCTTTTTTTAGTTGATCAATCTCACTTAGCATTTCAATTAATATTTCAGTCTACATCACATATTTGACTTTTTAGAATGCTTGGAAATTGATTATAATGTTCAGCATAACAAACTTTCTTGTCAACAATCAGGATTGGATTCATAATATAAATTTTTTCCAATCCATCTGTAGAATCAGATGATAAAATTTCATTCCCTCAGATACTGACACACTGGATTTCTGCTTCATGAAAAACTACGCAATGAAATGGATCCTACCACAAGCTCTGTAAAGAGATGCTGGAAAGACCAATGTGGTGCTTTGAAAGGAATCCAAGGCCTACACGTCAAGGTCCACACTTTGATTCTTACATACCTTAAAATCATTATTTGAAGTGTGATGCTCATCTATTGCAGAAAATTGTCCTTTATCACATTATGCCTAGGGTATACACGTCATACATATACAGGGAAAATGAGGTTCCCTTAGATTCAGTTTTCTGATGTAATACACACACACACACACACACACCACACGCACGCGCGCACACACACACATATGCATATGTGGCATTCTTAGGAGGATCTATGTGCATGATGAAAGCTGAACAAGTATAGGGTTCATCTCATGTAACCAAATAGAACCTTGTTTATTATTTGTTACACATTGACCCAGTTATTAATCAATATATTGCCTTTTTTTTTTATATGCAAAGTATGATTTCTGGTGCATAATGCATGGTAAATCTTTACTAGTTGCACCTCAGGCTCTGTTTGGTTACTCAAAAATCTAAAGGAAAGGAAAGTGAAGTTTCTAATGAAATTTACGTTTTTGGGTTTATTGGAAAACATGGGCCAAATGTAAAGTTTTCCATCTTTAAAGGATTCTAATTTTCAGTTAAAATCACCTCAAAACCAAGTGAAAACATTAGAAAATAAAATGCATTTTTGACTTTTCTTTTCATCAATTTCTAACTAACCAAACATAGCTTTAGGCTGCCTGTTTAGCCAAAATCCATGGGAAAGGGAACTAAAACAAACATTTGTTTGTTTTGGTGGAAAATGATGGAAAGAACAGAAAATCAAACCATCTAACTTTTTTTTCCTCCTTAACCTCTATAAAAAAAAAATAGGTCAAATAGTCACCATTCAACCTGATCAAGCCCACAAATAACTAACCACGTCAAAAGAACTATATGCCAATATTCTTGTGTCGTACCATTGCAGAACACGGTCAGCAATTTGAAGGCTCAATTAGAGAGATATAAGTTTCTGACTTATCTAATTTTTTAATAGAGGCTGATGTGGCAAAAACCACGACGGATTTGTGTGTCTATGCACCTAAACAATTACCACACATTAAGATGTTATGGTGTGAACAAAGAAGATTTCCTTTGCACCAAACATAAAGAACCCAAATGCAGCTAAAAAGAGAAGCCCGATGAAACCAAAAACCACTTGGTTTTATATGCACAAAAATATAAATCCAAATTGCATCAATTTAATGTGTCTTTTTTTATGGATAATGAAAGGAATAAACTAAAGAAAGGAAGAACATACAGAAGATGTCAACCACAGACACAAACCAACCCACCAACCCCCCCCCCCCCCCCCCCCCAAAAAAGCGTGCTACCCAAAACCCCCACAAGATAAGGAGGATAGGCAGCTGCACAACAACAACAACAACAAAAAAAAAGGATGAAATATACAGGAACCCAGAAGATCCAAATCTATATTCTAGACCAATTCAACACTCAAAATTCCTGTGAACAAATTATCCCTGAATGCTCCTTTTTTGGATAACACATCTGCTAGTGAGTTTGCTGACCATGAGGCAAATTACATTTTGCTATCCTTATTTTTTGTCATATGAAGACAAGTACGTTATGTAGTGTGGTAACCTATTTTCAGCCTGTTGTGAAAGTGGGTAATACCAGGACTCAAGAATGATACAAAGAAAAATTACCATCTTGATAAAATAGCATCTTCACATGAACATTCAAGTACATTTTCTATACTTATGCAACTTTCTCAGCTTTAATAATTTTTAATTACAAGTATGAAGGAACATTAGCTTAACAGCTTCAACTGTTTAGAGGTTCTTATAGTATGGAAATTTCAGAAGAAACATAATTGCCAATAGGCATCTAACTTCAAATTGTTAGTGGGTTAGCATGAAGAAGGTACTCAAATACAAGGGAGACTAACACTAATCTCTATTAGGATCACTAAGAGACTTAACCAACTGAGCATTCTGGCAATTAAACCTTAATATGGAAATTAGAAAGGGATGTTGATATCAGTATTAACGAAAATTTTGGAGTTACATACTTCATTATCCATCCAAAAAATAAATAAATAAAGATGGAGTGTAATTTCAGAACTACTTATATAATAGTGATAACATATGCATAGAAAAACAAGTATGCACAAACAGACCATGGAAGTGGAATATAAATGTCCAAAATCCCACACAATCAACATTGCTAGTAAATAATCTGCCTTAAACTAAACCTAATAAGAAGAGATGGGGAGAATATAATACCTCGATCATCCAACTCTTCATTAAGAGGTCCATCATCAAACAAGCTGTCATTAGCTGACAATTCTCTTGAACATAGAAAGGACTTAGGAATAAGTTGGGATGAAATCCACTCCTTTGCAGCATTCATCCTTTATGCAAAATAAAAACGAATATTCAAAATTATAATTCAACTGCTCAAAACAGGGCAAAAAAATTTAGACATATATAAAGAAGCATCTATTGTTTGGGGCATCAGGACAACTGGATCCATCCTAAAGAACTTAATCACATAGCAGGTTTACGTCCAAATCATCTTCATTGGATCAGTATCCATCACCTTAAGCACCACACTTATGAAAATTTTCACATCAAAATTATCTTACTGGATCTTTTTTCAATTGCTTGATTTTCAAAGGGAAATTGGGGTCTAATCCTGCTTCTCAATGACTTTTACAGCTTAAGCCTATGTTTTAAAATTTTAATGCTAGAGGACATCTTTTACAACACTTTTATATTTTCATTTTAGAACAGCAGGCAACATGACCAAATATTCTGTTAAGGGCATATTATGACTTTATGACACAAGAAACAGATTTCAACATTTAAAAAATAGGCAACATATGGTTATTCTGCAAATTGAAAAACATGCATAACACAATATAAGATCTGAAATTAACCTCATTGGTTAGGAAAAGGAATCAATCAAAAATATAGGAGCTTAGCGTAAGTAACCAATCTAAATTTCCCCAAATAAAGACTCCAAGAGAGCATCACAAAAAGGAGGAAGTAAGAATATAATTTTTCAGTTCGGTTCAGTTTGTACATCCAGATTGTAGAAAGAAAATGGGAATAAGAGAAGGAGGACTACAACAAGTACACAACATAAAATTCCCAATATAGGCTATATTAAAGCTTTTATATAAGATAGGAAGAACACATTTCCGTTCCATTCATTCTACATAGATATGGGTGTTCGAACATGGACATTCCATGATACATAGACAAATTAACAGTATCCATATCCATTCATATGCACACGTGAAAGCATAGAATAGTCACATACATATATAGACAAATCAGCAGCATCGTCTCAGGCCAAGATCATGCTCACTTATTCCACTGTGCCAAAAAACCATTATCTACAATTAGATTAAGTGTTACTTAGTCATATCTAATTGAACCCGTATGGTTCAATTTCAGTCTTCCATTACCCTTTTGATTCCTACAACTTGCAAATCTCCCACTTTCTCACAGGAACAACTAGAGATATTTGCTTACATTTCCAAACCATCTCAATTCTCAACTTTTTTTTTTTTTTTGTTAGGCTACTCCCCCTCCATCCCTCAGTCCCCTATTGAGGCCAAAACTCAAATATGTGACAACTGGTACAAATTTTAATAATAACTGCTTTGTTTTCGTAACAGTCAAAATAGTGCTTGTCCTCCATGTGTCACCTCAAAATTGTATCAAATAACCTCATCAATCAAGATAGATTGGTTTATCATGAAATTCTCATTTTGCATAAAAACCCTAAAGAGTTGGCTTCTAAAGAAAGCAAGCCAAACAATACAAAACTTCATATGACACCTAAATTTGATACATAAATCAGCCAATCAAGTATCAGAAAGAAAGAAAAAAATTTCAAACGCGCAATTCTCCGACCAATCAATTGTAACGAACAACGCCTAAGACTCCAAAAACCCTTTTTCTCGGGTTCTCTCTTCTTCAATCTCATCAACATTCAATAATTCCACATTTTTAATCTCAAAATAAAAGCCTACAAAACCAGTCCATTTCCCTCAAAGGGTGGAAATCTCAATACATGGTGCAACTTCGAGACTTCCTTGATTAACACCATTGGTACAAGGGACTTTCCCCCCATTTAACCACTATACTTGTTTATACTGACTTAAATTTCGAATATAATTACATCAACTAATATCAATTGAAAGCAATCCCAAAAAGTTTAAAAAAAAGGAAAAAAAACGCTGGGCCTAGAATAAAACAAAGAAATAGGCTCCGCCACATACCCGCTTTGTAGTTTGAAGATTGAATCGCCAACCATGGATGAATTAAACCATCTGGTCAGAACCCTAATTTTTTTGGCGAAGACTCCGTTGGAGAAAAGCGATCAAGGTTGCTTCGTAAGCTGACGTAAAAGAAGATAAGAAGATTGCTCACCGCTCAAACTGTTTGGTTTCTCATTCTGTCACGTTTGGAAAGTCTAGATCTCCACCATCAAATGATTGTCGGAAGACAAAATCCAGGCAATTTTTTTGTCTCATTTTCGTTTGGTCTTGCGACCTGCGAAAGGGCATCCTGTACTGAGTTCTTGAGCTCCGGACCCGAGAAACTCCCATTTATTTAATCACGGGAATCTTTGCAATTTAACGGAGTGAAATTGTCTATAATTCTTGCTTTCCTGCTATTAAATCAGTTCACGTAAAGCAACTTATTACGGTTATTATTTTTACACTATTTATATAAATTTCTAGAGATTTATTACTTCTTTAAGATTATTTTGATATTATTTATATAGATTTCTAGATATATATTCCAGATAAAAGGTTGTTGCAATAGCGTTCTAATATTTTTTTTGATTGTATAATTAGATTAATGTAATAATAAGTGTAGTCTTGTACTGTTTACAATCTATTTAATTAATCTGTGTGTATATTCACATGATTTATTAAGTTTATTAAAGTTAGAAAAATAAACAATTATTATTAAGCAACGTATTTTTTTGTTATTGAAAAGAAGTAAAAAATGGTTGGTCTTGGGCTTAATAAGAATTTATAGGTTCAGGCTTGGACAAACAATCGTAGGCCCAATGTCGAGTCGAGCAAGGTTTAGGCTTACATAAGTTGTGTTATGCCAATGCCTTGTCCCGGCCCCTTCCACCCCCTTGAGCCTTCACTTGAACATCTTGAGCGTGTGAGGGCTTTTCATATATTCCCACATGCTCATTAGCCCAAAATGGGAGCATTTCGTCTGATGTCACTCAGTGGAACCAGCGTGAGACGCATAGATGGATGCCCATGTCAGTAGGGAGGCCCACACATCCGAGCTTGAAACCACCCGATTTTGGTTCTAGAGAAAATGCATTCAAGCAAAATCATATATATATATATACATATATAACCCTCCCTTTAAGTCTAGTTTATTTCCAATATGTGGCTATCTTCCCTAACCATGGGTCAAATCACCCTATCAATAAAATAAGAAGTTTTTAAACTCAAACGGATGGATCCGAGTCCTTGTTTGGGATTGAACACATCTAATTTTTCCTGATTCTTCCAAAAGCGTTTTTTCTCACAAACTAAACCGACCGGTTTCAGCCGGTGGTCAAACCACTGTCCCCTAGCTGGGACCATGCAACCATCAAGAAAGCCTCCCTCACACTCCTCATAAATGTCTTCTGTTTGGCTGCCGACACTTTTATTAATGGAAAAGACCCACCTTGAAGCCGAAGCAGTTGGCTTGATGAGAATTTCAAGTTTTCAACTGATATTGGAATCTTTCATTTCGTATCATGGGAAAAAACAGTTGAGAATTAACTATTCTTGCCTTTTAACTAATGTCTAAACTTAATACATCTATTATCAGCCGTAAGCCCATCTAGGAATACATTAATAACAGCCTCACTAACCGGTCTCTCGGGATACTTGTCATTGATCCTGATTTGCATCCCATACAGCTTACGTTGTATACACCCCCTCACATTTAGTGGGGGTCTCATCATTCATTTGGGGGGACCCACACAATCAATGTAAGGGGCTGTCTACAACGTATGCTGTAGACGATGCCCATTCGATTGATCCTAGTAAGAGCAAGAGGGTTAAACATGAAAAATAGAAAATTACACTTACCTCGTTTTTGGTTTCTGACAATTGCAAATACCTCCCTTGAGGTTTTTTAAATAACACTAACCTCCTTTCTAGTTTTATTGTCTATTGGCTATTGCATGTCTACCCTTTTGTACAAATTCTATTAAGAGTTGAATGTATTTTTTTGACAAATTTATCCTTCTCTATGTACAAAATGTTTTAGATTTTAAGGATTTTTATGATAAAATTGATTTTTCAAAGGATTAAAGAAAATAATAATCAATTTAAAAATAAAAAAGGATTTAATCATTAAAATTTTATTACTTTACATAGAAGTTAAGAAGGGATAAAATGGTCAAATTACAATATTTGTTGATTTTACAAGTTGACAAGGGAGGTATTGAGTGTCATTTTTGAAACCTCGGCGAGAGGTATTTGCAGTTGCTAGAAACCGAAAATGAAAGTAGAACCAATCCAAACCAAACCAAAAGGCAAATGAGTTCACTTCAATTCAGTTTTGGTTAAAAAATTCAAAAGGGGTAATAGCACAAAAATCCAAATCTCGTGCAAATGGACGCAAGACCCAGATTGTTAGGACAAACACTAATATTTTAGTACCATAGCTCGTAAGCCAAGCTAGCTTGACTGACATTTTGGAAGACTATTCCTTGTCTATACAAGGCGCATTTTGGAAGACTATTCCTTTATTCCATTTTTGCTGTTCTCCCACACTTTAAGCCCATGCTGTCTAAAATATTACCAGAGGCAAAGAAAGATTATTAAGAGGCGAAATGCGGGGCATGAAGTGTAAGATCTATACTATACATAACAAGAATATGCCTTGGGAAGCGTGCCAACAACTATGCATGACTTTCCTAAAACCCTTATCACTTGTTGATGAGGCATAATTAATATAGGGCTAATATAGTCAAAACTCTAGCTATTCGTCTAAAATTTAGACAGTTGCAAAACTATTCCCTCTCTACGTGCAATACTGCATGTGCACCCCTCCTAGTGCCATATAGTGGTCCTTGGCCTCAGAATCTTTAGACATATTGGCTTGCTGTTTTAATATCTTAGCAATCAGTGGCAGAACCAGGACTCTAAATTTGGGGGGGCAAAAAAAATTTTCAATTGACACTTCTCATGAAATATAGAAATTTCAGTAAGTTGGGGGGGGGGGGGGGGACCAAAAATTTTAGAGGGGGTTCTCATAAAATATAGAAATTTCAATGAGTTGGGGGACCAAACTAGAAATTTTAGAGGGGGTTCTCATGAAATATAAAAATTTCAATGGGTTATGGGGGCAAACCAGAAATTTTATAAAAATTTCAATGGGTTTGGGGGGTAAGCCAGAAATTTTAGGGGGGGGAGGGGCGGGGGGAAGGGCAAAACATAAATTTTAATTAAAAAATATATAAAATATATACATTTTTAATGAAAAAATAAAAGTTAGGGGGGGCAATTGCCCCCCTAACGGGCCTAACCACAACGTGGTTCTGCCACTGTTAGCAATGAGATAAATATGCAAGAACTACAAATTAGTGTTGATTAATTAACTAATTAATTTTCACTATTTTGCAATGAAATGTTTAGAAATTAAAGAATCTTTTCTTTTTGAGGTAGGAAACTTGCATAAATATAATCTTCTCTTCATTATGGCCAATTTGTAAATATATCAAATTTGACCAAAACTCATTTTATTTACATGTAAATCAACACATACTTTTCGCATTGCAACTTATGTCGATATTAACCAAACACAATCATAAGATCTTCAAAATTCATTCCCCCAAAAGAAGTTCAAGCAATTAGTTCTTGGAATGAGTTATTAATCCAGAATAATCTCCAATTTCTTAGCGTACATTTTTTATTTATTTTTTACCTTTTTCTTTGAAATATAGGACCCCTTTTTAAAGCAAATTTCAATTTTTTTTAAAGATTTGATGGCAACCACCTTTGGAACCTAAAAAAAGACAAAAGGGAAATTGGGAAGAAACTCACTTTCAAACCATTTTTTTCCTCATTGCTTATTGCTTGTTCAAATGTTGATGAGAGAGAGAGAGAGAGACAGTGAAAGTTTAACGAAAATAACCACCAAAGCCTTACGAGTAAAGCACCCTCTTCCCTCGCTTTTTTTCATTTTGGCTTTTCTTTAAAGAGCCGAGCATGTTGCGGTCAAGCCGCGCCTAAGTCGCTGAAGCCGAAGTTCTCTGCTCGCTCTGGAACACGCAGATCGATCGGCTCTGGGATCGATGGGCTCGGCAATGTTGATCTCGAATCCCCCGGGTTTGTTTCTTGATGAGAAGTTGGAATTAGAGATGAGTGTTAAAGATCTCTAGTATTGAGGGAGAAGAACACAGAGGCAGATCCATCTGTGTTGTTTCGGTTAAATTTCTGTGTGATTTAGATTTGTTGGGTTTTCATGGGTTGGAGATATAGGGCTGGTTTGTTCCTCATCGCCGCTGTTGTTGTTATATGGGTGTCTTCTGCAGAAGTCACGCAGGTCCGTTCCAACTAATGTCTTTTGATTCTGTTTCTTGGGTTGTGAACTCCTTGTATGGTTAAATTTTGGAAGCAATTTGAGGGATAATGGTGATAAAACGGAAAGGGTACTTTCAGTTTCTAGTTCTAATTTTAGTGACCTTGTTTTGAACTTCTAAGTATGAAAATGAATATAAGTGGATTTTTATTGATACACTTTTTGTATTGTGTTTGTTATTGTTGATAGAAATTAAAAGGAATTAAGAAGAAAGAGATCTGAAGTTGTATACTTGTTGATTATTTGTTTTTCATAATTTATTTACTTTTTACATAACGGCATAGTTCCAAGAAAATTGCCATTGCTTAGGGCTCTACAATGAATTGACCTACAAACGGAAACTTCAATCTATTTATGTGTACTTTGATAATTGGTTTCAAAAAGATACGTATCCTGAAAATGGTGTTCTATATGGGTGGTTACCCTGTATAGTAATGCACAAAATGGTGCTAATTATAACCTCAAAAAGCTTGTTACCATATCTTGAAACCCGAAACTCAATACTCCATTGTAGACACACTATTCTCTGAGTTTTAGTTTTGAGATAAACTATATATGTGAAACTATGGGTAGGTAGAATAAGATGCTATTTAAGGTTGCAAATTTGGCAATGTATTTCAAGAGAAGGCTTGGAGCTATCCATGGTCTGAAAACATGGGCTATTGGTTTTGATTAAAACTAGGGGTAACAGATTTGATGATCACGTGATTCACACCATATGTAACAGGATGAAAGAGCCTTCATGTGGCATACCATGAATTACTTTCTCCAATATTGACTAATATATTTTCTCCATTTTACTTCGTGGCCAGTCAAGGAATAGTACGTCAACAGCAAGAACATTCCATTTGCTTTACCGTCCTCACTTTGGCCCTTTCTTTGCAATATTAAATTAATCCTAATGGAGATGTTGGAATATCCTTGCATTATATCAACAGGGTTTCTAGTGTATTAAGCACTCAATTGATAAGAGCTAGTATAATGGGTCTGAAGTCTTTTAAATGAATTCATTTTCATACCTTTTTATAGGTCAACATAGTTACTATATCATCTGTTTGTGAAAACTATTGTTTGGGATGCAGTTTTTATGGGTGATTTAGTTCTCCACTATGTACCAATAACAAAACACACATGAATAGTATATCTGTATATGTATGTTTGTATATCCATACCGGGGTTTCTAACTAGCTAATATTTGTTAAACAGGGAATTTTTAAAGACTATAAGCAACCTTTTGCAGTGACATATCTTGGAGCCTCTCTTATGGTAGTTTTTCTCCCGATAGCATTCATTAAGGATTGGTTGTCTAATTTGCTGAGAAGTCGCTCTTCTAAAAGTGGTAAAAATGCAGAAACCATTGGTGTTGATTCTCCCCCTGAGTTTAATGGGATATTTGAAATGGAACTTCAAGGAACTTTGGGTAGAGAAGACAGTGAAGCAGATCTCTTTTCTCAGGAGGAGGGAAGGCCATTAGTTTCTAAATGCAATGATGATGTGAAAATGATGGAGCAAGACAAAGAACATACAACTGGGGAGATTGCTTCATATGGATTTTATATTGCTCCTATATGGTTTATAACAGAGGTGAGGTATTGCCTAACTTCTTTCTTCAAAATTTCCATTTATGCCAGGTGAGATATTGCCTTACTAATTTCTTGGAACTTCCTTTTATGCTAGCTTGGTTTGTAAAGCATCTGATTAAAGATTCATCTTTAGTGGATGTTTACATTCCTGTAGAAGTATGAGAACCAAAAAATGAACTTGCCTCAGTGTTCTTGATTTGTTTGGATTTAGATGTTCTATTTTTCTGTAGAAGTATGAGAACAAAAAAATGAACTTGCCTCAGTGTTCTTGATTTGTTTGGATTTAGATGTTCTATTTTTCTGGTTGGATACTTGTAAAGAATTTTGTTCCTTGCATATGAACGATTATATTTAACATGCCATTAAATGTGTTCATGCCAGATTTTATGTAATATGTCTTATTTGCACATTTGTTTCTAAGCTAGGCAAAATTTCTTCTGGGAAAATATTATTCCATTTACAGAGGCTAATTGTTTTCTATTTCTCTGAAGAAAATGAATATAATTAGTTATGATTTTTAATTTTTGTTCTTTTACAGTATTTATCTAATTCTGCTCTTGCACGTACAAGTGTTGCAAGTACAACAGTGCTGTCCTCAACTTCAGGACTTTTCACTCTTTTCATCAGTGTGATTTTGAGGCAAGACACTCTAAATGTTGCAAAAGTAGTTGCTGTTTTTGTGAGCTTAGCTGGTGTTGCCATGACAACCCTGGGAAAGACTTGGGCTGCAGACGAATCCCAATTAAATGCTTCTGCGTGAGTTTTCATTCTTTGATCCCTCGCTGCTTGCGTCTTAGTTAATGTTGCCTTCATTTTATTTTTAAGTTTACCGATAATAATGAGATATAATATAATTGGATTTTCTGTTTCAATTAAAAGAAGAAAAAGAGTAAATAAAGAAATAAATAACAGAAAAAGATAAATGAAATAGCAATAAAAGATAACCTGAAGAAGCATTACGCTATTTCTGGGAAATTTCAGAATAGCTAATGTATCTATAATCTTATCATAATACCTAATGTATCTATAGATAAGATTACAAATCATGCAGGCTATTACATTTGTTGAGACATTGCCTATAGTCTTATTTCTCTCTTTTAATCCTTTTTTCCTGTGTTTTTGGGTTGCCATTTGTTTAAATTGTAGCTCGCATTTTACATTGTATGTTTTTGGAGAACTGACATTTAAATTTCTCTGTTCAGACAAGGGAAGCATTCACTTCTGGGGGATATTTTTGGGCTTCTCTCAGCTATGACATATGGACTGTTTACTGGTGCAACAATTAATTGTGCCTTTTAGTTATTGATTTCATATATTTAGTTTTTAATATAATACTTGGGTTGTCTAACTAACATGCAATCGAAAAAATGGCACAGTACTTCTCAAAAAGTTTGCTGGTGAGGAAGGAGAAAAGGTAGATGTGCAAAAGTTGTTTGGATATATTGGATTGTTCACACTCGTTGCCCTTTGGTGGCTTGGTAAGACTTGTCTTATGATTAATTAACCACGACATTTTTATTTAAAGGGCGGCTTGGTAAGACTTGTCTTATGATTAATTAACCACGACATTATGTTATGGCACATCTGTAGTAGTACACTTCTACATTCTGTATATCAAACATTTTAGTCTAATTTGTGTGGGCATATATCCCATGATTGCTTTATTGGTAGACTGCATGGTTTTTGTGGAATGCTTTTGTACCATTTGAAAATGAAATCAATGATGGTATTCATACATTTATTTCCTTTTAACTTTGTCATCATCCACCTTTCAAATCTCAAGAACCAGGATGTTGGAGATCCTTATAATGAGTTTTTCTTAATCTTCTGAATAAGATGAGCATGGACCCATCTATATTTGTAATTGTATTTTCCTGTATATAATATTGCATGTGAAAAATATAAACAAAATTTTTAATAGCGTGGCATAAAGTTGTCAGCTGTTCAAATTAAGCTTGTTGGTAGAAGGGAACAAGTGGCTTAGATGTGATTCCTCTTTTTCTTTTCAAAGTTTTATGTGGAGGCAGATCTAATAGTGTGAAGTGACTGATGATGTGCGAGGCTAGATTTCTGTCAGTACTGGAAGCCTCCATAATCTAAAGAGTCTTAGATATGCTGCTTTGTTTTTCTAATATCTTCTTCATTATATAGAACATAGGTGTGATGTCCTGTTGGAAGCACCTTTGTGGGACGATGCAAGCAAGCAACATATCTTGAAGGGGTAATTTTAGAACTAGAACAACCATAAGTACTAAATCTTAAATTTTAGTTTCCCTTTCCAAATCTGGTGAAACTAAACTGAATATATGACGTGGTTGGGGGTAAGAAAAGCCTAAGCCCCATAGGAATTGTGTTATCAACCCAATTTAGTTCATTTGTACTGCTAGCCCCTAGAATCAAGTTTTCCTCAGTGATTTATATGCTGAAGCCGGTGGGTTATCTCTCATGGAAGTCAAAAATTCCAACACAAGCTTGGTCAACATTTAGCTCAACTTCTAATTGGTTGGTAAAGGTGAATCTTTTTTTTTTTTTTAATGGATAACAAAGATTTAGTACTTAATACAGATAGGATGCGCAAAAGGAGGCACCACGAAGGAAAGCAAGAGAATATAAAACACAAGGTCCAAATCACTATCCAAAGACTACAAAGTCAGTCCCTAAAATGTTACTTCAGTTGTTCTACTATTAGATAATCTTCTTGTCACCAGTTCTCTTTTCCAATATTTGTGTGGAATTTTCCATTATTATTCATACTTGGAAGAAAATGCTCAGTGATGGCCTTTATAACATCTGTATGAGTGTCATAAGTATTCTTGGAAATTATTGTCATATTTCAGAGTTGGAATAGAAAACATTGTGATTTATTTGTATCAGCTTGATTTAAATCAGAGCCAAAACAAGTTCCATATGTGTGAATTAATTAGGATGATATAGCATCATTAGGAAACAACAGTCAAGCTGCAACTCTGAAAGACAAATGCTTAAGTTGTATTCAACTTACAAGACATCATAAGGGAAAGATACATTTGCCTACTTTCTAGGATGTGTGAAATTACAGGGAAGTTAATTTCGAAATCAGTAGCATATTTTTGTTTGTTTTGAGCACATAACAATTCTGCTCCTTGGGTCTGAGGATTAGGCATTGGATATGATTTAGAGGTGGTAGAAGTAGTGGCAAAAATTAGATGCTTCAGCTCTTTGAATGAATCTGAAATTTAGGGCTTTCTGTTTTTATGCCCTTGAAATATAAAGCACAGGTGCCTTCGCCTTAATGATTATGATCCATGTGCTCTTGAATTTCAACAGAGAAGGTTATAGTTTCAACCAAATACACATTATTTGACAGTGTTCTTTAGTTAGGATCCTGGAGTCAAAAGGAGAAAAAGGTTTGGAGGTTTGTTATTATTATGGTTCTCTTTGTGAGGCCTTTTAATGCTGCATCTTAAATTCAATCCATTCTTCAGACTTGCTAATTTACTACATGTTCCATACAATTTTGTAATAATTGTGCACCTCTTCACCCTTAAAGCATAGCAGTGCAAAAGTTAGCCAAAACCACCATAGTTTTCACTTGACTACTCCTTTATATGACTCTCCATACTTATAAAAGTGCATTGACTTAGTCAATGAATGATTTATTAGTATCCTGAACCATGATTCTTATACTTCCCCTTCTCTTTGTTTATTTTTCATTTTACCTTTTTGAATTTGGATTATTATAATTTTTTTTTAATCCAATTAGATATTTCCTATTTCTTAGTTTCGGATTGAGGATCCTCCAGATTTTATTTCTAATACTATTGCTCAAGACAATGCTTCTCTGATCTGCTCTTGCATTTATTGCCTTCCATGAAAAAATGGTACCTAATATCTGGTACCTTTGACGTTGATTGTGTGATTGATATTATTTCTTCTGCTATTTGGTTTCAGTGTGGCCTTTGACTGCCTTGGGAATTGAACCTAAGTTCACAATTCCTCACTCTGCTAAATTGGAAGAACTAGTGCTCGCCAACGGGTTTGTTGGAAGTGTTATTTCCGACTACTTCTGGTTTGTGGCAAGAAATGTCCCTTTCTGACTTGTGTTATTCAATTTTTTTTCCTTCTTCCTTATGTGGGATTTATTATACTTGTTAGGGCATTATGTGTTGTTTGGACAACTCCACTGGTGGCTACCTTAGGCATGTCACTCACCATACCTCTTGCCATGTTGGCTGATATGGTGATCCATGGTCGTCATTATTCAGCAATTTATGTACTTGGCTCTGTACAGGTAAGAATGAAGTTATCTGTTGTCATCCAAAGAACATAGATGTCAACTTTGATCACAGTTTGCAGGTGTACCTTTGATTTCTGTTTGAGGAAACAAATCTAACTGTTTTCATCTGCTTGTATTAATAATCTGTGAATCCTTTGGCATGTCTCTCAGGTATTCGCTGGATTTATGATTGCAAATCTCTCAAATTGGTTCTCGCAAAAGTTGGGATTGTAGCATTTCATCAATTCTCATCTTGATCAATCTGGAGATCCTGATTCGTGCATGGGGTTCATTCTTTCCCTTTTTTGTTGTCAATTTGGATTGATTCTTGGGGCAATTTTTCTTTTTGTACATGTGAAGCCAGTGCATGTTTGGTGGCTTTTTATCAGGATGGATTGCAGACCTCTGGTAAAGAGAGAGAAAATGTAATTGATTGTGTAAAGTATCAAAAACTGAGATTTTTGTTCTATTCACCTTGATCTTGTGGTTTATTAATTTATGAGATGTGCTATTTTTGTTTTGTTGTCACACACATATGAACACACTCTCACGTGCAAGCACCCACACACATGCACGAAAACACATACGCACACACAAATGGAACTTATGGTCCCTCTTGAAGTGGCTCCATTTATTCACACTGGGGGCTGTGAGACTTCTAGATTGTAGGTTTTTATGGGTATTTATTTATAAGACAGGACGTAATTTCCCCAGACTTCGCTTTACTAATAGTATAGAATCATAGATACATGAATTTAAGAGCTAAATAGTATGTGTGATCCCATCGAGAAAGAAAGAAAATACATCGAGTAAAGATGTACGACATAGAACCCAGAGATAAATCCTCTCTTGAAATCTTCTGCTATGTTCGCCTCAATTGGCAGCTGCTATGGCCGTGAGATGCTGCTGGGTTGTCAGCTTATCTCAGATTCTAAAAAGCAAACCAGATCTTAAAGTACTTGGTTGTTGGTCTTAAACTAGGTGCTTGGTAGACCTTTTCGAGGAACTGTGATTACATATAACCATTAGAACTAATTAAAAAGCATGCTTAACTAGTCGCATAGACTTTGAAGGAATGCAAGATTAGGTCAACAAGCCCACAATCTCATCTGCCGCTTGTTGCTTCATTGTCAAAGATTGCTAGTTTGCACAGGTAGAAAGGGACCTATCAAATTACATGAACTTCAAAGACGCAAGCACTGATAGCTAATAAATTATTGATCACAAGTCAAAACACTTGCTTAAGAAGGAACCATCTGCTCTAATGATTGGCTCTGGGTTTCCTCTATCCAGAAGCCATATGTTAGTTTAGTACCCATTGGGGGTGAACAAAGCTATCATATTCCACCTGGAATAATCTTTTTCTTACCTGTACGCTTCATCAACAGCCTCATAAAACGTCTACACTCCACGTCCTGAAATTAAAGTTATAACTTCGACGCCACACATCATCATATACCAATATCAATATATAACTTTTCTAGGGTTTTCATAAAATGTCCTTTTGCCAGCCATAATGGTAATATTTTCATCTTTTTGAAGCTTGCAGGGTGTTCCTAAATATGGAAAACTCCGATAATGGAATCCGAATCAACATATTTCTCAGTAAACTTCCAAAAAATATGGCTTTAATTTATGGCTTATAATACGCATAAAAAGGGTAGGGTTTGAGATGTATAAGCTACTTTCGTTTATGATACCTCAACTTCTCTGTAAGGCTTTACTTGCCTCTGTTTCACATTCATGAATCATCGCATTGATTCCAGCATCCATACACAATTACAATATGCTAAACCTTCTAGCTCAGAACCACCATCATCGCATTGACTATTTTGTAACCTGTAGCATTTCATGGAAAAGGAATTTAAAAAGGTGCTATGTAAAGGAAAATGTTCCAAAATCTGAATGTGAATATGCAATCAGAAAATGTTTGTTAACCAGTTAACTACATCTTTTAGTATTGCAATTTTGTGACGATTCACAAGAAAAAGAATCAACCCAATAATAGCAATTTGATTATGCAGGAAAACAAAATTGAATCAACTCGAGGACACCCTTAACTTGGTCTATACCTTACCTTCACAGAAGAAATTTTCTGTCTTCCCAGACTGCCTCAAAAAAATTAGGCTTGATTCAAGCTTCAACTGAGGTTAGTTTTTAGTTGTCACTCAAATATTTACTTGGGGAGAGCTGCAAGAGCACTGGTCTTCTATCGATATCAACAGCAGCAACTCGGTAATACCCGAAAACCAATATATAACGTTAATTTAGGTGTGGAAGAAGGCTGGCCCCAGTTGAAAAGGAAACTCACATCCCCAGCAAGCTTTCTCATATACTGAATTCCGTTCAACAACTTATCAGGAAACCGGTCTTTCACTTGCTTTATAGTAAAGCATCTTTTGAACATAGAACATCATGTATCCTTGCGCTGCCCTCACAACATTCTCACTAACTTGACTGATCCAAGCATCATCACACTTGTACCATTGATTACTTAACCTTAAAAATGTCACATAGTGGCCAGCATCCAGTTTACCTGTGTGAGTGACAACAGCAAACAGCTCAAACTCTGAAGATAACTCATTTGAACTGCCTTGATCATCCCCATCAAAAGCAAAAATTCGATTCCCAAATCTACCCCTCATAATGGAAGAAGATAGGTAAGGTGCCATGTCCAAGGACAGTGGGAACTGTAAATAACGATCAACCTTCCTCGACATATTTCGAGTTGATGAATGCTCAAATCTTTTGATATGGAAACAAGACACCAGGGGAAGCTTCCTAATAGACATCTGCTTCAGAGATTCTTGCCTCACTTGACACTGTTGACAGAAGAACTTCTGGTCAGATCCTAACCTCTCAGGTCTTGTATAGCGGTCCAAGCATCCTGTAAGGGTAGATATTCCACCACTGTGGCTTGACATCATGGAATCTGGCTCACCATTGCAAGAATGATGAGACTTGTTGGAGGCCATCTTTGCAGAACCACCCTGGTTTGGTTCCAAGTCCAATGAAATGTCCACACATGGATCGTATGTTGTAGAAGTGAAACCACAGGCCGTACACATGACATCAGATCTCAAGATTCCGGAGAATACTCTATGAGCAATACAACAGTCACCATTGCCTGCGTTGCCAAATAGACAGGGAGCATATCTAGGAGAATGTTAGAGACGAGATGCACAGATAAATTATTTTAATCAAAACCTTTTGTAACATTATTCCAAAGAAAATAAAGCTCTGCTCCCAGAAACATATTGAGGTGAATAACCACAAACAAAAATAAATAAATAAAGTAGAATAAATCAATCAAGTGGTTTTGTTTTCTCAATATCACTTGTACTGTTCTCAGCTAGAGAAAATAAATCCGAAATTGGAACTAAACGGATCTGCTTTACGAAGAGTGCAGGGGAATGCCATTGGAAAAACTAAATTCATCTCCAATATTGGTCAAGGGTATAGGAGTGTGCCATAAGGAAAAAATAAATTCATATCCAATATTGGCAAGTGCACAGATCACATTCAACCAATCTAGACAGATAAATTCCTCATTAAATATGACCAAGAGAAAAAACTATTGCAATCTAACTACCACAAGTTTACCAGGCTGCTCTAATACCATGCTTTCTCAATCCTTCAGCATCAAAAGTAAATTCCCTTATGAAGATATGGGAACAAAAGATGATATAGGATTGACACAACACCTGATGGCTGCTGGATACAAGGTTCTTCAAGCGTAACTTGCAATGAACAAAAATTTTAGCCATGTGATTTAGGGATAAGGAACAATTACTAAGGGACTCAACAAGTACCTTATTTAGGCAACAGGTGTGCCATAATGGATGACATGCAATCACTAGAACAAGAAGAATCTTTCTCAACATATTTGGAGGTCTGAAAGATTTTTCCAAATTTCCAACAAAATCCAAGGGTGCTCAAGGAAATATCATGCCCTGAAATGACACAAGAAAAATCCTATGACGAAATTACGAAGACTATAGAAAGGCAGACTTACAGGACAGAAGCAGGTGAGACCATCATGCCTGTAGGTTCGAAATTAGCCCCTAAATTTGAAGAGCTCTGGCTGATGTCCTAAGGCCACAAACAAGAGACTCAAACCCACACCCTGCAGTTGAATATCAAGGTTATCTCTGGGTCTTTCACCATCTAGTGATCCACTGGATCAAAATGAAAGCAGAGAAACATACAGAATATAAACATTGGGCCTCAGTTAGAGAGTTCAAATTGATGTGATCTCAAAGGGTTGAAATAACCGCAACCTCGTCTTCATACTCCACAGATATATGAAGCCATCCCTATATTTGCGTCAAATTGAAATACAGAAAGCATCAATGAGCAACCTAAGGTTCACTAACCCTTGGTTTCTAGTCTGCTGCCACTTGTCAGCCAAAGATTGACAACAAAGAAAAAAGATCTAGAGAAAGAACCGTTGGCTGGCAAGTTTTGGCCAGCGTTATTTACATCACTTCATGAAAGTCTATCTATAAATTTGGTATGCCTCAGTGAATGTACCTAAAGCTTAGAGATGTACCTTCACCTTAAACAAATCAATAATTTAAGGGAATTCCTGAACTTAATTGCCCAAATAGGAAACTTCAATGATTTTTGGTAACATTGAAAATAGGACCCCAATAGGAAAAAGTATGGACTCTACAAAGCAATCTAATTCTTCCTTTCCTTTTTTCTCGGTATAATATAAGCTAAACTTCATACATGCACACAAATAAAAGGAAGTACTACACCAGTCAAAATGGGTTTCACATATTAACATAGGTCCCTGATGAATCTCAAAGATATGATTTGTTTATTAAGTACAACTTTTGTTCCTTAGTGATTTGTAGCAAGCAACACAACTTTAATGATGTTCTCATGGCATAATGAAAACAGAGGTCACAACCCAGTGGCTGCAAGAAGGGCATATCAGCATGCATGAGATTTTACAATAAGATGATCCATGGCAATACCACTTTCTAAGCCAAAAATTGACTAAGAACTAAACCATCCAGTAAAGTTCTGTTTTTTCAAATTGGTATTCTAACTATCAGATACAAATACAATCAAATTTTTGCAAGGATCACTTGTGGGGCCATAGCCTGGTATATGCCTGTCCAGCTGGATGAATACCAAATATATATACTAATCCTTCATGATCCTTGAACCATACCAGAGGGACTTTCACTCTCCTGAATATTTAAGTGCTAGGTATCATAAGACTCAAAGAAGCATGAACAACTAATAGATGGAAAGACTTATCAGAATTTACCTTGGCTTTGATGCTTGCGTTGATTCTTCTCCACTTTTTCATGGATCCCATCAAGCATGGAAATGAAGAATTCATGTGCATCCTGTTGCTCATAACTTGCCAGGTTTGCAGCATGTTGCCACCAACTGCAACAAAGCCACAGTTTTCAACGATCAAACAACAGCTCCCTTGTTATCAGAACACTTCCAAAAATCCATCCGTAAAAGTAGAACCCAGTCGATGCAGTATACAAATAAATCTACCAAGAAACAGAAAAGGAAAAACAAATATAATTATACAATCTAGAAATCAAGTTCAAAATTGCAAAACTAAAGCAAAATTCTTATTGGAAATAATAAAAACACTATTTCAGTTCACCAAAAACACACAAATTTTCCATTATCATGAATAAAATCTTGCAAAACTAAGTGACTAGTTGAGCAAAGATTAACATAAGCCAATGATTAGTCAGTCTAACAACAGAATAAAGCATTAAAAAAAAACATCAATCACACAGAAAGCATTCAAGGTCAAGTAATATAACTCCATACATGAAAGAAATTCAGACCTGTAAAGAAACTTTGCAGGGCTATACGGTGTGCGATCCCCAGAGAACACAGCCGAGAACATTGCATCGATATCGCAAGCCAGACACAGACGCGTGTGTTTAGTATTATCATTGCTGACAGCACTCCTCCTACTGACGTTGGAACTCACGCCGTTCTTCTGCTGACAGACATATCTGTTATGGCGGTCGCTCAAGAAATAGTTCCTCAACGGAGGCGTGTGAAGCAATGCTTGCAGCACAGAATTCATGAAACATGTGTTTCCAAGATTATTGAGACCTCGCAACCCCCAAGGCAAAACTGATGACGACACTCGATCGTCTCCTATTTGCAACGGGCTTGAAAACCTCCCCATCAAAATTTGTTCTCTCCGATCGGGAGTCCACGGCCGATAATCAACCCTTCGTCGCTTCCTCAGGTTCTCCGGAGGTGAAGGCCGGATCGTCGATCCTCCAAGCGACGATGCAGCCGTTTGAGCGAGAACAACCGCGGCATCGAAGTCCCTATCGTAGACCTGATCGCGACATGCGCAGCAGAACAGCTCGGCACGGTCGACGTCCACGGCGATCTCGTGACCCGGTGGCATGGACTCGGCGTGAGCAGCCGCGTGCGACGACTCGGGCGGCGAGTGGCAGAACACGGTGGCGCATGAGACGCAGGCGTACAGGCGAGGCCGGGCCGAGTCGCCGCAAGCACGGCAACGCGGCACCTCGTCCGGGTCGCGACGGATAGAGGCTCGACCGAGTGGCTTGACTCGTAGACACTTCTGTAGAGCTCGGAAGGGTTTGACACCGTGTCTGGATCGGAAATCGGCGAGATGAGGACAAGGCTGGGGGATCTGACCATTTCGTTGGCGATCGCTCTTCGATGACGACATCGGAGTCGATGCTGCTGTTGTCATTCTTTAGGGGAAGAAGATAAGAAGAAACCCTAGATTTGCAAAAGATAAGCTTCATCGATCGAACTAATATCGATTTGGAGATCGAAATCTGAGTAGCACGAACCAGAGGAATTCAGAGCCAATACCGAATCCAAAACGGTTACAATGGTCGACGATTTGGTCGTTGATTCGGTGAGATTTTCTACGGCTTCTTCCTCTTTCATCTCTGACTCAGATCTCCATCGTTTGCTTGTTTATATTCGATTTGATCCTCGAAGAGAAAAAGAAAAAAATCAAAAAGAACAGTTTTAATAATCTGGATTTAATCTCTTTCTAATTTTTTCTATTTTCGTTATCTTTAGATCCAAAAAGGCAGGGAGCGAGGGTTGGATGGAGAGAGACTTCTTCTTTTGTTGCTCTGCGGGTTAAGAGCCTGAAGCCTCCTCGTGTCCGTTCTGTTATTTTTGGGAAATATGGTTTTTAGTGATGATTTTAAAAATAATCTTGATTTAGTCACCAAATTCTTGGTAATTGAAAATTAACGATACTTTTTAGAAATATTTGTGAATCAGTGTCGTTTATTATGAAGCAATTTTTCCAAAAATGCCCTCACATACTTGTAAAAAAATTTGTTTGTTATTATGTTTTAATGAGGTTAAGAAATGGTTTAAGGGCATTTTTGGAAGAAGATTTATGTGATGAATAAAATGATACTCATTTTCAATTATTTTTTAAAAAGTACCAATAATTGTGAGTTAAATAATGTGGTGACTGAATCAGGATTATATTTCAAAGTAACACTAAAAACCAATTATGAGTCTTTTAATATAAGCCGTTGATTTATGATTTAAGGCTTTTAATCTCTGAGTCAGAAGGTTTTGTTGGGAATTC
This sequence comes from Buxus sempervirens, assembly GCA_947561395.2. Lineage (NCBI taxonomy): Eukaryota > Viridiplantae > Streptophyta > Magnoliopsida > Buxales > Buxaceae > Buxus > Buxus sempervirens. Next base: position 7,822,310 of record OX387194.1, on the reverse strand, counting down.
GTGGGTGCCTTCCATTTAGGGATAGGACTCTCAATGGGTCACATAAAGATCCGAATCTGATTTGATTATCCATCTTAGTTTTAGATCCGATTATCCGAATAGATTATATTTCGATTCGAATATGATACTATACATGTTCAACCCGATAAAAATTTGACTTTTATTTTGTATATATGTTATGTTTTTTTAAGTCTTTTTATATATTAGTATAGAAGGAACGAAGGTTCCATATAATATTTATTGATTTACGGTCATAATATAAGACAAATTTGAATTAATAAATCCTTATTTGATCCATTAACTTAAGATTCATAATATTTTAATTTTTTTCTATATATAATGTAATCAGATTCAGATATCGGATAATCTGTTGGATTCAAATTTGGATATTGGTATTTCTTATCGGATCAAATTCGGATCTTAATAGATCTGTACTATAATCGACCTGTTTATAGCCTTGTTTAGACCCGCGGAGGAAAACATCAACAATGAAGGGAGAATTAATTTTTAGTGGTACTTCTTGAACAAAATTCAAATCTAGTCATCCAAGTTTGGGTAATTTGATGTTAATAATATTTTTTCTAGATATTTGAAAACAAGTGTCATTTTACTATCCATTGAAATTTGAAATTGGATAGAATTCAAATTCTTGTGATTGGATGACAAGAGAATTGAAAATTCAAATTCAAATTCCCAATTTCAAATATTTAGCCAATCACAAGAATGGGAATTGGGAGCCCATTTCCAATTTTTATCTTGAATTCCAGTTCCAATTTTGCAAACCAATCGGGGTCTTATTATATATCTATTAAGAACTCGTAAATTTCATTAGCAGACTTGTAAAGCCAATTTAAGGACTTGTAATCAACTTCAAATACTTGTAATAACCACTTTATTGACTTGTAAATCTATTTTGTAGACTTAGACTTATAAACCCTTTAGTAGACTTAATAAGTCCAGTTTCAAGACTTGTAAGCCATGTTATTAGACTTTTAAATCTAAAGAGAACTTGTAATAGATACACGCTAAAGACATTGCCTTTAAGAACAATAAAACAACACTCACTTTTCAAATATCTTGAAATAGTATAGCTAATGTTCAATTACCCAAGCTTTGGTTGGTGATTGAATCTGAAGTTTTTTTCAAGACATTATGCCGTAAGGGGTGTAATTTGGTCGAGTTGGTATGGTTTTCTGATCAGAATCAAAACCAAAGAACAAAACCAAAATTTGAAGCAAACATAATAAAAACCGAAGATGCTAAACCAAAATTTTTTCGTTTAATCCAAAATCCGAACTTATAAGTTCATTCTATTTCCATTTTTGGATACACACACATATATTTCGGTTGTGGTTGATTCGGTTTGGAAGCTTTCATCGTTTATATATTTTCGGGTTAGTTCGGTTCTGTCTTTGATGTAATTCGGTTTAAGAATGGTTATACTGAATCAGTTCGGTTTTACCAATTTTTTTTTTCACTTCTAATATTGAAAACATTCTTATAACGGTTGGTTCCATGGGAGGATCACTCACTAACATTTTTTTTCTATTTTTTGGATCTGTTGAGGCTTTGATATTGAACTTCTGGATCTTACGGGAGAGATTACACCATTAATGGCCGAGCAAATGTCGAAAATTCGCGGTTCCCCTTTTATTTTTCTATCCCTTTTTCCTCAATTTTTGTTTTGTTATATTGGTTTTCCTGTTGGATTGTGTTTTAACTGCAAATTATGGTATAAATTGTTCTGGAAAGCAAATCCATTTCAAGTTTACTTCTGGTTATATCCATGTCGTTCTGCTTAATTCAATCTGCTACTGTCCAGTTCTTCGTTATCTTGACGTTATAAATTCAACATTTTATGAACTAAAACCACAAAGCTCTTACCTTTAAGGGCTTTAAGTACTAACCAATGGCTGGCATCAACTGTCTCTCCCTTTCCTTTGTATTAGGGATTACAAAATGAACATTTTGATTTCTTAATCCACTTTTGAGTCCAGGATAGCTTCCATATTTCTTTGTTTAAACTTGGATTTGTTGCGGTTTTATTCTTATGTTATGTGGGTATTATTTTCAATGCAAAGCTGACATAAACTTGTATGATTAATGAATCATTGGAAATTCATTGTCTCAAGAACATATGATTCATGCTAATTGAGCATTTTGTTAGGTTCAATTAAATTGATTTATAGTTTTTTTAACTACTTGGAGTTTACTTTTCGAATAAAATTGCGCCTTTGGAACCTTCTCAGCAAACTAATGATGGGGATCTAACGGAATACTGCTAATGTATTAATTTTGAAGAACCTTTTCTCTGTTAATATTTAAATTCATTTCAGTATTAGCAGCAACACTAGAGTTAAGCTTTGGAGGAATCTATGCTCTGTTATGATTCCATTTATAATAGCAATTTTGCAAATAGGAGATACTGGATTGAAACAATATTGATATAGCATGTGTTTATATGGAGTTTTCAAGCTATCCCTACAACCCGACTCTGAGCTGTTGGAATTCGTTTCTTTCCATCCACTCATGTTGGATGCTTGAATCCCAATTTTTTGTGATCTCAAATTTTTAGAGTCATAGACTCATAGCTAATCAATTGCCTTCTTCTTGCTCTTATCATCACCCTGAATATGTAATCATCTGTGTGGAATGTGGCTTATCCATAGCATTAACATATGCATCCTTAGGTTAGTAGAAAATAAAATGTCCCACCCCTCTATATTTTTGTGGTGTAGGAAACATGGAGAATCTACTGACCATCTTCTCATTCATTCTGGGAATGTATTGCTTTGTATTTCTTCTTGCTTGTTGAAGTTAGCATGAATATCTCCTTTGTACATCCTGGATTTGATTCTCTTTTGGCATGTTGGAGGTAGTAGAAAGTTGGTCGAATTATGTGAAAGATTTTGATTCGTCATATTATGGAGCATATGGAAAAAGAGTGATAGCAGAACTTTGTGAATAGGGTCACCCTCCATTCCATTAACTCATATATTATAATTTGTTCTGGCTCTTGCTTATAATGTTTTCAAGAGGTTCTTCAGTTATCAATTAATGATCTTCGAAGATCATGCAATCAGTTGATCAATTGCTCACCTTATATTAGGTCTTCTGCTTGACTTTGTTCAGCCTTCTTCTCTCATTAAAGATCCTAAAAAACATAATTTTAATGGATGATGATTCATCAAGTACCTGGGTCAAATGGATGTGGAATAGCAGTGAGAAAGAGTCTAGTTGCACAAATGGGTCCAAAAGGGGAATGGAAATACCAAAATGCAATACATGTCTACTTCACAAACTATAAATTGAAAATTTCTTCACGATTCCTTTTGTGGATATGGATGATTTTAATACAATTATGCCATGGCTCTTGGATAATGCTGTCAATAGTTATGGTTGTCATTTGTTTTGTCAATGCAAAAGATTTAGAGTTCATGGCTGATCCCTGGTTTAAATTTATTGCTGCTGGAAGCTCATGGAACTCCCAATTGTTATCACTATAGTTTAATGCTCTTCCATATGTATCACTGATAATTTCATCTTGGTGCTCTTTTCTTAATCACTAACACCCAACAGATTAATTTTCTTGACACTATCATATTTTTTTAACATGATTAAAAAAAAAGGAAAAAACAAAAATAAAAGACCTAGTCTGAAACCCTGCCTAACTGAAATTCAAGGTCCATTCTATCAGTAACCCTTTTCCTGTCGCAGGTTACAGGTTTCCTAAGTGCAACCCAGTTCTTTGTATGCTTGCCATACATTTTTAATGCCATACTGTTTTGACTGGGTTAACCTCTGGGAAAGAAGAGACAGAAAAATCATAGTTTTCTTATCAAGCTGACTTGTCCACTTATCGATATGCCATAGCCAAACCTGGAAAGCTTGATGTTTTGTGCAGAGAATGGTTTTATTTTGGTAGTTTTCAAATTAGATATTGAAGAAATGAGGAAGCAAGAGCCCTCGCCATCTCCCCTAACAAGGTTGTTATCTGGAGCAGGGAAGAACAGTTGAGGATTCAATAACAATTTTTGGAGCCTATCAAGGAGCCAGTACAACTACAATCCAGGGGCCACCATCAAAGGCAAAACATCAGTGGCTTTTTGATTTGCTTCATCAACAGGTGGTTCGTCAAATCAAATTGTATTCCTTGTTCTTTTTCTCCCTTTTTTGTTACTCTTCCATCATTTTGAATATCTGAAGGTTGAATAGTAGTTAATAATGGTAGTTTTTGTAACACTAAACAGAAATCCGTAATTTCATAATCTGGAATATCCTTTTTGATTGGGTACCCTAGGCAGAAAATTTCAGATTTCCGTTCATATTTTATTCATATGAGTTGGGATTACACGTTATCCAAAAGTTGACAGAACTACCAAATTCTGACTCTGGGACCTGCCAGTTCAATGGCAAAAATATCTGGAATAGCAGCCTGTTCAACCACATGTCTCCACCTAGATATCTTACCTTAGAATCTCTTCTATATGTTACCAACCATTCTATGAGTTTTTTATTCTCCAGATTTTTGCTTTAATTATAGCTTTCTCACTTGCTTTTCAGATCTAGGAAGCCGTTAAAGGGGTGATTTTGTATACCATGTTAAGAAAACTAAAGTTGGAACATTGTACAATAAAGCTATAAATAAATAGCCATATTTATAGATGTCATGGTCAGATCAGCCAATCAGGGACTATTGTCCAGTGTCAGAGATAAGTTCCAATGTTTTGAAAGCATTCTCTCTTTTGAATGTTTTGTGTTCTAATGTTTTTTGACTGGAATTTATTTCCTTTGAATTCCATTCCCAGAGCATTGAGAGGGACCCTCTTTGTCTTATGGATGACATCTGTATCAGTGTACCTACCTTCAAACATTCAGCTTGTAATCTTCCCATTGGAGAATAACCTGGACAGAAAATCCCTGAAAGGCAGCTATAGCTGTATGGATATATATATGTGTGTGTGTGTGTGTGAATAAAATTATTTCTAAGATAACACCTCCTCAAATGACCCCCCTTGAATGGACACCTACGAAAATCTAGATGACTGCAGATGCCAGGTTCTTTTGAGTTAAAAAGCATCAGATGCTATACCTTTTAGAAAAGATGACAAATTTGATTTTATTCCCTTCTCCAGAATGATAATTTATTCTATAAATTTTTTTTAAGTGGGGAACATGACATTAGGATGCTTACTTGTTAGAATTGGATTCCCATGACATCAGGATGCTTGCTTCTTACAATTGGATTACATTGTTTATTGGCAGAAGTTATATCCCTAATAGAACTAAATGTTGAATACCAGTGAAATTGCGAAAGAACTTGCCTTGGAAGTCTTAAATGTTTCTTCCTAACACAACAATGGATAACATAATGCAAACTGACAAAAGCAACCTAAGAATATCATTTAGTACAAACAACCTTTATACAATCAAACTATGGATAAGTTGACAGGGGTAAAAGACTGCAACTTTTAGCAGTAACAAAACCCAAACTAAAATAAGCAACAATGGGGGTCATTCAGGAAGGAAACAACAGTGTCCACAGAAACACCTCCTCCCCACCTTAAGGATCCTAGAAATCCAACCCTTCAGAACAACACTAAAAGCCTTCTCAAATAAAATCTTACAGGACTTGTTAGAAAACAAAGCCTCTGAAGGCCAAAGAATGAGTTTAAACCTAGCTGTACATGACACAGTGGTTGGACACTTGTCGGTGTGTTAGTCCACATGGTGGATGCATTGCATCAGATTGGGAACGAGAACGATGAGGTCAGTGTATATGGGATGGTGGTTACAGGTCCACGTTGGCTTACAAGATCATGAAGGTCCCTAACAATGTTGAAGACGGCGTCTGGTTGTGCTAGCTTAAGTGCATTCCTTGACATTCTCTGAAGTTCTCCTTTGTTGGTACTGAACCATTCAGCAACAAGGTTCGCTGTTTCTTTTGGACTTTGGGAGAAGATGCCTGCCCCATTGTCTACCACATAAGGGACATTACCAACTTCCTTCAAGTGGAAAATTAATGGAATAAAGATGTTAGAGCACAGATCAAGATCAAAAGAGGTTTCCATCAAGATTTAAATTGGGTATAGAACATAAGATATAGTCAAGAATGATATCGAAGTTTGCGACTTCTTACCTGTCCAGGAATGAAGTCATTGAGAATGATAGGAAGACCCTTTATTAAAGCTTCAGCAATTGTACCTGGACCCGCCTGGAAAAACCAGTGAAGCCATGAGCTGTTGCATTTGATGAACAAATAGCAGACAGAAGTACAGATAAAAACATAGAAGTTTCTCAACATACTTTTGTAATAATGCAGTCAAAAGCTCCCATCCATTTTTCCATTTGGGTCTCAAATCCTCTTATCTGCAGACAGAATAAGGGCGAAAATCATGAACCTTGGTTCTCCACTAAAAAGTGTCACTCTACAGAAATTTGATCTTTGAATTTTCTAATTGATAGATGAAGTAAAATGTATCACCTTCACAGGGATCTTCCATTGGTCTAATTCTAGGGTAGAAGCTAGGAGTTTATTCCGGCCACATATAACAATCATTTGTCCAATTGGCCTTCCAAGCTCTTCATCATACAATGTCTCACCAAGAGCCCTTGCAGTTTCCTTGACTGGACCCACCCCTTCACCACCTCCCATCAGCAAAACTGCAGGCAATTTAGGATCCATTCCCAGTTCTTTTCTTAGTTCATCCTACAAAGCAAAAATGAAAAGACAACAAAGAATATCAAAGTAAAAATCCCATCCAGTCAGAGGAAATCCAAGTAGTTTTCATAATTAGATCAATAATCTCAAACCATACCTTAGAGAGACTTGTCCGACAAAAAGAGGGTCGAATCGGCAAACCGAAAACTCGAATTTGAGAAGAGTCTAGGCCATCTAACAAAGCCCTCTTGGCTACCTCCTCTGAAGGGCAGTAACACCTGCTTACACCAGGGTGAAACCTGATACAAGTAGAGAACCTTCATGTTAAAACCTAATGTAACCATAACTAAGAAAATTTTAAGTTTGAATTGCTTTACTGACCATGTTCTATGGCAGGTGTTGAGGTCTGTAATTACTGTAACAAATACTACTTTCTTCTGAAGGCCCTGCCATTTGAGCACCCTCAAGGGAATATGTTGCATCAAAGGATGCACACTGATGATAATGTCTGGTTTGTAATCCATCAGGCCAGTTTCTATCTCCCTTCAAATATAAAATGACAAGAAGTTAGAAAAGACTAAAATTAATTGAAGCTTACACTACTTGAAAGATAGAAAAATAGATTTTTCGTCACAATTTAGAATCGTAAGTAAGCGATCAGAACGTGTAAATGTGAAAAGGGGTGCTAGGATTGGAGAACATACTTGGCATAGTAGGCAGCAATGGCTGCAAGATAAAAACAGTGAATCCAAGGAGGGGAGGTACTGTGAAAAGCAACCTTCCAAAGGTGAACATGTCTCAACATGAACTTGTATTGCCTCTCCAAGTCATTTAATGGCCATCCAGTGCATTCTTTCCATACATCCTTCACAAATACCTGAAACCCAAAAGCACCTCACACATGAAGAAACTGCCCATAGAATTCACACATCATAAGCATTGCAATGAAGGACTTTTCAGGTAATCTGGTTAAATTTGAGGCAGAAAGGAGCCCTTTTTTAAAGTTAAGATTCCTAATAGTTGCTTCAATAAGAATCAAGGACCATTAATAATTCAGATTAAAATGACATGATTAAGAATCATCACAATCCTCTACCTACCAGAACCAAAAAGAAAAGGAAAAAATAAAATTCACAGACTTAATCATTTAGTAACAAGGAAGAAAATAGAATAAGCAGACCCACCAAAATTAATTTAGATTGTCAGAGTACCATGGTTAATGAGATCTATGAAGAGAAATCATAAAAGAGCTAAAAAGCCCATTACAAACAGAGATAGGATGAAGAATTGAAACAAATTAAAAACCAGAAAGCAAGAAATTCACGAAACAGCAAGTAGGATTTCTACAAATTCGACCTCCTTGCAACAAAAAGGAGAAAATCAAAATGATGATTTAAAAACAAAGTAGAACATCTAAACTACATAATACACAAAACCCAGAATTATAAACCATAAAACAGAACAAAACAAAAGAAAAAGCATTAAAATCCAGAGAAGAATCAATAACTTACCCTGTACTCATCTCCAAACTCCAATCTAAAAGCATCCCGGATGGCCTCAGCTGAAGCTCGATGACCCCCACCAGTATCACTCATCAAAATCAAAACATTCTTGGTCCTCTCAGCTCCAATCTGCGCAAGCTCGACTGTCTCATCATCCTGAAGATACCCATAAGAGCATCTCTTCTGTTTCTTCCCACAAGAAGCCTCACCACCTCCCACCCTCTGAAACAATCTGTCCCTGATTGACTTCCTCGGCGACACCACCGACATGACCATGACGTCGGTCACCTCTACCGAACAGAATCCAAGTAAAAGCCCAGAAAAGAAAGAGAAACTACAAGTCGTTTCGTTGGAACGACTGAAACGAAGAAAGAGAAGAGGAGAGAGCCGTTCAGTTAAGGAGTGTTGAAAGAAGGCGGGCAGGAATATATAGCCGTTGATTCGCATTTTGATTGGAATGTCCTGAAGGGAAGATTCGAATCTGTCTTCTTCTTTACTAAATCTAATAGTGTTTTGGGATTAAAAAATGAGTTTTTCTTCGATATTATCGATTGATTAGTGTTTGGTGGCATCCATCATTTGTGGGATTGATGATGAGAGAGAGAAAGAGAGAGGGAGAGAGAGAGAGAGAGTTTGTGAGGATGAGTTGGCGACGAGACCAAGTCACTGACATGGCGGGTCGTTGTGTGCAAGTCTCAAACAGCTTCCTCCAATGGGGTCTCATGGACTCACGGATGCTAGCTATGAATCCAGGTGGATTATTTCGGACATGGGAAAAAACAAAGATCAACTTGGTTTGCACCATTCGGATCAAAGTTCCTCCATGGCCCTTATATGCATGCTTGGAACTTAAAGAAGTGCCGACATAAATCCCTGAATAAATTTTAGAAGTCGATATGAAAAAAGGAAAAGGGCTTTTTGGACATCAAATTTCGGTACCTTCGTAATAATGTGTTTGTATATATATATATGTGTATGTGCGTTTGAGCGTACGCGGGTGTGTTTGCGTGTGCGTGTACATGTTTACATGTATGTATATTTATGTGTGTGCATTTGTGATGTAGGAAGAGTCTTATGTGGTCATACATTGTTTTCCGCACCAGGGGTATTTTGGTCAATTTTAGTCACGTTTTCAAAATGGACTGAAAATTGATAGTCTGATTGGAAATGACTCAAAAAGTTGGACTCAGGGCGGCAGTCCCGAGGTCTCGTGATTTTAGCCATAGTCCATTGTTTAGACCTTCAAATAGGCAAATTTATTATTTTAGGAAAAGAATTGATTATTTCCGTTTAGGGTCAGGGAAAGTCCGTTTTGAGTTATTTTTTGGGGAAACCCTTATTTTCAGATGTATTTTAGGAATTTGAGTATTTCCCGAATTTTACTATTTTTAGTAAAATTCGTTTTTTCTACTTTTAGTAAGTTTGGGTTTTCTAAGTTTAGGGTTTTCCTTATAACGCCTATATAAAGGCTTTTTAGAGAGAGTTCGTTTTTTTTAATGAATATTTTTTATTTGAACCCCAAATTTTGTCTTGTTCTTGAACTTTTCTCGTCTTCTAGAACGATATCTAGACCAACTCATCAATCAGAACGATATCTGATCTGTTCTTCTATCTTCCCTACGTCAATTTACATGCGTATGTATGTGTATACATGCATATGAGTATGTATGTGCATGCATGCGCATATGCATTTGTTTATTCATTCGTTCATTGTTTATGTGTATGTGTATTTATGTGTGCGTATTTGCATGGGTGTGTATGTGCATACATGCATATGATTGTGCATGTAGTGCATGCGCATATGCATTTGTTTATTTATTCATTCATTCATTTCACGATACGCAATAAAAAAAATCATGTTTATTTAATAGCTTGATGCTTTTTTGTTTCTCCAAAAATACTACAGCCATCCATTAGTTTAATTTTTAATACATAAACCTCAATTCACATTTTATATGGCTTTATAATTTCCTACAATAATACACTTTTATCATTTAACTCTCTTGTATACTTTAAAATGCACAAAACATTTTTTGCGCCTTGTATGCATTTGGATTTCTACATCGATGGAAAAGTGAATGAGACGGAAAACCCTTTTGGATGATGGAAAAGAGAATGAGACCCACAACATTTAAGAAATCGTAAGAGAAAGAAAGGTATTTTTTTTCGTAACTTGGGGTATCGAAGCCAGCTTGTGCGCACCTTGACTAATCCCAGGGGCTTGTGCAATCCCTCCATACACACAAACCATCCCTTCGTTCACACAAACCAGGTAATTATTAGGCTAAAGGCTCTGGGAGTGGCCCAAAAAAATTGATAGCACTTAAGATTTAGTTTTTTCACCAAAAAAAAAAAAAAAAAAACCTAAGACCTTGGAGGGGCCCTAGGCCCCAAGCCTTGAACACCAAGCCAATCCTTTGGGATGACAAAATACATACAGTCCAAGAGGGATGAGATCACCTACTATGTTGACCTAAATTACCCCTGGCTGTGAGATGCTGCCATGTGGAGCATCTCACAGTCGAGACCATATCAGCTGGTTCCTCATGCTGGAACATCTGCTAGTCCAATGGTGGAGGGTGTATACACGTAGGCTTCATTCGCCTATGTGGATACGTATTTCACCGTTGGACTAGCAGATCTTCCAACCTAGGGCTCCAGCAGATTTCAAGTCCTCACAGTCGATGTTTTTTTTCCCTCTTGGTTAAGAAATGCAAGAAAACGCATAAAGTGAAATACCAAAATCTCTCATGGCACATTTTCCCAAACTAAACTGTCTAGCATGTCGAGATTGAAATTTGAAAATACAAACAGTAAAAAAAAGGGGAAAGAGCGAAAATGAATTTAAAGAAATGAAATATTTGTTTGATATATGAAAAATGAATTTGGCACAAAAGCAAATTAAAAAGAAGGTAAACTGAAGTCAAATTTATTTTTATCATTTTTTTTCCAAAGGATGAGGTTCAAATACATATGATTCTTCGTAATAACTTAGAGCTGTAAAATGATTAAAAACTGAAAAGATGAAACTCTTACAAAATTTATCTAGAGTTTGACAAATGAAATCCACAAGTATGCTTTATTATCAAGAAAGCTATAAAATAGAACCCAAAAAATATATATATATATATTTGAAGGATTATCCTCATTGGAAGTAAATATACTTACCTTTAAGCATGGTTACCTGTGCATCTCCACGTGTCTACAAAGCTTACCATTATAGCTTGTAACTGTGAAATTGATGTGGCTTTATGAATAATCAGCCCAAGTAAGGCGGGGTTTTGGAGAGATAAAATGACATCAAGAAATGAAACTACAAAAATTAGGTTCACATATATGAAAACAAAAATTCATTTTAGGATACATGTGAGTAGAGGTTTGGTTTGTCATGTAAACAACAATTCCCATCCCCTTGAACCAAATAAATTATTGGTGAAGTTGATTGAATTTGAGACCTATGAGAGAGATAATCTCTTTGTATGATGTATATGTGTGTATTTTTTTTATATTTATAAAAGAATTTAAGAAATTATAAGAGAGAAGAGAACTACGAGATGGTAGACGCATTAGAACGCCTAACTACAATGGCTAGTTTGAAATTGTCTGCCACATCCTCCTACAGCAAACGTCGTCATGGCTATGAGATACTACCACGTGCAGCATCTCATAACTGATGCTTTTTCATCAAAAGAAATGTGAAAATATACATTTTCTGGTGAAAAAACACTATCCATGAGATTTTGCATGTGACAAAATCTCAAGGCTACGGCAGGGCTTGCCCCACGAGGATGTGGTGGACAATGTCTTCCCACATTGGCCTTGTTCCCTCCAATTTTTTTAAATTTTATACAACCATTGTTATCTTCTTTTTGTTTTGAATTAAAATATATATGTATGTAGGTCTATTAGAGGACAATCTGATTCCTCTGATTATGTCCAAGATATTAGTGATTCTCCACAATTGTAGCAGTTTATTTTCCTTGTATATTTGTTTCCATATTTGTAATTGTACAGTTACAATGTATTTTTTTGTCTATAAATGAATAACTCCTTACAGCTTATCGGCTGGAGGCATTTCCTTTACATGGTATCAAATCTTGCTCCAAACATATTGACATTGACTATCATTTTGTTCAGGAACTTGTTGCTTGAAAGGTTATTAGTCTCGGCTTTGTCCCCACACACCTACAGCTGGCCGATGTTTTCACAAAAGGGGTGGCCAAATTGCAGTTTTTATTGGATATGGCAAGTTGTGCGTTTTTCCTTTTTCTACCACACCAAATTTGAGGGGGATATTAGAGGACAATCTGATTCCTCTGATTATGACCAAGATAGTAGTGATTCCCCACAATTGTAGCAGTTTATTTTCCTTGTATATTTGTTTCCATATTTGTAATTGTACAGCTACAATGTATCTTCTATCTATAAATGAATATCTCCTTACAGCTTGTCGGCTGGAAGCATTTCCTTTACAAGGTCCCCTGAAAAAATCTTATGGCTTCATCTTTACCTAAAATGGAGGAGGAAAAGAATCAATCCAAAAAAAAGATAAAGGGGGAGGGGGGTCGGAAGGAGATGCTTTAAAAATCTAATTGCAAGTCGACAAAGAATCATCAAATAGAAAAGGAAAGGAAAGAAAAAGAGAGACAGAGAGAAGGTTGCACCAGACATAATAATCTAAGACATATTCCAATATTAAAATGAGCTTTATGTTAACTATAGTCACAACTTCAATCATAGTTACTAGAAAAACTAGAAAAATTGCAAGGATTCTCAAATTAAAAAGATTCTTCCTAATAAATAACAATTATCATGTAGAAATATCATAAATATTTTTGGAACACAGTTAATAAAATACTTATGTCTATTTTATGCCTGTTTCTTTCTAATATCCTTTAAGAAATTTGAAAAAAAAATCCCTTAAGAAATTTGAAAGACTATTATGTAGTGTGAATATATATATACACACATACAAACATACACGCATTAGAATATGAGCTGACCCCTGTGAGACATGGAAAAAATCAATCTCGTGACTTTCCGGTCATCACACGGGATTCATAAAATGAGAGAGTCGCCATCATTCTTTTTAGGTGTAAATGGACACCAAAATCATCAAAATAAGCAAAAAGGCAAAACTAGAGTAAAAATAACTCTACTTAAAAATAAAATTTAGAGATGGATAAGGGGATTAGGTTATGAACGGGGGAAGGTATTAGGCACCCCCATTCACCCACACAAGGTGGTTGCCAAGTATTGTTCATACTCAAAACAAAGAAAGCTTGCTAATTAAAATAATCAAAAAGGCTTGAAAAGAATCAAACACATGTATGATTCCTCCACATGAGAAGTCCAATGAATTTCAGATCCTCTTTTATGGAAGTATTACTTCTAGGACATCACCAATAATTTCAAATCAAATATAAGCAAGTTAAGGCAAATTCAGAAAATTCGGTAAGATGGAGCCATTTGACCATAAATCATTCAAATCAAATTTAAATTGAATCAAACCAAATCCATTTGAAAGATTATGATAAATAAAAGACTCAAGAAAATTTTCAAGTAGATCCGATTAAAATCCTAAGAGTTATGCTTGTTTGAAATTCACTGTTATAAGTTCAGAAAAGTGGCAAGTGGGCAACTTTGAAAACCTATTTGTGAAGATTGGCTCCATATAAATCTTTGAAAATTTGCAAGAATGAAGTACATGGTGCCATCTTTCAAATGAAATAGACTTCATGCAAAACTCCATTCAGATATGACTTGTGTGACCTCACGAACATGCCCAGAGGATCATAGATCAATACAGAATTGTGTTATAGGGTAGTTCTGAGTAAATCAGTCACACAAGATACAAATGAAAGCAAAAAATTTTGAAACAAATTGGATTTGAAAGCATACTCATAAATAAAAACACAGAAATCAAAATCACTTAAATCGGACTTAAAACGAGCAGATGATGCTCATTCAAAGTGACAGGTTCAGCAATTTGGCCTGAACTGACCTGTCGACTTTGATCAAATGTCAAAAATCCACTTCATAAAAATGGCTGAAATTTTACAAACAAGAACTAGACAGTCTCATCTTTCACATATCTTTAAAATCACTCCAAAATTCATCCGGATGATGAAGTTATGAGTGTCAGAAGTTAGGATACAGATGTTGTCAAGTTTTGACATTTTTAAGTAAAATCAACCAAAAAAAGTGATCAAGTGTGTAATTCGTGCAATCCAAACCAAAATTATTTGCAAAAGTATTGAAAAACCTTAAGCAGGAAATAGGGCACGAATTTGGCTCACCATTCTCTTCGATTGGAGAGAATATACCAAAACCCCCAAAACGGAGCAAAAATGCCCAAAACAGAAAAATTAGACCATGAGGTCTTCAATATTCAAAGATAAACTTGCTTGTATCCTTTTGAAAATCATTAAGAAATATCCCAGAAATGCTTGGGGCAATTTATTTCAGATCTATCACAATAAATACGATAGATCCAAAATACAAGCCGATTCGAAAAAAACAAGTGCGATGTGTGCATATGTAAAAATCATCTCTTTAAATCAATACATCACAACATATGGCATTAAAAGTACATTGATCAAATGGGGTTCTATGTCTAGGGTTCCATTCCCATTCTCGTTTCCCTTAGTTCTTTCTTCGCCTTTTTCAGCTAGAAATAATCTTGGGGTACTTTGAGTAGGGAATGGGGTTTCACACAATCATAGGCCATTCAAGAGGGTTCTATGACTAAGGGTTAACTCCCATTCTCGTTTTCCTTAGGTCTCTCTTCACGTTTTACGGCTAGAGAGAATCTCGAGGTACTTTGAGTAGGGAGAGGGGTTTTAAGCACAAACAGTAGGCCATTATTCTACAGAAAGGTAAAAGAAGAGAATTAACCCTAGAATTTAAAAACAGAAAATTAAAAGAGGGTTAGGGCTTCCCTGGGTTCTGGAAGCAATGGGGCAGAGGTTCCCTTCTTCACTTGGAGCTTTTCAATCTCCAACTCTTGGTCATTTGCTTGAGGAAAGGCCTCCTATTTATAGGCAAAGGCTAAGGTAAGGGGTGCCCTAATGCTAAACACAAAATGATGTCTAGAATCCACCAACTTAAACCCTAAGGGCCCGATTGGTTCGCGGAATTAGGGGTTGGAATTGGGGTAAGAATTGGAATTGGGTTCCCAATTCCAATTCTTTTGATTGGTTAAATATTTGGAATTTGGAATTGGAATTAAGGCCCAATTCCATAGAATTAGCTTATAGGCTATTTTTGAAGTTACCTAATTCCCTACTAAATCGAGAAGAATTGGGGATACACGGTAGAGAATTAGAAGCATGATATATGCCGACAAATAGAGCTAGAAAAATGCGACCCAACCCGACACGAGTTAAACAGGTTTGGGTTGACCCAACCCGATACGAGCTAGAAAAATGCGACCCAACCCGACACCAGTTGACCAGTAATCTGGTCAACCCAATTATGACCCAGCAACTCGACGAGTAACCCAATTTTTTAAAAAAATTGACAAAAGTGCCCTATCCCAACCCAATTAACCCCCAACCCGACCCAAACACGATACAACCTAATCTAATTAACCCCAACCCTATTTTAATCATATTTTTTGAAAAATAAAAATAAAAAATAATAAGAAACGGGTTGGCAGGTTGGGTTTGGGTTGGGGGGTTTTCCAACCCGCCTTAATTTAGTTTAACCCGAACCCGACCCAATTAACCCCCAACCCGATTATGACCCGACCCTAAACCCGACCCTTTGCCAGCTCTACCGATAAAGAAACTACCAAATCTCATTCTCCTCTTCCTCGCTGGTGTTGCAGGGACTAGTACATATCTTCTCTCTTATTCTCTCCTCTCTCTCTCTCTATTTCTCTTGTTTCCTCTCTCTCCTTCTTCTATATTTCTCTCTCTTCTGTTTCCACTTGCTTTAACCTATCGAATTGATCATAATTGTTTGGTCTTACATGGAGGACCTGATTAAGACAAAAATATTATTAAAACCCAGTAGTGTTGTTTTGGTTTTGGTTGCAGAGAATGGATTATTAGAATTCATATGTCATGATAATCAGTCATTTGTGTTATTATTAACATGGGAATGATACAAATCAATTCTTCATAAGTTCATCCAATCAATAGAATTGGATTTTAAATCAATTCTTCATGGAATTGTAATTCCAAATTTCAATTCTCTTGCCATCCAATCACAATAATTTCAATTCTACCCAATTCCAATTCTTGATGAATTAGAATTGGAATTATAATTCTTAATTCCAATTCCAATTCATTGAACCAATCGGGGCCTAAGGTTATTTCTGGGAATTCCCATTCATAGAGATGTGTAAAACAGTAAAAAAATGAAAACTCTTGGAATTCCTCAATTTTGAGCAAAAATACTTGTATCTGACAACTCAGGTCGAATACAAGTAAACATATTTATATCCGACACATGTCATCGGATACAATAACACTTGCTTGTATCCGATGACTTCTGTCGGATACAAAGAAGAATATTTCAATCTGAATTTTTGTGTTGGTTACAAAAAATAAAATGAATTCATCTTTTTCCGAGTGCAATTTGGAGTGTTTACAACCCCATTTGCCTACCTTTCAAAATTAGAATTTTAAAACCTTGTATTTTTATACATAAGATGACAAGTGTGATTTATCATAATTAATCAAGGATTGTGATTTAATGTTAAACAATGATCCCATGTGGGTTACTATAGAGCTGGAAATGAGTGCGATTTGTGTCTGTACTCTTGGTTCAAAGAACTGCATCCAAAAGAGCTACCTGGACTAAATATCTCTCCACTCTTCATTCTTCAAGTCGACTTATTTGTAGCTGTCATTGAGTGAAGCCTATGACATATCTTTTTAGTATCATCAAGTTAAAAGACTAGAGAGGGTGTCACCAAGGCTGGTGGCCAAGCTTTGTGCCAGTAGTAGCCAAGACTTGGGTTTCACTTTTGCCCTCATAAAAAAGGGAAGACTGCTCGACAGCCCCACCTCTGGTTGAGACGTCTGAAAATTGTATGAGTTGCCACTACTTGTGGCTCCTACGGGTTCCTTTGATATTGCACTTCTCTACAGAGGTAAGTGTATGGGTAAGCACATAGTTACTGGCTATGTGCTAGTCTTTAATGTTCCCAAAAAAAAAAAAAAAAAAAAAGAAAAAGAAAAAGAAAAAGAAAAAAAGAAACAAATTAAAACATTATAACACCATAAGAGAATGTTTTGCATGCTTATGTTGATTAAGTTCAAATAAACTGACTTGGTGATAGAATAAGACCTCAATCTAAACTAATGGTATTAGTATGTAACACCATTTTTTTGGGTATGATAATGGGGAAGGGGGTTACTAGCATGGTTGAGCAACAGCAACAACAGCAGCACCACCACCCCCCAGTGTTACTATAGGGCTTCCTCCCGTTTGCAAAATATTCGAATTGAACCATAGCTACCGAATTGACCTTGCCTTAGTCGGGAGAATTAATATGTAACGCTCGACATGATATATAACCATTCTTATAATGACTCATAGTAATTGAGCTATATTTGGATTTGGTTGTAGATTGACCTTGAACCTCGATTAGGGTTTAAGTTGGGATATGTCTTTAGGGGGTTGGAATCCTTCGTGCAACAAAGCTTCTTTGAGTTCCACGTGTGGTGAAATCAAACGGTCGAATTAAACGGCTTGTCAAAAAGTCATTTACACAACACGTGTGATAACGGATTGAGTTATAAAGTAGTAGACATTGTTAAACTTAAATTCATGGGGCATCTAGGAATTATTTGCAGCTACTTGTAAATCTATAATTATATCTATATCTATACTATATATAAAGAGAAGAGGGGGGAATATTCCTTCTAGATTCTGGCCCCCCTTTTCTTTTTTCAAATAATACCCTCCCCAAACAGAACAATCCCTCATTATTGTAACTATCTTGGCTTAGCTGTTTATCAAAGTGGGCCCACGTTTTTTACGCGCGTAGCGCGTGCAACCCCTAGTTATTAATAAAGAGAAGAGGGGGAATATTCTCTCCAGATTCCGGTCCCCTTTTCTTTTTTCAAACATTGCCCTCCCCAAACAAAACAACCTTCCATTATTTTAAACATGCTGTAACTACCTAGCGCTGTTTCTTTAAGTGAGCCCACATTTTCTACGCGCGTAATGCATGCAACCCCCTAGTTATTATTAAGCAAACTTCTGGGAATATTCTAAGATTCTAACTAATCATTTTAGTTGGCTTGAAACAATTTCTTAAAATTTTTATATCTCGTAAAAAACTATCACTTCAAAAAGTCCCACGCAAATGTGCAATAGTGTAGACTGCTTGTGCCTCTGCCGAATTGTTTGAATTCCAAGTACTCATATTGTTACTTCAAGTAGAATTTTACTTGGCTGCCGCCCTATTATAATTCATACTTTACTCGATCCTTTGTATGATATGAATAAAGGGTGCCTGTTTTGCTACAAAGTTTATTTATCCATGATATTATACGAAGGCAAGACAAGAGATTTTGCCGGACATTCTCTTGCCATGGAATGTAGTTCCCTTCTTCTACACTTCAATTCCATGATCAAGTTATTTCATGCACTTTTAAATAATAGTAGGGGACTACATGAGTTAAAATAATACTCCCTCAGCAAATAACAAAAATCCTGGGCCCACTTAAAAAAAAATACCTCACGTTAAAATAGAGTGTATGCTATTTTTAATTATGCTAACATGATATAACAAACCTATGAAATAGGAAAAAGATGAGGGTCGATTTAAGCAGGGATTATCAGGCCTGAATCTCTCTTGTTCTTTTTATATATTAGTATAGATGTATTTGTGCTTAATATATCCATGAATCATATGAAAGTACGATTCAAGACCAGGCAAAGTACAAAATGAAAATTTGGCACATTGTGTGCTGTGCTATGCCGAGATATCAATACTATAGGCATGACCCAACAATTTACTGATACTTTGCACAACATGGCACACGAATGTTGTGGGCTGGCATGGCATGACATGTAGGATGAAATCTACTACTATGTTTATCTGAATTGATGCTTGCTTTAGACGTGAGATGTTGCCATGTGAAGCATCTCACGGGATGAAATGTTTCAAGTAAGGCCTACATGAAAAAACACTAACTATAAGATACTCCACATGACAGTATCTTATGGCCATAGCAGTTAGCGCTAATTCAAACCAAAATAGCAAAAGATTTCATTCATGACACGCCCTTTGAAACATCATTGATAATATAATTAAAATATTTCAGAAAATATTATTTAGTAAAATGATAATTTTTGTGATAAATTTTATAATAAAATAATAAAATCAAATGAAGCTTTTTAACTATAAATAGATTTGTAAGTAAGAAATTTTATAGTTTAGAAAAAAAAAAGTAATTGTAGAAAAAGAAGAGCATTCTCACGTTTTATTTTTGGTGTGATTGCCAGTGTAGGTTTTTTCTACTACAAACACCATGGCTCACCACCTTACCTGCTGCCTTGGCATATGGGATAACTAAAGACGGCAAGCGGGGTAAAGGTTATAGGATTTGTATTTGCATCGCCGTCGTATGCTGTTCTTTCTGTTTTTGTGTAATTTATCTTTTTCATTAAATTCCAAAAAAGACCTCTAATGTACTTATCGTTCCAACATGACTCTTGTTTCCGATATTTGGTTTTCCAAGAGGTCCCTGCGACTCAATTTCCTGTATAGCTCTCTCCCATGCCCTAATTTCGAAATAGCCCCACGTTAGGGTTTTCATCCATCGGAAGGTCCCTGCGCTCACGATTCCGGTAAGTGCGTCGTCTCTTAATCTCTTTCTCTACAAATGGGATTAGGGTTTCGTTTCAATCGTCTAATTTTCATCCTTTGCTGGTTTGTGCTTCAATAAAATGTCTTTTCCCAGCTCATTCTCAGATCTTGAATGACGGACTGCAATTTTAAAGAGCTAATTTGTAACGATAGAATGCTCTGGTAGTCTTATGAGCATAATTACTGTTGTGTGACTTGTCTCTGATAGGCCCTCAAAGCCTTTTCAGGGAAGCCGGAGCTTCCAGGAAAGGGACTTTGAGTAGAAGCTTGATCTGATTCTATCAATTGAACATGAACCTTTGAGTTGATGATGATAATTGTGATAATAGATGTTGGTCTGGGTGAAAATAGCTGGCTGTGGTGTAAAGATCTGCTTTTTGGTGTTTGCGGATGCAGTACAATTTTTGTAAATTGGATGTGCATGATTGTTGATTCTGCAGTTGTGACTGTGGGACCTACATAGGAGAATCTTTTGGATCTGATTTGAGTTTGATTGGATGATTATAAGAATCATCTAATCATTTGCATGGGTTCTGATGTTCCCATGCAATAATTATGAAAAATTTTGTGAAAGTGAGAATTTTTTGAATGTTTTCTTGGGTCGTTGTTTCCCCTCTGGGACCCATTAAACTGTATTGTACATATGAAGGAAGTGATTCCATAGATGGTACCAAGACCAAACCTGTAATACCTTGTCATTCTGTTCCATCTACTTTAACTTAAACAAGTATTTATTTGTAATTTTTGCTTTTATTTTTAAGTTATTTTTGGGTAAATCTCTTGCTCAATATTGTCAATAATGGAAAGAAAAAGAGGAGGAGGGGGCTGGGGGTGTGGTGGCGTGGAAACCAGAGCGTTGTTATTGAATTTTCTGTCAGTGCTGTTATGATGTTTATAATATGGCATTATATGCTATGTCATATCAATTACTGGAAGTTGGCCAAAATTGACCTAGAAGGATCATAATCTGACTGAAGTTTGATAGAGTGGGAAGGTGTTTGGGTGGGGGGTGTAGAACCTGTTTTTGGAGCACAACCATTTAGGTACATTTGTAAGTTCTTCTCTTTGCTTTTTCCTTTTTTTCCCCTTTCTACTTTTCTAGTTTTGTGAAGTTTTAACTGCAAAGATTTCTTGTTTTCAGATATCCAGCTTATTGGAGTATTATAGATGCAAAGAAATGAACATTGCAATTTGGGCAATCTAATGTTTTGACCATTTAATAATTTGAAAGCTTGGAGGGGCGAGTTAAATAATGCACTTTCAAATAGATTCCGCTTGATAGGCTTATTGCATTTTTAATATGATTTTTGGTGAAAATGATTGCAATGATATGAATGGATTACTATGACTATCAAGATTGGTAGTATGGATGATGTTTTGATGCTTCAGATGAGGACTATGTGAAAATGGTGCCTATGATGACTGACTTATGTTTTCCATATTACAAAATTTCTCGCACAACCCCACAAATCTAGTGTGATATATTTCTCATGTTGTGTATCATCATTTGAATATAACCCAGGCTAGGTTGGCGTTCATAATGAACACATCCAGGCAATCCATTTTGCATAACTATGATGTTTCTATAATTATATCATTTATTGCTTTAATATCTTTTATCTGCTTGGCATTTTAGTTCCACCATATGAAAGAATCGTGTTTAGCTTAATTACAGAACTGAGAGGAAATTGCATATTCTGATTTACTTTAACCATGTCATCTCTTTTATAACTATAGGTGGCTGAGCCAATAGCAAGTATGTATATTATCCCTTGTTTATATAATATAGATATTTGCTGTTAGGGCATGGCAAGGGGGAAGCTTATATTAATTTGTCAGTCTGGTGGTGACTTTGTGACAAAAGATGATGGATCCTTATTGTACACTGGTGGAGAGGCACATGCATTAGATGTCAATCATGAAACCCATTTTGATGATCTCAAGTCTGAGTTAGCTGAGATCTGGAACTATGACAGTAGAACCATGTCCATCAAATACTTTCTACCGGGCAACAGATGGACTCTCATCAATATATCTAATGACAAAGACCTGAAACGGATGGTTGATTTCCATGGGGATTCTGTAACAGCTGATGTTTATATTTTGGCAAGGGAGAGCACTGCTCGTGATGTACCAAACATGAGGGAGGGCAGGTATTCACCCTAATTAACCATCTTTTGATTGCTTGATTTGTGTTTCATGTGATCATAATAGATATTTTGCAGGACAAAGAAAGCAAGATTATCTGACACTGCCAACAAAATTTCTCCCTGCACACCTGCTCATGCCACCCCTGCAGCTGCAGCCACTATTCCAGCTGACGTCAGTGGTACTCCAATTGTCACTGCTTCACCTTCTTCTTCTCTAGCCCTTGTTGACACAAATAAAACTGCTGGGCCTGCTGATGCTACAATTTCCTTAGCTCCCACAAACGCATCTCAGGCTGCATCTATTCCTGCCCCGGATTCTGCTTGCATTCAGAGTTCCTTTGTTGTTGCTTCTAATGCAACTGTCCCCAGCCACACTGGAGTTGCTGCTAATTCTGCCGTTGCTACCACTCCAAATGCTTCCATTATGGAGGATATTGGGAAGCAAAAGCGGACTGCATCCTGGAAAAGTGGTGGAGATGGTTGGACTATTATTTCTGTTTCTGATGATGTTAGAGGTGCAGAGGATACCTCCATTTTCCCTATCACTGATGCTGTGGAGCAGCTCAGAGATGAGATAGCCATGAAAGATGATATTAACTGTCCGACTATTACTGCTAATTGCAGTGATGTTGGCCTTCAAGGTGTTATAGCATCATGGAAAAATTGCATTACTGGTATTGGCCAACAATTCAGTAACATCTATGACTTTCGTGATACATTGC
The DNA here is from genome assembly GCA_947561395.2 of Buxus sempervirens. Classification (NCBI taxonomy): domain Eukaryota; kingdom Viridiplantae; phylum Streptophyta; class Magnoliopsida; order Buxales; family Buxaceae; genus Buxus; species Buxus sempervirens. Next base: position 7,799,442 of record OX387194.1, on the reverse strand, counting down.
GGAAATATGCCGTTGCTAATCACTTTGTGTATCAATTGAAAAAGAATGACAGTAACCGTGCAACTGCAATATGTAGATCTGAAGGGTGTCCATGGCGAATACATGCATCATGGGTGCCATCTGTGCAGGCACTAAGGATAAAGAAGATGAACAAATCACATACATGTGAAAGAGATACTGGGAAATCTACTCCTCCTACAAAGCATTGGTTGGCAAGTATAATCAAAGACAGGTTACGAGATTCTCCACATTATAAGCCAAAGGAAATTTTGAGCGACATTTCTCGAGAATTGGGGATTGAATTGAAGTATATACAAGCATGGCGTGGAATGGACATCGCCAGGGAGCAACTTCGTGGTTCATATGAAGTTTCCTATAACAGACTGCCTTGGTATTGTGAGAAGTTGATGGAGATGAATCCTGGTACAGTTGCTAAGCTTACAACTAGTAATGAAAAAAAATTTCAGCACCTTTTCATCTCTTTTAATGCCTCAGTATGTGGCTTCAAGAATGGCTGTCGCCCCCTCGTTTTCCTTGAATCTGTATCACTGAAATCGAAATACCAAGAGATTTTGTTGGTTGCAACTGCAGTGGATGGGGATGATAATATTTTTCCTGTTGCATTTGCCATAGTGGATGTTGAGAATCATGGCAATTGGCATTGGTTTTTGGAGCAGCTAAAATCTGTGCTATCATCACCTGTAACTTTAACATTTGTGTCAGACAGAGAGAAAGGACTAATTAAATTAGTTCATGAGGTATTTGAGAATGCTTATCATGGGTATTGCATAATTCACCTGGAGGAGAGTTTCAAGAAAAACTGGAAGGGTCCATTTCATGGAGAAGGGAAGGGTGCTTTGCCAGGTTATTTTTTGGCTGCAGCTCATGCACCCCGACTTGATGGATTTAAGAAGTCCACGGAGAAAATTAAAACCGTTTCTTCAGAAGCTTACAGTTGGGTCATGCAAATTGAGCCAGAGTATTGGGCAAATGCCTTATTTAAAGGTGAACGCTACAACCAAATCCCCTTAGACATTTTTAGGACTTTAAATGACTGGATGGTGGAAGTGCGAGAATTACCAATAATACAGAAAATTGATGCTTTACGATGCAAGCTGATGGAGTTGATATATGAACGTCGTGTGGACTCAAGTAAGTGGCTTACAAAGTTAACTCCATCAAAGGAGGAAAAACTGCAAGAAGAGGCTTTAAAAGCACGTAACCTGAAGGTGCTATTCTCTTCTGATAGCTTATTTGAGGTTCATGATGATTGCATTCATGTTGTTAACATTGATGAGTGGGATTGTAGCTGCTTGGGGTGGAAAGTAACTGGGCTACCCTGCTGTCATGCTATCGCTGTTTTTAATTGTACCCATCGGAGTGTCTATGATTACTGTTCCAGATATTTCTTGACAGACACATTCCGCTTGACATATTTAGAGTCTATAAACCCTGTTCCAGACATTGAGAAGCCTGTGGATAAAGATGATGCTTCAGACACTGTGCAGTTACATCCTCCTCGTACCTACCGTTCACCAAGTCAGCAGAAGAGGAGACGCAATAAATCAAAAGAAGGAAAAAAACCCAAGAGATCGCTTACTTGTAGTAGGTGTGGGGTTGAAGGACACAACAAAGCTACATGCAAGGCATCATAATAGTTCTGTACATCCTTAATACCTTGTTCTTTTCATTGGAAATTTACATCCTTAATCCTTGTTTTTATTGAATGTAGTTGAATTTAAACATTAAAGTGATTGTATATTAGATTTCTTGGTTTTTCCATGTCTTTATCCTAAGCATATCAGCATCGATGTGCTTTATATTATCATATCCATATATCTAAGTAACATATATTAAAAGGGTGAATAAGGCATTTGTTTTGTCTTACTTTCTTTGGACAATAGTGCCCTTCCTTTTTATTCAAATGAAGCATTGGGTGTTGGGCGGCCTTCTTTCATGGGTTTAGTTTTTCTTGTTCAAGCTGCTATATTTTCCAATGCTGATGGATCGGTAATGATGGTGGCTTTAGAATTTCGAGCTTGCTAGCTTATGAGGTTTTTCTGTAGGAAGAGATCACCATCAATTGGTCACATTTGTTGTTTTATGTGCCCGGACTAGCAAAGGAAGATTTGAGTTTTCCTTTTTCAGTTTGGGATAGTTATGGTGTTCCATTTTACACGGCTAGGGAAGAAGACATCTTGCTCCAGCCAGTGGCTATTTATCTCTACTGATCATAATTGTGAAGGTCAGTCTGTGTTATTCTCAATTGTTGCACCACAAATACATGGGAAGTTTTCTACACCTAGATGAATTCCGAATACTTGTGCTGCCTCTGTCTTTGGGCTTACAAGATCTGTGTTATATGTATTCCACTATGGCTTTTCTTCACAAGTTGAAGCATCCTCTACTGGTATAAGATGTAATCATATGTGGTTTTTGGGAGTTTTTAATCCAAAGTTGAAGAATTAGAATATCTATCTGAAACTTTATTTTGGTGTTGCAGCTGCTTAACGTTCCTGGAGCTGTGATCTTCTGGAAGGAGGGTTTTATTGTTCTACTATTCTGTTTTACTATTTTATACATTGCAAACCATTTTATTTCCTATGTTAGGAGCAAGAGCTGAGCAATCATAATGTTACAATGTAATTGATTTACTTATTGTTTAACAGTTTGTGCTTTGTTGCACTATCAATCGTAAATAATGGAATTTGTATATCTGTAATAATAATTCAACAGTAACAGGAAATTTCTATGAAGAAAGGTAAATTTTTTTTCCTTTTCAACCCAAGATCTTGTGATTGGTGGAGGAATTGTTTGTTGGAGGCTTGGTCATGGGTTCTGCTTAGTTTACTCTTGTTACTTCCTTGACAGTATGTGGAGCATTGAGCAATATTTTTCATCTTTATTTTTATTAACCCAATCTACCCCAACTGCAGATCTTGATGTGTCCTGTTTCCTGCAATGCTTTCAAGCCATACAGTTTTGATAGTCATATTATCTAAGTTTATTACAGTTTGAAGAATGGTTTGCTTTTTCATCACATTGATTTATTGTTTCTTTCCTATGTTGAATAAACTTCTTTTCTGCATGTGAAGGGAGGCAACTGTTTGCTGTGAGCTCAGTAAGTTAATCCCCATAAACATTTCTCCTACTCATCTAAGATAATGTGATAAATCAACAATTAGCAGAGTCCATTTTGTACTAATCTCAATTTGATGAAGACAAAATTTGGTCTCAAAAAGTCATAAATTTTCCTCTCTTTTTGGCAGGGGGGTCATGAAGTTTCTTTATTGATGATTTGGAGTACCTGTAATTTCTGGGGTTGTAGGGAAAGATAAAAACATCATATAACATGCTCAGCCGGTTGTAATCTTGCTCTAAGAGAGAAAATATGCGACAAAGTCAAGATGGTTTTGTCTGAAAAGTCTCATGAATTGCTAAATCTTATCCAGTTTTAGCTTGGGATTTTGTTCTTATTTCCTTTGCAAGATCTTGTCATGGACTCATGGAGTGGTAACTGCACCTAAACCCCAATATGTCATCACAGAACCGTTGCTAGTAAACTAAAATGTAGTTTGCATCGAAGGTTGAAAACATAAACAGATACAAATATTGTTTGTAAGCCAAAAAGCTAGAGCTGGTAATAGGTTGTTAATAGTGTTGGCCCGGCATGGCATTAGCACGTTTAGCCTGTGCCTAGTGTGCCGTGCGTCATGCACGGTATGGCCCACCTTGTTGGCGGCCGTGCCATGCTCATTTTCCAAAACACCCAACACGGCCCAGCCCACAACACAGCTAGGGGTGAGTCGAGCCGTAACATGAGAGCTAACGGGCTGCCACAAACCACGTTATAATTTTAAAAATTCGAGCTGCCCACGGGCTAGCGAGCCAGCATGCGGCTTGGCACAGTCTTATGTGCCTGGTGGACCGTGCCGAGCCCAATATGGTTGGCACGGCATGACCTGCTATTTGAGCCTGTGCCGTGCCCGACCCAGCTAACAACCTAATGGATGGAGATTGCTCCACTAAATCTATTTAATATAATGGTTGAGAAATATTAACCTGATGTCATATAGCCTCACTCATACTTAGAGCTGGCAACAGGCCGAGTCAAAATCGGGTTGGTTCAAGTTGGACTTAATTAAGGCGGGTTGGAAAACCCCCAAACTGCTAATAAACGGGTTCAACCCGCCAACCCGTTTATTATTATTTTTTATTTTTCAAAAAATATGATTAAAATAGGGTTGGGGTTAATTGGATTGGGTTGTGCCGGGTTTGGGTTGGGTTGATGGTTAGTTGGGTCGAGACAGGACACTTTTGTCGCTTTTTTTTTAATTGGGTTACCTGTTGGGTTGCCGGGTGACCCAATTACAAGCGGGTTGGGGAAACCCCAACCCGCACTCAAACCAATTAATAAATGGGTCAACCCAATTTCCCCAATCCACACTCAAACCAATTAATAAATGGATCAACCCAAACCCGTTTAACTCGGGTCATTTCGGGTTGACCCGTTTGGTTGGGTTGCATTTTTCCATCTCTACTCATACTAATATAATCTGTCTAACCTGTTATTGGCCCATGAAAATTTAAAAAAAAAAATTCAATATATATTGTAAGTTGAATTTTTAATTTTCAAGGCTGACAAAGCCACAAATTGTCGGGTTCATGCTTACACCTCTTCCATGATCCTTCAATATTGATTGGGATGCAAATGGGCCTGGGCCTAAAGTTGCCAACCCAGTAAGGGATAATAAATGGATCCGGCCTTGTGTGACTGCAAGTAATAAATGGATAATAAATGGATCCGTGACTGCAAGTAATAAATATTAAAACAGTAACCGTCCTTTCAGGCTCAGAGTTGGAGCTCTGAGCCCTTAGAAGCTTTTCTTTAACGTCTGCGTTGATTTAAGACTTTGATGCTTTTTTGATTTTTACTCTTAAAGCGGTTCAAAATCTGATCTTTCGTCCTCGGATTGAACGATCTTTTGTTAAGTTTTTCGTATTTTCTCTCTGTGAAGTGCTTCGATGGAGAACAGCTCTACGTTTCGGGAGAACCTACCCACGATGATGAAACACGAGAGGCGGTCGAAGTCGAAATCTTTGCAGACCGGCAAAGCCTCACTTCTGATGGGCTTTTTCTCTTGCATCGCTTGGCTCTACATTGCTGGCCGGTTTGTCATTCTTGTTTTTTTTTTGTAGAATTTCAAAATTTTTTTTAAGCTTTTCTGATCACATATGGTCTCCGGATCGATACTCCCTGGGTTTCGGTTTACGGTGTTCATCAGTTGTAATTGCTTTTGTCCGTAATTTTATGCGTTTTGTGATTGTTTGTGAATGATCAGACTGTGGCAAGATGCGGAGAGTAGAACGTTATTGGCTAGCCTTCTTACGAAGAATTTTGCCGAGGTTGCTCTCAATTTTTTTTTCTTTTCTTTGTGTCAGAATTTGATGTGACTCTTTCATTTTAGATCTCAAAGCTGTAATCTGGTTAATTTTCTGTAGAAGCCGAAAGTTCTTACGGTTGAAGATAAGTTAATGCTCCTTGGATGCAAGTATGTTTGTTATTCTTCTCCTCTGTAATCCAAGATTTTGAGATCTGTGTGCTTGTCTAGTTTTTCTGTTAGATTTTGAAATTGATGCTTTTGTTACTCTGTGATCATAAGAGATTTGGCAAGGAGGATTGTGGATGCTGAGATGGACTTGACATTAGCAAAAAGTAAAGGGTTTCTCAGGAATCAGTTGCAGCAAAGTGGGTCTGCCTCTGGTCAAAAGCTTCTTGCCGTTATTGGAGTTTATACTGGATTTGGTGGTCGTTCGAAGAGGAATATGTTCAGAGGCTCTTGGATGCCGAAAGGTCAGTTGTTCTTACTGCATCCCCTTCCAATAGGTGAAATTCACACTTATAGATTTTTTCCTGCTCATTTGATCAATGTTCTCTGAATGTGTGAAAGTCAATTGGAACTTACCCGTATGTCCCAGAATTAGCAAGTATTTCCTTCACTATTGTATGTTTGCTGTGGATTGAGTGATCTTTATATTTCTTTTTTCCTGTGTAGAAATCCTTTTACATTTTTTTAAGCAATAGGGTGCTATTGTTCTCTTCATTGCGTGGCAACAAGTCTATATTTCAAAATACAAAAATATAATGTCATTATAGGTGCTAATGAAAATATTTGACTGCTAACTGTGTTCTTCTTGATTTATTTTAAATATCAAAATGATTATGTTTCTTTTTGGAAGTTTTTTTTTTCTAAATAATGGTGTACGTTGAATATAATTTTTTTAGTTTTATATCTATTATAGTTTAATACTAAAAATTCCAAAAATATTAGTAAAGTTTTATCATACCAGTTCTTATTGCAAAGTTTTCCTAAATGTAATATATGGTTCGTGAGAGTATGTTGAACTATAATTATTTCATTGTAAGGTGAAATTTAGTAACAAAAGTGACACATTTTAAATAGTTAATATGATTTCTTGAAGTATAAAATTGATACAACAAGACCAAAATGACTTCTCTCAATTATTTGGGTTTGCAACATGAATCATGCACCACCATCCTGTTTTGTCGAAACTGATAATTTTTTTCAGGTGTTGAGAAACTCCGTTCAGGTCTTTTTTGGGGTCTTCCTTTGGTCCTTTAAGATCCTTAATATTTGCCCTTTCGCACCTTCTGATTGGTTCTCTGTCTTTGTTTTATATGCCCAAATCATCTTAAAGTTTAATGTGTATTTCTTTATCTTACCTTCTACACGGACTACTTCTAGACAGTGTTGAATATCTGCATTCCTTATCTTTCTATACATCCATGTTGTCATCATCTTCTTATGACACCCATCCTATCAATATTTTGGTTCTTTGTTGCCCACTACTCTGATCTTCCCAATATAGTAACCCTAATAGTTATCTCTTTTAGTGGAATATATGGATCACATATCAGTTTAGAAGCACCTCCATGTTAATCCATATAGTTCTTGTTCCATGTGTAGAATCCTTGTCTGTGCCCACTTCTGTATGAATAACTGATCCATTGTCCAACATGGGACAACCTTCTATAATTGGATGGAGGCAGACTCTATTAGCATAAAAGTCGTAGCAGTAAATATATATATCAGTTAGAAATTCTTTGATGATTGTTGCATAGGGGATTTTGTTTATTTAAAAGACTTCTAATATAAGAATTTAAGTTCCAAAAGGAAAATAGACAGACTAATTATTGATTGGGGGATCCTACAATACAATTTATTCAAGTTGAAAGCTTTGGTTAAACTTGTAAAAATTATGGAGTTTTGGTTGAACTAATCCAAAGTTCTCATTGTTATGTTAGATGATTAATTAATTCTGGAATTCATTAATAGGACCATAGGACCAAAACCTGGTGTCGATCCCAGTAAAGCAAATTATTGGGAGGGACCAGATTGGCTCTGTATCTAACTTTTGACATTCTTTGTGCAAGGTGGCTGTGCATAAACTCAAGCCAGCATTTCTCATTGGCAGCGCAAGGATTTTCCTAACGTACCAAGTGTTAACACCTTATTATAGTTTCATTTACGTATTTGGAAATGCATTGGGGATTTGAGAAGTATCATAAACCCTAGAAAAGTGTTATTCTTCAAAATAAAACAAACTTGAAAGCTGGAATCAATTTGATTGAGCTTTAAGACTGATCTTGATGCAAAAGTTGTGAAATCTTTAATTGAAGTTCATCCAACTTTCATCAAATTCTGGCAATTGTTAAATTAGGTGTGTCACATTTTGGTCAAATTGGATGAACCTATGGAAATCATGTGGACTTAAGTTCAAAGCTAATTGAAGTGGAACTAACCTGGTGGAATTAATCACTTTACAGTAATTTTTAAACCATTTGCTTTTGAGGTGTTCTTTAACCAACGGAATGAACAAACAAAATGAAAAGTGAACGACTGAGGTTTAAAACCATTGATTGTCCTTGTCGAGATAATTACTTGAATTGCGGGATAATGTGCGCTTGGTGGCTGAAAATTATGTTTCATTGTTACAATGGCAAAGTATGATCTAGACTCAATAAAAGATATTTGGATGTATGGTTTGGGTAGGATAAACACAGAAAAGTAATAGATCGTGATGAGAAGTGTGAGTTTGTGCAGGGGTAAGGTTCTAAAAGTGAAAAACAAAGGCTAAAGGGGATATGTTGTTTGTGAAAAAAAATTAAACAAAACACATTATTTAACTGAAAACCTGGCTTTTTGATATGCTGCAATGGTGGATTAAATTTTGTGCAATCAACTCCAAATACCTGCGAGAAGGCTTTGTTGATATTTTTTTTTCCTTTTTCCAGTTTGTTTCCGTCTTCAATTATTTTTTTTCTTGTTGATTTTTTTGTCTTCTATTTTTCGTTTTTTTTAATGCTTTTCCCTTGTGTTTCTATTTTTTTTGAACGCTTAAAGGATTCCTTTTCCTAGTATAGGACAATGCTTTCATAAATATCAAATGATTTACTCTAGTTGATCATGCTAATTCAATATCTTATTACATGATTGTATCATTTGTTTTGTGTGATCTTCCATGATTAGAGGTGATAGTCTTAATTTTATCGGAATCAATAATTTCGTCATTGTAATCCAAATCTAAAGTCATGAATCTCCTACAAATCAAACATCTACGAGTTACGACTGAAAATGAAAATAAACTATTATTTGCATTTTTGTGGCTTGTAGGTGATGCCTTGAGAAAGCTTGAGGAGAAAGGAGTTATTGTACGTTTTGTTATTGGTCGGAGGTTTTTCCAAACACTATAAACTTCATTTTGACCACCCAAATTAATTTTACATTGTCTTAGTTACTTCTATTTGGAAATTCCATTTTTATAGCTTTATGAATTAGAGAATCTGTTTCGTTGATCTTTTGACATTACATGAATACCTGCAAAATTGGCAGTGCTAATCGAGGTGATAGCTTAGATCGACAAATTGATGAGGAAAATCGCCTGACAAAGGATTTTTTGATTCTTGTAAGTTATTAAAATTCATTGTCTACATTTGTGTCACCTTTACTTTTAGCTCATTATTGTGGGATATTTCAGTTTGTTTGCATAACGTGGGTGGAAAGTTAGATATGAGTCCTTAGAATAAATTCATATCATGTATTACGTTTACGTTGTCTTTCTTTTCCGAAATCTGTGGGCTCTGCTTGTTGTTTTGATCTGCCAATGAAAAATGCTTTTCCTTTTAATTTTAATATTGCTATTAAAGGTGTACAGATACTTGACTCACAATGAGGATTAACATCTGATTTTATTTGGAGCAAGGTAAAGTGATTGACTGAGCCAATCAAGTTGTGGGCCAAGATAGTTTAAAGGTCAAATGGTTAACCTATTACGATTAGTCAAAAACCTATAAAATGGAAGGATATAAATTATTGTGTAGTTACTAAAAAATATTATATTTTACTGGACAGAGACAGTTAATGTTATCTGAATGATTTCAGGTAACTCTTGCACCTAGACAGTTTCAGTATAGAATAATGCATGATATAGACCAAATAAATAGAACATCACACTGATCCAGTTTTCCTTTCCTCAATCATTCCAAGAAGAACAAAATAGAGAACAATTAAATAAATAAAAGACCTAACATTATTTGTATACGTGGTAATTGTAGAAGTTATGTAATACCATAACAAGTGTTAAAAATTCTAGAAGTTGGGAATACATCCATAAACACATGCTATAACAGAAAGGCAGATGAGAATTATAAAGATTTAACAATTGGATTAGATTCCTACGATGTCTATAATTTTAATGGCTACTCTCCCACTGAACTAACTTAAAAGTAATGGGTGCATTTAGCAGATATAATGTATGGTGGGTTTTGGAGAAGTCATATAAGAGCATATCATTTACTTCTATTTTTGTTTATTTTGATGAAAGAATAAAAATTGAATAGTTACAATAACTGAGAGGAGATAATGTATTGGATTTCACATTTCAATATTTATTAAACAAACTTATTAACAATTCTTTTTCTCTTTATGCATAACAACTACGGGTCACTGTTTAAGCCATATCAGTTGTGAGTTTACACGATTCCACTAAACTTGATGGTGTTGTAAATATTTATTTTATGATTCTAAATGTATGTGATTATTTTACCATGAGCGTTAAGAAAAATACCTTTGAGCTTAATTTTCAAGGCTCATATGTTATGATGCTCTTGCTTCACGCCTTGATGTGGTCAAGTATAGAATGATGCTGTTCTGGACGAGCTTGCTGTACTGTTTTCGCCTAGTAATTTGATGCGTAAAAGTGGTGATTTCAAAAGGAAATTTGGAAACCTCTATGAACAGTTCATTATCACTGGTGTTGGTCCAAATTTACTGATAGGCCCATAACTGATGCATTACAACCAAGGTGTCATTTCTCCTTCTGGCTTTGTTGTGATCTGGAAATGACATTTAGGGCTTCTTGAGCTCAGTTTTTTTCCGTGAGAGATTGGATTTGTAAGATTCTCATGTGATCACTAGTTTGACATGGTCTTTCAATTTTGGTATTTTCAATGCAATTAAGTGCTTGCTGTTGATAGAGCTTGTGATTCTACATCATCCCTCTTCTATTTATTTATTTTTCTGTTCCTACATTAAATAATAATTTTTGTTTCCAATGACAAGCATACATTTACGAAGATGAGGTAAGGGTAACTAGGTCATGCTAGTTTTTTTTTTTTTTTCAAATAATCTGAGATTTTTTATTAATTATTTTTATATTTCAATTCATTGTGTTAAAAGGCATTCAAAGTGACATCTTGATTCTCACGTCAATTTAAAGCTGAAAAACAACACCTTGAGGCTGCAAATCATGTTTATGTACCTGGGAGTTGTAGCAGCGCAAATATTTAATACAGAACACTTAGGAAAACAAATATAAAAGTATAGCAAGTGCAAATTAATGTGGTCATTATCTCAGAAAATGCACTTGTGGGAGGTTAACCACAGAGAAAAGGGATTATTGTAAATTTTTGTTGTACCTGAAGAAACTTGATATCATTGTAATGCTCCTGTTAGAATTGATCCTGGAAAGTTTTGAACAGAAATATACAGGGGTTCCTGTTCCAGTTATTGATTTATTGCTGAGAACGTTGATATTTTGTTTTCCTCAAGTATTTATAAATACTAATGGAAAATATTACAAATGATTTGAAGCCTAAAGTTAAAATGTTCCCTTTTCAAAAAAAAAAAAAGTCATAAGTTTGTTGCGTATGGTAAAAATTCTGCAAATCTTATGAAAAGTTGTAGTTCACAACCTTTTAAGTCACAGAAATTGTTATCCACATGTTTCAATTATAACAAGCTCCAGAATAAGAATATTGTTTATATAGTTGCAGAGTTGTAGAATTGCAGGTCCTGGGCACAAAGCACTCGCATAGGAATTAGTAACAGGGCCATCAGAATATTATCATTACATCAGAATCTTAGGGTTGTTATCCATACGAAGATCATTGATTTTATTTTTTTTCATTTTCCCTGAAGAAATTTCTTGTCATTGCAGTGTTGGCTTCACTTTTTTTTGGCCGGGGGGCTGGGGGTGGGGAGGTGATGCTTGCAGTCAGAATTGATCCTGTTTGAAATTGTTGCTATGATCAGCTCACTAATATCAAGAATTTGATTTTCCTTAAGTAAATCTAAGTCCTTGCATGAATATCATGGATGAAATTTCAAGTCATTTTCTTTGCCTAAAGATTTGATAGTTCCAAACATAATAATATCTCCAGGTTGCTTGTGGTGTTGAATGTAGGCCTTAGTAGAAATTTTTTAACCTTTTCCTTAACGAAGTCCATGGAATCAGTTTGTGGAAACAATTCAGGAGAAAAAACAAGGGGAAAAAGGTCATATAACTACTCATAGTATATGGCTGTTGAAGATTTGGCAAGCACAGACCTAAAAAACTGTGGATACAAATAAATATGCAATTGTGGATTGGAAAAGGTACTGAAAAACAGAAGCCAGAGTACAATTTTTCATCTTTTTAAATTTTTTTGTGGGCAGTTAACTACCAAACTTGATGCTGAAAACTAGTAACTGAAAACAGCCATAGTTGTACTGGTATAAATTGATCTACAAAATGTGGTCATGGTATTCAATGCAGGTTTCATTACTTTTCCGCGTTATAACATTATTTTCGGAGATAACATTACGTTCTTGGCGTTATAACATTGTTTGTGCTAACTATGTTTCGTTTACTACTAACTTTATTAAGTTGTGGACCCTGAATGCTGACATGAAGTATCAAATTTGATATGCTTCTGTGTGATTGTTAGGAAAGTCATGAGGAGGCTCAAGAAGAGCTTCCAAAGAAAGCAAAGTTCTTCTTCAGTGCGGCAGTTGAAAACTGGGATTCAGAATTCTATGTAAAAGTTGATGACAACCACAATGTGGACCTTGGTAGGGTTCCCGGTTTTTCTTGTCATCAAGGATGGATAGTTTAGGAAGCTGCAGTCTATGAATTTTCTATTCATTCATTAGTACTTGTGACACATTCTATGCTCTGCTTTCTGTTCTATCAGATGGGTTGATTGGAATTCTTGAAAGCCGCCGTGGTCAAAATGGTCTTTATATGGGATGCATGAAGTCAGGAGATGTTATCAATGAAGAGTAAATACCTCATCTTTTATTAAATTAGTTAGGTGGTTTTTGCACAACTGAATGTGTATATGCATGTTTGAGATCTGATTTTTATATGTATTTGTAATTTACATTTAATGGATCCTTGATTGATGTTTAATTTCACAATAGTGCCAAATGCCAACTGAAGTGAAGTCTTTCTGTTGTCTTTGTTTTTCTTAGAACATACAGAGTATCTGTCTTAATTAGTTGTCGAATTATTTCATCTGTAGTATAAAGTATGATTAAAACCTTATTCCCCTGGTCTTTAAATTCCTTTTGACTAGTCACTAAGTTTTAAACTCATCATCATCATAAGCCAGTTCACACCAAAGTGGGGTTGGCGACACAAATCTTTTCTTCATTTTGCTCTATCAAAAATCATTTCTTCAATTAACTTATGTTTTTGGAAATCTCATTTTATAGACTCCATCCCTGTCTTTTTAGGTTTCACTCTTGCTCACTTAGGCCTTTCAATATGCATATTCTCACACCTTCTAATAGGTGCATCTCTAGGTCTCCGCTTTACATGACAAAACCACGTTAACCTATTTTCCTCCATTTTATCTCTAATGTATGTTATGCCTAAAATTTGTCCGTTGTGCATCAGTGTAAATGCTCTTTAAAAAATATGAATGGAAAACACCTCTTATGAGAATCAAATGGTCAAAAAGTTATTTTTCTTTTTATTTTCGTTAAATATATCCGCTATGTGCTTTTATTCATTTCTCTATAGCAATTTTACTGAAGGATGGCAATATTCATCTTGTTGCTTCATTTCTGTGGTACATCATGCCGTTACATTGTGCATTCAACTGAATAATTCTATTACGTATATGTCATTAGTTTTTGCCAAACGAGCAAGTTACTACAAGCTTTGCCTTGCTTCATTATTTATGCAACCTTTTAAATGACTATTAATATCTGCAGATCTCTATTTGATAAGTGAGGTATTGCTCCCTAGGAAAGGTATCAAGCACTAATTTACCCTTCTGGCAGCCTTGCACCAAATAATCCCATCATCTTAATGACTTCTATAAAATTTTCAGGATAAAATTTAGTGTATGTAATATATTATATTACATAACTTGTATATGGTTTATAGAGAGAGTTAATTATTATATTACCAACTTATTAATCTGCTTTGCTCTTGAACTTTGGTTAGGCTCTAACTTTTTAATTTATTTATTTCTGATGGCCTGTGTTATTATGTAGTTTTGTTTTCTGTTAGTATGTATTTTAGTTTTGTAAATGCCCAGAGGACCGAAATCAAGTATGCCTGCTTGATAACACCATATATTGTCCTGAAGATTCTAGTCTATTATTTTCTCTAATCTAAGAGCATTGTGAATCTGGAGTGTTTGACTTCTAATTTTTGTACAATCAAAAAATGCAGATCCTTCACTTTTGCTTACTCTAAGTGAAAGCCTCTCGAATCTGTGAGTCATTGACTGTCAAATTTTATGTAGTGATTATCATTGCTGATTTTTCTTTTCAGGGGAAAGCCGTGGTATGAGCCCGAATGGTGGAAATTTGGGGATTCAAAGTCGTAAGTTTCTGGCTCCTTTGTTATGGTTTCAGTCAGTCTATTATTGCTTATGAATGGTCTTTTTTCCCCTTTTTATACGAGCTGTACATGCCATCTGCATATATGGGTGTGTATACACTGACTTCATTTCATTATATTGTTAAGCTTGAAGCACATTATGATTTTGGAGTAAATTCTTGTTAAAATTTCTCTTTAAATATTTGTCAGCAAATGTATTTTACCATTTAATATATGTACATTGTTTTTCTTTCCTTCTTTCATTTTAAGCTCTTTTTTTTTTTTTCTAATGCGCTTATACATATTTGTCCTAGGGTTTTTTAGCCATTTCCAATAACTTAATTAGAGGGAATGTGCACCAAAATAGTTGATTGGCTTCCCCCATTCTCTCCTCCACTCCTCTCTTTCTCTCCCTCTCTCCCTCGCTGCCTTATTTTATTCATTTAAGGTGAGGAATCTATGTTTGAGACATGGTATCAGAGCAATAAAATTACAATGGATCTGATAATCAAATTATGCCTCTTCCTACAATTTCCTAAGATTTTTCATAAATTGACTAGGAGGGATAAGAAAGCCCTTGGGTTTTAGTCACCTGATTGTAGCTTATTTTCTTCAGGTGATTTGATTTTTTTCTTGCTGGTTTCATATATGGTGACTGCTTTTTGACAAGAATACTTCCAGATATTGTTTAGGATTTACATGAAAAGCCAGCAAAAATTACTAGCGTTGCTTCTATTTCTGGCAATGATGATGGCTCTCAGCATTTACATATGGTTGTCCTGGTCAAGTTGACTGTTTTGGTAGTATTATTCGCAGTACTGTTCCTTCCATGGAAGAGTATCTCAAGCTTGTTTGTGCTCAGAATACTCGACAGAATACTCAACTGTTTTATCTACAGCTACAGCTACTCGAAGAGTATCTCAAGCTTGTTTGTCTGTTCATTCTCACTTTCTAGGCCCTAAGTACCTGAATCTGGTCCATCAGACTATATGTTGTATTCTGTACTACATACACACAACCTCACACCCTTCTCCTCCTTTCCCTCCCTCCCTCTCCATTCTAATCTAAGGAATTTATGCTTTGTGAGAGGTTTAGAGTGTAAATAGTTGTGTGTTGATCGAGGGATCTTTTTCCCTTGCCTGCAGGTCCCTATTTATAAGCTGCTTTATTTGATCAACAAGTCTCTCAACGACTCACTTTTAGGAAGTTAAACCCTACATTGCACAAACATTCCACGTTTTTAGGAAATGAGGGACCCTACTTTCCATGTTTTTAGAGAGTTCTTATCCTGTGGACTTTTCCCCAACAAATCCTACATAATGGGGTTTCTTAATGGGCCCCACTTCCATATTTTAGGGAGACTTGTAGCCACATAGGACTCTATTCTACCACCGGGCTACGGCGAGTGTAAACATTCCCCCTTACTTTCTCATTACGTCGTTGCAGTAAGATGTGATGAGGAAGTGTACATTTGTCATAGAACCAGTCTTATGATGGGTCTCACTTGACCCGTAGGTGGCAGGATGAGAATCAGTCAAAATTTTGATTTTTATTTATTGACCGAAACATTTTTTTTGGTTTAAAAAGGTGGCTGACGCACAATATCTGTGGAATCGGCTGTTTCTTTAACAACCCAGAATTGGCCAAAAAACACATTTTCTTAAATAAAAGATACCGAAATATCTTTAACGACCGTAATCGGCTAAAAAGCACTTTTTCTTAAATAAAAAATTACTGAAACACCCTTTATCAAATAAAAGATACTGGAATATCTTTAACGACCGTAATCAGCCAAAAAGTACCTTTTCTTAAATAAAAGGTAACTGAAACACCTTTTATTAAATAAAAGATACCAAAATATCTTTAACGACCGTAATCAACCAAACAACACATTTTCTTAAATAAAAGGTAACTGAAATACCTATTAAATAAAAGATACCGGAATATCTTTTTTAAAATAAAAGATGACCAAAACGATTATATCGTCTAGGAAATCATCATAAGGTTGATCAAACGTTCGTGATCATTCGCTATCGTTGACCAGTCTTTTCATCAAACCTATAAAGTAGTACATGTCGATGATAACTCCTTTAATGGCAAGAAAAATTAATCATTCACTATCGTTGACCAGTCTTTTCGATTTAAAAAAATTGGTTATGTTTGTGATCAAATTTTAAATTCATGGACGGTTATGTTTATGACCAAATTTTGAATTCGGTTGATCATGATCGATCATGACTGTCTATTAGAGAGTCCTCAAAACTGATCGTTTTATAGCCGTGGTCATGGACAAGCCGTGTTGTAAAATATTACGGCATAAAGATTGATGACGTGATCACGGCTTTATCTTTTGATGCACATCTGGTAATCTTAATCTCTTTCAGAGATGTTTAAGCTATGATCCAACATTTAGGACCCCACATCCGGATGTTATGTGAATTGTAAATTGACCGAATGGTCATAGTTTATCTCGTCTTTCTCTCCGGGTGTTATGGCAAACAAGATAGCATAAAATATTTTGCTAATATAGGGTCCCACTGGTTGTGCCAAAAAGAGATATTGCTCCCAAATTGGTCCGGGCTCGACACGTGGCAGTGGGGGTGATGTGTCTTTGTACGGGCATGCCCATATCTATCGATACAATGATTCGAGTTGGATCTTGACCCCAGCACCTGTTCCGGATCTAAACCGGCGTTGGTCTAGCCGTACTGTAAGTCACCTGTAATAAAACTAATCAGACAAAAGAATGAAGACTAAGGGTTCGGTCTTCGTTTGGGTTTTTATTCGTGTTTGAAAATGACAGTAGGCAATAACAAAGTACTCTATTTAGATATCGGTCGTCAGAAATGCAACCGTTGATTATAACAAGTCCCCAAGTAATTCAAAAAGAAATAGAACAAAAGATCACCAAGGTTGATAGTACCAGCCTCCCTGGACCTTATAGCCGTAATCGGAGTATAAGGAAAGAATGTAGGGGGCGTCTGTTAACAGAGTTGATTCAGGAGTTCATCTAAGGATACTTTTTAGCCGATGTCGGGTTAGTCACCTGGCTTGACCAAAGATGGCTTCGGGACCGGTTGCTCGTAATCCTGTAGCCATAATAGGAGTACAGAACTAGGAGACAGGGACGACCTCAATCTCTTTGCCGGTGGCAGGGTCTTTACTTCAATTGGAGTAAACAGCAAACCTAGAGCGTCACTGCGACAGGAAGCAGTGAGAGGGGTCCTAAATTATCCTTTCATGCTACAGTGTGGATATAGGAGACTGGATAGAGATCACGGATGATTAGATTATAATTATAATAACCGGTTGCGGTTGAGTGGATGTTGTCCTTCAGCTCTTGGAGACTGCCTTTTAGAGCCGAACTCTGACAGTTGCTTACCGTCCCATGTTTGCACGACCTTCATTTCGGTTCTTGAAGTTATCAATCTGTTCCATCTTGTTCGGGTAAGATAACCGCTTGTTATGATCTTAACAAATAACTTCCTTGTTCCCGTTGTTTATCCGGATGATTTCAGTCTTCAGTCATGTATTGCTGATGACATCATTCTTCAGACGTATGAATACAGTTTTCCCCGTTTAAACATGTGTATGCTGACGTGGCTTTACCGGTGAGCTTAGTCCACGTATCCGGTCTCCTCAGACCACCTTACTCCCATGCTATCCTCATAGCATGAAGTAGCCTATCCTCCTGTTGCTTCCTGTCACAACCACATGGAGATCCCCCTTACTCCTCCTGGACAAGGCTTAGAAGAGACGTGCTACTTTGATTATGGCTAAGTACGATCTTGTTTGCTCCTTCAACTAAGGCTAAGGGCAGTCACTATGTGCACCTCGGAACCAGTAATTGTTAAGGCGGCCCCCGATCTCTTCTCTCTATACTCCGATCAAGGCTATAGGGAAACATGCGGCAGGTACCGTGATATTGTTGGTTTTCTTTTTACCTTTTATTTGTTCTCATCACTATCTATCCTTGAAGTGGCCGTTACCCCACGCGGCACTTAGTTCCTGCAGATTCTCTGTCAAACAGCAACCACCAACGTGACCATTGTCCATGTTGCCATAAAATTGGGGGAAGAACCTTAGAGGACAAATCCCAATCCTCTCAGCAATCACCGGATTAGAAGTCTTCAAATCTATAGGCGGCTGGGTCGTATCTGAACCACAACCCGTCCGGTTCTGCGTGCGATCGGCGTCAAGGTTAAAAGTTTGAAACTCCTTGCATCGGTACAGATGCTGGCACGCCCGCACACTCACGCATCCCCAAGTCGAGTTGGAAATGATGGGAACATCTTTTTAGCACATCCGGTGGGGCCCTATATTGGCAAAATATTTTATGCTATCTTGTTTGCCATAACACCCGGGGGGCAAGACAAGATAAACTATGGCCATTCGGCCAATTTACAGTTCACATAACATCCGAATGTGGGGTCCTAAATGTTGGATCACAGCCTAAACATCTCTGAAAGAGATCAAGATTACCGGATGTGCATCAAAAGATAAAGTCGTGATCACTTCATCAATCTTTATGCCGTAATATTTTACAACACGGCATGTCCATGATGATGGCTATAGAAATTGGTTTTGAGGACTCTCTAATAGACGGTCATGATTGATCATGGTCATCATGATCAACCGAATCCAAAATGTTCATGAATTTAAAATTTGTTCACAAACATGACCAATTTTTTTAAATCGGAAAGATTGGTCAACGATATTGAATGATTACTTCTTGCCATTAAAGAAATTATCATCGGCATGTACTACTTTATCGGGTTTAATGAAAAAATTGCTGGACATTTGATCAACTCCATGATCATTTCCTGTACGATAGAATTGTCTTGGTCATCTTTTATTTTAAAAAAGATATTCCGGTATCTTTTATTTAATAGAAGGTGTTTCAGTTACCTTTTATTTAAGAAAATGTGCTTTTTGGTTGATTACGGTCATTTAAGATATTTTGGTATCTTTTATTTAATAAAAGGTGTTTCAGTTACCTTTTATTTAAGAAAAAAGTGCTTTTGACCGATTACGGGTTGTTAAAGATATTCTGATATTTTTTATTTGATAAAAGGTGTTTCAGTAACCTTTTATTTAAGAAAAGGTTCTTTTTGGTCGATTACTGGTCGTTAAAGATATTTCCGTATCTTTTATTTAATAGAAGGTGTTTCAGTTACCTTTTATTTAATAAAATGTGTTTTTTGGCCGATTATGGTCGTTAAAGATATTCCGGTATCTTTTATTTAATAGAATGTGTTTCAGTTACCTTTTATTTAAGAAAAGGTGCTTTTTGGCTGATTCTGGGTTGTTAAAGAAACTCACGGTCAATACCATAGATATTGTGCGTCGGCCACCTTTTTAAACAAAAAAAATTGTTTCGGTCAATAAATAAAAATCAAAATTTTGACCGATTCTCATCCTACCACCTACGGGTCAAGTGAGACCCATCACAAGACTGGTCCTATGACAAGTGTACACTTCCTCATCACGTCTTACTGCAGCGACGTAATGAGAAAGTAAGGGGGGCAATGTTTACATCCGGCAGTAGAATAGAGCCCTATGTGGCTACAAATCTCCCTAAAATAGGGAAGTGGGGTCCGTTAAGAAACCCCATTACGTAGGATTTGTTGGGAAAAAGTCCACAGGATAAGGACTCTCTAAAAACATGGAAAGTGGGGTCCCTTATTTCCTAAAAATGTAGAATATATGTGCAATGAGGGGTTTAATTTCCTAAAAGTGGGTCGTTGGGAGACTTGTTGATCAAACAAAGCAACTTATAAATAGGGACCTGCAGGCAAAGGAAAAAGATCTCTCGATCAACACACAACACAACTACATTTAGTTATCTCGGTCTCCTCAAACCCCCTATCCGGTCTCCTCAGACCACCATACTCTCATGCTATTCTTATAGCATGAAGTGGCCTATCCTCGTGTTGCTTCCTGTCGCAACAACACATGGAGATCCCCTTACTCCTCCTGGACAAGGCTAAGAAGATACGCCCTACTCCGATTATGGCTAGGTACGATCTTGCTTACTCCTTCAACCAAGGCTAAGGGTAGTCATTATGTGCACCCTAGAACCAGTAATCGTCAAGGCGGCCCCCGATTTCTTCTCTCTATACTCCGATCAAGGCTATAGGGAAACAGGCGGCAGGTACCGAGATATTGTTGGTTTTTTTTTTTACCTTTTATTTATTCTCATCACTATCTATCCTTGAAGTGGCCGTCACCCCACATGGCACTCAGTTCCTGCAGATTCTCCATCAAACGGCCACCACCAACGTGGCTGTCGTCCATGTTGCCATAAAATTGGGGGAAGAACCTTGGAGGACAAACCTCAATTCTCTCAACAATCTCCGGATCATAAGTCTCCAAATCTATAGGCGGCTGGATCGTATCAGAACCGCAACCCGTTTGGTTCTGCATGCGATCGGTGTTAGGGTCAAAAGTTTCCGACTCCTTGTATCGGCACAGATGCTGACACACTCGTGCACTCATGCATCCCCGAGTCGAGCCGGAAATGATGGGAACATCTGGGACCCTTGAATTTGTGACTAGAGTGTGCTTGTGATCATAATTGAGAAACAGAAATAGAAATTGATTTAGATTCTATGGTGATGCATTGGTGATATTTGAGGTAGAACTTAATATTTGATACCTGATAAGATAGATGCCTATCTTTGTTTGGTTCAGGGCTGTGCTTTGTTATTTGGTTGTCTGTTTGAAGCCTTAAGAAATTTGTGGTATTTCTTGTCTCTGAGATTTCTATTTTCCGAGTCTAGTTCTTTCTGGGTTGGGCGGAGCTGGAAGAGCCAATGCATATTTTTAGAAATGCATTCCTGGGGGCCAGCAATCAGTCAACCAATGATAAACAGTTTTGGATTATAAATATGGGCTTCATTTTCTTGGAATAATCATCCTTCTGCCTCCTAAGATGTAACATGTCTAACCTTGGTGGACTAATGTGATGCCGATTTATGTATGTTGTTCAGAGAATGAAATATTGAACCGAGTATCAAAAGGATTTCCTGATTTTGGAATCTTTGTTTTATTTGTGAGAAACTTGCCCAATCCTATAGGTGGACTAATTTGAACATGTGAAGTGGGATCCCTTCTGCATCAAAATGCTAAATTTTAGTGATTCTGTGGGGTTTATTTTCAATTCTCTGCAAGCATAGGACTTCTCTACTGCTTTGGAATACACTGTCAGGTTTAATATGAATTTTCATCAAAAAGTGGTATACCGTTTTCATGTAATAACTGAAACTGACACCCAATAGTATGCTACTCTTTCTTTCATGTTTGCATTTGTATGCTGTAAATGGAATCATCCTTCCTGCTGTTTTCACTTTTCAGGTATTTCCGGCATGCTGCTGGTCCGCTGCTTGTACTTTCAAAAAATTTGGCTCAATATATCAATATTAACAGGTTAGTAAGGAAGTCCTTTGCTTGGCCTCTGCCCTCTTCCCTCTTCCATCAAGCCGTTCAGGTTGATGTGTTGTTGCCATTTCTTCATCTTCATAGAATACGACTCTACTATTATTATTATTATTGTTATTATATCTGGGTTGATCACTTTATATTTTGATTATGAACATTCACTTTTGTCACCTTGATTTGCCTTTCTAGTCCATGAGGCAATATATGGCAATTATTTCTTTCTCATTTCTCGTCTTGCTCTTCTTCAGTGTGTCATTGCAGACTTATGCACATGATGATATCTCGATTGGATCGTGGATGATGGGTGTAGGAGCAACTTATATTGATGACAACCGCCTTTGCTGCAGCAGCTACAGACAAGGTAAACCTTCTATGCAGTGTTTTGTGATACTTCTTTTTGTTTTTCCCTTGACATCTGACTTTAAGGTCTCATGGATGATTATATTTCTTTCTTTTTCTCCGTCATACCTCTACTCTTTGATTTGATCTTCCCTCTCTCACTCCTTCCCTTTTTTCCCACCCAGATAAGGTATGTTCCATGGCTTAAGCAGAGAATTATGCTTGGTGTACGTAATTGGTCCGTTCGTCCACACTGTTCATAGAGAGGAGAGACCTGCGAAAACCAAGAACTCTGTGGAGAACAATACAATTGCATCTATAACTTTTCCAAAAGCAACAGGTTTTCTGAAGCAATACCAGAGTACAACATTCTAAAGGAGGCCAGAGATGGAAGAGAAAATCGTTTTTCAATTACTAGAGGTAAGTGCCGTGTGCTTTGAATTTATTGAAAAAGAAATTTTAGTCTTGTTTTTTCCTACTTGCAGTGGAATTTACTATGGATAGTAATTATGGAATCCTTACCAATTTGAAAGTTTTAGTTTATGGGGCTTCTGGATGACCTATGGCTATCTAGCAGACTTTTAAGCTTGATATTCAAGACCTTAACTTCTGAATCAAGGAAAGCAATAAGATATCTTAGCCCAATTATTTGGGTTATTAGCAAGAATCAATGTCTCGCTTGGATATGTAGGTGAGGTTTTGAAGTTGTATCTTAACGTCATTGTTCCCCTAAATGACTGATGTCCGGGAGATTCGCCATCGGAAGCATAACGAATGGATTCTTATCATGTAGGAGCAGCAGCAAACAAAAATGTCTTTCATGCCATTCTCAAGAACTATGATCAATTAACAAATCATTTGGGTTTATAAACATATTAATTTGATGCGTGTCTTCACCTATTTTAGTCTTCTTTAGAAAATGTGACATTGTTTGGTACCGTCTTCTCAAAAAGTAATTTGAAAACCAAAAAACTTTCAGAACGTTGTGTTAAAAAACAAGTTGGCAACATTTTTGTTTTGTGGTATTAATTGTGGTGACTAGGGTTGCAACACAATTCGGTTTGGTTTGGGTTATCAACTCAAATCCAAACCGAGGTTCATGACTGTCAATCCGAGACTCAACTGAACTGAATTGAGAACCGATTACCCCAACCAACAAAGGACCAAACTGAAACATAAAACCTACCCAAGTTAGTTCAGATTATAGATTTCAAAACCAAAACGGAACCATATGCTTTGAACCCCAGTCAGTTCTAGGTTTTAATTGAACCAAGTTGCAACATGGGTGGTGGTAGTGTGACGGTGATGTTATAATGGTGGTGGTAGTGATGGTATTAGTGTTATGGTGGTGTTGGTGGTAATGGTAATAGTAGTTGTTGTATAGTGATGGCTATAATGGTGGCAATGGTGGTGATAACATCGATGGAGGTAATGGCAATAGTAATGTGTGGTGGTGGTGGTGATGGATATAATGGTGGTGAATGAAGCCATAAATGATTTAATTAATCGAACAAGAAACTAATAAAAACAATCCTCTTCTAAAAGTTGAAAATTTTAGCTTCTAAAAAATAGGGCTGTTTTTTCAATTGACCTTGAAAAAAACAATTTGAAAATTATCCTACTGGTAATTCGAATCTCGTAGCACCATATCAAGTGACGGTCCATTTCTTTCCACCAAATGCGAAGACTAACACTTTAAAGAAAGTAGTTGTGATTATTCTATACACGTTCTAGATTGGAAAACAACCCGTATTAGTCTTTGTAATCATATTAATGATATTGAACTTTTTCTCTTTTTTTTGTGTGTGTGTGTGTGTGGATAGAAACAAAGCTCATATTAATTAGAATACTCTAGAAGCCATATCAGCTGGTCCCTCACATTTGAAGATTTGCTGGTCCAACGGTTGAGGGAATGTACTCATAAGCTTCATACACTTACATGGACACATCCTTCATTGTTGAACCAACAGATCTTCTAACCAAGGGTTCTAGCAGATTTTAAGTTTGTACTCTCTATTTCATTGTCCGGGTAACACCGACATACATAAACATTGAAATTGTGTGACTTTCCTTATGATATTGAACATGGATGTGTCACATTGCACAAAATAATTGCCCGGCATATGTCCTTCTAACCTTTTCTATTGGTAGGTACATTTCCGGGGCAATGCCACAACCAATTTTGTCTCGAAACAATTGTATACCATTTTTATGGGCACACATTCTCTGCAACGAAGATTGTGCAACGTTGTATGCAACGGCCATGTGATTGGCTCCATTTAAAACATAATTTTTAAGAACTTGAATTCAGTATTTTTTTTTTTCTTAAGAAAATTTTCAGCTGACCAATCACACAACCGTTATACATACAATTGTTTCAGAGGATTTCATCCTTGTTTGAAATGATGTTTGCCACCATATATATTCACTCAAAGAAAGAATTCTCATCATCTATGGTTGAGCTCACAAAAAGGGCTCAATAGTATGCAACAACTGATTACTACATCAGCAACTAGCTATTTTTTCTCTCTCTTTCATTAAAAAGTGAAAAAGATTTTGTTACGTTTTTACTGTAATTGCTAGTTAATGTGACAAACAGCTGTTAGATGATCTGAATATCCTAGAAAAAGGCTTGGAAGAGTAAGATGGAGATGCTATTATTCCTTACAATGTCTTTTTCAAAATTAAATGAAAAGAGGCCGGACAACTTGAATTAAAAGAGACAGCAACAGAGATAATTTTGGCTTCCAGAGTAGTTCATTGAGGTGCCCAATAGCACCTTTGCCACTAAGTCTTGGAGTTCATAAGTTTCCACGTTTAACAACTTTTCAAACTTGCTCGTCAAATCTCTCTCCACGTAACATTTCTTTTATATATTTTATTTAAAACACTAATATTTCTTACCAGCCAATAGGATCAAGAGTAGGGGTTTTTTTTTTTTTTTGGGGTAAAAAACAAAAAAATAAATGCAACCATTAATACAGTTATTATTCATGAAAATGCTATAACCATATTAAAAAAACAAAAAAGAAAAAAAACCTAAATTGCCTAAACAAAATTAAATTACTAAGATAAAGTGGTTAGGCATAGCATGGCATTAGGGATAAAATTAAGGAGAGTCGATTAAGGTGTTTTGGATTATGCGTGAGGGGATGCATAGAGATCATGAAGAAAACCTAAAAATGCATGGATAGATTTAATAAAACAAGGCTCCCATAAACATGAAATAACTGAAGATATGATTTTATATATTGCATCTTCTACATAAAAAAAAGTGCATCTAAGATGTAAACTTGTGCATTTAATATCATTAATAACTTATTAATTTACTAGTAAATCTTCGCTAGTAGTCTTTTTAGGAGGCCATATCAGTTGGAGCCTAAAGTGGAAGATCTGCTGGTCCAATGGTCAGTGAGATGTACATGTCAGCATCATTCACATACATCTATACCCCACTCACCGTTGGACCAGCAGATATTCTAACGAGGGGTTCCAACCGATTTCAAGTCGGCTTTTTAGTGCATCCTACACACAAATATGTGCACATATCATTTAAATTCGTGCATATAAAAGTCTTTTGTAATCCGATCGTGTATCATCTAAACCCAATTTTTCATACACCCATGCACCTATTCATTGCGATTGGTATATTCAATCATTTTGAGAGAAAGAAATAAATTTTTTTTTCACAAACCATTTCTATTCTCGTAATTCCGGTCATTGGCATCTACCAATCAAATTTAAATTAATTACAAAATTACCCCCGTCACTATCAGGGCGTCACCTGCCCGTGGCGAGAAAAGCTCGCGTCGCGTGCGCTTGTGACCTGACGGTCCCCAGCGGAAAAGCTAACCCATTGGTCGCCGGCCAATGAAATGACGATTTTACCCTGGACCTTTACGACCCTTTTACTGAATGGTCCTCTGATTTCTGTTCCTGCCATCATAACCCTCTCTGTAAAATCTTATTATCAGAGAATATATAAAATAATATATGCTCCCTTTTCACGAAAAAAAAAGAAATATATGCATTTATCCAGGGCATGACTATACATTAAAGGGTTTATGTATTTGCTGAGATTTTTTGCTACTTTTGTGGTAAAAAAGTGGCAAATGACCATGATGGGTCTTTTGCTTTCTTCCTCTGTAATTGGTGAAATAAAGGAATGGTTTATAATATTATAATAAAAATAAAATTAGATTATAATACCCTTTCTTTTCTCCTTCCCCACTAAAAGATCAAATTAAATAAATAAAGAAAAGGAAAATAAAATTTAATTTCATCATTGAGGAAAATCATCATATACCCCAGAAGTTCTCATGAGAAAAGATAAAAAGGAGCCATCTTTCTACTCATTAGTTGGAGGAAGATGTATTCATGTGAAGAAAATGAAAGAAATATAAAGCAGAGTGAATGAGTGGGTCTTCATCTGCATCTTTTAGACTAAAGAAGGAAGAGGATTTGAATACATGATATTTTGTACCTATTTATTTATTATTTACAGTCAGAAGTAGTCAACATGATGAGGGATCTGAAATGTGGCATCTCTCTCTTTCTTGCTTAATTTGGGCAATGGAGCTTTGCTCCTAATCTTCTGTAGATCTCTTGGGACCTCAGGTGGTTTGACTGACCTAATCAAAGCCCAATTCACACCTTTGAAGAACTCATGCTTCTTGATCTCAGCTGAACCCTTTAAGCTCCCAATTCTCCTCTTGGGATTCTTCACTAACAGCTTGCTTATCAGGTCTTGAACCTTCATCATCTCCTCAAGATCTTTGGTACTATTAACCCCAATTCTTGGGAAGGTTAATGGTTTCTTGATGATATTGATAAGGGTCTTCTCATTATTTTCACCCTTGAAGGGTGTCACCCCATACATGAGTTCATACAAAAACACCCCAAATGTCCACCAGTCCACAGCACTTCCATGGCCTAATCCAGAGATCACTTCTGGTGCTAAGTACTCATGAGTCCCGACGAAAGATTTCGATCGAGCATTCACTGGTTCAGCCACCAATTCAGGATCCACCCCTTGCAAATCAAGTTCTCCGGTAATAACCGTCGCAGTCGTCGCCTTCTTCTTCTTCTTATTCTGCTTGTCAGAGCCATAGAAACAAGATAGTACAGGCTGCATGGGTGTTGCACATGAAGGGATTGAGCACTTTGCATCCTTGTCCATGGCCTCAAGATGAGCTTTGGACCTTAAGATCTTTGGGACAACATTACATTTCAGAGAAAGATCAAAGTCAGAGAGCATGATGTGACCGTCTTCTCTAACCAGCACATTCTCTGGTTTAAGGTCCCTGTATACAATCCCCATCATATGAAGATACTCTACAGCCAGCAGGGTCTCAGCTGCATAGAACCTGTGAATTTTATGTACTAATTAGTCTCATAATTTGGTTAATAACACAATATTTATAAATATAATTGCAGATTATAATACCTTTTTAACTCTAATAAAAAGATTAAAAAAAAACAAAGAGGAGCAATTATAGACACTTTAAACACTAGAACTATGAAAAAAGAGGAGCAACTGTAGAAACCCGGAACAGCAAGAGACTTACTTGACAGATGAGAGGCTAAACCGCTTGCCGGGTTGACGTTGTCGGACGGCGTACAAGTCACCGCCGGGACAGAACTCCATGACCAGGCAGGAGTAATGAGAAGCATCGAACTCGGCATAAAGGGTTGGGAGGAAAGGATGATCTAACATAGCCAGTATTTCCTTCTCCATCTCTGCCCTTTGTAGCTTCTTCCTGATAGCAAGAGCTTCTCTATCAATCACCTTCATGGCATACAAACACTCATGCAACCCCAAAGTGGGGCACCTAATCTGGCAAAGGTAGACATTGCCGATGTCGCCGCTTCCTAGTCGACGTAGGAGCCGGAAATGATCGAGCCCGATTCGACCCGACTCGTGTCTGAGCCTCTTCATGGCTTCCCAAGCAGCTTGGTTTGCCTTGTGTGGTTTGTAACCACTAGAATTGTTGTCACTGTAAGACCACACAGAGATGGAGCTCTGGCTACTGAAACTGATGTTGCTCATCCAGCTCCGGCTGGAGTCCGGCACCGTGATGGAAGAACAGCTGCTGTCGTAGTCGGATTCGACCGGGATTATGGTTGCCATGGTGTTGCAGCATCTATGAGCTTCTTCTCTACTGTTCTAAGGCTTATAAATATAGTCATACAGTGTTCCTGTGGACTCTTAAACACATGAAGATAGGCAGTTTAAACTAATATTAAGTAATTTCCTTTAGCTACCTAATTGAATGACACTGATCTTGGATGAAATTACAGAGTTGACACCACCTTTTACTTGCACATTGGAATTACCCATTTGAGTGTAATGGCATTTTGGTTATTAGCATGTATATAATGTGATTTCCCAGAACTGACAGTCAAAGATGAGAAACTTTTGTTTGTTGACTCTTTTTTAGTTTTTAATTAATTTTTGTTAAAAAAATGGGGGACTGTTTGGTAAAGTTTTCTTAGGGTAGTAATTGTAGGGTTAGAGTGGAAAGCTGGGGTTGCACGAATCACCCGTGGCACATTCATTGCCACCTCAAGATTGTAGCTCCAGGCACAACTTTTCAACTGCTTTATGAGTTGCTTATCATCCATGTGAACCCAACCAGGGCATGGACGACACGATCGAGGTCCGACCCAATCCACTCCATAGCTTCACACAAATGAAGACCTTTTTTGTTTATTTTTTATTTTTATTGCGGAACCAGTATGCACACACGCACGGCAAATTATCAAGTACTTATAATTTGGATTTTGAAAATCAAGATTGTCAATGGTGATTGTTAGAATCCAAAATCTTGCTTGGATGCTTTGGATTTAGCTAATTGTTTAAACAGAACCCACCACCATTAATAACTTCTTAGTAGTTGTGTTTAAGTGAGACTCGCAACTTTAACTATAGAAACCCATAAAAAGTGGATTGCGGTTTTTAGGCAAATTTTAACATCTAATTTTAGAATCCAATTTTTAAAAACCCTACCAAACAACTTTGGACCTTGTTTAAAATCCAGAAACCAAAAACCCTACCAAATAACATCTGGTTAAGATGGCTTTTAAACCTAAGCCATATGGACATTACAATGCTTTACTACACGGGTGAAGACTTAAATTAGATTAAAAAAATATAAATCATGAGACAAACAAGATGTTGAAGTTTTAATACAAATTTTTAACTAAAATTATTCACCTAGAAAATATAGAAAGAGAGAGGAATTTTTGGATGGTTTAGTGACTATGGTCAAAGCAAGTGTCAAGTTAATTGCGAATTTTCAAAACTCTTATAAAGAGGATAATTAAGAGTACAAATTTTAGGTTTTTTTTTTCCCTTTTTACTTATTTTGCTTATCTTCTTCTAGTAATATATATCACGAAAAAATATATTATTAATCTAAATATTCCACTTAAGAACATTTATATTTTTCTCATTTTATAGTAAAGTCAGATCAACGCCGACCGCCTTTACTAACCCAATAAGATTAGGAGAGGGTTTGGTATGGGATAAACCCTTTATAAACGTGATTACTGATTAGGGTTTGCCAAAACCCCTGGACTCAGACTATTGCCATCCCTAATCTTAATCTTTAATTTAATTAAAAAAAATGAAGATTTAAAATTCTGTAACCAATCCAACTCTTGGAATCCAAACTAATGAGTTAATGAGGACATGGGTGTGACCCATGATGAATAATCTTTTTTAATGTTTTTCTTCTATTTTTTAATTTGTATATATTATAAAAATATAGTCAAATGCAATCCCTCTTAAATATAAACATGGAAAATATGGAATGGTTGAAGAAGGGAAAATCAAATCATATCTTTTCTCTCATCTGAAAGGATTTGGATTGTTCCAAAGTGTATGAATCCATTGTCTCAGAGAAATATTTTATATTATTCCTCCCCTCTTCCCCTTTTTCCCCTTTTCCACTTATTATTCCTTTTCCCTGCAGGATCTTATCATTCTTCTTTCTGGTTTCAATTTCAGCCAACAGTCCCAGCAAAAAAACTGCAGCACTGCAGAGAGGCAAAAGTATTGGATAACTCAAAGCTCCATCACTTGCCCCAGAGATAAATCATCTCTTTCAATATCTCAAACACCCACTATCTTCTTTTTCCAATCTTTGACTCAAAAGTTTTTCATTCATCAGAAACAGTTAAAATCCTTCATTTTGGCTTTTACCCCCTGATTTTTAAAACTCATTTTAGGGTAAATTCCACAAACCTCCTTGATATTTGATACAATACCCAAGCATCTTGTACTTTTCAAAACACAAAGCACACCCTTTATCATGCTAATGGCAATACCAACCTCCCTTAAACTAATTTCTCAAGAATATTTTTTTTTGTTTACCTATTTTATGAACATTTTCTTCTATCTAATTTACTTGTAATATTGAGATGCTTATTTTTCATTCTTTTTGTACATATTTTCAGAAGAATAACAAAATAAATCAACAATTTAAAGAAAATTTAGAAAAGATATAATAATAATTTTATAACATAATAAGATAAATGATTACATTAGGTGTAAATAAATAGCTACAGTCATTTAATAATACTAATGCAAGGATGGTCAATGTCATTTTAGAAGAAGTGAAAGAGGAATTATGGTCAATGTCATTTTAAAGAATTTTCCTTTATCATAGTAAATGGGCATTTTGAGAACAATGTGTAATTTTATACAAAGAGAAAGCAAATAAGAAGAGACAGGTTCTGAGAAGCTGGGAGGTTTCACCACTAAGACTTCCACTCCTCCATTTAGTGCACGGTACAGTACAGAAACATGGCCAAACTGACACCTCCCACAACACAATATCAAACAAGAAAAAAGATATTGAACCAGGAA
Source organism: Buxus sempervirens (assembly GCA_947561395.2). Lineage (NCBI taxonomy): Eukaryota > Viridiplantae > Streptophyta > Magnoliopsida > Buxales > Buxaceae > Buxus > Buxus sempervirens. The sequence continues at coordinate 7,768,613 of OX387194.1, read as the reverse complement.
TGGGTTTTCAGTAAAATTAAACGAACACATGAAATTCAGTGAAAGAGGACAAATTTCAAAAGAGATTGCAGCCAAGGCCAGGGAACTGCATCTAGTCATCCTGTCCATAATATACAGGACTGTCTGGAACATATCATCATGGGCAGCTACAAGTAATGGGGTCCAGGACACTTTGTTTCATGTTTAGTGATTTGTTTGGGTTTTTTTTTTTTAATTTGCCGACTTATATTTCAAAAGGATCCCATAGTTCTTCCTATGTTCCTTACTCTTGTCAGGGGAGCAAGAAAAAAGCCAGATTTGGAACATGCCTGGATCAGACACCTGGATGGGAGATATGCCCAAGAAAAGGTAGTTTCATGGGTGAGCAAGGAACACATCCTCACAAAGGAGAAAAAAAAAAAAGGAAAAAAACACCTTAACTCCTAATCTTTTAAGATGCATGGGTGGTTCCAGTAGAAAATATTGAGCTATTAAGGTGCATATAATTACATATGATCTATTTATAGATTTATAGTAAGCATAAACATAAAAATTTCAGTGTAAGAAAGATTGACACCCATAGCTTCTCTTATCACAGAACAGATGGCAAAAGTCCTAAGAAATTTGGGTGTGAAGCCTACCTCTGTTGAGAAATCAATAGTAATAATCATTAAAACCAACTAAGATTATTAAGTAATTAACTTGGTTCTATAGCATATTCCTCATAACTTCTAATACCTAATAACTAATGAATTTTCTTTTTTACTAAAAAAAATATCATTTTTTTTCCATTCTATCAATGTTCATTACACATTATACAAAATCTACATCAAGAAAATTTTTCTTTCTTAAACTTTTTTAAATAAATTAGACATCCATGTTTGAATATGTAAATGTAAGACCCACTTAAAAGCACAAAAGACAAAATATGAGAAGGCATCTGCAATGGCATATTAGTAAGACACTTCATCCACTCAAGTCAATTTTGGCCTAGGAGATCATAGAGTAGCAGGGCATGTGGTGGAACAATCTGCACCCTTGAGTATGACATGTAAATAACAGTTCAAGGAAGATTGTCTGTAAATTAGAATCAGATTCCCTGATTATTACATAAACTATTGGATGATTGACAAAAGGGCTTAATGTAAGACTTTTGGGAACACTAAGTCCATAAATTGAGTTTTCTGTCAATCACCTCAGTAGTGTCAAGCGCCAACCTACTGCAATCAATGTCCAGGTTCAGTTATCCCTCCAAAACCTTATGGTGAGAACACAAGAAATTGTTTAAACAGCATCCAAGAATACCCAGCCAATGCTTTCATGCGTAAAAAGTGGACTTGTTATTAGAAGATCAGGGTATTTTATCCATTTTGAGACTTTGAACCCAGAGAGAGAGAAGCAAAATGGATACTTCAATTACTATCATCGGTACATTCCATTTCTAAGCTGTCCACAAAAATAATGCATGATTTGGTAATCAGTAATCTAAATTTGTCAATGACAAATAAGATTAAGAATGTAGAAACTATGAGCATCTTCTTCATGTGCATTAAAGGTTTTGTTAAAGCTAAGAGCTTGCCAAGTTAGTTTGGGGCACAAGAAAGTGTTGAAAAAATTGGTCAAATTTTGAACAATAGCAGACAAAATATACAATGGGTTAAAGTAATTGTGAGATATTCTTGATTTGTTTCATTGCACCCATAAAGGGTTCAAACTAACATGCAGTCCAACAACCATTAATGCAATTAAATATTCCTCAACCATTCACACAAAGCAGCAAAAAATCTCAGGGCTTAATGGGTCAAATCAAAAGAGAACATTAAAAAAAAAATTTTAAATAAAAATTAAAAACAAAAATAAAAATTATTAAAAAAAAGGTTTACAAATACACAAATTTTATGTTGAATTTTACATAAATACACATATATTGAATTAAAATTGAATTTTACATAAAATTATACACATAAACCAAATACCACTTAGTGGCGTGGAACCAGATTTGTAGATCAAAGAAAGAAGGGGGGCTTGGGGTAAGGCCAACGTCGATATTTAATAAAGCTCTCCTCCAAAAGTGGATATGGAGATTTAAATATGGCTCCTCATCCAATGGTTGGTTCCCCACTCCCTCTAATCATCCTTGTGGGACGAGCCTTTGGAGGCCCATTGCCAAGTTGACAAGCTCTGTGGAGAAGGAATGTAATTACTTAGTGGGGAACCGCTTGAGAATCAGATTTTGGGAGGATACATGGTGTGGAGAGGCTAAACTAAAGGAGTCTTATCCCTTGATCTACAACTTGTGCACTAATAAACAAGCAGTGGTAAGTGATTCCATGTCTAACTCGGAAGCCGGCACCGTATGGAGCATTGATATAAGGAGAAATCTGATGGATTACGAGATTGATAGTTATGAGGCTCTATTAAATGTATTGTATAGCAAGGTAGTAGGGCAAGAAGAAGACTCTAGGAGACGGATACATGGCAGATCTGGTTCCTTCTCAATCAAGGAGGCTTTTGATAATCTCCACAATTCAGGTTTGGAACAAGCAGTGTTCAAGCATATTAGATCAAACAAGTGTCCAAGCAAAGTGGCCTTTTTTATGTGGACAGCAGCTCTAGACAAGATATTAACAGTGGACCATTTGAAGAGTAAGGGATGGCAAATGCCCAACAGATGCAGCATATGCAAAGAAGGGGAAGAAAACGTAGCCCATCTGCTATTGCACTGTAGAGGCACTACAAGGCTATAGGGCACTATCTTCCAAAGGCTAAAGGTAGAATGGGTCCATCCAAAGGACTTTAAACCAACTTTAGAAGCTTGGGGGTGGAAAAAAGGGAAATCATGTGGAGAGATTAGTTGGAATTTGGCCCCTGTAGCAATAACATGAGTAATATGGGAAGAAAGGAATAGGAGGATATTTAAGAATTTGGACAGAAACGAACAATTGCTAGAGAGGGCTGTTTTGAGTTTGATGTACAGTTGGTTGATTGATCAAGTAGCAGGAGCTAACATAACTACCGAGGAGTTTTTGATATGTAATAATGTCTATGATCTGGGAGGGGGTTGTATTGGTTGACGAAAGTGTATTCTTGGGTCCTAGCCATTGCTTCTATGCATAGGCTTCAGTAGTCTCTAGATTCGGGTACACATTTTGTGTACCCGTGTAAGTTATTTCTATCTTATATAATATATCCAATATTTACCAATAAAATATATATGAGAACATTTTCTAGAAATTATGCTTGCAGTTACATGAGTTTGGCCACATCTCTGTGTGATTTGAATTATTATTGACAGTCTCCTGTGTCCAGTATCTGCACCAAAGTGTTCCCCGCTGTTTTTTGAGACTCAAGAGTCAGATAGGGACATATAACTCAGGGGTACCTGATAATCGCAGTTAGCACCATCACTTTTATGAGAATACACTGCTGAAAGAGTGCTAATGCCTCCTTTATAAAATAATGAACATGATAAAAACATGGATTATGTGCATGAGAAGGAATTTCCCACAACTGCATTTATCATGTAAGGCCAGACCTTCAGTATATTATCACAGAATTTAACTTTATGATACAAATAAATTGTAAAGTTATAAGTACTCACCACAATTGTGATCAAATTTTTATTTGATCATAATAGTGGAAAAAGACTTGAAAATGATACAAATGGGTTTCTAGGAATCATAGATCACCATCAGTACCTATCTTTTGACATTGGTCATGGATGAATTGATGACTCATATTTGGGATAAAGTAACTTTGTGTATATCATTCATGGCACAATTGCACCAAACTTAAGAGGCAATAAATGAAAAACTAGACAAAATGATCCCTGATAATAAAGAAAAGACAAATAAAATGAATAAAATAGAGACCAAGTATGCGGAATGCAATTTCAGTGTATATATATTTTTTTTGATGAATCATTTTCAGTGTATATTTGAACAAGGGAAGCATTGGTTTTGGTATCAAACAATTATCCTGAGGGAAGAGAATGCTAAGATGGATGCTTGAAAAAGTTATTTGGAGATAATGATTGAAAATATTTAAGACAGAGTCTAAAACTAGCACTAACATGATATTTTGGTATAACATGGTTTTTAACTACATAAATGCATTCAAAGGAACAAGACAGAGCAAGTTGAAGGATCCATACACTGAAAAGAACCTAGATGGACCTAATAAAAAATTATTGTAAAGGCACATAATCTAACCAAAGTATAGTTTTTGGCTTATTGGGATAGCGGAACAAGATTAATGTTTCCAACCCAAAATAGTTGGGATGAGGCACTTTATTATTGACAGATGCTTCTTGGTTCTCAATAAACAACTCTTTTTTTTTTTTTTTTCAAATACCATTTGTTCCTTTCTCCCGGTAAGAATATACCTATACTTGAATATTTCTTGAAGAAGCAAATATTTTCAATCATCTAGAGTTCCTCCTTACTATATACGTTTCCTAAAATTATCTATGTTTTCTCTCTCGATTTTCTCCAAATTTACTAAATGGTTTCAACATTTTCCATTTGGAGATTCATCAGATGTCAGAATCAATCTGGCCTTGGCTAATAGACAAGGGTCAAGATGGGACCTGCAAGAACCAAGTGTACATGCCTATGCCTGGGCAAACATATTGTGATAAAATTCAATAAATAGAACAATCTGAGATGGGAAAGCTACGAAACCTTGATAAAGAGAAGTAGATAATTCCAACCAAAAAAGCTTTTAAGACCATATACAACAATATAATTATCAAACATGCATTTCAACAACCAGCCATTTCACTAGAATACAATCTCAAAAAATTCCCAAGACATCTCAAAGATGTGAAGGCGCAAGGAAAGAAGGGGCAAGGAGGGGATATGATTGCCAGATATATCACTTACAAAAGGCTTGACAAAGAGATTTAAAACTGTGGCTGTACAGTTAAAGTACTTTCCTTCTTTGGCAATCATCAACAACAAGACTCCTCAAGCTACAACTAAACTTCTTTTCTGCTTCGACTACCAGTACCAGCAGGACTCCTCAAACTAGTAGAGTCTACTGAAGTATAAAAGTCTCTCTGAGAACTGCCACGGAGCCCGTAAGATCTCCTAGGAGATTCCGTGATTGATTCTTTCCCTCTGATGGCTTCAGCCTCCAAAGCCTTGGCTTCATCCATCAACATTGCCAACTGTTTTCAACAATGAGATATAAGCTCCTAAAATTGTCCAAAATTTAGAAAGAAGAAAATTTCTCCCAATTGTGGCATAAGGATGTCCTAGAGATATACATTCACAAAGCTTGAAAGGCCGGACCACAGCGGGTTTCTTCAAATATCTTGTTAGGCAAAAGTTGGTCTGATCGGAAGATCATACTCATTTAAACCATTGGCTCTCAAATGCCCTCACGCACGCCACACAAAGCCTATTTCTTCTAGCCTTCAGAGCAACATAGCTCACGTGGTTAGGATCTTTTACTCAGTTTGAAATTTGGCTTATGACATCTTTTAGGCTAGATATATGTATGTGAGGTAAGATGCCAATCTGATATACGCCTCTGAAGTTGATAAAACATACTTATACTAAACCAAGTGCATACCCTGATTTCATTTTCTCTCAGACGGTCTTGGAGTGAATTGATAGCAGGACTTAAACTGCAAAATGAAGATAACAAGAAATGACTAAAAGAAATCCAAGCAGTTAGGCATTAATAACTGAAAACGAATCGATGAGATGGAATCCTTTCTAACCAATATTCCATTAACTTGCACATGGAAGCCTGGTATGTTGATGTATGGTGGATGAAGGTAAGGGGGTGTACTTTGCCATCCCTAACAATCATGAAAGAAAAGTAAGAGTATAAATTCAAAGCCACTAAAAATATCTGTAAATGAGCATGAGACATATACAATATGAACAAAAATGTGGCTGCATATCATTTGTTACCTCGAATTATTTAAAACAGCCTGCTCATATGCTGCCCGCTCCTCTTCATACAGTACCCTTTGCAACTGTGTGAATGAACTTAAAGGTGACTCAAGTTTTAGAAGAGACACAGTTGGCAAAACTTGAAGAGGAATTTCCCTCCTTAAAAACTCTGCACCACTGTCAACAAATGAAACCAATTAGACAAGGTTCAAATGCTGAGAGACTACCTTTGGAAGCTAAAGTCTGAAACTGTGCCAAACATGATCTTAAACAAATGACCAAAAACATGAACAAACAAAATAAAATTTAACACCTCAAACAAGAATACATAGAGGTGCACAAAGAAGCCGCAACACCAGAATGAGAATACTGCAGTAAAGGATTACCCAGAAATGACAAAAAAAATTAAAAATAAAATACTATCCAGTCATCCCAGATTTTCATGAGATGCATAAGAATTACATGCTTTATATGAATATGCTGAGCTTCAGTAAAAGGGCAAAACCTCAACAATAAAGAAACATAGTAGCCATCAAGGACAATCTAAATTGATCAGCATTAGCAGTTGTGGTTCCCTCAATCAACAAAAGAAAATAAAGATCTCAAATGGTAAGTCAGGCATGTTTTACAGATATCCATGGAGCTTGCGTACCTAATAGTGTTATAAGTACTGCAGAAGCAAAACAAAATAACAGAACCCAAGGGAAAATTAAATCAGCTTCTTTTATACATGCATACATACATATATATTCATATATATATATATATATATATATATATATATATATATATATATATATATATATATATATATATATATATATGATTCCTTCTATGATAACATGATTTTATATCCTTTTCTTTTTTATCAGAAAAGAAAATGGAACCAGAAGAGCAGAAGAATTTTCCCTTTTTAGGCCATTGAAACCAAGTCTTGGCAGAAATTGGTGAAATTATCAGCACAATGATCAAGCATGGTCAAGTGAATTTGGACATTGGATTGGTGCTCATATCGGTCACGATAGAGATAATCACCATGAACGGTCAAAATCTAGCCGAAGAAAATATCTAGAAGACCGTAGTAAGTAAAATCCCATCACAAGCTCAAGTGATTGCTAAAAGAGAAAGGGACAAACAAAAAGTAGTTAATAATTCTTGGTAGTTGAAAAAGTGCTAATATTTAAGAATCTAGTCAACCCCTTGGTCATTTACTTATTTTCATCTGGACATTTTTATGTTGACCAGTGCATCTCTAAAGCAAAAAATTATTAAACAGATGATTGTGAGAGTCTAAAGCCAAGAACCTTCTTAGTTTCAAAGAGCTCCATCACAATTTTCAAAGGAATAGCCATGGATCACCAAAAGTCAGAAAACACAGGTAATATTAATAAATAAAATTACAAAGCCATAAATACTTTTTGAACTGATAAAATAAAAACTGAAATATTGTTATTCAGCAATTCTAGACTTAGCTATGTAAGTGTTGTCATATCAGTTGAAAGCTAATACCAAGGTTTTCCACCCTTAAATAGAATTAAAAATAACTATTGGCTACTCAGAGTCAAATCAAAGCTTGAATAATAAATCATAATATTTATAAAAGTTTTAGCAGATGTAAGGTTTGGGTTTTAGGATTTCTCTTTAAAAAAAAGGAGTCTTTTGATATTGAAATAACTAAAATATGTTTCTTTTTGTGCATTTAATCATTTTATATTATTATATTCTTTTAGCATACAAAGTCAATTCATTTGAACCATATAAATCATATGATTAGATAAATAAACCATAAAATCAAACATAAAGTGATATTTTCATTGATTTAAATCATGTTTTAATCAAATTGAATTGAATTGTGAGACTAATATATTTTCAACAAGAAGAGCTTATATAGTCATTGTGTTATTAATATCTTGCAAAAATAAAGATTATATTCAGTATGTTGCATGCACATCCCCCCACACCCACCAAAAAGAATAAAAGTAAAAAAAAATAGTAAAATCTATAGCATGACCTTCCCATTTGATAATGGCACAAAGAAACTTAGGGGTCGTTTGGTAGGGCTTTTGGTTTCCGGATTGTGATAGAATCCAGAATCCAAGGACTGATAAAGGAGTTTGGTACAGATTGTAGAACTGGATTCTACAATCAGATATTAGAATCAGGCCAAAAACCACAATTCAGAAAAAGGTAGTTTCTAGAGATTTTAGTCATTTGGTCGTATAAACCCCAAAATCGAGATTGTGCAGAGTTACTAGAGAGCCCGACATTTCTATCTTCACGGAGCTCGCCTTCTTCCTCTCTCATGAGTTTGGTAGAAAAATCCATGAGCAATGGGATCGTGATTTTCACTACACAGCCTACTACCGATTTTGGCTTACCCGGCTAAAAGAAGGAAAAAATGGAGAACAGCAAGGATCGAAACCCTGATTTCATTGTTCAGATCACGTTGCTCTGCTCCCTTTGTTTAGTGCAGAGAAGGAAAAAATGGGGAACAGCAAAGATGGTGAATATGATCGTTGATTTTTTGTGCAACATCAATTTGTCTTACCATTTCTGCTATTGTTTCAGACAAAACCATAGAAATATTCTGTTTCTTGCTGTTTTTTAGGTGTCTTCAGCAAATTTGAGCATTTTCTCTTGTATTGTTTATATTCGTGGAGATATCAGATTTTATCACTATGATTGGGGCTTTCCCTTCAATCAATGACTTACCCTTGTTCCTGAGAAATTTTGGAAGGTGTGAGAGTGAAGACGGTGACTGGAGTTTAAGGAACATATTCATGTTATTATGTGCTTTTGGTATTGGGATGGCATTGCCCAAAGATTGGTTGGGTGGGTTTGAACTTTTAGAGCTTGGGTTGCCAAATCTTCTGGATGTGGAGGAAACATTTGGTGTGAACTAAGGGAGTTTTGTTTTTTGGTAATAGAAAGGGAGGAGGGGGGCTACCAGCGTGGCGGACCCCCTTGAGTGTGACCATAGTGGCTTAACTAAGGGAGTTATATGTAATAGCAGTAATTCATGCTCTTTATATAAGGACTTTTTGATTTTGGATCACTTATGTTTATGTGATTATTTATGATAAATATTTTTATATGCCTTGCAATTGGATTTATTATTCTTTTTTATTGAAAATTATTCTATTACACTGATTAATGTAAAAACTATAAAATATGTTCCAATTAAAAGGCCAACTAAACAAGATTCTGTAAACTCTAGAAATTGGTATCCAAACAGGATTTTCGATTTTAGGTATCAAAATCAAATTCTAAAATCTGGCAGCATCCATACAGGATTCTGGATTTGAAAAATCAACAACTAGAATCTGGATTGTCACAATCTAGAATATAATCTACAATCCAGAAACCAGAAGCCCTACTAAATGACACCTTAATCTTCTTGCTATGACCTTACCATTTGATAATGGCACAAGCATAGAAAATCTATAGCATGAGAAGAGCATCTCCACAATTACTTACAACAAATGGGCCACATTTTCTATAAATAGCTATCAAATCAGAAATTGGTCAACACACATGTTAACACATCTCAAACACAAGCTTGGCATATGCAGGCATACTTATCTCTATACAATTCGAATGTATTCAAATAATTTGATATTTGGTTCCTATTAAAGGTAAACCATATAGGCTGTTCCTTTGATTATTTGATAATTGAATCACATAGATACATGCGTTATATTAATTACATTGTGGGGCTGATTTAATTTTCTCACAGTGTAGTCAAAGGATCAAAGCAAAGCTAGGACTCGGAGATTATGAATCTCAAGGTGATAGGGGGATTAAAAAATGCCCGGCCAACCAAAATATTTTATTTCCTAATTTATAGCAGGAAAAAGATACACATATATCTTTGAGAGAAGGAATTAATAGTGGTAGTTACACATAGATAAGACCAAACTGTTGCAGCAAAATAAAAATAATAATCATGATGATGATGATGATGATGGAAAGCATAAAAGTGGAAAGCAAATGGAAGAACTAGAAACATGGGATGGGATTAAATGTTTTCTTTTCTCAGTCAAGAGAAAAGTATACAAAAAGACTAACAAGATTCCATAAAACTTTTGATAATTTACTTACATCTCATATGACCCCCTTTGCCACTAGTTAGAACGTTAGAATGGCATCTTAGTGCCACAAGATAACCCCAACCTAATGAGCACCATGCATAGAACCTAAAATGGGTGGGAAGGGCGTCAACAAAGCGAACCAATAGACTAGCCAATTATTTACTTACTTGCTTTCCTTACAAAAGAACTATTTAAAGATAACTCAATGCTAAAAGCTATTTCTTGATGCAGATATGCATTCATGTAAATACATAAATATAAACACATATATGGCAAAAAATTCTTCTGTTCTGTCATAACAGTCAGCTTCAATTTGCTGTTGTGAATTGTGATAGAACCATTTTTGCTGCATGGGTGAATGATCTTGTTCATCCAACCATCCACTTGACAAGAGAATCTCAGGATTAGCCACAAATACAATATATTATATAAGCCCAACATTATACGTGTAGTAGGTCTTGTTATATGTATAATGGTCGTCTAAGTTTTTAACGTTCTTAACTTTGTACAGATAAAAATTTTTATTTTATAATAGCCTTTTATGCTGAAGAGAAATTTAAGTTTGGTATTAAACATTGTATGCAACCTAGGGTTAGTTTGCAGTATATGTGGAGAAGTGGTGCTTACATATGTCAGTTAACTTGTAACAACAAGTAACTGTCTGAAGCAACACTGGGGACAACTGTGTGTGCGCATGCACGTGTGTGCATATATAATAACTAAGTCTGGAGCAATGCTCCAAACATTTGCACCTCTAGCAAAGCGAATGCATATTCATATATCAAGGTTAGGCTGATTCCTCACAAATAGTTGTTATACATTCTGTTTTTAACATTGTAAATGAATCATACTATACAATCCAATTCAACCCTAGGTCAATTCAAATCATGCTATGAATCTACTTATATTTGAACTATTAAATTCACAGATTCAATCTTACAGTTCATAATTTAATCATACAGTTCACCTCTGAAAACCTACCTCCACCCACTTCTCAAACCACTTGTGCCTCAACAAACCTAATAGCAACTGGTTTCAAAATTTTTAGCACCTAACGGCTGTGGTGAATTCACTAAATTTATACCAAAAATAAACATAAAGTAGCATCTCAATCTTATAATGTCGGTTCATTCCCAGAAAAAAATTTCAAAAAACAGGCAACACTTTAATAAGCAATGACCTTTTTAGAGTTTGAGAATCAAAGATATTGCAAGTCAAATCCTTTCTTCTGTTCTTTTTTCCTATAAGATGCCAAATGTAACATACAAATACAGGAAATAACATGGGAATAGAACTCCGCACCCCATAAACTCCTGAAAAGAGTTCTCCTGCTTTTATCAATAGTTCAGCAATATCTTTTTGCAAAAACAACAGAAGTGGACAATAAAAAAGAGAGGAAAAGATTTGAAGTGTTCAAGTACATACTCATGTATACCTCATGTCCAAATTCGAACGATGCATTGCCTCCTGCATACTCGCTGTCATATCCATGGCATCTATATCAACAGTGGAATTTTGTAGATTTTCATTGTGGTAGCTTCCTGCAACCTTCTCTCTCTTCAGATAGTTGACATCAGCATGAGCAAAAAGGCCCCCTAAGTCAGAAGATCTTTCCCTACCCTAGCAAAGAATATAATACTTCTCACATCGAAGGGAGCAATTAAATGGGATTAGTACCTTCCTACCAGGTAAAGCACAATTTAGAGAAATAGGTGTTATGTCATAACAGAGAAAAAAGCCCACGAAAAAAAAAATAATAATGCTGACAATACAATTTGGAGAAAGTGGATTAAGTATTCTATGATGGCCTTCTATTTGGATTCCAAGGAGATTTAGCAGAAGATTTGCAATTAAGACATGCAGCAGGTTTTGCATTTTTCAGATGCCATGTTTATCTTAAAACCACCACCCTTAAAAAAAATACCCAAAAAAATGTAAATAAACAAAAACATTTTAAGAAAATCTGCTTATAAATTTGTATATACAAATTTCTTGGAGGCAATTAAGGACCATCCCAACATGAGGAGTGCGACCGAGTATGGAAGGATGGCCACTGACATCCTGTAAAATCACTAGGCAACACCGAAGAAAGGAGAAACCTAAACAAAATATGGCATGATTTAACACGCAACACTACAAATTGCATTGATTTACACTGTGTCAACAAACATCAATTGGCTTGCAACATCTCATATGGTTGAAAAAATCATTAATTTAAGACAAACACCCATGTCACTAACATACTGCACTTATACATCTTTATACTTATATTTATACAATAACAACCTTCGTCATTTCAAAATTTGTTAGTTGAAGACTAATTTTCTTAGGAGGGTACAGGAGACAATCACTATCAATGACTTCAGGAAGAAAGCACAGAATATGTTATCTATCATGGAACTGATGTACAAGATGTTAAGGGTAGTGGACAACAACTAGTGGCCAACTTTAGCATCTATCTTTAAGTCTATGCAGCTGACAGAGTAGGCACCAAGGATTTCTCTCCTTGGACACCAGAATGGGGGTCAAAAATCATTAAGGAGAAGGGCATAACTGTGATAAATGCACTTCTATGCAACTAGCAGGTATCTAGATTTGTTATCACACTGCTTGAAATCTACATTGATTTTATCTATCCCTACAATTTAACTCATGTATATTGTAAATTTTGATGCAGGTTACTTTTTAGAAGCCAAGATTGATTATGCAAAAAACCTAGAACTTAAGAGATGGCATCCATCAAGTATATGAGAAGTTGGATTTCAAGTGAAAGTATCAATTTAAGAATAAGTTGAATCTTATTTACTTGTGTGTGTGTGTGTTTGTGTGTGTGTTACTTTCACCAAATTTTATGAAGCTGCAGTGGCCTGTGAAGCAATTTAACTGCATCGGCTAGGGTAAAGGTCCCTCACATACTTTATAATCAATTAAGAAGCACAGCATCCAGCAATTACAAATCCATTCTAAAACAAATAACATTTAGGCAGACTGATGAAAATTTTCATACTGCATTAATATGAAGGAGAGTATTTTTTTATTTGAAGTATTAAAATAAAAAAAAATGTAGTCAGCCACTCATTTAGGCAGACTGATGCAGTATGAAAATTTTCATACTGCATCAATCTGAAGGGCAGTATTGAAGATTAAATATGTAATATCACGTGGGAACTGGGAAGGGAGGGTTTATTGGACAGAAAAATGTAGTCGGCCACTCATTGATAATGGTGTTGAAACAGCTTTATAATCACCCAACCTCTACAATATTTACTGTTTAATTATAATTTTCCTCTGTTTTCAAATCTAACTATAAAACAACAAGGATCTATATCACCTTTTAGACAGCTCTGGTTCTCACCACAGATGAAAGAGGTTTTCAGCTATGAAGATAAAAGTATTCTTAAATATGGTTAAAATACCTTAGTAGATCCTGAAGTCATTCTTGAGTCACCAGTATCCAGTTCAATGCTTTCCATCCTCGATGAGCCAGATTTTGTCAATGATTTTTCTGAAGAACTCCAGGATGATTCAACCTCTATAACAGAACTATTCATAGGGGATACAGAAACTGGTGTTGACATGTTAATCTGCTTCCCATCCGAGGACTGGAAAGCAATAACCTGGATTCTTCCAACCTGGAACATGCCAAAATAATTAAAATTATGAGATAAAATACTCTTCCACAAATTCAATCCAATAAGTAACAAGTTTAAGGCAGACCTTTTGTGCATCTTCATTAAAACAAGAAAATATCAGCCCGATGAACCCCGCATCTAAAAGCTGATACATGGCCTGAGTCCGTACATCTGCAGAAGGTTACTGAAGCTATTATTTTTAGTCAACCAATCAAATAATGTCAAAAGCTCAACCAAACAGAGAATGATATATATTCTCAAAGGTTGGGCTTGGTTATTCAGTTATATTGCTTTCACTGCATTCAAGATCATTGCCGAGCCTATCTCTTTACCAGATGCAAGTGCCTTGATGTTAACTCTCAATTAGTCAAGAATTTTAAGGAGAAGGAAAGAAAAAATTAATTGTCTTTTCTTTTCTTTTAATAAAGAGAAAGGATAAGATGGAATAGCTAGATATCTGTTCTGGTAGATTTTGTGCAATAAAAGAGAAGTGCATTGATACAATCAAGGATATGTATAGACATCCCTGACTAGGGTAACATAAAACTGAAGATGAGACAAATGAGTTTTCGGTAGCAATAGGTTTATATCAAGGTCAACTATGTGTGAACAAGCCTGTCCTTTTTGCTTGATTATAGATGAATTGACTTAACATATTTAATAGGAGGAGACCAAATGTTTGTTATTTGTAGATAACCTGGTTTTAGTATACCAATCAGCAAAATAAATGTGGCATAACTGCAGGTGCTCTTATCAATGTAAACTCATAAATTCAAGAGTAAAATCTGCAAAAAATAAAAGAAAAAGTCAAAATTATAATTGTCAATTGCTACTTACCAACATGAGAAGGAAGAACTGTAATATGTGGATGCGAATGGTACCACCCAATCACTCTTGTTGTCCGTCCCGTTGTCAGTGTCATTCTGTGCTATAGAATCATGTTAAGTCCACAAACCCATCAATTATAAATAAAGATCTAATGTAGACCTTCTAAAATATATCAAGCATATTAAAAGAACAAAAAAGAAGTAATATAAAGGATATCTCGGCCTGAGCTGATGCCGCAGCCAACTGCTCAGGATTAGTCTCTACTCGATCCTTCCGACGATCAGAACGTGTCTGAGGTGATGCTCCCCAAATTAGAGCAACAGCAGTCCCATTTTTCAAATACTAATTTAAAAAATATATAAATTTATCAGAAGAAAGCACACTTTCAACTATTTAGCAATACAAGTCGAATCACAATTTTATTTATTTAACAGGATTCGAACAAAGGGAAGACTAAAAAAAAATCAAAAATAAAAATAACACAAATGCAAATGATTCATATAATTGAGCAAACCAAGAATACCATTGAAATCTGTGAATCATATCAAGAAGTTCATTAACAATAAGGTGTGAGGATGGTGGATAAACAATAAACAATTTCAGTAGTGAACCAAAATACAATGTCAAGAAGTTCTCATTTCATTCACATTGAAGTTTTAGTGATCTTCATCAAATAGGTTTCAATACTTCAGCCGACAGCCATTACTAATAATAGCTTGGAATCCAAATTGCATTACTGACAGTATATTCATTGAAAAAACAGAATAATATAGAAAAACAATAATAATGATTAAGGTAAACAAGAGAATTCATATTCATCAAAAGAAACTGACTTCATGTAAGGTGAAATTTTAAACTGCACTTTTACATGTAAATTCAATTTAAATGGAGAAGATCAAATAAAAGCCAAACATATCCAAGTGCAATAGGATGACCAAACAGGAGCATGTCTGATTATACCACGGAAGCAATACTCAACAATCCAAACCCTAATAGCTCCAACTCAGCCAATACGGTACTACCAAATGGAACTCTAAAAAAAACAGCAATTTGGGCAAAATAAGAATTCCCCAGCGAGCAAAACAAGTCAAACCAATAAATCTAATGCAACAACACGAACCAAATGGACAAAAATAATACCACTGCAATCAAGCGGATGAAAAGGAAAAGCCAAACAATCCAAAATTTGTTCGATTCACCCAAATATACCTATCATAAACTTCGAAAGACAATGATAAATTCACGCAAAACAAGAATAACCATTTCATAATCCAACTCCCGCCCTCTCCCCCTCTCTC
The DNA here is from genome assembly GCA_947561395.2 of Buxus sempervirens. Taxonomy (NCBI): domain Eukaryota; kingdom Viridiplantae; phylum Streptophyta; class Magnoliopsida; order Buxales; family Buxaceae; genus Buxus; species Buxus sempervirens. Next base: position 7,752,879 of record OX387194.1, on the reverse strand, counting down.
CCCTCTTGATCGACTATTCCACAAAACAAACGGAACCCACAAATCACTCATACCCACTTGACAAAAACGATACCTCCAAACTTAAACACAAAACCCATGAAAATGTTCTGTTCGAGATCTCAAAAGCACAGATCAAACTGAAGGAACAAAGCTGACCTGGATGTCGCCAAGGAGGAGACCCATGATCTCTTCAGTCTCCGTAGACAATGCGTGGGTAACGCATGTTAACCAGACATCCTCCGACATTTTCACACACGTCAGAGACATTTTCTGTATTCGAACACAAAATTGTTTCTCCAAGGCTGAAATCAGTGGAAGCCAAACCAGATTCCTAAGATCTTCGAGGACCTCTTCTTCCCCTGTTTCGAGAAGAACAACGCTTTCATTGCTTTCGAGCGCTGGATCTCGGATGATGCAATATATCTAGCAACAATTTGATAATTAAAGGGAAAATTACACATACGACCCCTGAGGCTTATCATTAATGCATGTAAGCCCCTAATATTTGAAAAATGCCAAAAACAGCTATTAACAACATTTTCACAAACGGTCACACAAATCACAAACCTTAGCCCGTTTAAAAGAATAATTCCGTTATAAAGCCCGTTAAAAAGATGAAATTGCCCATACAATACCTAAAACAGCACAATACGTTTCGTTCTACTAAATAAGAAATCAAAACCAAAATGTCCTCATCCACATCTCTCTCATCATTAAGCAGGTAAGTTATTGTTTTTTTTTTTTTTTTCATGTTTCTTCAAGCAAACTTAATTGGGGTTTATTAGGTTTTCTTTTTATTTTTTAGAGTTTATCATAAGATTAAAGATTGACATTTTTGTGTGTTTATGGATTATGATTAAAATTGGATTTATTAGAACTAGGAGAATGCTAGCATTATGATATAACAAAATAATTAGAATAAAAAAGTGTTATGTGGGCAGTTAGTTATAATTCTGATATGGAAGTAACAAACTGGGTATTAGAGTAAAGTTAAAATAAATAAATAAATAATGAGCCTTTTGAGAATAAAATGTTAACAAAAAAGTTGTGGGTTAACTTTATATAATAGTATAGGTCAAAGAATGAGTTTTTTTTTTGGCATTTTGTTTTAGTTTATTTATTGGGATTAAAGAAAGAGGTTGCTTTATTGGGGTTTGTCAATTAGGATTGAAAATTTGTGGATGTGAAACTCTTTAGACCATAATAAGAGTTTCACATCTATCAATGTCTGTAATTTCCATTTTTCTTCTTTTTTTTTAAACTTTAGCCAAGACATAGGTTTCCAACTTTCTATTAGATGGGATCATCTCAAACTCATGTATATATATATATATATATTTCATTTTTTGAACCATATCATATATATTTCATTTTTGAACCATATCGCGAAATTTTCAAACTAAAATTGGAAAAAATATATATATACATATATATATATATAAGAACAATGACATCCAAATAAACAAACAGAAGTCTGTTTTAGCATAAATAATACAAATAAGAAGTTTTGCTTGGACCAATCGAATTTCATTAATTGGATATTTGATGTTGGTTATAACACTCCTTCACAACTTTTCAACTGCATACAGCATTGGGAATTTATGAATAAGGGTCACTTTTGTTTGGTATTTATAAAAATAGTTCATTAAAAAACCTTTTCAATAAAGGGTCACATTTAAAAATAAATTTTTTTTTTGAATTGTAGAGCCACTATATAGTAGAAACGTGAGATATGAGTGCAATCTACTTGAGACACGAACGAATACATGATATGTGGGATACGAGTGTAGGATGTACTTGTGTCCTACATAGAATGTGCCCATGTCCCACATAGGGAAACTCGTATTCCACATACAATACACTCGTGTTCCAGTAGGTTGGGTTCGTACCCATGTAGCTATACTAAAGTGATATTCCTTTTTTTATTTTTTAAAAAAATTGATCCTGCAAGTTAATTATTTTTGAAAAGTGATCCTTTTCCGCAAATGAGATTGTTATGGACTGTATGTTTTAAAAATATAATCCAAAGAAGGACCCTCTTGCATAATTTTCCCTGCAATATTTGTAAGGTGTCCTCCTGGTTGTTGTGGTCAGACCTCCATCAATGAAGGACTAATTTTGTATTTCATTAATGGGTTGATAGGTCTCTCACACTTAAAACATGTACATAAAGATGTCATATAAACGGTCTATAGTGATGGAGCACAACAAGAGTAGATATTTGCACTGATAAGAGTAAGAGTGTTTATAAAAACACTCTTTTGCAACCAAAAGTGTTTGCGTACAAAACGATTTTTTTATTTCTTTATTTTTCCTTTAAGGTTGACATCAATAAGTTTTATTTCGTCCCTTAACAAGTAATGGTTCGGATTTGTCTGACCATTTATGCAAATGTTAAAGCTCTGATACATTGGAGTAGTGACTTATTAACCCTACGTCCATTCTTTGTCATCCAAACGATGCTCATTGTGCATGACACGTGTCCCGAATATGTTCCCTTCAGTGAAGCACTACGATACCGTTTCATTTAGAGCATTCAATGGTTCCAGCATGAAACTTGCGGATGGATGGTACTTTTTAATAGTGGGGCCCATACCCCAAAATTCATCTTAGCCTGCGGTTTCATTGAACCACGATTTTGGCTCTAGAAAAAATGCTCTCAAGCGCTACTCTACAATTATTCGTTTTTCTTGTCAACACGTGGCCTCCTACAACATATATTGCCACGCCCACTTTTGTTTTCTTTTTGGTGAGTGTATCGCGCACGTCGCGCAAAATAAGAGGTCGCTCCCTTTCCCGAATCCGAGACCACGCCTTAGCCTGTGTCACGTGAGGAGCACTTCCTTACCCACTCAAAAAAGCGGAGCATACATCCTCTACAGCGGGGCCGTAAACAGCCCCTCATATTCGGTGTGGGCTCCACCATTCATTTGGAGGGCCCCACACCATACATGTGAGGGGGCTGTAGACAGCCCCCTAGATGATGCCCACTCAAAAAAGCGCAAACAATGAGAAATCTATACGTGTATGGTTCAGAACCGTGCACGTCTAGGATTGGTACTTCCTAGTAGATATACGGAGATATTTTTTAGGCAACACCTTTACCACAAAAAAAGAGATATTTTTAGGCAACACGTGTCCTGGTCCTTGTCATTTCCTGTCACGTAGAAAGCTAAGATATTTTGTGGCCGCCGACAAAGATATTTCCGAATCTCTCCCGTCACTACACGTGGCGTGACGGTGGTAACCTGCGTCCAATGCCTGACGTTCTTCCCTCGATTCTCTGGCTCTGCATCTCAGCGATCATACCAACGCGGATCTTCTAGGTTCAAAGCAGGGCACGCGTAAGACTTTGGTCGTTTGATCAACCACTGTTAACCATCGCACAGGAATATATTATACACAGAAGCGCACCTATTAGCCGACCGAACCGTTCGCTTGGGGAGCGACGTGCCGGATTGCCTAGTGAGCGAGAGTCAGAGTCCCCGAATCAACCCACGGGGCAATTGAAATTCTGATTCAACTCCCTGCGGGGTGAAGAGTTCCCGAGTCAGCCGAAACGGGGCGAATGCACCAATTACACAATCTTGATAAAATTAATCAAATTCACCGTGAAGTCGAGGAGAAATATTTTGAAAATTTATTAATTTATATGTATTCTCTTTGAGGAAATGCAAGGGAAGAAGAAATTTCATCATCATTAATAAATAAAAGTCATTGAAAATGATGAGAGAGATGACAACACTCTCTTCTTATAACAACAAAACAGTCATCATCTCCACAGGTGTGGCAGATGAGGCTTATGACAACCTTACAAAACTTAAAACAATATGGAAATTAACAATCTCCAGCAAAAATTCTAGACCACATTTCATCAATTCTTATTGATTGGGTTGGCGGTGGAACCGTCAGTGTTCATCCCCAGAGTGTTCTTTACTGCATCTGCAGCTCCTTGTGCCATATTCTTTACTTGCTCCCCAGTCTACAATAAAACATTTTATTACACACAAAGCATGTCAAAGCAAATTAATGGAACCCCATATAATCTTATACAATAAAGATACCTGTTGAAAGATGTTACTGGGTTGGTCCTTGGTCTCAGGAGCCGAGTCTTGGGCTGATTTGGCAGTTTGAGATGCCTTATCCTTTGCTGCTTGAGCAGTCTCAGAAGCCGAGTCCTGGGCTGATTTGGCAGTTTGAGATGCTTTATCCTTTGCTGCTTGAGAAGTCTCAGAAGCCTTGTCCTGGGCTGATTTGGCAGTTTGAGATGCCTTATCCTTTGCTGCTTGAGAAGTCTCAGAAACCTTGTTAACCAAGTCATCCTTCATCCCCTGAAAAGCTCAAAAACATAAAACAAAAATTAAAAACAGAGAGCCAAGAGCCATGTATCTATTCATTAATCTCTTGCATTGAAAGTAAGATTAACTTGACACCTGAGCTTGACCGGTGGCTTCACCGGCCTTGTGTTGAATGTTCTGACCGGCTTCACCGGCCTTTTGTTGAATGTTCTGACCCTGGCTTGCCATTTCTCTATCCTCTTCTTTGAACAAAAAAACCAGAAGAAAAGTAACCACCAAAGCTCAAGAGAACACAGAGTTGTTTAATGATCGTGTTGAAGCTAATTCTCAGGTTGAAGGAAACTTAATAAATTTATAGGTGTTGGAACCATGTCGGTTGCCGCCACGTGTACTATTCTTTGCTGAAACGTGGCATTAAATTATAGGGCGAGAGTGAAACCGTTCCTTTTGAAGAGGGCTCCAGTCGCGAAAGTTTCCTGGAAAAATGGTCGGTAAAGAGGAGCGCGTGGGGAATGCTTTATAATCGCCCTTGCGTGCACGGCACCAGCTTGCCCCGGGATGTGTGATATAGCCTCTCTTTCGGGATGAAACAATATGTTGTTTGTCTTCTGGAATCCGCTCGAGCATTTGCGCAAAATATCTGCTGGTCAAAGGGTAAAGTATATGTCCAGGTAGGTCAGGACTGCTCCAACTTTTAAAGGCCTTAGACAAGATCATAAAAATGAGGTTTTTTAATTAAAAAAAATGTAATATTAAACTATAAATTTATGTCTTGCCTTTTTAGATATAAAATTTCTAATTAAACTTTTGTATTTAAATTTAGCCAATAAATCATTTTGATAGATAAAATTACTAAACCGTTAAAGCGATAAGTGCCCCCTATTGGTACTTTGCCTCAATGCATGGGTAACGACACTTTCGCTTTCAACATTCAACGGTTAGAAACCTCTTCCTGTAAATTAGTAACGTGCACTCAAATATCAGTCTAAAGGCAAACTTAATAGCAATGTCCTTCTTTGATTTCAGAAACAAATAAGAAGCGAAGATAGGTGTGAGAAGATGGGTCTTTCATTTTTTAACAAAAGATAAAAACCCTAAACCCCCTTTTCTCTTTTTTAAAAAAGATTTAGAGAGAAAATAATCGATTTCTATAAAAAATGTGAGAGAGAAATCAAGGGGGGCTTTACTCCTTATGCGGTAGCCTTAGAAAAGGTGGGGTAAAAACAAAGGAAAAATTATGAAAAAGGGTTACTTTTAAAATATTTATAAAAACAGCCCACTAAGATGTCGAATTGCAAAAAAGGGTCACTTTCGAAAAATAATTACCCAAAGGGTCACTTTTTAAAAATAATTAAAAATAACGCCATTTTATTATAGCCAAAATGCGCTTGTGTCCAAGTATGATGCGTTCGTATCTCATGTAAAATACGCTTGTGTCCCATGTAAAAAGTTTGCATCCCATCTCATGTACACTATACTTGTCAAGTAAAGTGATCCTCAAATTTAATTATTTTTGAAAAGTGATCTTTTAATTTAATTTCGATGGATTTTTTTATTATCAATGAAAAGTGACCCTTTTCTATAATTCGGCATCTTAGTGGACTGTTTTTATAAATATTTTTAAAAAGTGACCCCTTTTTCATAATTTTCCCAAAAAAATTTGGAAAAAATTTGCCTTAGTGGGGGCCCTTCATAGTTGGGGGCCTTAGGCGGTGGCCTACCCCTTTGAACCACCCCTGCATATAGTTATATGAAAGCCTACGTGTATACACCATCCACCATTTCATACTGCATTGATTATTATTGCTAGGTTCAACTTGAAATTTGTTGGAGCCCCTCATTGGTCCAACTGTGAGTCGCATGTACACGTTAGTGAATGATGCTAACATGTACACAACCTTCATCGTTGGACCAATATATCTTCCAACATGGGTTCCAGCTGATATGCTCTCACTGGGTTTGATGTTGCCATGTAGGGCATCTGACGATTAATGTTTTTTCTTTAATATAAATGTTTCATATGGGACCCACTTGAAAATATAATAACTGTTAAATGATTCATATATAATAGCATTTGACTCAAACAACAACAACAAATACAGTATTTATTCGGTCTAATATCAAATTCGGATAAGGTATATGAATTCAAATTCAGGTATAAAAAATCCATCGGACTTTAGATTGAATTTGAATATTGGTTTTTTATTTTTGGTTCAAATTTGGATCATGATATATCCATACTGTATTCCACCCATTTCCAGTCCTATCCAACTCTTTCTGTCACGAGCCATGTTACCCAATATGGGATAAGAGTGAACTAGTATGACAGGTGCAAAAAAACTATGACTTTATCTGGAAAGCGAATTTGTTGTGGCGTTGCTTGTGCCAGCCAATACAAAAGTTATACTAGAATGAAATTTTTTTGTCTTTTACCCGTGGCTTTTCCTTTGTAATAATGAAATAAGGAACCAAAATCGTCTAAGGCATCGTTTCCTACGGCGCTTTTAGGGCTTGAATAAGGAAACGACGCGTGGACATTATTTTTTCACAAAAAACGACGCGCTTTTACGGTCTCTTCCATCCATTTTTCCTTTTTCCGTTAGTCATCCAATTTTCGTTTTTTTTTAGCAAAAAAAGCACGGCAGCTCCACAATAAGTGTCTCTTTTTTTTTTTTTTGGGGTAAACAACCCACGTGTTTCTTGAAATGTGTACCTGCATCTCACAATTATTATTATTTTGTGTGGAAAAAACAGAAACTAGAATTGTATTAATCTGCATTATCAAAAAAAAAAAAAAATTTGTATTAATTTGGAAATTGATTTATACGAACGTATCCACGTGTCTCTTGAACGTATCGGGGCATAGTGGGACTTGTAAACTAGGCATGGTGGGACTTGTAATCTGACATGTAATACTTGGGCTTGTAACCTGGCATGGTAGGACTTGTAACAGAGCATGGTGGGACTTGTATTGGGGTATGGTGGGACTTGTAATTGAGCATGGTAGGACTTGTAACTTAAATCCCCATCATAATCCACGCGTCATTTCCTACCATGCTTGGTTACAAGTCCTATCATGCCAGGTTACAAGTCCCACCATGCCTTGTTACAAGTCTTACCATGCGCGGTTACAAGTCTCATCATGCCTGGTTACAAGTCCTACAATGCTTGGTTACAAGTCTCACCATGCCCCGTTACAAGTCCCATCATACCTTGTTACAAGTCCTACCATGCGCGGTTACAAGTCCCACCATGCCTGGTTACAAGTCTCATCATGCAGTCCCATCATGCCCCGTTACAAGTCCCACCATACCTTGTTACAAGTCCTATCATGCGCGGTTACAAGTCCTACCATGCTCCGTTACAAGTCTTACCATGCCTTGTTACAAGTCCCACCATGCCCCGTTACAAGTCCCACCATGCCCCGTTACAAGTCCCACCATACCTAGTTACAAATCTTACCATGCCTTGTTACAAGTATCACCATACTTGATTACAAGTCCTACTATGTTCGGTTACAAGTCCCACTATGCATGGTTACAAGTCTTATCATGCTTGGTTACAATTCAAGTCCTACCATACGTGGTTATAAATCCCACTGTACCCCTCTTATGATTTTTTGAATTTTTAAAGATATTTACCGAAATAGGAAACGTCTAACGTCCGTTGCAAACCTCATAACTTCTTAATGAACAGACACGTGAGTTGGAGCGTTTTATCACAACCCACGACCATAAGACCAAAGTCTCCAGAGTCTCCAGACGTCGTTTCCTTATCCATACCGTAAAAGTTTCATAGAAAACGACGCCGTAGAAGATTTCGGTCCTGAAATAAGGAGGTACTGCGTCACCCAGCTTTGTTGCCCGACAGTTGTATGATATGGTGCTTGCACCAACCCTTATCGTTCTCGTAAAGGTAGGAACGGGAAGGCGTCACAAGGGTGGGTACCGACAAGGGTGGGTACCGCAAATTTGTTATAGTATTAGAACGGTACCTCCTTTTTGTCTTTTGTCAGCCACTTTACGGACAATACCGATATTGATGAATCGAACCGGAATCACATCATCCAAAAGAGTCAAGTCATTTGTTGCGTCCCATTTCTTGCACGTGTCCTTTACCAGAGGCTCCAAAGCATAGATACTTAAGCTTAAGCTAGATTAACAAACAAAAATCAATTTTCTACACCTCGTACACCTAATTTGGGCTGGGTTTGGTGGGTTTGACCTTTAAGAGTATTTTTTTATAGGCAAGCATACTCATGAGACTACAACCCCAATCTTTGGGCTCTGTAGGCTTCTAGCCCAACTCGAGCCTTCATGCCCTCCAAATGAGCAGTCCTACCATTACCATTGAGCAGCCCAATCTCCTTTGCTTTTGCAATTTACTTTCCTTCAAAATTCAAGATTTAAAGCACCCAAAACACCCTTCGTTTTGTTAGGATGGTAATGGAGTGGGATTAAATGGGTATTGGGTAACCCACCCTTAATAGTAGGGATGCTTACCGGGCCGGCTCGGCAAGGCCCAGGCCTGTTTAGGGTGTGCCTGGAGGTCCGCGGGCCGTGGCATGCCCGGCCTATTAGCCAAAACCCTCGGCACGACGAGCTGCTGCTAGGCCAGGGTAATTTTTTTTTTCAAAAAAAACAAAGGAAAAATGGGAAAATAGTAAAAAATCATTAAAAATTTCTGAAAAATATGTTTATTATTCACAAAATTGTCTTACACATACTAAGATAGATTTTGCTCAAAAAAATGTAAATAAATTAATTATTACAAGTACAAGTACAACTTTGCAAATACAACAATACATAATACACTTGCACAAATAATACTGCATCACTATAGTATGAGCACATCCCAACTAGGTTGCCACCCACTCATCTATCTTTCATTTGCAGTTTAAAAAAAAATAGTAAAGAAAGTAAAGTTCCTAAACTTTAATTACAAAAAATATAATAAAACTAGGTTTAAGTATTGGAAAGTTAAATAAGAATATATAATATAAGTATAATTCAAATGCAGGTGAAAAGCATATAATATCCACACAAATATGCGTGTATACAAATATTGGATACACATACACACATGCATGCACATATTCATATTTGGTTACATAGGTATGTATGTCATGTTCTTTTGGTTGATTGGAATTTTCTCTTTCTATTTCATGTTCATTTCATTGTTTCTAGCAGATAAAGATCTACCATGGATTCTAACAATACAGCCAGATGCTAAATTTTGTGTTCCTCCTTTTGTGTGAATTCTGAAGCTTTCATGTGGGATTTGAGTATGTAGGGAGCTATTAAACAGTTGATTTGATGCTGGCATGATATTCTGGTCCATCTATTGTATTTTATATATCTCTATTGTGCTAGTTTGTATGAGATCTGAGCTACGCTCAATTGTCTTTTGTACTTCGAATCATAGTAATTGTTTAAGCTCTCGCAAGACCGATTCACTTAAATAGGAAGAATTTTGTTTTGTTACTAGTAATACTTTGGGATATCCTTTTGTAATGAAGTTCATTGAAATAGGGTTTATATGAGAAGAGGTGTGGTTTGGAGTGAGAAGGGTTATATTTATAAAAAACCAAAAGTGGTTTTTTATCACCTCTACCCTCAAATATGACTGTTATTTGATAATTGGAAGGGTGGAAATGTTCATTTACAGTCAATTACAAACATACCCCCTAATATGGCTGTTACATGGCTGTTGGAGGGTAAAATAGTCAAAAAAGTGGTAAAAACCACTTTAAGAGAGGAAAAAATGACTAACCGTTTTGTGCCTGGCGGGCCGTGCCCTAATGGGTCGCGGGCCCTAATATCAGGGCACGGCATGGCACGACTAGGGGAGTGGGCCATGACGTACCAACTCGGGCATGTGAAAAGCGTGTTGGGCCGTGTGGGGCTCGTGCCGGCACAGTCCGATAAGCATCCCTACCTAATAGTACCAGTTTAGTATTACCAAACTCGTGTTAGGGGTGGACTAGGATTCAGCCCAACCCACACAAACCCCACCATAAATTTGTTGACTTATTATTTAAAATATAATGGGTTCAACCACGAAATGCCTGTTGCCAACCCAATAAGGGCACCTTAAGGTTTGGCATTGGCTAAACATTAACGTATGGGTTCAGATTTACCAAACCCCGTTTTGTTGAGAACGTTTCATTTGGTGCCCTCAATGGAACCAGGGTTTCACCTATGGATAGATGCCCAAATCAGTGGGGGTCCCACACGTCCATACTCCCTTATAGCCGATGTTTTCACTAAACCACCGGATCCTGGCTCTAAAGGAAATGCCTTTTTTTTTTAGCTTCCATGGAAATTTAAGTGTTAGAGCAGCAATTTAATGCGTTCTCATCAAAGAAAAGATTTTCCCGTGGCTAAAGGGTTAATCACCACTTAAATCAGCGAGCAATGTTTTTTTTTAAGAAGTAATAATCAGTGAGCAACATGGAAAGGCAAAGACGTTTACCAAAAAAAAATTGAAAAGGCAAAGACAGCAGATGCAATCACTTAACCACTGTTTGACACGTGTTTTATACGTGTCGCAAAGCAGGACACGTGCCCAGCACGAGCTACTTACTGGAACCTATAAAATTCAAGCGCAGGGACCGTCCCAAAGCCACCGTTCAAGGTTAATTCAAAGCGGTTTTCTGAGTGCATCTGTGGAAGAGTTTTTCAATCAAGTGCAAAAGCTTCAATTTGAGCGGAAATGGCGTCAAAGGATCAGAGCTACAAAGCCGGAGAGGCCAAAGGCCATGCCCAGGTAAGCTCTTTTCTCCCTTCTTTGTTTATTGCTTGATGATTCGTTATGAACTGAATCACTGGATTAATCATGATCGTGATCATCCGCCATGGTGTGTGTAGGAGAAGACGAGTCAGGTGACGGAGAAGGGAAGGGAAGCGACAGACGCGATGAAGGAGAAGGCATATGCAGCGAAGGACAAGACAGCAGAGACAGCAGAAGCAGGTAAAGGGCGTGCAGAGGAAAGCAAGGAGAAAACGGGTGGATTTCTGGAGGAGAAGACTGATGAAGCCAAGGAGAAGGCATCTGGGGTTGCACAGTCCGCTCGAGAGGCCGCTCAAGCGGGGACGGAGAAGACTGGGGGGATACTGCAGCAGACTGGAGAAAAAGTGAAGGGGGTGGCTCAAAGTACAGCTGATGCAGTGAAGCATACGCTTGGAATGGCTGGTAGTACTGAAGAGGATGCCAAGGCTAATAAGGAGGAGAGGGAGTAGATTTTAATTAGTAGAAGCTACCCCAACTGTTATATGTATTGGTGTTTTGTTCTTGTGTTGTTATATATGAATTGTAATGGAGTTGGGGACAATCTCTGCTAGGAGGTGGTTTGTCTCAGCTATCTATAAGAAATTTTATATTAGAGTCCTATCTTATCTATTTATAACCCTTTTATTAGAGATAATAACAGTTTAACCCTTGAACTTTCAAACAATTCCGCTTTCTCTTGAAACATCAATTTATAGTCTTGAGGTATGCTGTGAGTAACAATTTACCCTTTTTATAGGTTTGGCCCATGATATGGCAAGAGGAAAAACATATATTAATAACTTTGCTCTGATGTATTAGGCAAAGTTTTTATATATATATATTTTCTTGCTACTATTAAAGGGAGAAAATTATTACACAGCAAACTTTTAAGGTTGTAAACTGGTTTTTCCCCTATTATAACTTGATATGTGATGTATTAGAGGAGAAAAGTTGACAATATATGTTTTTTTTGCCAACTCATCAATCAAAGGGAGGTTGTAAACTGGTAACGTCAAAGAATAAAGTGAGATTGTTGTTTGAAACCTTAAAATTGTAATTATCCCTTTCTATTAACATTAGTGAATTTGAAAAAGGGGAATTCTTTGAAAAAAAAAAAATTTCAAGAGGGGAACTTACGGGAAAAGGTTACTTTTTATAGATATATTTATAAAAATTTTAAATTAATCTATCTATAGAACTAGGGAGTTTCGGCCCTAACATTCTATGTCTGAATCGTCCCTCAATTTTTTTCTATTTTACATATTTATTATGACACATCAGTATAATTAATTCTTCTAAGTGGGCGACATGAAACTACTTACATAATTTTTTAATTTGCTACGCGTGTAGTGCGTGTAGTCCCCTAATAATTTTAAAATCAAATTTGTCCCTTATTTATTTGAAATATCATTTATTAGGGAAATAAATTTTGAGACGGAATGATATTTGGATTTAGGAAAATGAATTTCTTGTATATGGGATAATCAAATATCATTTATTAGGAAATCTGGAGTTTTGTGAAGATAATCTTAAAAGTCAAATGATACCTAAAATATCATTTGTAGGGATAAGAGTGAATGATATATGGGTTTTCCATGTTTTCTAGAATTTTCCGAATGTGAGGTAGTTCAAATATTATCTGGTATAAAATGGATAAGGTCTTTTGATATTATTTATCGTAAAGAGGACTTTTGAAGTTTTGAGCCTAAACTTGGACTTTCGAGACTATATACTGGACATTTTAGCAAAAGCTTTTGTAAATATCTTATAAACAATGACCCTTCCTTGTAAATTCTCTTATTCGCATGGACATCGTCTACCGCGGGACCCGTCACATGGATGCATGGGACCCTCCAAATAAATGGTGGGGCACCCAAATGAATGTGAAGAGGTGTATACACCCTCGTTGTGGGAGATTCGAATTGCTCTTATTTAGAATAAGTAAGGAGTACATAAAAAGAAAAGGGAGGGAATATTTTTATAATTTCTGAAATTTTAAATGAATTGAGGCAATTATTATAACTATTATACTCTTAGTCTTATTAGTAATTCAAAAGGAATTTTAGGGAAAGAGAACATTATGACCGGCACACTTCCCAAACAAAGTTTACTGTTTCGGTGTTGATGGGTGTGCCGCCCATAAGCCAAAATGAAATTTTGGTAGCACACTGGAAAAATTTAAAATTGGCAAAAAATTGGCAAATATTGGGTTTTTTGGATTTTGGGGAAATTTTGCCTGCACGCTGCCTGTTTCGCTAATAAAAATTAAATAAATTTGATTTTTTCTTCTCTGTTTTGCCCGTTTCGCTTGACACACCGCCTCGTTTCGCCAAAAAATCGCCAGGGAAACTACCCTGGCGAATTCCCCCAGCGAAACGCATCGCCGAGGAAAAAAACGAAATTTCGGTGGCACACCGCGAAACTCAAAACACTGTTCCCAAATAACCCCTCCCCTTTTTTTTGGGTAACAAAATGACCCGTCCCTAGGGATGAGCGGCGGGTCGGCTCGGCACGCCTGAGGCGTGCTCGGGCAGGCCGCGGGCCACGGTACGCCAGGCCCGTTTTGCCGGGCCGGCGGGCCAAACCCCTTTAAATTAAAAAATACCAAAAAATCCCAAAAAATTTCTGAAAAATACTTTTATTATTTACAAAACTGTCTTACACATATTGGGATAGATTTTGTTCAAAAAAATATAAATTCATTAATTATCACAAGTACAATTACAACTTTGCAAAAATTACATAATTACTTGAACAAATAATATTGCATCACTATAGTATAAGCACATCCCAACTAGGTTGGCACCCACTCATCTATCTATCATTTGCAGTTTAAAAGAAACAAAAAAAAAAAGAGAGAGTATAATTCCTATACTTTGATTACAAAAATTATAACAAAACTTAGACTACTCTGGTTGACTAAAATCAATATTCAAATCATCAAAGTCTCCAGAAAGTTGATCATCTTCATATTCTTGATCTCTCAGTTCCGCCCTTAACCAATCTGTAAAACTGACACATGCTTGCACCATCTCCGAATTTAATCTGCTCCTGTAGTCGTCTACGGTTCGTCTACCTGCGCTAAAAGCTGATTCCGATGCAACCGTGGACATTGGAACCGTTAGTAGATCACGTGCCATGGTAGAAAGCACAGGATAATTAACCTGATTTTGCTTCCACCATGTCAAAATGTTAAAAGCATTATGCTCTTCTATAGTATTGAAACTCATTGGAGGGCTTTCTAAATAAATCATTAATTCAGATGATCTCCTACTACTAGATGCTGGTTGTTTTCCCTTTCTTTTCCCACTTAAAAAATTCCAAGGGGAATTATCTGGTAGTGTTTGTTGGGTTCGCGTATGATCTTGTATGCTACTACTAGTATCGTATTCACAAAAAAGTTTTTCTAATAGAGTTCTTATTTTACGTATATCTATTTGAAAAGTAGAATTCATATTCTTATTTATTCCATCTATTAAGTCTTCAGCTCCTAATTTAATCCTAGGGTCCATTGTAGTAGTTAAACAATATAAATTAGGCATCTCTTGCCAATATTTTAAAATTTTAGCTTCCATTGCAGGGATAATTTCCTTAGCAATGGGTACATTTCTATATTGTTTAAAACAAATACTTATTTGATATAAACAAGCTACAATATTTGGGGATGTTGAGTAATAAATCGTTGATAAGTATCTTGTTGCATCATAAAAAACTTTTAAAAAATCTCTTAAAATTTCGGCTATTTGCCAATCAAGATCCTCTAATTCACTTTCAGGCATTTTAGTTTTATAAAATATTGCAAGTTCTTGTTTTAATCCTAGTGCAGCTTCTAGCATTAAATATGTTGAGTTCCACTTATATTCAACATCTAGGATAATTTTTTTTTATATTGCTTTCCTAAAGTTTCACAATAATATTTAAATTCTCTAGTGGTTGTGCTAGATTGTTTTATATATCTTACTGCATCTCTAATATTTATTAAATGATGTTGAACAATTTTTAATCCATCTTGCACAACTAAATTAAGGATGTGACAAGCACACTTAACATGAAATAAACTTCCATCTATATTTAAGTTTAATTGTTGTCTTAATATTCTTACTGCAACATTATTAGCACTTGCATTATCAAGTGCTAGAGCCATTATTTTATTATGTATTTTATAATTTCTTAGATTTCTACTTATAGCATTTGATATATTTAGTCCAGTATGGCTAGCATCTAGTGGTTCAAAAGTTATTATTCTTTTTTCCATATTCCAATTTTCATCAATATAATGTGCAGTTATAGCTAAATAACTTATTTGTTGTCTACTTGTCCAAATATCTGAGGTTAAAGCTATCTTAAAGATATTGTTTGAAAAAGTTTCTATTAATGCATTTTTCATTTTTCCATATAATTTTATAGCATCATTTCTTAAAGTGTGGCGTGAAAAAAGTTTAAATTATGGTGCTAAATATTTAGTTATTAAACAGTTAAATCTTTTAGAATCTATTAATCTAAAGGGTAATTCTTCTTGAATTACCCACTTTACTATTTCAAGCCTAGTTTCTTTTTGATTAAAAACAAAATTACTCATAGTAACACTACTAGTAGAAATTTGGGTTTGCCTAGGGTCAATTTGGACATGTTTTGGAAGGCATTTCTGCAAATGTAGGTTCAAGTGGCCTGTACCACCTTTTCCTTTACAACTAAAATGTTTTTTGCAATGGTTACACACTGCCCTCTCTTTACTCCCTACATTTTCAATTGTAAAATTGAGCCAAACAACGAATGTTTTACTCCTCTTGGTGCTCCTAGGTGGTAGGGAAGACGATCCCATATCTTGCGAAGGCAATTCAGTTTCAAGATCTTGGATGGGAGGGTCATTATATTAGGGTTGGGTTATATCATCAGAAAATGTTGGGTCAAAAAGGGGTCTAAGATATTCCCTTTCTTCAGTGTCAAAAAACATAGGATACCTAGGGTCCATTATCAAATTTTTGGAAAAAAAATTCTTAATAAATAATATTATAATAAATATTTGGTGATACTAATTTATAAGAAAAGTAGAAGAAGAGACTTACTTATAATAATAATATTTATACTAATTTTAAAATCAGAAAATTAAATAGAAGAATACCTCTTTAGAATGAATCTTGAACTTTGCAATTGAAGCCTTCAACCTCCAGAGTCCAATTTCCCACTTCTGATATTTGAACAATTAGAAGAGATCGAATATCACCAATTTCCAATTACAACAATTAAAGCAAAGAAACTATTCGATAATCAATTAGAAGAGAGTAGAAGATTGTAGAAGAGGTGTGGTTTGGAGTGGGAAAGGGAGTGGCTATTTATAGAAAATTAAAAGTGGCTTTTTACCACCTCTACCCTTCAATATGACTGTTATTTTGCAATTGGAAGGGTAGAAAAGGTCTTTTAATCATCAATTACAACTATAGTCCCCCAATATAGCTGTTGGGGGGGGGGGGGGTAAAATTGGCATAAAAGTTGCTAAAAACCACTTTTATGGGAGGAAAAGAGATCTCTAGCGGGCCAGGCGGGCCGCCTGCGCTGGCCGGCGCGTGGGCTAGCCCGTCTGGGCACGCGCGGCCAGCATGCCGCGTGCCCTAGTGGGCCGTGCCCCTAGGGCCCTAGGCCCGGCACAGCACGCCCCAGTGGGCGTGCCGTGCTGTGCTCGGGCCCAGTACTCATCCCTACCCCTCCCCTTCCGGTTAGTATAAGTCATGTCTTTGTTTAAAGTGGTTGCGCGTAGCACTTGCGCATCATGAGATATTAGTGGTGGAAGAACGTGATTCGTGAAGGCGGATATAAGTAACTTCAGTGAACCACGCTTCAAAAAGTTGCTGTTAAAATAAGCAAAAAGGTGTCGAAGTAAGCAAAAAAGAAAGATATTTAAGATTTTGAAGAAAAAACAATTCCAAACGGGGCCTATATCGTGCAGGTCAGAAATCTAAACCTTCTGATGCGAAGTGGAATTCGCGCATGCGCGGCATATTGTCTTCGAACCAACAAAATCGTTTCTTTTGCCGGCGTCTTTTCTCTTTATGACAATTTCCTTGTCGTTTCAATTCGGTTGATCTTTTCTAAGTCAGTTGCATTTCTGTATTTCTGGGCTAGATTGTCACATGATTTCAATCTGTTTGAAGAAAGGCGTGAAAGAAGCTTAAAAGAGATGGAAGGTGGTGGCGGTATCCCTCCGCCATTGCGCAAGGTAGTTTCAGGTGTTTCTATTATCTTGGGTGGAATGTTCTCCCTTTCGCTGGCTTCCTCTGCTGTTATTAAAACGCTACAAAATGTATCTGAAGCTAAACGGGTACTTAACTGCGTCTCCTTTTCTTACCTTGCCATTGTTTTGGGCTTCCCCAGTTGCTTAATCGGCATTTTTCTTGTGCTTTTGTAGAAAAAGGTTGCAATGCCATGTGGGGTTTGTAGGGGAAAAGGGTTCTATCCCTGCAAGTTATGCAGAGGGAATGCCACTATTGAATGGTCACCTTTGTATGATCCCGTTGTCATTAATCCTTGTCTTTGCCCCACCTGTGAAGGGAACAGGTCAGCTCCATTTCCCCTTTTTTTTCCTGTTCTTGTGATGTCTGTTGGGGAATTATCTTTGAAACGAATTCAAGTATTTGGAAATCTTTTGCAAGGTTCAGCTGAAAAATAGCTGGAATCAATTAATAAAGACTTGATTTTGCATGGAGTCAAATATTTCCTTTCTAATACTTGAAATACCAAGCAATCAAAACTGGAAACCTGAATCAAAGACAACGTTGAGTTTTGTGTTGTTTGATGCAATTTTCATGCTGTTTCAGGGTGCAACGCTGTTTAAACTGTCTTGGAAAGGGCTATGTTTGACTTGTGAGAAGTGGATTGCAGATCATGTAAGTTACATATTTGTGAGATATTCCATATTTTAGATATTTGTCTTCTTCTAAGCTTTCGTAATTTTATTCTTTACCAAAACTAGATTCAAGCTTATACATGTGATTATTATATGGAGAAAAGTCTCTTTTTTTTTTCTGTTGATAACTGTATTGTGAAATTAGGTGTCTTCGGCTCAATTTTTGCAGCTAAGCACAAGACAATAACATCAACAGAGGTAATGCCTTACCTTATCCCTGGCAACTGCAGGCTGTTAATCTGCACGACACTACTCCTTTACTTTGGTTTGAAACTAGTGGAGATGTTGGATTTGGCAATGTTTTCCATGCTGGCTATTAACCTGCAGAATTCTACTCATTTACCAGGGATTGAGACTGACAGTGTATAACATATCATAGCAATGGGAAAACAAGATTGGTGGAATTTTGCATCATTATATCATTCTATTATTATTTTATGGTCTAGTTGGGATTTTGAATCATTGCTTTATTCTTTTCTGGTAAAGTTCAAAACTTGTCTAAACCAACTTTACTCAAGGTGTTGCACTTGCTGAAATGTCAAAGCTCACCTTTGGCCTAAAAGTTTTGTAAAGATGCCAAATTGGCAGTAAAATCCTTGAATGTTGTGTAATTAAAGACACAGATTCTTAGATTTACTTCCCTCCTAAACACTAATACTGTCACACTTGTTAAAATATAAAATAAAAATAATGGTATATTTTTAATTAAACTAATGTCTAGGATTTGAAAAGTATCTTATTTGATTAAGGCTTCCAAGGGATTATGACATGAATTATTTCATTGTAATATGGCAAGAATAACATATTGTTTAATTGTTTACCTATTTAATGCTATAATATCATTGAATTCAAAACAAACCCTTAATATACAATTCAGTCATTTTATGTTGAGCTAACTTTATTTAATAAGCCAAGTCAAGATTTCGTGTTTTGGAAATCATCATTATAAGTTACTACTTACTAATCAGTGACACAAACAGAAATTAAAGAAAAATGCATTTTGAGAAATCATGAATAGATGAGAGAGATGTGGCAACAAATAATTGGTTGATTTATTGCAGGCTACCACAAAATGTTCCTCTTATTAATCAACCAGTTTTGAGGGGTAAGGCGTATAAATCCTCCTGGTTAGGTGTAAGTTGCATATTGATAATTTGGAGCCTGTCTTAACCCCACCTGGGCATGTGGGTGACTTTATTTGAACCCAGAAAAAGAAAAGGAAGATTTTTTATTGCATACTGAATTCCAGTTGAACCATCATATGCTTTCATTTCTAATTGGGCAGATAGAGTAGAAATCGGAAGATACTTAAATCACTTGGATGACTATAAACTATCAACCAAGAAAAGAAGAGGAGGAAATTATCTTTATCAACTAAATTAGCTAATCTCGTGATCATAAATATCCTGTTCATGGACTTCACCCACATTAATCACATTTTTCATTCTTTGAGATATAGTTCATTTGGGTTGCTTCTTCAACCTCTATACAATCTGCTATCTCATAAAATATTCTGTTTATGAAGAAAAAGTGAAAGCCAACTCTCATAATTATTTGACTTACTTTATAGTAATGAAAGCCTTAATCCTTAAAGGAGTAGGTACTAACTAGAATAATTATCAGCTTAGGATTACCTTATAAAACAGTAATTTTAACTTAGAAACATCACAACCCTACATATCAATATGATCTTATGCTAATCATAAAATCCAATACCAACCCTTGGTTCAGTTCATCTAGGACTTCTTAGTTGTAGAATGGTTCCCCCAGAAGCTCAGGAAATTCCCAAAGCATCTCATTGTCTTGATCCAAGATTGCCTCCACAAACAAATTATTAGAAGATGCAGAAACTCCGAAGACATTATTAGCTTCCCCCTTACTAGTTCCTGAATAACCTTGTTCTGTGCTGTTGATTGTGCCATAACCCATTTCTCCCTCTTCGTGAGAGTTTGTTTCATATTCATTGATGAATTCACTTTGCATTGCCTCATTCTGTCTTTTGCTTGGAGATCCTGTAAATGATGATTCCTGGGAATCCTGTGGTAGTGGTTGTGGATCAAGGGGAAGAAAGGCATCTTCAAGGAGGAACTCATTCCAGCTAAAGGGAGAAGATGGTGTAGTTTGAAGTGAAGATGATTGGCATGGAAAGGATGGCGGTGAGCTTACCTGTTTCGAATTCGAAGAAGATGATGATGAAGAAGAGCCTTCAGTGAGGAAACATGACTCTGTGATTTCTTGTTCGATCCATTTAGAGGCTTCTGTGAAAAGTCTTACAGCCTGAAGCTGAGCGAGAAGATCCATTGAGTGAGTGTTAGTACTGTTATGGTTCAGATGGCTATCTTGAATCAACCCAGTCATAGGTGTGCTGTATGGCATGATTGAATGGCTCTTGATACTTGGGAATCCTTGTAGGGGAGGAGATTGTTCTGATTTTGGTACAACTGCATTCTTTAAGTCTCTGTTGAGTGATACAACATGGCTGCCGGCTCCCAGAAGTCCACCAATGTTTTCATAGTCAGCAAGGATCTGAGAAAAGGGCTTATGCGTTACTGGGTCAATCCCCATCCCAAAAAGTTTCTTCCTCAACTTAGTATTCCAGTAGTTCTTCACATCATTGTCTGTTCTTCCTGGCAGCTGGCCTGCTATTAAGGACCATCTGCACATATAAGCCATGAAGTTTTGTTGGAGAGAGAGAGAGAGAGTCTCATTATCCTTGGACTACTAACAGAAAACAGGCTCTACACATCATTGGAAGTTGAGTTTGTAGAGATTTGCTTGGACGCGGGTGACAAAATTTTCTTGTTTAAATCAAAACTAAATTTTAATAATTTACATTTCATAATAGAACAAGTTTGGAAGCATTTTTGATAGGATAATACGAAAGCTTAGAAGAAAAGAGAGAAGATAGCACATTAGAAGTCTGGAAACTGTTTAACTAATCGTTCTTCTCAAAACAAATCATGCAAGATATAAAATCATGTTCTTCATAAAAGAAAAAGGAGCCAATATCAACAAGAAGTACTAAAAACGCACAAGAGAAAAGGAAGAAGAAAATTGGTACAAATTTTATGGAAAAAAGATGCAATAAGCAGACCAAAAGATAGAATGAAGAGCTGATCAACCTACCTGCTACCAAAGGCATGATGGAGCCTGACAATCAGATCCTCTTCTTGAGGTGTAAAGCTCTCATGTTTCAGATCAGGCCTCAAATAATTAGTCCACCTAAGCCTACAACTCTTCCCACATCTTTTTAGCCCTGTAAAATTTTCTCAAACATGAAATGATCGATGGTTTTAAGATGGAATGAAGTGAGCTCAAAGGTTCCAGAAGTATGAAATTTCAATTGATCATATATGTATACATATTAAGGAACAATCTCATAACCTGCTTTCTTTGGAACAGAAGTCCAGTTGCCTGTTCCATGTGTGGCTACATGGACAAGTATTTTTGCATCCTCTTCTGCAGTCCAAAGACCTCTCTTCACATTTGATTTATCGCAACAGGGAGGTCTCCCCATCTTATACAGTGATGCAAATTTGAAATTTCAGAGGAAGAAGATGGATAGGGATGCAATGGTGATGCAACCTCACATCTTCTTTTACAGGTAGCCTCAAGGGGAAGGACAGCAGGAGGGAGAGATGGGTTTAAACGTGTCCCAATTGTGAAGGCAAGAAAAGCATGGGGTTTAATCTCATTAACTATAATTGCATGAACATTGTCATCTTCTCCATTATCATCTAAAGATGATTCTCTCTCCTACTCTTTCACACCTGAAGTGCTTGGTTTCAAGTGCATTTTATCAGGTTCAAGTCAGGTGAATTATTTGGTTAAGTATAGATTTAATCAATGATTAAAACTACTCAAATCATATTCTTTAGATTGATCAATATTGTTCTTGTGAAAGAAAATATTTTCTTTTAGCCTGAAAACAACACAACTCTAATGGCGCTAATTATTTTTAAAACAGCACATTTGTATAGATAGGAGGTCATTAATGTAGAAAATTCAGTTGAGATTGCTTACACCCATTTGGCATGACAAGCTGCGGTAGGAACTGTTTAGAAACCCCAATGCCTGACTGTTAGAACTAGTTTCCTTTGTTGTTTTCATCAAAAGCTTGGGAACCTATCATCTACTTTAGCGCATGACATAGAGGGTCAAGATCAAGAGATATGGCCACATTGAACAAATTAAAGAACTAAACATGAGCTAGTCCATTGTTGTTTTAAATGTAAATCAAATTCTACATCATGATGGGGATCCATTCTAGTAGACACTGGAGCTTTTTAACGACCAGTCCTTCAATATACTTTTCTTAGATTTGAAGTTGGCTTTAAATTTTATCAAGTGCTGACATTATGCTATGATTGTCAGGCTTCTAATCTTTCAACTTGGATGTATTGATATATTGAGTCTGCATCACTTCAGCGTATCTTTGTTGAAGCTCTAACTGATTGTGGGTTGTTGAAAACGTAGGCTGTGGCTTACGTGAGAGTCAAGCTTTAGATCCAAGCAGCTGACCCTGAGTGGATCACCGAAAGTATTGTGGGAGACTTGGGAAATCCTCTCTTTGGTTCTATCTAAAGAGAGAGAGCAAGGTTAGATGACTCTATTTATCTTAATCTATTATTAGTTGAGATGACTTGACAAAATGGTTGTTGAGGATTTCTATTGGTTGAGAACCACGTATCTCTTATTGGTGTTCGTAGTAGCGTTCGCAGTATAGTAGGACCCATTACATTAGTAAAAGATAATTTCTCATATGGAAAAATCCGAGGGGAGTAATGATTGTTTACATCGTAGATTCACTTTACAACATGTACAGCAAGACACAATGATGTGGGGCCCATGGGTTATTCAATTTGGTGGACTTCACATTAATGTATCTTGCTATACATGTTGTAAATGGGATGATGTGCAATCATCCATAGATATTTCCTTAGAGGTTGTATTGTATACGACAAGATTCTGCTATAGCACCTTACATCTGGATACATTGGACTGTGGGCCCTACAAATAACAATTTTTTTAACCTGTGAGGCTCACAATCCCATTTGTCCTGCTAGAAAGTGCTGTATGGGAATTTTGCTGTAGGGATAAATCTCCATTTCCTTGATATGAGACTGATTGTTGGTTTGTCCAATTATTAGAGACCCTTGTGTATTGGTAGGCAACAAATCAATGACCGAAAAACGGGTCACCGATACCTACATGACTCACTGCAATAATGTTGCTCAAGTCAAAGATTTTTGTTTTAGACTTCGCATCATCTGCAATGTGAGCCTACAATGTCTTTTATTGCACTAATCACATTGTGTTAGGGAGATATGTTGGTCATTGGTAACATGTTATTCTGGTTGAGATTTAAGTACTTACCAATACACAAGTGGTTCTTTGTCCACAGAAATATTGGTTCTCAATTATGTGTCTTCGTGAGACTTTTTAATTGGTGTCGCAAGAGACATTGTATACTTAATGTGATAGTCGGTTTCATCACTTTGTTTTGTTTATAGAAAATGAGTCAATATCATATGTAATGTGACCCTATGATGTTTCTTGAGGCAACCAGGAAGATGTTTAGTTTGAGATGTAAATATGCTGTTCTTTATCCACATGAAAAATATGTTGCTGGTTACAATGTGCGTCTTTATGGCATTGCTTGATTGGTGCTGCGGGTGCCTGGCATAATTAACAACTAGGGGGTTGCACGCGCTACGCGCGTAAAAACGTGGGCCCACTTTGATAAACAGCCAAACCAAGTTAGTTACAATAGTGAGGGATTATTTTGTTTGGGGAGGGTATTACTTAGAAAAAGAAAAGGGGGGTCAGAATCTAGAGGGAATATTCCCCCCTCTTCTCTTTATATATAGTATAGATGTAGAAGATATTGTCGCACATAAAACTAAGTTTCTCCTAGGCCATGTTTTGATACTAAAAAATTGTAAGAAATTGCCCATTTCTTGCATGCCATGAGTATTAGGATACTGAGAAAGAGAGGGAAAAAGGGTTTTTTGGACCCAGCATTTGGAAAATAAAAAATAAAAATAAGCCTCATTTTCTTAGATGTTGGGTCCCAAAGAAACTTTTTCTCTTGGTGTCCAAATACTCTAGGCAACCAGTAAGATCTTTGGTTTGAAATGTAAATATACTGTTCTTTATGCATATGAAAAATATGTTCAGTTGCATACGTTTCTTTATGGCACCATTTGATCGGTATTGTAGGAACATAGCATAGTTATCAACGCAGAAGATTTTGTTACACATAAAATTAAGTTATCTCTCAGGTTGTGTTTGGATACGGAGAAATTGTCATAAATTACTGGATTTTTGCATGCCATAAGTGTTTGGGTACTATGGAGAAAAGAAAAAAGTTGTGGGACCCAGCATTGGAAGGCTTGGGGAGAAAATGTTTATTTTGAATCTTGTTCCTAATGCTGCATTTGGATATCGAGAAGAGAGTGAATCATCTGCGGTTCAACCTGTAAAATGGTCCAACCGTAGCCAATGCCATGCAACCACATGGACTGCATAGCAGACATAGACCTAACATGTATCATTGTGTTAGGTTTGTGCCTGCCATGCAGGCTCATGTGGCTACATGGCATTGGCTATGATTGGACTCATTTTACAGGTTCAACCGGAGATGATTCAAATCTTTAAAGAGAGAGATAAAGATGCCTCATTCTTAGTTGTTAAGTTCCAACACATTTTTTTTTATCTTTTTCTAGGTATCCAAATGTTTTATGCTAACACTTTCTTTGTACTAAAGTGCAATTTCAATGTCACGAGAATCCAATAGAGGTATTTGAGAACAAAACAAAAAAAAAAAAGAAAAAGAAAAGGAAACTAAAAGTAATTTTTCTGATACAACACAAGACTTGTTGGTTTCATGTATCTTGTGTTCTTGGATATGCTGCATGGCCTTTTAGGATTGCAACCCCATTCCAAGCTCAAGAGTCATTTCGACCAGTCTTTATCAAAATACACGGTGTCACAATATAAATATACTCACACTTTAGATTTGTTTTCGCTTTTCCTGTGTCAGTTCTCACAGGAGATTCCAATTTCAAATCAAACCCTAATTTATAGAACTTGTTTGAACAACTTCGGGAATAAACTCTAAAAGGTCCCAAAGGAATGTCCAAATCATAATTAGCAAACACCTAAGCTCATTGGAACATGTAAAACTAAAAATGAGATTTTCATTATTCCTTCTATGTATTCTTTCTTAAATAAGAAATCGTGTATGATTACATAAAAATTTGCTCCTTAACTTGTGGCAAGGGTTATGTTTCAATCTTGATTAAGCCTTTTCCTTCTATTTAACTAGGGGAAGGCTATGCACTATACAAAAGGATTAGATAATTGTAGACAAGCAATTATAACGTGCACGTAGTTATGTAGGAGCTTAAAGTAAATAGAATTAAAGGTGTGGGGTAATTTGGGGTTGAAATCTCAATCAAGAAATAGAGTTCATTCTATAATTTATTAGGGAATTAGAAAACGACTGTAAACCCCATTTAGAAAAACACCCCACCTTGTCGTTCCATTTTATTAGTTTGTGTTTATGTGACATAACAAATCTATTAAAAAAACAAGAAAGGCTAAAGTTCAAATTGTGCATAAATTATCAGGCCAGAATCTTGGCAATTCCTTTAATATATTAGTATAGATATAGATACTAATATGAAGGCAACTAGGGAGATTCAGACCTAACAATCTATGCCCGATTTGCCCCTTGGCTTTTCGCTTTTTTATAGATCAGTTATGTCACGTCAAAATAACTAACCAAATTGAATGGAATGTGAGTAGAGTTTTTCTAAATGAGCCCCACAGTCGTTTTCTAATGCAGCCCCCTAGTAATATAGACATGAACTCATCTATACCATTATAGAGAACCCTTAAGATTCTCTACTCAGATTTAATTCCCAAATTACCCTTTACCTTAAACACTAATCATTTGTATCTCTCAAGTAATTGCTTAAACGGTTATAACTATCATCTCAAATGTCCTTCACTTCTGCTCTTATTTACTTTTGTCTCTTAGCACTCTAAGATACCCTTATTTTAACTTCTTTATGCTTTTATCACCCAATTAATTGCACACTTATCCGTTTCTTTTGCAATGTAGATACTGCGTGGCCCCCTGGTTTGATTGATGATGCAGCTTTTATGTTAGTAGAGACATTCATGCAATAAGAGAGAGCATGTCGAACCAAGATTTTCAAACTACATTTTCTTTGTTCATGGATACAAGGGAAGCAAATATATTTTGATTTGAAGGGAAGTTACCTTACCATGTTTCTAAGGTTCCAATCCAACCAAATAAGCAGGACCTATTTGTGACTCATAAATGGGAATTCAACCGCTGAGACATATTTCATGATGCTGATCAATAGCTCTGAAGGTGGAAATTAAACCATCAATGAATCGCCTGCAAAAGGAAATTAAACATGGCAAGAAAATTTGATGCCTAAAAAAGGGATAAAACCATAGCAGCAATCACCATATATGTAAATGTGTTGTGCACGCCTCCTAATAGAAGACTTAAAGTGGCAAATGCCATGTGGACAAACATATTGTTTTGGTTTCCTAAAATATCTTGGAATACCCTAAGGTGGTTTTGAGTGGCTTACCCTAATTAAAGTCTGATCCTATTGGCATAGGGATAAAACATTGAATGCAAATAAACTGCTGAAAACAGTTAGAGAGAAGGAACTAACAACTGCCAAAATGCCTTGTCACAAAAAGTCAAAAACGACAACACAAATCCTCACCCACTACCCTAATTTATTAAAAACCAAACCATCTATCACTTAAATGTCTTCAAATTATTTCTGATAGCTCTATCCAGGTCCTATTTAATCTTCCTTAGTCCTTTCAGTTCAACATAACACATTTTCACATTCCCTGCACAGTCCATTTTTCGGGCACAACCCATCTTAAAATACTTGCATCTAATCTCCTACTGTTGTTATTTCTTGTCAGTTTTCATTCCTATATATGTTCCGTCTCTTTTCACAACTTCCAGCATTTCTTATAGATTTGTGCCCCATTTGAACAAACATGGCATGTTACGGAATATACAGCACTATCAATCTCAACTGCTCACACTAAGCAATCAAAAGCTGGTTTTGTGCTCCATTTCAATGTGTGCAGCTGAGTAACTTACTGTTTGGCCATACTAAAGCCAACCAGCTCGGCCAGCTGCAACATGGATAACTCTAATGTGCTTATACGAAGCTTAAAAAAAAAGTAAAATAAATAAGCAAAAATAAAGTGATTATTTATAAAAAAAAAAAAAAGGAAATGAAAGAGATGAGGTAACTTCTAATGCATTAACCCTGAATTGGCTTTCATCAAGTTTGTGGCAAGATAGCAACTTCTTCTCTAGTTACAAACTGTTCCCTCATCTCGGCCAATACTAGTGCTCACTCCGCATAATGAGAGGGTTTCGAACCCTGTTCTAATCACACCAAGAAACCAAGTCAGTACAAATAACGAGTTGTCTACTCACCCACTTATATAACAACGATGGTCAGGAAATTGACAAAGGTTAAGATTCCTCCTTCACAATACAGGTCCAACCATAAATGATTCAAATCTTTAAAGAGAGATAAAAAGAAGCCTCATTCTTAGTTGTTAAGTTCGAACACATTTTTTTTTCTCTTCCCCAGTATCAACATGTTTTATGCATGCAGGAATCATATATTTTCTTACACTTTCTTTGTAATAAAATGCAGTTTCAATGTCAAGAGATTCCAACAGGTGTATTTAAGAACAAAAAAAAAAAAAAGAAAAGGAAAGGAAATTGAAAAGTATTTTTTCTGAGGTTCCTTCGATCTTGCAAGAAAATTGTAAGTTATAACTGAAAATCTTGAATTTCGTGTGTGGATAGCAGGAAAATCATTAGAATACTTGATGAAATTTTCAATTGTACCCTCACATGTATGAATGGATTCTAACTTATATTTCAATGGGAGTGTATTTTATTTGGTAGGCCTACTTATTGATGCAGCACCACTAGGTGGCAAAATGCCTAATAACCATTGATGACATCCAATTCAACACAAGACTTGTTGGTTTCATGTACCTTGTGTTCTTGGATATGCTGCATGGCCTTTTAGGACCACAGCCCCATTCCAAACTCAACAGTCACTTCGAGAGTTGGCCGGTCTTTATCAAAATACATGGTGTCACAATACAAATATAATCTCAAACTTTAGATTTGTTTTCGCTTTTCCTGTGTCAGTTCTCATAGGAGATTCCAATTTCAAATCAAGCCCTAATTTACAGAACTTGTTTCAACAACTTCAGGAATAAACTCTGAAAGGTCCGAGTGGAATGTCCAAATCATAGTTAGCAAACACCTGAGTACATTGGAACATGTAAAATTAAAAATGTGATTTTCATTATTCCTTCTATGTAAACTTTCTTTCTTAAATCAGAAATCGTGTATAATTACATGAAAATTTCCTCCTTAACTTGCGGCACGGGTCATGTTTCAATCCTGATTCAGCCTTTTCCTTCTATTTAACTAGGGGAAGGCTATGCGCTAGGCAAAAGGATTAGATAATTGCAGGCAAGCAATTATAACGTGCAAGTAGTTACGTAGGAGTTTAAAGTAAATAGAATTAAAGGAGAGGGGTAATTTGGGGTTGAAATCTCAATCTAGAATCTTTAGAGTTCATTTTACAATCTACTAGGGAATTAGAAAACGACTGTAGACCCCACTTAGAAAAACACCCCTCCTTGTCGTTTTATTTAGTTAATTATGCTTACGTGGCATAACAAATCTATAAAAAACAAAATTAAAAAAAGCTAAGGGTCAAATTGCGCATAGATTATTAAGCCAGAATCTTGGCAATTCCTTTAATATATTAATATAGATACTAATATAAAGGCAACTAGGGAGATTCAAGCCTAACAATCTATGCCTGATTTGCACCTTGGCTTTTCGCTTTTTTATAGATCAGTTATGCCACGTCAGCATAACTAACCAAATTGAATGGAATATGAGTGGAGTGTTTTTCTAAATGAGCCCCACAGTCATTTTCTACGCACGTAGCGTATGCAATCCCCTAGTAATATAGACATGAACTCATCTATACGATTATAGAGAACCCTTAAGATTCTCCACTCAGATTTAATTCCCAAATTACCCCTTACCTTAAAACACTAATCACTTGTATCTCCCAAGTAATTGCTTAAACGATTATAACTATCATCTCAAATGTCCGTCACTTCTACACTTATTTACTTTTGTCTCTTAGCACTCTAAGATACCCTTATTTTAACTTCTTTATGCTTTTATCACCCAATTAATTGCACACTTATCTGTTTCTTTTGCTATGCACATACTACGTGCCCTTCCCCTAGTAAGATTGATGATGTAGCTTTTATATTAATAGAGACATTCATGCAATAAGAGAGAGCATGTCGAACCAAGATTTTCAAACTGCATTTTCTTTGTTCAAGGATACAAGCGAAGCAAATATATCTTGATTTGAAGGAAAGTTACCTTACCATAATGATGGGTTTGACAACCTTCCTTGGATGAGTTTGTTGAGATGCAGGAGGGACCATTAGAAGGATGGTGTTTCTAAGGTTCCAGTCCAACCAAATAAGCAGGACCTATTTGTACCTCATCAATGGGAATTCAACCACTGAGGCATATTTCATGATGCTGATCAATAGCTCTGAAGGTGGAAATTAAACCATCAATGAATCGCCTGCAAAAGGAAATTAAACATGGGAAGAAAATTTGATGCCTTAAAAAGGGCTAAAACCATAGCAGCACCAACCATATATGTAAATGTGTTGTGCACATCTCCTAATAGAAGGCTTAAAGTGGCACAATGCTACGTGGGCAAACATATTGTTTTGGTTTCCTAAAATATCTTGGAATACCCTAAGGTGGTTTTGAGTGGCTTACCCCAGTTAAAGTCTGATCCTATTGGTATAGGGATAAAACATTGAATGCAAATAACTGCCAAAATGCCTTGTGACAAAAAGTCAAAAACGACAACACAAATCCTCACCCACTACCCTAATTTATTAAAAACCAAACCATCTATCACTTAAATGTCTTCAAATTATTTCTGATAGCTCTATCCAAGTCCATTTTTCAGGCACAACCCATCTTAAAATACTTGCATCTAATCTCATACTGTTGTTATTTCTTGTCAGTTTTCATTCCTCTATATGTTCCTTCTCTTTCCACAACTTTCAGCATTTCTTATAGATTTGTGCCCCATTTGAACAAACATGGCATGTTACAGAATATACCGCACTATCAATCTCAACTGCTCACGCTAAGCAATCAAAAGCTGGTTTTGTGCTCCATTTCAATGTGTGCAGCTGAGTAACTTACTGTTTGGCCATACTAAAGCCAACCAGCTCGGCAAGCTGCAAAATGGATAACTCTAAGGTGCTTATATGAAGCTTAAAAAAAAGTAAAATAAATAAACAAAAATAAACTGTTGATTTAAAAAAAAAAAAGAAGGAAATGAAAGAGACAAGGTAACTTCTAATGCATTAACCCTGAATTGGCTTTCATCAAGCTTGTGGCAAGATAGCAACTTCTTCTCCAGTTACAAAGTGTTCCCTCATCTTGGCCAATACAAGTGCTCACTCCGCACAATTGAGAGGGTTTTGAACCCTGTTCAAATCACACCAAGAAACCAAGTCAGTCAAAATAACGAGTTGTCGACTCACCCACCTATATAACGATGGTCAGGAAATTGACAAAGGTTAAGATTCCTCCTTCACAATATAGGCTCACCCGTTCTTTGATTGCAAGAACTATAAAAGACCAAATTAGCATTTTTCTTTTCTTACAGAAAACTTTCTCATATCATAACTACATAGTATGGGCAAGAAGAAAATGACTAAGGCTCCAGTCATGGGGCTCCCAGATTTTAGTAAAGCCTTTGAAGTTGAATGTGATGCATTTGGGATTGGAATAGGAGGAGTCTTGAGTCAAGAGCGCCATCCTGCAGCCTACTTTAGTGAAAAGTTGAATGAAGCTAGGCAAAAGTATTCGACCTATGATAAATAACTTTATGCGATAATACAAGCTTTACTGCATTGGCGTCACTATCTGCTACCGCAAGAGTTTGTTCTTTATTCTGATCATGAAGCCTTGCGTTATATCAAGTCTCAAAAGAAACTCAATCATCGACATGGTCGTTGGATTGAATTTTTGCAGGCTTATTCTTGTGTTGAAACATAGGTCTGGAATTGAGAATAAAGATGCTGACGCACTCAGTCGTCGGCTAGCTCTACTTTCCATGATGAGTTTAGAGATCACAGGATTTGAAAGGCTTAAGGAGGATTATGAATCATGCCCTGACTTTGGTGAGACATATATTGCCCTACGAGATGGGCAGGACCTTCTTGTGGATGGTTTTCACCTCCAAAATGGATTTCTTTTCAAGGCAAATAAACTCTGCATTCCACGAACTTCATTGAGAGATTTCTTGATATGGGAGATTCACGTAGGTGGTCTTTCAGGACATTTTGGGCGTGATAAGACCATTGTGGATGTAGAACATCAGTTTTATTGACCAAGCTTGAAGAAAGATGTTGCTCGGATCATTGGTCAATGTAGAACATGCCAATTAGCAAAACATCGGAAGCAAAATGTTGGCCTTTACACTCTTTCACTGATGCCTGATTGCCTCTGGCAAGATGTGAGTATGGATTTCGTGCTTGGGCTTCCACAAACATTCAAAAAGCATGACTTAATCTTTGTGGTTGTGGACCGTTTTTCTAAAATGGCACACTTCTTTCCTTGTACTAAAACTTTAGATGCCTCTAAAGTTGCGAAACTTTATTTTGATGAAATTGTGAAGTTGTATGGTCTTCCAAAGACCATAGTGTTTGATAGGGATGTTCGGTTCATGAGTTACTTTTGGAAAACCTTATGCACATGGTGGGCACCAAGTTGAAATTTTCTACTGCTTACCACCCCCAAACAGATGGCCAAACTGAAGTGGTCAATCGTAGTCTAGGAAACCTTTTGAGATGCCTAGTTGGAAATCACACTAGGAATTGGGACTTGTTTCTTCCTACTGCCCAATTTTCCTATAACAGTTCTGTCAATAGATCTATAGGTATGAGTCCATTTGAGGTTGTGCATGGTAATAAACCAACAAAACCTTTAGACTTACTTCCAATGTCTCCGCATGCTAGGGTTTATGAGTCTGCTGAATCGTTTGCACAACATATTCATGACTTGCATACTGAGATCACTAAACAAATCGAAGCAAGTAATGCACAATATAAACTTAAAGCTGATTTGCATAGGCGTCATGTTGAATTTAAAGTAGGGGATTATGTCATGGTTCGAATTAGACATGAACGGTTTCCATCTGGATCTGTTCGTAAATTGCATGCTCGTAGTGCTGGACGTTTTAGAGTTTTGCAACGTGTAGGACCAAATGCTTATGTCATTGATATTCCATCTGATTTTGGTATTAGCTCTACTTTTAATATAAAGGATCTTATTGCATATAAAGGCCAAGCTGCTATTCCCGATGATCCTTTTAAGGAAACTTCCCATAACTTGAATCCAATTCCTACCCTTGAATCCCCACAACTATCATTTCCACTAGCACATAAGGATTCTATTGATTCTATTTTAGATGAGCAGATTGTTTTTACCAGGGAAGGAAAAATTCAACGTTTCCTAGTTCGTTGGAAGGGATGACCGGAATCAGATTCTACATGGATTACTAGGGACACATTGCAACAGCTTGATCCTAAGTTATTGGAGTACTACCAGAGTCAACAGGACCTACACTCGTCAGAGTTAAATTCTTTTCACACCGGGAGAGTAGGTGCGGACACCAGATATAATCCACCAATTATACGAGTGTATGGACGTCGACATCGGAAGACAGCTCATCCGATGTCGTTATGGCTCGATTATAAAGACACTAGATAGCGAATTGTTATTTAGCTATTATTTGGGTTATTTGCATTATTTTGTTATTTCTGTTACTTTTGGGTTTTCTAGTAATTTATGTTTGGGTCTTAGGCTATAAAAGTCTACTTTTGTAAGTTGGAACGAACTTTTGAAGAATATTAACGGGACTGAACTGCTTCGTCTTCTCCTCTTCTCTGGCTTTTCTTCTTCTTCTTCTTCTTCTTCTTCTTCCTCTTCTTCTTCCTTTTTCTTCTTTACTTTCTTCTTCATTTGACTCTTATTACTTGTGCTACATCAAGTAAGGAATGGAATAAGTTTTCGATGAATTAGACTTAGCTTTGTATGTATCTTAAAAGGTCCTCATAATTAAGTCTTTTGGTTGGATGAAGCTTATGCCCAAAGCAACATAATACAATGTGGGAAGACAAAAGCATTAGTGGAGAACAATAAATCAGAACTTGTTGATCATAAGGGAAGACTGTAGTTGGGCATAAGAGGGTCTTCACAATTAATTTTAAGGCAAATGTGTAAAGTGACAGATATAAGGTTAGGGAAGTGCAAAAGGAAAACACAAATGGGATCAATTACTATGAGACCCTTGCAAATGTTTCAAACCTGAATTTTAGCCAAGTGTAGTTACCATTAACTATAACATTAGATTGGCCAAACATCACTTAGGTGTGAAGAAAGAATTCCTCTATATTTACATAAGTCTACATGTTACTTTCCAAAGCATAAGGAATGGAATAAGCGTGCGATGAATCAGAATTAGCTTTGGGCATATCTTAAACAGTCTTCATAATTAAGTCTTTTGGTTGGATGAAGCTTATGCCCGAAGCAAAATAATACAATGTGAGAAGAGCCAAAAGCACTAATGGAGAACAATAAATCAAATAAATATATTATGAAGGTTTTTGATGAATTTTTTTCAGATGGGATTGTGCATAAGATTACTAATTCGACCTTCCTAGTGTTAATCCCAAAGAAACAGGGTGCAGTTGGTATTAAGGATTTCCGGCCTATCAGTCTCACAACTAGTTTGCATAAAATCCTCGCGAAAGTGCTATCTCGAAGATTGAAGGTGGTCCTCCCTCATATTATAGAACATTCCCAAAGTGCATTTGTAGAGGGGCACCAAATTTTGGACTGTGCTTTGATTGCCAATGAATGTGTGGATTATAGGACCCATTCAGGTGAACCAAAAGCCTTATGTAAGTTGGATCTAGAAAAGCCATATGACAAGGTTGAGTGGTAATTTTTGGATGCAGTTTGTAATTTTTGGATGCAGTTTTGGAATGGAAAGGATTTGGAGTTAGGTGGAGGACATGGATTAAGGGATGTTTAGATAGGGTTCAATTCTCATTTCTTTTGAATGGTTGGTTGTAGGGTGGATTGATTCCTCTAGGGGGTTAGGTCAAGGGACCCTCTTTCCCCGCCTTTGTTCTAACTAGCAGTGGAGTTGCTGCACTGGTTTTTAAAGAGTTCAATTGATGGAGGTCTAATTCATGGTCTTTAAATTGGAAGAGAGGCTACTATAGTGTCCCACCTTCAATTTGTTGATGATATCATGGTATTTTTGGAGGCATCTAGGGATCAGATTTCATGGTTAAAGAATATATTGCGTACTTTTCATATGGTATCTGGATTGAAAGTCAATTGGGGTAAAAGTACTCTAGTGGGGATTAATGCTGGAGAGAAGGAAGAAGTAGTGTGTTGGGATGTCAACTAGGTCCTCTTCCTTTATCATATCTCGGTTTGCCTCTTGGAGCATCTCCTAGGTCAGTGAGTTTTTGGGATCCTATCGTTGAGAGAGTAGAGAAAAGATAGGTCAGGTGGAAGAGAAATTACTTGTCTTTGGGAGGTCGGATCACTTTAACGATCAATTCTAGCTAACCTGCCCATGTATTATATGTCTCTATTTAGGGCGACTAAAAGAGTGGTGGACATCTTGAGAAAGCAAAAAGAGACTTTTTGTGGGATGGAGGAGAGACTAGGAAGACGCATCTAATTGAGTGGAAAAAGATGTGTAGGAATAAGGCAAGGATGGGGTGGATATTGGCAGTTTGGCATCTCAGAACTCATTTTTCTTGACCAAATGGTTGTGCCGTTTCAACAATGAGCAGGAAAGCATATGACATCAAGTGATAGTCAAAAAATGC
This sequence comes from Buxus sempervirens, assembly GCA_947561395.2. Classification (NCBI taxonomy): domain Eukaryota; kingdom Viridiplantae; phylum Streptophyta; class Magnoliopsida; order Buxales; family Buxaceae; genus Buxus; species Buxus sempervirens. Next base: position 7,717,818 of record OX387194.1, on the reverse strand, counting down.
AGAAAAGGGGCTAATTGGTGGTCAATTAATAGGCGGGCTTGGCCTGCAGGAAACTGTCCTTGGAAAGCCGTGCTTAGACTGGTAGACTCCTTCTGTCCCCATGTGCGATTGTGTGTTGGCTCCAACTCCACTATTCGATTCTAGCATGAGTTATGGCGGGGAAACACTGTCTTACCCATTAAGTACCCATGTTTATTTTCTGTGGTCTCCTCTCCTGATGCTCTCGTTACTGATATCCTAACTTGGTCTGGTGGGGGACAAGCTTGGAACCTCCCTTTTAGGAGGGACTTAAGACAACACGAGGTTGAGGAGTTAGCCTCTCTTGTAAAATCTCTAAAACATTTTTTTTTGCATTCATCATCTAGAGATAGGGTCGTTTGGACCCCGTCCTCTTCAGGGCTTTCTCTTGCAAATCGTTTTTCAGTGTATATCATCTTGATTGTTTTGCCCCCCATGCGGAATTTCCCGTGTCTAAACTTTGGAAACCTAGGGTACCCCCAAAGATAAAGGCTTTTCTTTGGACTGCACTTTTGCACAATATAAACACTTCGGATCATGTTCAAAGGAGGTGGAGGAGGTACACCTTATCACCTAACATATGCTTTCTATACAAGGAGGCAGGCGAGAGAATTGATCATTTATTCCTCCATTGTTGTTTTACTTGAGGAATATGGGTGCACTTCTTCCAGATGATAGATCTCCTTTGGGTGTTGCTAGCATCTTTTGGTGATTGCTTCGAGCAGCGGCAGATTTTGGGCCGAGGGAGTAGAGGCCGATTATTATATGGCATGGTCTTCCATGCTGTGGTATGGAACATTTGGTTGGAGAGAAATCGCATAATTTTCTAGGATGAATCATTGACTAGGGAGCAAGTGATTGATAAAATTATGCTGGATGTATTTTTTGGGCATCTATTATATCAGAATTTCGAAGTTGGAGCTGCTCACAAATGATAGGGGAGTGGAAGTTGTACTGTTTTTCTTCAGTGAGGACTATGGGGAGGGGAGATGCTATCTGGAGAGCGCCGGAGTTTGGTGTTGTGAAGATGAAATTGATGGAAGCTCTATTGGTAACCTTGGACCTTCTAGCATTGGAGGTGTCATGAGGGATTGCACGATACGAATATCCATCATCTTTAGTGGCACAGTGGGTACTTGTGACCCCACTCGGGCAAAGATATTGGCTTTTTCTATGGGCTCTCGGAGCCTCAAAAGAGGGGAATCAGGGATTTTATCATTGAAGGGGACTCCATTACGGTCGTGGAGACTATTACACGTCATTAGTAAAGCTAAAGCCTTGGAACATGAATTGAATGTCTCATTCAGTCATGTGCATAGAAAGGCCAACGTAATTGCAGATCAGCTAGGTAAGCATGAGGTATTGAGATCAGATATCTACATTCGGCTAGTTTCGGAGGAGTTTGTAGGAGTGTGTTCAGAGTAACAACATATCATTGTGTGGAAGGGCTTGTTCCTATGTTTTTGTATATGGAAGTGTCTATGTTTATAGTGGTATATGGTATAGCGCATACAATCTCTGTTAGTATTTTTTGGGGACAAAGGATGGGAAAAGGAAAACAGCACATACTTGTATTTGCTATGTAACCATTTTTCTCTCTTAATCAATGTCATTACTTATCAAAAAAAAAAAACAATAAATCAGAACTTCTTGATCATCTTGAAAGGACGACTCTAGCTGAGTGTAAGAGGGTCTTCACAATTAATTTTAAGGCAAATGTGTAAATTGATAGATATAATGTACGGCAAGTGGCGAATGGAACACACAAATGGGATCAATTTCAATGAGACCCTTGCAAATGTTGCAAACCTGAATTTTAGCCAAGTGTAGTTACAATTAACTATAACATTAGATTGGCCATATATCACTTAGGTGTGAAGAAAGAATTGCACCATATTTACAAAAGGAAGTCGACATGTCACTTTCCCCTAACTTCAGACCCTTTTTAGACGGATAAAAGCTGTGAAGGTTAAAGAAATTAATCCACAAGCTCAAATAATCTCCTAATACACATCTAAGGAAAGTATTTTAGCATCTGAGAAGAAGTACACAATTAATCCACATGTTCTTAGTGATCTCAATATCCTTATTATAAGTATACAACAAAAGAGACTGTACATCCCATCCTATTTCCAACTCTATTCCTTATTCCATTCTCCCCTATATATTATCCCTATCGAATTTGAATGCCTACCATGCCTTTATCTTCCACTTCCAGATGAAGCTTACGTCCAAGGCAACATAATAATACAATGTGGGAAGAGACAAAAGCCTTAGTGAAAAACAATACATCAGAACCTGTTGACCATCTTGTAGGAAAGATTCTAGTTGTGTGTAAGAGGGTCTATACAATTACTTTTAAGGGAAATTTTTATAATGTCTTGATAGAATAGCCACAGATTCCATTCAAGTCTTCTTCAAGACTCCCAATACAAGATAGAATAGCCACAAGTTCCATTCAATTTCTTCTTCCTTTCTTCAACTTCTCCTTATCTTTTCCCTTACTCTTTATTTATTAAGAAATACATTATTTCCTCCACAATTAGCAACAATTTGTTCAGCAACTCCAATTAACTAAAATTTGTCTAGAGCCATCTAGTAGGTTCATAGAGAGAAAGGAGCCATGCCAAGAAATAAATCAATGCCAAACTCTATCTCATTCAAGGCAGCAATCCATATTTCCTTGGAAGATCCCCTGGGTATTCACATACAACACGAATTGTTGAACTAGACGTACGATTTTCTTCATAAATCATTACAGCCATGTAGTCATCTTGCAGCCTTTCTCCAATTCTTTTACTAAGTGATGGATTCCCCTTCCACTTGCAAGATTGTCATCCTTCTCAAAGATCTGTCCGAGTGTGATTGGCTACCAACTGATTTACACCTCTAATGAGATCAAAATCAAATATTTTCAACACCGGTAAGTCAACAGGAAGTTAGTTCATTTCTATTATGATTTGACAATCCCTACATCCACAACTGACTATAACAGTAACCCATACAACATTTCCCATGACAACTAACTCCCCCAACACAGCACGAGGAAAATTTAAAGCTACTAACTGTCTTATAAAGCTACTTAAAATAAGAGAATGAGACGCACCAAAGTTAAACAAGAACTAACTAACTAAGCAAGCATATAAAAAAAAGGCCATTCATCAAAATGGGTGTCTCGGGCTCCTCTTGTTGGAGCAATGCAAACATTAACCCTATGGCTGTCAGAAACTAAACTTAGGAGGTTAAACATTCTAATGCTCCTTTCAACCCTATAAAAGTAACAGACACAGACACCTTATATGCCCAATTCTAAACAATGGTAAAAAACCACCCCACCCATGATCATTCTAAAAAGAAAGATAGAGCCCAGCAAGGTTATAGAGACATGGTAGTTGCAGCCTCTACTTATTTTGTTGTAATTCCTGTTGCGATTATACTAATCTATGAACATAAAATAAGAATCAAAAGAAAACTGCAAACAGATTTACGTGGTTCGGCAGTATGCCTACATCCACAGGAACCCTCAAGTCCCTCCCCCCTCGGACCCAAAATATGAGCCACTATTTCCAACATATTTCATGTTTCCCAGTCCTCACACAGTAATGATGCAGAAATTGACTTGTCCTCCCCTCCAGCTCTACTCTTAGCCAGTCATAAGACCTATTACACTCTTCAGCATCTCTCGAATTCACTGAAACTTACCTAATACCTCAAAAACCAAGCCTCACACCACCACACTATCGTGTCACCCGACTTGAAGCTAACAAATTCTGCGACCTGTTGCTCTCATTAGCTCTAGAAAGAAAATGTGGAGAAGAAGAGTTAAATAATTCCAATCTAATCCGTCATGTACCTTGTTTCCATGCTATCACTGATTGACAGCGAATTATATACTTTTTCTTTCTGAATAAACACTACTAAGGAAAGTCTCTCATTTCCCATACAAACATAGCTTCAAGTTTCTTATCTATAAATTATACCCTCCTCTAGCCACTACAAAGCCTGTCGCTCCGAGGAAAGCAGCTAGAGACGACCTCCTTGACCATAATACAGTCTATCCGCTTTGATTAATGGGACTACTATACCTCACTCTACTCAACCCCTTCTCTTTTATATATATGAGTACTAGGAAGATTATATCAATATAAGTATAAAGATACAGATACATGGTACACAAATTGTGTACCGCTAAGAAAGCGAAAAGCATCCCCCATCAATGGACTAGAAGATTCTAAACCCCCTGAATTTGAGAAAAATGTTTACAAGAAATGAAAGCTTCCAGATGAGTAATAGAGAAGGATGAGATCTGAGATGACCACCAAAACATAAGCTTTAACACCATAACTCTTCCATCCTCGTAACCTTATTTCTGAATATTCTCCTGTTTCTCTGCCCCAAATCACCCATCATATTGCCACAAGAGCCATATTCCAGATCTGAATCAAATTTGACTTACCATTCTTCCAACTCAAGGATTCAAGAGCTTTGCTTAGTTTATCCCAAGCAGAAACTACTATCCCAAGTACCAAATACACCTTTCCTACTCAATCCCTTTCTTGGAAAGCAGAAACTACTATCCCAAGCACCACATACACCTTTGCTAATTAATAAAAATCCTCAACAAACTGTACAGTTTCCTTTTCCTATCTAGCTGATCAACCTCTTCACCTTTCACACATGCACATATACAATCATCTTAAAGTAGACAACCATTTATATAAATACATGCATATATTCTAGAACCTCACCACATCCTATCAATGCATTACACAAGTATATTAAATATCTATAACTTAAGGTTATGGACATGATTTGCTCTCTCTTACCTCAACTTTCAAGATCATGCATCTGCAGCTACATGCCCCAAGCCTCAAGGCTAGAGTTCAAAACATGTTCTAAAAACCTTTTAAACTTGCACTTCCCACTTGTATCTCCCATCAATCCCGTCCTTTTTGGACTCCTAATCAGTTCTCCTGTATAGTCCTACAACTTTGAAAATTTTTACCAATGGTCAGCAAGAATGATGGTCCCGGTCCCTCATTCCACAAGAATTTCATGTTCGTCTCACCAACGGATCTAAAAAACCACGCTCTCATTATGGGTGTGGTTTCAGCCATTTATCCATTCCATTAGCTTCTAGTATGCGCTTGATCAAGGTAGGTCTGACTAAAGGACTGGCTAGAACTACTTTGACACTGCTGTCTTGCTCTCATAGCCCACCTCATTTGTTGCCTTCATCATCATCCACTCTCAAATCATTAAACAACCAATCATATTCCCCACTTTAGTACATACTGCATCCCCTAAAACAATGGCCTCCCATGGATGGTATTGTAAAAAAAAATCATAACAATTCAACAATTCCATCTATTTATCGCACCATTTTTTTTTTTATCAGTAAATGATGGATATATTATATGGAGATGGAGGAGGATAGAAGGTTTTGGTCAAAAGAGAAATCTAAAGTGTTTTCAGTTAAATCAGCGTTTGAAGACCTTAACTCTTCAAGTATTAAGTCCTGGGTGTTTGTAGGAATCTAGTCAAACCCAATACACAGCAAAGTGTCTTTCTTTATGTGGACTGCTATCCTCGATAATATACTTACTTTAGATCACCTGAAAAGTCGGGGATGGCAACTCCCAAATAGGTGCTGCATTTGTAAAGAAGAGGAAGAAAATGTAGCACACTTGTTAGTCCATTGTAAAGGTGTTACAAGGTTATGGGGGATGATCTACCAAAATCTAGGAATATCATGGGTTCGACCTAAAGAGGTAAGACAAGTTCTTGAAGCATGGAGGAGGAGGAAAGTTAAATCTTGTGGAGACTTAGTATAGAACTCTATTCCTTCAGCTGTTGCTTGGGTGATCTGAAAAGAGAGAAATAGAAAGAGTTTCCAAAATATTGAAAGGAAGGGGACAACATTAGAACAAGCTGTCCTAAGATTAATACATAGCTGGGTGTCAAGCCAGCCGACGGGAGCTAACAGCCCCATTGAAGAATTTTTGGGGTGCAACAGGTTTCCTAAGATGGGAGGGTAGAGATCTAGTTGAGGGTTATGTTTCTGTAGTGTTGGGCCAATAATGAGTTTTTCTACTGGTACACAGTTTGTGTACTATGTAAACTTTTCTAATTATTTATAATATTTCCCTTTGATTACTGATCAAAAAAAAATTAGGAGTCTTAACTCTTAAGAATGTGATATGCAACAAATCTCTTGGAAAACCCTTGGGTATTCACAAACAATTGGAACGGTTGAAGTAGACATACCCCTTTCATCATCAATCACTACACCCATATACTCCTCTTATTGCAACCATTTCATTTCCCTTATAATAATTTTCTTCAAAAATCATTGCACCCATATACTCTTTTTATTGGAAGATTGCCTATAAGCACATTGTTGAGGTTCTTAAGGAATTTTATAAGCACGGGATAGTCAACAATATCACAAATGCCACCATTCTATGCCTAATTCCCAAGTTCAAAGGTGCATCAAAAAGAAAAGACTTTAGGCCCATCAGCCTAATCACCATTTTGTACAAAATCATTGCAAAGGTTCGATCCTTAAAATTAAAAGAAGTGGTAGGACGAATTGTCTCGGAATATCAAAGTGCTTTTCATGAAAGGTAGACAATCTTGGATAGTGCTTTGATTGCCAACGAATGTGTGGATGAATGCTCTAGGAGGGGCAACTCAGGCCTAGTTTGCAAACCTGATATTGAGAAGGCCCATGATCAACTACAATAGGGCCTTTTGGACTCAATGATGAGATGGAAAGGTTTTGAGATAGATGGTGCAAGTGGATAGGTGGTTGCCTAAGGAACGTGTCATTTTCCTTCATCCAAAATGGATCTATGGTGGGACATTTTCCCTCATTCCGTGGTTTAAGACAAGGTGAGCCTCTATCCACTTTCTTATTCATTTTGGAACGTGATGTTTTGAGAAGAATAGCATCAATTCGAGAAAAGATTGGGATTATTAGAGGAGTACACATTGGTATAGTCTTTTCGGTGTCACATCTACAATTTAAAGATGATAAAATCCTCCTTCTTAAGGCTTCAAAACAGCATTATTTTGGTTGAAGTGAATGCTCAATTGTTTTGAGATGCTATGTGGCCTAAAAGTGAACCTTCATAAGTCTAACATGTTAGGTATCCATGTTACGAAGTAGGTTGTGGAGGATTGTACTCAGGTTTTCAGATGTCAATCATAAGAGTGGCCAATCACATATCTCAGCCTCCCTCTAGGGGACAAACCAAGAGCGTTCAGGTTCTTGGATTCGGTAATGGAAAAAACCAAGAACAAGTTAGCATGCTAGAAGAAAAACTACCTTTCTTTCGAATTACACTAACTAAAGCACCCCTAGTAAATTTAGCAATTTACCTACTCTCTATCTTTAGAGCTCCTTCTAAGGTGGTGAAGATGTTGGAAAAATGTCAAAGAGATTTCATGTGTGATGGGAGAGAGGGAAAGAAGGATCAGCTAGTAAGGTGGGGGAAAGTATGTCTTACCAAAAGTAGGGGGCTTAGATTTGGGAAATCTCCACTTCAAAAATTCATCCCCATTAGCGAAATGGCTAATGGGGAGGAAAGAAGGTCTTTGTATTATAAAATCATCACGAGCAAATGCAAAGCGTATAGAAATGGACAGGATATATTTTTTAACGCAAACATACGACATTCTAGTCCTTGGAAAGCAATTTCTACTTTAGCTTCCCTTTTCCACCCTTTTGTAAGAGTCACCCTTAGTTTCGGATCGTCGTTGCAGACTTGTGGTGAGGAAACTCCTTACTCTCCCACAAATATCCAAGACTTAAGTTGAGACTCAAATGAGCTCCATATGTTTCAATGGACTCTTCAGGCCTGGTGTGGAATGAGGAAACTCCTTACTCTTCCACAAATACCCAAGACTTTACAGGTTGAGACTCATATTAGCTCCATATGTTTCAATGGACTCTTCAGGCCTGGTGTGGAATCTAGTCTAAGGTCCTCAGAAATGCATAAACTTGCTCTCATGTTAGAATATATTAGTCAAGTAGCAATTAACCCGCCGATCACAGTAGTTGGAATTTATGCACTCATGGTATTTTTTTCCACTTGTTCCTTTTTAAGTTCTTGTGTTCTACCTTGATCTGTCCTTTTCCTCCACATTTCCTTTGGTGTGCCCTTGCCCCTCCTAAAACAGTGGCTTATGTTTGGACAGCCTTGTAAAACAAGATTAAAACCCTCAACAACCTCCAAAGGAGGAGGAAATTCCTTTATATTTCCTCCAATGTCCACATCCAATGTCTCACTAGGGCAGAAACAGTGGACCACATATACATTGCAAGGTTGCAAGCTTTTCTTGGTTATATGTTATAGGTACAGTGGGAATAGGTTGGGTATCGCCTAGAATGTTGACAAAAGCTGCGAAGCAGCGTAAATTCGCCTTCCTTAAAATCAAAGGTAGATTGATGGCTCAAGCTATGTTCTCCACGATAGTTTGGGTGGTGTGGCTGGCTAGAAACAGAAGTATCTTTGGCGGAAAAGGAATTCAGAAACAAAGGATTTTGGATATGATCATGGCACTAGCATCATCTTGGGTATGCCAAAGGAAGGAGTTTTTTGAGGTTTCAGCTAATGACATTCTCCAAGATGTAACTTTTGTCATGGATCAGGAATGAATCTTTTCTTTTTGTTTTCGCTACTTGTTAGGTGGTTTCTTTCTCTATTTTACTTTCTTTCTTTTCTGAATATGTGGCAGCCCTCCTCTCATGGCCCCCATGTGCTTTATATCTTTACTTTCTCCTTAATCTAATCTTTCTATTACTCACAAAAAAAAATATATGTAACTTAAGGTTATGAACATGATTTTCTCTTTCTTACCTCAACTCTCAAGATCATGCATCTGCAGCTACATGTCCCAAGCCTCAAGGCTAGAGTTCAAAAATCATGTTTTAAAATCTTTTGAACTTATACTTTCCACTTGTATCTCTCCCCTCAATACCAAGTCCTCTTTAGACTCCTGACCAATTCTCCTGAATATACCTACTACATGTCCCAAGCCTCAAGGCTAGAGTTCAAAAATCATGTTCTAAAATCTTTTGGTGTTCCTATTGTTACTAGAAGAGGGAACAGATTGCGTACATACCATCCTACCTTCAATTTCCTATCTTAGGAGGAGATTGCATTCATCCCATCCTAGTTCCAATTTCATTCTTAAACTTCATTATCTTCTAGATATCATTCCCATAAATTCTCAATGTCAACCATTCCTTTGACTTACAGGTCTGATGATGTTTATGAAGATCCAAAGTTGCATAATATAACATGAAAACATATGGAAACCTCCGAGGCTCCAAATTAACAGGAACTTGTTGATATTTTTCAAAGGAAGACTCTAGTGGGGTGTAAACATGTAAGCGAGTCTTTACAACCACGTATAAGGCGTATGGATCTGTTGAGACATATAAGACAAAGCCTATACCAGAAGCATACAAGGTATGGATCCATTATGATGAGACCATGACACCAGTTGGGAAAAAGAACTCTATTCACATGTTGTTGTCATTTACTGAAATGTTTGATTCGCCTTATACAAACTAGACGTACAGATTGCATTTCTCTGTGGGGATTTTAAGCTCCTCCTAGCCTTAAAAACATCTTTAGGTGGGCAAAAGATGTGCAAGTTGAAGAAATCCATCTACCGGCCCAATCAATCTCCTAAAGCATTACAGAAAGTGACAACAATGACAGTATTGGTGGATGATAATGTGATGACTAGTAACATTGCACCAGAAATTCAGAAATTGAACTTTTTTGTCAAAAGAATTTGAAATCAAAGATCTAGAAACTTCAAAACATTTTTAGGAGTTGAAGTGTCTAAATTCAAGGAGGGTATTTTCATGTCATAAAGGAAAGACACAATTGATCTTATGAAAGTAATCAAAATTTTAGGTGCTCCACAACAATTGATCTTAATCACAGAGTTAGAGAAGCTAAAGGTGCCAAAAACGTAAGGGAATGTACCGAAAATTGTTCGATAAGTTATTATTCTTAACTCAAACACGATGATTTATCCTATGAAATAAGTGTCGCCAAAACTTTATGCATGCTCCGAATGTTCCATCTTAAAATAGCAGCGAGGATTCTTAGGGATCTAAAAAGGAATTCAGATCAAGGATTGATGTTTTATAATGATAAGCACCTAAGGCTAGAAGCATATAGAAATGCTGAATGGGCAAATGTGTGGATGATAGAATATCCACAACAGGCTATTGTATGATGGTGGTGGCAATTCAGTGACCTTGTGGAATGAGTGGTCAATTGTAGCCATGTCAATTACTACACAAAGCCATTGCACATGGAGTAGCAGAACTATTATGGGAAAGGATTCTACCGAAAATTTTGGCCATCAAAAGTCACCATTCCAATGAGGTTGTATTTTGACAAGAAAGATGACCATTAATACAGGACCAGACAGTATTCAATCAAACGCATCTCCATTCATCTTGATGATTTAAAGTTCATCCTCTGAAAATTTAAAATGTCAACCAAAATAAAGATCATTTCTACCGTTAAAAGCTTCTCACAAAAATATTTAGGTCCAAATTTTTTTGTTACTTTCCCTTTATAATTTTCAATCCCCAAATATATGGCAATAAATAATACACAGTGATCAAATAAGTGTTCAGGTTAATGTGCATCGAATTCAAGTGTTTAAACCTAATCCCCGAAAACAGAAAATACACCCTTAACGCTAACCTGGAGAAACCCTAAAAAAGTAGTAAAATATAGGGAAATTTGAAAACCTAGATCTCTCAATCGAACCCTGGAAATAAGAGGAAAGGAGCATAAATATTGAAAACCTAAATCTCTGTATATTCACCTTCCTGTTTCTCCCTCCCCTCAACCCCTTCTCTCTCCCTCTCCAATCTCCTCCCTGAATTCGAATGAAAACCCAATCTATTTGCTACCTCCGTTCGCTTCAAAAATCAGATAAATCCAGAGAAACCCTTAAGTCTGGATGGAACAGAATACAAAACAAAAATCTCATAGAAATCTCATCTCCGAAACAAAACAAAGGACCTAAAACACAACATCAAGAAGTTCAACCAGATACTTACCTGGTGTGACGGCATTAGAGGAGCAATGGGTTTTGTGCCCGAGTTGTTGGTTGTGTTTGAGGTGTCCCAGCGATGGAGCCGCAGAAATGACGGAAGATCCGCTTGAGGTTCGTCCATAACCTGGGTTTCGAGCCTCGGTTCGTGGTCGGCGCGGCGTCATAGGAACTTCTCCGGCAACGGCTTCTGTCTTTCTTTTATCTGATTCTTCCTATGCAGTAGCCCTTCGGGAAAGACAGTTCCATCTCCGGAACGGTGGATCCCCGGTCCGTTGGGATCTTTTCGTAAACAATCGGGTGTTCGCCGAGCAACAGTTTCGGACGAACCTGTAATAAGTGGATTTCTATGACTTAGGAAGACCGATGATGGACTTTGGGTTTCAAATTCAAAGAGAAGCGATGAGAGGATAGATTCAAGTTCAAGTTACCGGAATGGGAGATTCCCTTGGAGGACTCCTTTCGCTCGTAGTAGGCGTTCCGATCAAACCAATCGAGTTCTTCGTCCGTGGAGAGCTAGAAAGACTCGGCAGGGAGATCGGACTGCACTTCCAGGAGATTTGGTTTTCTAAGCAAAGGATCGTCGCCAATGATGGTTTCGCAGGCGACCTTCCGGTCTGAGCAACCGCAAACAAGGGTTTCCAGATCGACTTGACGAATCGGAGTTGTCTTTGGAGAGATGTTGGTTGTTTGTGAGAGAAAAAGGAGGTTTCTGGAACCGCATCAAGATGACCGTTGAAGGATGGGTCTTGTTTATATGGGTTTGCCACTTTGCCTTATGCTGTTAAGAAAATGCAAATGATTAATTTGATACATCAAACGCAATTTCAAATTTGAAAGTTTAACCCTCCTTCGAGTGATGTAGCGTATGCATATTCAAACAACGCAGATTTTGTTTGAGGCATATATTGATGTATAGGTCTTTCCCTTTTTTCTTCCCTTTTTTACCCCTACATTTTTTTCCCTCCCCTGATAGCACCTTTTATCATATACTACTAGAATTGGAACGGAAATATATTTAATATATATGATAGTTTGAAAAAAAAATTTTATAAATCTATATTACTATAAAAGGGACAAAAACCCTTATTGTTTGTCTACTTTTATTTTCCATAAATATCCTCCCTCATATATATATTTCATCTCGAACTTAATTCGGATTAACTATGACGTTCCATCAACAACAACAAAAAAATGATTAACTATGACGGAACAGACCTTATAACATTCTCTTGGCTATCAAAGCCAAAATAAAGAAAAAGAAAGGCGGAAATAAATTACAACTAATAAACTTTAAAGGGAAAAAGAAAATCAAATAATTGCACAAACAGTGTGATTAAAGACGATTTTGTCCATATATTTTTTAACAATGTGTAGTGAAAAAGATGAAGTAGGCATAATGTGCCGCAGAGGAGTAATATTGAAGAGTAGCTCCTCATATGCATAATAGTTACATTACAAAGTTACGTTGAACAACATATTAGCTGTAGTAGTGACCTAACAAGATGAAATGAGGGTCTGTAGCTTACTTTGCAGTACAAAAATCTCAAACTGATAATTACTGGAGGAATTATGATCCCTAATTTAACTCATTCTGTGGCAAATTAACAAAATCAAACATTATAACACAGGTTTGAAACATAAGTAAGATGTAATAAATTCTATCCTAGTTAGCCCCAACCAAAACACGGAACAAAGTGATTCATAGCATTGCTTTTGCAAATGGAAAAGAAAAAAAAAGAATAACACAAAAAATCATTCATAGAATTTATATATATAGTCCAAAAAATAAAAAAGATAACACAGAAAATCTTTCCTAAATTTATATATAATCCAATAACATTTTATCATAAATAACTTGCAATGGTACTTGGTTGTATCAAATTGTCAAATTGGAGATAACTGACTTTAAATCCTAGGGACAAACTGATATTTTTCATTTGCAATAAATAGTCAAACAGACAATTCACTATTGATTCCAGCCTCAAGAGCAGTCTCATATGTACAAATGGACTGTTATTTGAACCCATTAGCTTTTTTTTTTTTTTTTTAAAAAGGATATGGCTATAGAAAAACCTGTAGAAGGCAAATTTTCAACATAAATTGCACTTCCATAAGGCAAAGTAGCTCGAAAGATTTCAAAGGAAAATAATACTAATGCCGTCAAACGAATAAGTTCATGAGATTGACTAAATTACAAAGAATTAATTCATTAAAAGATAATGACCAAACCCACAAATAGAAGTAATAATGGTGTTTTTGAAGGAAAAAGTTGATAGATGGTTGCTAAATATGCAGTTTTTGAATGTTTGGAATGTCAGGATAGGATTCTTATTGTTGACCCCCACTAACTAAAATAAGACATCACTATTAACGTTTAATACTTGAATAGTGTCTAATAGACAGTTTAGGTAGGCATACTGGTCTGAAAAAATAACATGTCTATGAACATGACCAGATATAGAACCTTTAATTCTATCTAGATTTAAAGAAGCATCTGTTTCCTATTAGAGCATGTATTGACATTAGTCAGCAAACCAAAGCTTAGATCACCTAGTAATTTCATTATGAAGAAGTACCATAAGAATATAAGTTATTTCATTATAAATGAACCTTTTAAAGGATGACATTAGTCAGCAAACAATAACCTCAGTCCTAGGCATGGTTGGCTCACGAAGTTCAGGTCAAACACCACAAACGCGGACCACCTCTCCTTTTTTTTTTCCTAGTTGGAGCACTATAATAACACGCCAAAGAGAACACAAACGTCAGGCTAAGCAACATTGATACAATAAGCGTGGGGGTTGCCATTCATAAAAAAAAAAAAAGCTTATGTAGATGAGGAATCATAACTGACAACTAAGAGCTGAATAGCATGAATAGGATATTGGTAAATATGAATTAGTAATTCGCATGAGAAATATATTCTAGAGAAAATAACATTTAGCCACTATTAAGGAAAAATAAAAATAAAAAAGGGCTCAAGTGACAGGAAAGAAAAAAAAAAAAACCTAAACAAAACAGGCAACATTCACTTGAAATAGAAATTTATTTTTAATGACCATAATAAGACCTCAGGTTCCCAACACTATCTTTACAAATAGTTGAAAGCAAAAGCATACACGTAGCAAACCCCATAAAATATTACATGGTAACAACAGAGGCAGGAAGCAGTAGAAATTTCTGCAATAAAATTTCTTTAGTTATGTCAGGCAATAGGAATCAAACATCATCTATAAGATGAACCCAAAAAACAGAAACATTAAGAAAATTAAAAATACAGAGAAGCTGAATTTCTATCTTACTTCCAAGGAAGATCTCCCATTAGATTGAAACTCTTCCCTTTGTGGGAAGAGTTATGACTCTCTCTCTAAGATTAATCTTGTGTTTCGTGACTCTCTCTAAGTAAAAAATAATCAAGTATTTGAACAATTTTATCGCTGCAATACAACCAAATAATTTTAATTAATCTGTTCTCTGTTTAACCCATAAGTGTGGAAGAAAGCAAGTAATTTTCATATCCATGCAGATATTTAAACCAAGATATAACGTGTCACAACTAAAAAGGGAAAATTATGGCATGTAGCAAGTGCATTGTATGTCTAATAAATTAATAATCCACATTAAGGGCAAAAATCATTAGAATTGCCACTGAAGCTAACTTTAAGCCATGAAGAACAGTACTCTAGAAAGTTGTAGATACCAACCTGTTTAGCAACTCTTTCTATGATTTTATCATTTGTTAAGGCCATACATGGCTCACCTGGTTGAGCACGCAGCTGAAAGCATTAGTAAAAGTGATTCCGTTAGAAGGAAAAGAAACATTTAAATTGTGCAGGTATTGAAGTGAATCTCAAAAACTTTAATTTATAGTACATTTTTGCAATAATTATAACAAACCAATTCTCTACAGCAGGATAGGTATTTGTTATACTTTTTATTAGCAGATGCACTTGAGCAAGCTAAGATTTTCAAATGGAAAGACAGAGAACATATGATAAGAAGACAAAAAAAGAAAATAATGAAAATAAAGGGTTAAATAATATATTTTCTGGTTTCCTATAGAACTCACTGTAGCTATCTCTAGCTTCATTTCACTCTGCATATCATGTTCAAAAACACAACTTGGCACAAAATTTGCCCAAAATAACTATATATTCATACATGCAAATTTCTGGAATCCTGTTGATAAAAAAGTAGGAATTCTAATCAAATCATCATCATAAACAAAAAAAATTAGCGAAAAGTGGTTTAAATCTGTTGTGCACTATTGGCCATTAAAATAAAATTTTGAAAATAAATTCAAGGAATATAGTAAGTATGTCCTGATAGTGAAATGAAAACCGTAAAATAAAATAATAAAAGAAGAAAGAAAATAAGGAGCTGATAAAAACGTTCCTTTGAATGTTTCGGATTTAGAATAGATAATATCAAATTCTTTTTAAGTGTTATGGAAGAGCAGATTCCTAGTAAATTCTTAGTTGTTGATGCAATGAAATCATCATAAAACGAATCAGAACATGGATCATAGTAAAATATAAAAATAGAGGATTCCATAAAGAGCAATAGAAGATTTAATTGCTTTAAATAAAGAATAAGCAAAATAAAAGTAATTAATGCGGAACAAACCCAAATTATAAAAGTAAGAAAAAGTTTAATCCTCACCTTGGACGAACCTCTGCGGCCGTTAGGAATTGGAATCCGATGGCTATAGAGAAACCGGTTGTCGCTTACATGCGGAGGATCTCTTACAGCAGGCGATGTTTAGACTTGAAGATGTTAACATGGCAAATTAAAAACCATCAAAAAGGAAAAATGGGAGTCCAGAGGCTAATAGTTTTTTTTGTATGAAATAAATAAAATGGAAGAGCTGTCTCTCACCAGTCATGTTGAAGTTCAGTTCGGTGACAACTGCAAGTGCTGGTTCGGTGACAACTGCAAGTGCTGGTTCGACGTCTTCTACAACCACCAAAAATCCCGTACCACGATCAGATCTAACAATATTAGAAAGATGGGGAGAAAAATAAAAATCACGCATTGGAAGAATAGCACAAAAGGAAAATAATACATCGATTTATCTTTTAATAAGTTCTTGCACAGCATAAATGACAAAAAATAAAGTTTGAAATGAGGACCCTAAACAAATCAAGCAGCTCAACTATTTCATGGAGGAAGTTACGAAAAAAGAAAACTACAAACCCTAACTATTTCACTTAGACGGGTAAAAATTGGTAGCCGTCAACTCGATCAATCAGAAATGGCATGCTACAAAGAGCATGGAAACAATTGGCATTTCCAAGTCAAGTTAATGACGACAAATTCCTTACTGGATTCAAGAAAGAGATAGATGAGTAAATCATTCTCGGAATTCAGCCATGGCAGAGGAAATTGACATGGAGGAAGAAGCGTTACAGCTTGTGTTCTAGCAGAGGTGGAGGCGGGCTGAGATGTTGTTGAAAGAAGAAGAACGAAGAGGTGAGAAGGAAGAGGGTTAAGCAGGTGAGAAGTAACCGGAGCATTCTAGAAGGCCCTCAAGGATAAATTGAAGGAAGTGAGAAGAAGAAACTTGCCTTCATGGAGAAAATGGATGTCCGCCTACTCTCAACGAAGAAGAAACTTATTCGTTTATTTTAGGGCAACAAAGTTAGCTACAGTGTACCCTACTCTCATCGTTAGCTGCAGTGCAACTGTGCAACCCTCTGTCGATCCTTCCTGACGAAAAAGGGCGAAAAAATTAACTTCCTCGTCTGCATTGTCGCCGGATTTTTTTAGAGCGTTTTCTTTTCCGCCGACTGTATGATTGTTTCGGAACAATCGAGAAGACCGCAGATGGACCGTCGAGGAGAAGGGTTACAGGGAGGGCTTCGAAGCCTTCATTTCTTGATGGAAAAGAAATTGAAAAAAAAAAAACAAAACGATATCGGAGATTCGAGCGAAGTTTTACTCACCGTGTTGAATAACGATCAACATCTGGGGTTCTGGCTTGTCTTGAGCCTGATTTGGGGATTTCAACATTCGGTGGTGGTGGGACTGGACGGAAAAAAGTATAAGAGGAGAGAGGCGGTCTAAGAGAGGGAGAAAATAGAAGAGCAGAAGGTTCTCAGGTTTTCGCGGCAAAAGAGACGGAGAGGGGGAAGGGTTTGATTTGGTTGCTTTCGAATCAGACGTCAAAAATCGGAATGGCAAGGCTCGGGCGATTAAAAAAAACAAAAAAGGCTCGGGCCGGCGAGTCACGTCTGATTTGACGTATCTAATACCGGGGGTATGGCTTTAAAGGACTTCTTCTTCTTCTTGGCTCGGGCCAGCGAGGCGGCCACGTCAACCCAAAACCGTTTCCCTTAAGAGAATAGATTAACGGAGTGCACGTGCAACGCTGTACATATGTAGTTTAGAAGTGAGTGAAACCCATTTGCCACCGTCTAAGTCTATGTCACCTCATCAACATAGCCTAAATATATTTGTTACATGGGTGAGAGAGAGAGAAAGAGATATATCAATGTTGTTTGTGAATAAGCAAAGATATAATAAGTCAACTAATCCATGAAGGATATCAATGTCTTACATTTCAAAAAGTGTGTAGAGATTAGCTCGAGAAATTATATGGTGAGTTGTGGTATTTCTTGGAAAAGCTTTTGCTTTAGATTTTTTATCCAAAATAAGGTTTTGGATCTTCTTGTAATTTGTTTGACCCGATTGTTGGTGAATGATGCCAAATCTATATATATTAAGCGAAGCGGGGGTGGCTGCTGACGTGTCACCCCCGCGTCGCTTCGGAGGCTCGGGACAGCCTCGGGCAGGTTCGGACTTCGAACCTGCCGCAACTTTTGACTTTCTTCTTTTCGGTTTTTAAAAATAATTTATATTTAGTCATTTACTTTTTATAATAATTCCAAATAAGGTATAAAGAAAAACAATTCTCTACTCATTTAGGTTTCATTTTTAAAGTAATTTAGATTTAATCATTTAATAATAATAAAAAAAAAACCGGCCGCAACTTTTGACTTTTTGCTCTTCGCTTTTAAAGTAATTTAGGTTTAGTTATTTAATTTTCATAATAATTCCAAATCAGGTATAATTAAAACAATTATTTAATCCTTCCGGTTTTCAAATTTAAAGTAATTTAGATTTAATCATTTGATAAAAAAAGAAAAAAGAAAAAAGAAAAAAGAAAAAGCTATTCTGGAGTTTGAGAACCCTCTTGAATCGTCCCTCCTCGCCTTCTCTTTATTAGATAGTCTCTCTACTGTCGAGGGGGTTCGAGAACCCTCATGAATCATCCCTCTCTGCTTTCTCTTTCTAACAATCCCTCAGTCCTGTTCAACCTCCCCTTCCCTCCCTTTCTCTTCTCTCTCTCATTGAAAACCTTAAATCAAATCGATCCCTCCCCTTCTCCCTTTCTTTCCTCCCACTCTCATCTTTTCTCTCTCATCAACCCCTCCAGTTTTGGTTGCTCAACCTGATTCTTTGAAAACCCAAATCGATGTCTCTCGCAAAACCTCAGAGGATCAGCACGTGAACGTGAACGGCTGTGGCCATACATTATAAAATCTCATTCTTTATTTGTCTGTAGATTCTTGCTTTTAAATTTTTTTAATTTGCAACTGATTATGGTTTTTTCAAACCTACTGCCCATGCAACGCACAAACCACATTACTATAAAAACAAAGTTACAAATTAGAATAGATGAAATTTCAATTGATGCCTTTTTTATATATCTTTTGATTAAGAGCCTTTTTGACAATTCCTCAGGAAACTCTGATGGTTATTCCCTTTATTGTTGTTTTCTAGAAGACTTTCTACTTCTTGCTTTTGTATTCTTTGTTCTTTTCCCTCATTTCTTTTATCCATTTAATCTTCTTTTTAAATATAAATATTTAAAACTGTTTGATGATATTTGGATTATGCATTTTGTTTTGAATAGAAAACATTTTGTAACCTCGATGGTTTATCTTTTGTATGTGCATCCATTTTAAGTTCTCTTTTTTTGTTTTGTTTTGATTTTTTTTTTTTAATAAACCCTTTGCAGGTATTGTTCAGTATAACCATACATTATAAAATTTCATTCTTTGTTTGTCTACAAATTCTTGCTTTAAAATTTTTTAATTTGCAACTGATTCTGTTATATGTTGTTAATATATTAACTTTCAAGACTTCCACCAAAAAAAAATATTAACTTCAAGACAATATATAAAATAATTTATTTTTTAATAATTTTTTTGATCCTATTTGCCCGTGCAATGCACGGGCCAGAATGCTAGTTGGTCAATTTATGAAGGAAACAAACCATTCGCTTTTGCCACGTTACACAAAAAATTATAATATGAACAAATGGATGAGTTTATCAACTGTATTGAAAAAATGTAGAAAGGAAAACACCATATTTTATTTAACTTTCTCATAAATCTATCCCTCTTCTCTGTTGGGCGACAAAACCTGTTGGGCGACAAAACCAGCAGGACTCATGACCCACCTGCATTTATTTGTTTCTTAGCTTGCCCATGAACTTCAGTTGGGCCTAATGCCGTACCGCTGGATGCACAGCTTGGGTTCCAAGATTGATGAAATCCATGCAGCTATTGGCTTCAACAAATATGAAAAATATCAACGGCTGCAAACAGAAAGAAACAAAACCACTAAATTAATGGTCAAGCAGCAAGCTTTAAGCCTCTAAAAGTGACATGAAAGCTTTTGTCCTAAGGTTAATTAAAAAAAATGGAAATTGGAAGCTTTATCGCACACAAGGCCATCTGGATAAAGATGCAAAAATTGCTGAATGCCACTAAATTAAAAATGATATTTCATAAAGACGAAACTACTAGGGTCTCTGTGCTGGCGAACTCGAACTTCGAAGCACCGGATTGATAGCAAACTGGTATGCATATGATTAAGTGTTTTTGTACATATTGTCTCTTATTGGTGTGGCATCTCCCTCTTTTTTCATCAAAACTAGCAGGATGCACGTGAAGTACTGCACGTATGTATGTTAGGACACCTTAGAGATGAAAAAAAAAACAGTTTAAAATTTTCTTTAAAAAATGATAAAGACAAAGTTACCCATATAAATAGATAAGAGAATATGACATTATTTTTATATTCGATGATTCTTGTAGAGTTTTATAAATATTACAAGTTTGCTATTGTTATAACTTAAAATAGTGTTTCATAAATTACAAGGCTAACCTTATCACGTAATGAATTCTTAAAATCAAATTTTAAATATATCCTTCAAACTTTTCAAGTGTTACGAGTACGTCACTATACTCTTACAAAATGTGTGTTTCAAAAACCCAAAACGATTATGGGTATGATTCCTCCCTTTAATGCATTCTGAAACTCATTTTGGGATAACTCATTCCCAAATTACAACAAACAGCCGTTCAGTTACAGGAACTTAGAAAAGTCTTGGAATGAACACCAAACAATATCTCAGTATTCAATCTTTCATGCAAGTCTTTTGGTCTTTTTATAAAACCTTGGGCTTTTGGAATATATTTGGATGCCTGAGCCTATTCAAGTGTTACCTGAAAACCTAATTGGACTAGACATAATAAAATTCTTGTGCTATCCATGTTCAACGCCGAGGTGTCATTTTATTAACCATTTTGTAATTGTGATATTGTTGGCTGGAATAACCAACAGTGATCGTCAACCTGCAGATGTCCCTGGCTGGTTTGACCCACTGTGCAGGTCGCTGATGGAGAAATGTTGGTCACCTGATCATGATGATACAAGGCTGCCCTTATCTCAATACGGGGTTCAAATCGTCTGCCGCAATTGTAGCAATCTATATATTATAAACCCTAGTTCAGGCTTCTACAACAAAGTTCAAGCGAAACCCAGGGCTTTGCCATTGCCATTTAACCATTGGTGTCTCGTCTTCTACTACAAACAAAACCCTGAGACTAAGGCTGTGTTTGGGGCCTTGGATTTGGAGAGAAAAGAAAAGAATATATTTTCTCTTACTTGGTTTGCTGGGGAAAACAAGGAAGAAATTTGTAAAGAAATCACTTTCTCTTGTTTGGTTGTTTATATGGAAAATCAAAAATAAAATCAAATGGTTCTTTTGATTTTTAGATTTTGTAGTTAATGAAAAGGGAAAAATACATAAATACTGAGTCCATTTAATTAAGGATAGCAATGTACCCCTAATGGTCAAGGTTTGTTATGATTAAAGTCGAGTTAGGGGTGGATTCGGGTTTTGTCCAACTGCCTCAAACCCAACCTTCATACAAATTAAAGTATCATTTTTATATATTTTGATTTCATACAAATATTTATTTTTGTATTTTATACTCCAACCAAGTTAGACCCACCCCACGCTTTTACCAACTTATTAGGGGGCAGTTTAGGATTTGGTATTGGATATACTCCTACAAGAGCGGGGTTTAGGTTAACCAAAATCAGCCTTGATTCCGAGCCATTCCCATTATTAGACCTAATGAAGGATGAGCAAAAATTATCTTGATATTACTAATGTAGATATTTATACCCTTATAAAAGTACAAATCGCACCAAACATTTTGTTTGATTTTTGTCGTTTAGTCAATTATAAAATATATAAATATATATTATAAAATTCTTTCTTTAAAAAAAACCACCGATTGGAACTTTTAATATTATATATTATAGTCCGGAAAGAGAAACTCATTTGGAAAAATTAGTTTTTAATGATATTTTTCCAAAATAATTTACATTCAGTTTTAGTTCTTGGTAATTTAGAAATAGTAATAATTTATAATAAAAAAATTAAGAACGAGTGTCAATTTACTATTTATAAAAAGTTTATTCCATAAATAGTCTTAACATATTTGCAATCCCTCTTTTTACAAATCAAAAACAAAACGTTTACAAGTTTTTGAGGGTATTTTTGGAAGAAATTTTATGCACATTAAAATTACACTCCTTTTTAATTATGTTAGAAAAAATCATTGTTTTTAATGAAAATTGAAGGACCGAACCGAAAAGTAGTTTTTAGTAATATTTTTTAATATATTTCAGATTCAATAAGCATTTCTTGATAATTGAGAATTAGTGATACCTTTTAAAATAATTAAGAATAAGTATCATTTTAATGTTCATGAACCATATTTTCTGAAAATAACCTAAAAAAACTTGCAAACTTCACCTGTATCAAAATGAGTGAAAAGGGCAAACTTCACTTTGTATCAAAATGAGTGAAAAGGTTTTTGAAATCCTTTGAGGGCACTTCGGAAGAAATTCTTTATAAACAAGAAGACATCAATTCTCAATTATTATGGAAAAGTACTATTAATAATTAATTACTAAAACTTGATCAACTGAGTCTGAATTATTTTTAAAAAATTTATGTGCAGAGTCCTATTTCAACGAAAAAAATATTTTGATAAATAAAACAAAAGAATTGCGGCCACATCAAATGTGGATAACTAGTACAAGCATATGTAATAAATTAACAAAACGTAGCTTAAAACTAAAAGATATAAATGGCATATAAAACAATCTATTGTCCTACATTATAAAACAAATGGCACTAAACATAATTTAAAAAGAAAGAGGAAATATTTTAATCAAATAGTGTAAGAATTCTTTAAACGGTACAGATGACATAAGGAGGAAGAGTAACTTCAATTCAAACATTGAGAAATAGTTCTTTGTCAACTAGCATAGTTAAACAATTTTTTCTTAAATAGCATAGTTAAACAATTACTACAATAAATAAAGCAGACGAGTAGCCTGACTTTAATCAATATTTGAGAATGTTAATCTATCGTGCTCTAACTTTTAGTCATTTGTCTTCTTTGTCAAGACGAAAAAAGAAATTATTTTATACCGATCACCCTCTCATTTTGTGGTTGTGAATGGCATGTAAGCTTTAACTAACAACCCAATTTCTATCTTTACAGCGGTGAACGAAGTGCATATAAATATTTATGCAAAATTGTTCATTAAATGTTTTTTTTTTTTGTAGGAACATATGAAGATGTATAATACTAAACGTGTAAGGTTTGTACACATGTGAAGTTTGGTTTAAATACTTAATTAATCAACATTATAAGTGATAAGGGAGTCGAGATTAGCGCTATAGCCCTTTAAATTTATGAAAACTTATTTAATGACCCCAAACAAGATAAATGATAGATAATAAATGTGGACTTTAAAGAAAGTTCGGGTAAAGAAAATCATTATCTTTTTTTTTTTGTATATTGTTAAATGCAATGAACAAAGTGATTTAAGTCTTACTTCTTGCTCTTAACAAAAATATTTTCCTTTCAAAAATTTTGTGTAGTACCATCAAGGTACACATGTGATCCTACCACATGTAATGCATGCTGTCATTATAACTCCATTTTTGTAACTACACCCAATATTATAACGTGCACGTGCCCATCCCACCTAGTTTCCTTTCCTAAAAAAAGAAGATAATTTGCACTTGCACTTCCATTCATGATCCAATTACCTAATAACAAATATTTTCACATTTAAAATCTTAAGAAATCAACTAATACCATCTCAAAGCCACCAACAAAAAAGAAAAAAAAAAGGATGAAAAGTTTAAAATAAGAATATGATGATCACTTAAAAAAAGTGTCTTTAGTTGTTCATTCAAAAACCTACACATGATATGGTTAGTACCAAACAGGCTTATAGCATTAAATATAAGATCAAGAAAATAAAATAGTCTATCAAACTACAACTTGCAACTAAGCCCAATACTACCAAATACAAAGCATATATTATAGTTATATCCAAGTTTTACATCAAATTTAAGTCATAAATTAGAGCCTAATAAGAGTCTTGAACATTGTAGTAGCTGTCCATCTTCATCCATAACCACTGCTTGCACTACTCTTGTCAAACTCCCATGAAACTAAGACCTCGCCTTGATAATATATGCAGCAATATAATCATACATTCGGTCAATGTGATTAAGGGGTCGTTTGATAGGGTTTCGGATTTTGGATTCCGATAGAATGCAAATCCAAAATCCACATTATCAATTTGGTAGGGATTTTGAAAAGTGGTTTTTAAAATCGGAAGTTAAAACATGAGCAAAAACCAAAAGCCATAATATATGGGCTTTTGTCGATTCTCAGGGTTTAGAGCATACAATCGCACGATCTAGTTTCTAGGAGGTTTTGAAAGAGTCCGATTCTCGAGTCTCACGAGTTATCGTCTTCGTCAAAGCTCTTCCTTCCACAGCAAAACAGGTACTCTCCTTCCTCCCTCTCTCTCTCTCTCTCTCTCGCCCCCCTCTCTCTTGGCTTTTTGGGGTTGTTACGTTCTAAGAACCAGATGGGCACCTAACGATTGAGCTTTACGTTCTATGATGAGCATTGATAAAACACTTGATATTTTCTTTTGAAAGCTATAGGTTGAGACGATTCCTCTAAATCTAGGTCATTGCTGAAAGTCAGGAATCCCCCTTTGATAGCATCCCTCATCGCCTGGTCATTGCTGAAAGTCATGAATCCAATTTCTTTGCATCTCCCAATGACCCATCTCGAGAAAGAAAGAAAAGCAAACAGGGAAACCCTAGAATGGGAGAAAAGAAACAAAAGGGAAATAAAATAACTTCACATTATAATCCCCGAATTTCAGCCGAAAGTCCATTTGATCTTTTGCACCAACTAGTTTCCTCCATTTGGATAAGTTTGAATACCATCACAAGGTTCGTCCCCATGTACTCAACCCCATATTAAAGTTCTCATTTTCATCCTTCGTTCCACATACTTGATAACCTTCAACTAATAGGCATTGTCCTTCTTGATAAGCTCCAACAAATGGGCATTGAGTTTTAATAAGCTCCAACTAATAAGCACATTCCAAGAGCCAAACAAGATTTTTATTTGCTTTGCAATGAGATTTATTATTTTTTGTATTGAAAATTATTCCGTTACGCTAATCAATGTAATAACTATAAAAATATTCTAATTAAAAGGCCAACCAAACAAGATTATGTGAACTCCAGAGTGAGGTAAAACAGGATTTTGGATATTAGTCATCGAAACCATATTCTAAATCTGTGATATCCAAACAGGATTCTGGATTTTGAAAATCAACAACAAGAATCTGGAATTTCATAATCGAGATTATAATCCAAAATCTAAAATCTAGAAACCCTACCAAACGACCCCTAAGGATTAAAAGATTGTTCGGCACAAGAATTAATTAAGAATAAGTTTGGGAAAAATTTTGATATAGTTTGTCACCAAATAAGCCAAATAACTGAGATTGTAGGTATACACTAAATTAGGATTGACCCTGTTAGAATTTGAATTATTAAACTGTGTTTGGAGCTTTGGATTTGGGAAGAAAAGAAAAGAAATTTGCAAAAAAGTCTTTTCCCTTGTTTGGCAAACGGTAAGAAATCAGTTACGAAGAGAAAAGGAAAGAAAATTTGACTAAAAATTTTCTCTCTATTGTTAAAAAAATCTCTCCGAAAACCAAGAGATTTGGGGGAGAAACGAAAGTATCGGGGCTTCGAGGGAAAAGGCACGACGAGTCTCTCTCCTCCCTTCTTCTCCAAACTTCCTTCTCTTCTTCTTCACTCACGATCACTTGTCCTCTTCACTCGCGATCACGGAAAATCTCCCAGAGAACGTCATCCAGGTTGCCTAGGTCGTCATACTATATCGTAATGCCTCTATTTTTTATTTCTCGAAAAAGCTCTGAGCTGCCGCTGATTTGGTTGTTTCTTGCAAGGTTTTAATTGAACCACAGAAGAGAAGGTTTCGCCTCATTCATATTGTTCTTCCTTGTTAAAAATCAGGTAGAAAACCCCATTTCCACTTTTCTATCTACTTTTAGGACTTATTCTTCTGTGGAGGATAAGTCCCATTTCCACTTTTCGTTCATATAATCTTCGATCTCTTTCATCGATTTATCGTCTTTGCAAAAAAATTTGAACTTTTTGATATCTGGCCGCTTCATTCTTTGAAAAATTTTCTGTTTAATGAAATTTTTTTAAAACATTGTGCGATGTATGTCTATCTGATGAACTGTGAACTTTGAATTAAATTGGTATTGCAACTATTGACTTGATGATCAATCACTTGTTTTAAGTTTAATCTTGAAGATACATAATGTTAATGGGTTTAATTTATGTGAGTTTTCTTTCAGGTATAACCTGCACCGATAACATGAAGAGATATATTTAAAAAAAGGCTTATAGATCTAGAATTTTGGCTAATTGGCTTCTTGATTCTTATACTCTGTCCAGTAGCTCTTTTGACATTTAAGTGAAATGATTCGAACACAGACAGTAGAAGTATGTTTATCTGTCAAGTAGATAGTTGATTTCTGGTCTGTCAATGCTTAGCTGTAGCTTATATTCATAATTTTCTTTTGTAGATCCGAAGATATTGTGTTACACTTACAAAATAGGCTCTCGCGTAGATCTTCTGCTATATAAATGTGGAGTGTATAATACTATTTATATTATAGAACCATATGTGCAGAGTGGAAAAACTTTTGATGGTTGATATCGCTTTGTGAATGCTTTTGGAGTCTGTTTGACAACAGAAGCCTCTCATTACAACTCTGTTAGAGATACCTGTTACCATTGGTTGATCCAGTCCGTCGATTCTAGGTGGTGGATTGAGCCCCATAGCAGGGTCATAATTCATTGGCTTGATTTGGGTTTGAAGTGAAGCGATTGATTTCATTTTCTTTTGTACTAAGTTGATCTTTTCTTTGTAGATTCAAATATGCACTGCCTCTATGTCTATCCGTGTACAATGAACAGAGATTATTGGCTTATGCCACAATTTTAAAGTATGCTAATAAATAGTACATGTTGAGTTTAATTGACTAACAAATACTGTGTTTGTGTCATGAAATTGTCTGGTGCGTGCAT
Source organism: Buxus sempervirens (assembly GCA_947561395.2). Classification (NCBI taxonomy): domain Eukaryota; kingdom Viridiplantae; phylum Streptophyta; class Magnoliopsida; order Buxales; family Buxaceae; genus Buxus; species Buxus sempervirens. The sequence goes on along the minus strand of OX387194.1, from coordinate 7,690,868 downwards.
TTTTCTTTTTTGTTTTTATTTTTTATATTTACATGTGTGATTGATTTATTTTATGGATCCTAGGTTTCTGACCTGGAACTTTAAGTTCTGTTGAGCTCAATCTTGGAATAGGTTACTTTTATGCCTTTTAGGATTACACTTGGAATTTTATTCAAGTTTTTTTTTTTTGCATAAATACATTATCCATGTTGAATTGGAAAGATATTAACTTAAACTGGAACAAGCCGTTCAAGTACGTACATTTAAAATGATGATCTACTGCATAGTAGTAGTGGTTTAGACTTAGTTGATCAAAGAGTTATTTAATAATTTTATGATTCATTTCTGCAGACTAAAAGCTTCGACATCTAATTTCACATTTAGCGAGGAGGGGAAGAAATAAATTACACATGGAGGGGTAGTTCTGGAAATCAAGAGTATTAAACCCAAAACCCTGGGTTTGGCCTTCTGCAAAATTTGTGTTTATAGCCAGTTTGTTGTCTGCTCGTTATCTCTTGTAGTTATGGCGAGGGAGAAACTAAAACCCCAAATTGCCTCTTTCGCCCCGGAAGGTGATTTTCTCTCCATTTTATCACAAGATGGAACAGTTAAGGTACTCTCTCTCTCTCCCTATCCCCACATATCTCTATCAATGAACGTACTTTGTTTAAGTATTGTCTGGAAGGAAATTCTTTTACGTATTTGATATTGGCGATGTGCGAAGCAATGCTGGGACTTGTGTAGAATCCGTCCTTGGAGGTTCTAGGCAAAGGAACCGGTGTCGCAATAAGAGGATCTTGAGTAATGGGGTGGTTTTTGTTTGAAGTAATATAGAACTTGAGAAATTTTTTGTGAAGTTCTTTTTCTCTTCTTCACCAAATAGTCTGTTTTAGATTTTATATTATTTATGTGGGGCTGTTGCATGTGTTTCTGGATGAACCCATGTTTTAAAATTTTCTCTTTTGGGAGACATATCTTGAAAAGATGCAGTCACCCTTAACATTGGGTTGTTGATATTTATGTCTATTCATCAAAACAATATCAATATGCTGCACTCCAGATGGATTAAGAGAAGACTGGAAATACTAGAAAGACATTTCTTCCAACTCTCCCTAGAAAATAGTTTGATCTGTGCTCCTGGGAAAAGCAACAGACAACAGTAAATAAAACAATAATTCTTATTCCAAGTAGAGTTAGTGAGAGACCAATTGTAGCAATTTTAATGGTATAAGGTGTAACTCTTCACTTCTTGTGAATGAGGTGGAAGAGATACACGAGGCAGTTTTTTAATAAGCCAATTCATTGCTTGCTTCAGTGCCTTATTGCATGAAAGGAACAAAGCCCATCAGTATTCGACTCATTGTCCGAAAATGAAAATAACTACTAATCTTCTTGGATTACTCTAGCAGAAACTGTCCAATAAGGAGGAAAGCAGTGTCTTAAGAATAGCCCATTTATTGTTAAATTTTTTATTCAGGCCCTCTTATATACATAGTTGCACCTTCACCTATTAGCTTAAGCTTTTAAGTACAACGGTAGTTTAACATAGTATAGAGCAGGAGGTTTTGTATTCGACTCTCGGGGCCAAGTTTGGCATTTACTTGTATTCAGGATGTATGTTCCCTGTGTTTGTCCTCCCCATGTATGTTCCTATACGAAGTCGCAGGTGCAGGGAAGTGTTGAGATTCCACTTAGCTATATAGTTACACCTTCACTTATCAGCTTAAACTTTTAAGTGCGACGGTTGTTCAAAGCAAAAGGTCCTGTGTTCGACTCCCGGGAGTGAGTTTGCCTTGGCATTTATTTGTATTTAGGATGTATGTGTCTTGCGTTTGTCCTCCCCATGTATGTTTTTATGTAAAGTCGAACGTGCAAGGTAAGTGTTGAGATTGTGTTTTTGCCCTTTGATATGCATACTTACTCTTCACTTGTCACCTTAAACTTTTAGGTGCAACGGTTATTTAACATGGTATCAGAGTGGAAGATCTTTTGTGCGACTCTCAGGGGTGAGTTTGCATGGGCATTTATTTGTATTTAGAGTGTATGTGCCCTGTGTCTGGGCCCTTTGATACGTATAGTTATTCTTCACTTATCAACTTAAGCTTTTAGGTGTAACAGTTTTTTAACACGGTATTAGAGTGGGAGGTCTTGTGTTTGGCTCCTGGGGGTGAGTTTGGTTTGGCATTTATTTGTATCTAGGAGGTTTATTCCCTGTGTTTGTCCTCCCCTTGTATGTTCCTATACATAATGTCAAAAGTTGTTTGTCTAAAATACTTCTATAGACCATGAAGCTTGTTGTAATCTCATAAATGCTAAAGATTTTGTTACTGAATTCAAGCAAAGCAAAATTCAGAATTGGAAATTACATAGTGGAGGCTTAGAATCTATTAGCAGCATCAGTATGACATGTTTTTTGTGGTTGTTGACTGTGTTATACTTATACCATACAAGCTTCTTTATTCTCTCAGACAATGTTATCCTTGTTTTTAGGTTAGAGGAAAAATCTCCTGCATCAATATTGAATGGCTTTTAGATACTTAGATTTGAGTTAGTTCTAGGAATATCTATTCCATTTGTCTTCATATCACCAGTTAGTATTATGGGTCTTACTTTTTTAGCACTATCCAAAATTTTTTTCTTGGATTTTCGAACTTGGCCATGTCTCCTGAAGTTTACTGTCTTGGATCTATAATCATGCGTTCTGTTTCTTCATTACTCTAACACTTTTGTCATGAGGAAATTGAGTTTTGATGTATACATGCTATATTTTCCTGCATCTTTTTCATTAACCTTATTTGAAGCTCTAGCTTCCAAACAATGCTATGTATTATGTAACATTCACAAACATCCAGGAAAGTGGATATATTGCACGCATGCATATGCACAACCAACAGACCCATTAATGCATACATGCATGTTGGGTGGGTATATCCATGCATGCGTGCATGGACTGCATCCACCCACCAACATACATATATACATGCATAACAGATTTATGTATGTGTTATATTTGATAGAGGTCAGTTTGGTACTACTTTCATATTTTTTCTGAAGACGTCTGGACATGTAAATTGCAGATCTGGGACACAACTAGTGGAAATCTTTTGGCAGAGTGGAAGGATCCTAATGAGGATTACAGTAACAATTATTCTTGTATGAAATGCAGTTTCATTGGAAAGAAGGTAGTCACATGCAAATGGATTACTGATCTTTAATTATTTTATGTTAGAAATGCAATATTGCAGTACTTCCATTACTTTGATCTTTTTTATCTTGCAGCGTAGAAAAGAACGTGGTACATTACTACTAGCTCTAGGCACAAATGCCGGTGACATTATGGCCATTAATGTTTTCACTGGTGAGAGGAAGTGGACATTTGCTGGATGCCACCAAAGGTATTTATTTGATCTCTTAGATATATGTTGTTGGGGATTGAGATAAGAGGATATGTAATGGACAGGTCTGGTAGACAGGGCAGTTGATGAACTACATACCTGTAAAATTAATTCTGTACAAGGAAAATTTGTTTACTTCATTCCCCAACTCATGCCTAAGAGATGCCAAAAATGACCGGACCTGACAATCCTAGGCATGGGCAATCAAAGAAAATGATAACTGGGTTGTTACTATTAGTTCAATCTGGTTAAGTTTCCATCTAGGAGATTTCCTTGATTGGAGTTGTATTTTTTGGTGGGTAACTTATATGTATACAATGTTTACATGAAGTCTGTGGTAGATCAAGCTTATATCAAACCGTGTCTAACAATTTATCTTTATTTTATATCAATTACTCTCTGCCTTTGATGTAATTACCTTACCTTTTGATATTCTGCAAATTATGATACTCAATGCATGCTTCCTTTCATGTCTTTTAACTTTGAGATGCAAAAAATGACTGAACCTGACAATCCTAGGCATTGGTAACTAAAATAATAATAATAGACTGGGTTGTTACAAGTAGTTTATTCTGGTCAGGTCAAGTTTCCATCTAAGAGATTTCTTTGGTTGGAGCTGTTGAATTGTGCTGTGGGTAACCCATATGGATATCATGTTCGCACGAAGCCTGTGGTAAAGCATGCTTGTACCTATGTCTATACAAGTATCTTAGTTTTATATCAATTACTTTCTGCCTTTGATGTAACTAGTTGCTGTACCTTTTTATATTCTGCGAATTATGATACTTAATGCATGCTTCCTGAAAGCATTTCCTCTAGAGCTAAAATCCAGTGGTTCCGTGAAACCACCGACTGGGATGGAGTTTGGATGTGTGGGGCCCCCTCTTGACATGGGCATCCATCTGTGCGTTTTGTGGCACCACTGAGTGGCACCAGGTGAAAAGCTCTCATGCTTCCTCCTATGTCTCCTAACTTAGATCTAACACTGTGTCTTAGACATGGTATGTGCCTTTGTATGTCAGGAACTTATGGAAATAAATATGTAATAAGTTATTTAAGGGGGCAATGTGATACTTTGCTCCATTACTCAGTAGAGAATCCTATATTTGTTATGTGTAGCAAAAGAAGCATGTGTAGCTACTTTGGCATTTGTTTGTTGCATGTTCATCCTGTTGGATCAGTAACGAAGTCTCCTCCTCCTTTACTCAGTGGAATTGCTGGTCTATTTTTTGCAAATAAAGGCCGAAAGCTTCATATTGTTTGTGGTGATGGAATGGCATCTGAACTTGACACTGAAACTGGAGAACTTATTAAAGGGTTCAGGGCTTCAAAGAAGCCCATATCTTCTGCCACACTTTCCTGTGGTGAGTAGTTTAGTCTCTTGGCTATTATCATCATTAACATCATAAATGTCAGCATTGTCCAATCTATTGTTTCTATATAATGTCAGATGAGAAAGTTTTGGCAATAGCCAGTGCTAAGATACGGGTGTATAGCTTGGAAAATAATAAGGAACTTCAGAAGTCACCTACTAATGTGGTAAAGTATCTCCTTTTTCTTGCATATTTTGACACATTCACAATAAAATCATGTGATTCTCATGCTACAGGGATCCATTCAACATATCGCTATCTCTGATGGTGTGAAAACAATTATTACTTCGGGATTTGCCAACAAACAACTTCAAGTATGGGATTGTGATTCTATGGCCAATTCTATTGCTACTGGCCCTATCCTGTTTATGCATCATTCTCCAGTACTGTTGGAATGTAAGAATTCTCAAAAATACGAAGATGGCTTGGTCATCCTCTCAGTTTCAGAGACCAATGTCACTTATGTATGGGAACTGAAAACCATTTTACAAGAAAATGTTAACCCAACCAAGATCACTATCAGGTCTAATGAAGCAGAAAGGGATAATCAAAAGGGTAGGGGTGTAAAGAAGAGTCGTGTTCCTGTTATTGCTGCTAGGTTACATTCTCTACAAAAGGATGGGCCAGTTTCTGTCCTTCTTGCCTATGGTCCAATAGACTGTCCGCACTTTAGTCTCTTAGACATTACCAATCCAGGGGAGGATATTGTCGTAACTGCTACAGATGATACCATTGAAAAAAATGCCGGAAGTCTTCAAGAAAATGGGGATATTCAAACCAAAGGTGTGACAGTACTCAGTGTTCTTCTTTTTCTTCATGAAATTTTGAAACAAAGTTGCTTCATTCTGTCACAATGTCTTTATTTTTTTCCCCTCTTTCTCTTTATACTGATTGGATTATCCTTTTTCTGACTGTTTGAACGTGGATAACATTTTATTTTGGTTTATTACCCACATATACTGATATATCCTGGTACACAACATTATCTTGTAAAGAGAACACAACTTGCATTTTTTTGTGTGTCATGTCCCCTGGCTAGCACCATTTTATACGGTAAAAACAGGCAAGTTATGCCTTTATCACAAGTATCATGTGTGACTGATAACGTAGTTTTTCAGAGAAAACCCCGTGTGAAGTCAGTTCTGGCCATTGGAAATCGGCAATGCACAATGCATTTGTAGTTGCATATATTTATTGTCAGAGAACTTTGGATTCTTCCGAATTTTCGAATGTTACCTAATATTTTCTTTTCCCTCTAAAAAAAAAAAACACTCCATCCACTTCTCATTTGATTCCTTACCTTGAGCTCTTATCTTACCTTCTTTTGTCTTTTTTCCTTGCATATTCACTCTGATTATTGTTTTTTATATTCATCACACCCTCAGCTCCTCTTGCTTCAATGAAAAGTATGCTGACTTCTCTTGCACTGTGGCTTCACTAGATTGTAAATTGGCTTCAACTCTTGAGTATCTTCAACATCACCAACATTAGCATCTCCTCTTTACACTCCTGCTCAATCAACACCGACATCCCTTACATATTCTTTGGTCTGTGTATGCATAGTCTTTGTTTCTTTTACTGATACACCTCAGGTCTCAGTAGAATATGCACCAATTTCTCCCAAGTACACCTCGACTTTAGCTGAAAACACTCTAGTTTCTCCCAAGTATTGGACGAAATAAATTTTAGCAATGATTTTCTCCATATTTGTTAAAATAAAGGTTTAATGTACAATGTCAAGTTCTTGATTATATCCTTTAAATGCATTTGATCTAACAAGAAATTTTATTTGTATATCAATTTCAATTTAAATGTGGGTTTTATTTGCAGTTAATTTCTTGAGTAATATCTACATCAAAAAGAGGAAAATGAAGAGTCTGTTAAAGGAAATGCACTGGAAAATGGCAGATGTATGAAACCTGTCAATGCGATAATACTTTTTCAAGTCTCTTAAAATGGAATCTATCCCAAACATATGTGCAACAGTTACTTACTTTGATAAGGTTCAAATATGTAAATAGAGTCGGCAAAAATCGAACAGACCCAACGGGTCAACCCGACTAACCCGATTATAAACGGGTTGGGTTGACCCGTTTATTAATTGGGTCGGGTGCGGGTTGGGGTTTTCCCAATACGCATGTAATCGGGTCAAACCCGATTATGACCCAATTAAATAAAAAAGTGCAAAAAATGGCATGAATTAACCCGAGTATGACCCGAACCCGACCCAATTACCCCATAATCCTATTTTAATAATATTTTTTGAAAAAAAAAAAAATAAAATCGGGTTGGCGGGTTGGGTTCGGGGTTTCCCCAACCCGCCATTAACCGGGTCAAACTGAACCCGACCCTTTTACGGCCCGAACCCGACCGGTTGGCAGCTCTATATGTAAATTGCACTCTTTTAGATACTTTAATTATCTAGTTTATTCATTTGACCCTTGAGTTTAACAACTGCTGACATTAATCTTGGTTAAACATATTAAAGGGGTTTAATAGTGGAAAGATATTCTGGCCCTTTGGCATCCTTTTCTTGTAAATTGTTTTTGTGGAAACCTGCCGCCACTCCTCAAATTGAAGCTTTTTCTTGAACAGCCCTTTTCTATGAAGTAAACGCCATTGACTTCCGCCAAAAAAGAAGGAAATACACAGCTTTGTCTCATAACATGTGCTTTCTGTGTACGTCAAATGGTGAATCTATAGATTATATGTTTTTGCATTGTAGTGTCTCATTATCCATTTGGCAGTTTTTTCCTCATTGCGATTGACTTGAGGGGGTAGTTCCAGAAAAGGTGAGATTGTTACAATTACAATTGAGCTTTCCAGGTTTGGGTGGAAGAGAAAGGGTTCTCAATGCTATTTTGCTCCAGGAAGTTATCTGGTGCAGATGGTTGGAAAGTAACAAGAGAATATTTGAATATGGTAGCTCCTCTTTGAGTGTGATGATTGAAGCCATCAAGATATCAGTGGCAAGTTGTGTTTCGAAATACTGGACTTTAAGGTCATTTGTGTTAATAATGGTAGCTCCTCTTTGAGTGTGATGATTGAGGCCATCAAGATATCAGTGGCAAGTTGTGTTTCGAAATACTGGACTTTAAGGTCATTTGTGTTAATAATGTCATAATAAATTGGAGAAGTTTGTGCTACTCCGCTCTTTTTAGATCTGGTATTCATACAGGGTGGAAGCCTCCTCCTATTGGTGTTTCTAAACTGAACTATGGTGGATACTTACTAGATAATCCTGGCAGCTCATTTTAAGAAACCCAAAGGGGGGCATACTTCATGCCTTTTCAGGTCCAATGGGCATAGGGGATTCCACAAGAGCAAAACCATTGGTTTGCATAACAGGTCAAAGCATTGAGATTTTACAATTTAATGGTGGATAGAGATTGCAAAACCATCATTAAATGGGTTTCTAAATCTGGAAAGTGTTCATGGTGACTTCAACATCTTGTTAACAAAGCATGGTCATTAGATATTAATCTGAACATCTCATTCAGTCAAGTGCCATGTTCAGCCAACAGTATGACCGATTGACTGGCTAAGGAAGGAGCAACTAGAGTTGATCTGTTTTTTGGGACTCCAACCAGGTCCTAGACACAGATTTCTGGTTTGGCATGAATAGAAGGGTTCTTTGTATTTGCTATACTCTGCCCGGGATCGAAACTGGAGTTTCCTTGTGGAAACATTGCACCCATGTACTTATTTGAACACTTCTAATTTCATCATTAATTATAAAAAATGAGTACAGTTGGTAATTGTAATATGCTCTCAGTCCTCATGATCACATTAAAATAATGATTTAGTAATGGGAGACATTCATCAGTTCATGTAATGTGAAGGCTTCATTTTGAAAAATGTCTGAAATAATTTTGCACAACTTGTAATTCTTTGCTATATATTGCATTGATTATTTCTTTATTTTGTATATTTTTATTTTTATTTTTTTTTCAAGCTGGGAAATCTGTATGTTTTCTGTTATATAATGGAAACTATTTCTTTTTATTCAAATGTGTTGTTAGTGAAACATTGGCTGCTTATATATTCAGATATGCATATGTGACTTTGGGTACTTTCACACTATTCACCCATATACAAATATACAACTACATATAATGATAAATAAATACACATCTTTTTTTTTTTTTTTTGATGAATAATAAGTAAATACACATCTTACATTTATATTTTTGTGTATAAATAGTGGTTTTGCAAGTTCTGCGAAGAGATCACTTTGTAGATGTTTTGAGAGTTTTATTTTTCCGAAGACTTGTAATACATATGGAACTTGTCCAAATGTAATTCCCTTCAAAAGGTCGTAGTTTTGGATTGAGTTTATTAAAAAGAACATTTGCCATTAGTGGAATTTGTATCTAATGGAGTATTGAGAAAAATTACCAAGCTGTAGGATAAGCAATTGCAATCTTATTTCCTCAATTTATCTTCCTTGATGTTTCATTTTTCCCTAGCATTTTTGGCCATTATTTGTGGTTTTTTTCAAAATTTTTAATTTGAGATAAAATGCAAAAATCATTACCTAGATGTATTTGTTCAATAAGAATTTTCTTCCTTATAGGCATATACACAACATCATTTAATTTTAAGATAATAATTTTTTTACTAGCTTTTCACATCTATGGATCCATATATACAGACAAGTACGTTCCTTTTTTTAAGAATTGATTATCCATTTCTCTTGGTGAAATTCGCATTTGGTGAGGGTGATTAGAAATATTTTTTTTTCAAAGATTGCACTTATTTCTTAAAATGGTGTATTTATATTGTGTGTCTTATCCATATGATTTTATGTTGAATTTCTTCCCTTCTAAGGGTTTTGTAGCACATTAATGCAGACATATCTATCATTGGTCACCACAATATGGACCTAGAAGCAATGAATGCACCAACTCAAGGAAAAAAGAAGAATAAAAAACGAGCAGCATCTGATCCTGATATTTCAGTTATGGAGGTTGATGTTGGTGAGTGTCATTTGATATAATGTTTGCAAAATGTATCTTTTTCATAATTTGTTATAAGATCTTAAATATGCATGCATGCAATTATTACACAGTTGCACATACCAATTTTAACAATCAATCAATGTGGAACTTTGGAAAATCATAAAACAGACATATCAGTAAGCATACATATATTTCTGGAGAAGTTGGAACTTGTATTTGAGCACTAGAAGCATGAATTATGCAAAATATTTGAGGAATAGTGAACTTCGACCAGCCTACCCATGCAATAACTTTCCACGATTTAGGACAATCAAGCGGCACATTTTGATACAAATATGCACAATTTAGAACATTCATACTTGCAAAAACATGTCTCTCATGTTTACCCTGGTGCTACTGTTACTGGAAACGATAGTTTTAGTTTTTTTCTTGTGTTCTCTTCATAAGATAGTACTGCTTCTTATCAGCAGGTCCTTAAAAAGGGCATAACCACAACCAGTGAATGCAAGTGTAATATTATTTAATTGGATAAAATGTCTCTCATACCATATCTATGATTTTCTTGAAACAATCCTGTGCTCTTACAATATCGAAGTCATGGTTTATCTATCACAACAGTGAGAACAACAAAATGTCTTGTCCAGACTCATTATAGTTTCGGTACAAATGAAACTAAAGCTAGAGTTTATCTTTTTTTCTTTTTCCTATTTTGTTTTGAATTAGAACTTATGACATTTAAGCTGTCGAATTTGGATGACACTCAGTCTTCAGTTGATTCAGAATTTATTTCAGTTGGTAAAAAAAATCAAAGTTTTAATATGTAATGGCTTGTGACCTGTTTCAATGTTGCAACTATTCATTCCATTAATTCTGCTATCCAGCGAAATGTTCATACAGATAAATCCTTATGCCACCGGGCTCTTGACTTAAACAAAGCATTTTCAGAATGGGGTCTGTACATGCAGCCTATCCAAATGATAGCGTAGGTTTTAGGCAGCCAGCTGCCTAGGTTTGTGGGAACCCACAGTTTGAATGTCTTTATTCAAATAAAAATGCGTTTTCTGATCTGATATAATATTTTGTCGGACGTTTCGGAGTAGTTTTTTCTCAATCTTATGAACTCAGGGAGAGGACTCGGTGAATTCCTCCTCTCTGAGTTTTCTTAAGTTCTTCTTGATTTTGGAAAGGTCACATGATTTCTGATTTCTCCAGTTTTGAGAAAAACAGAAGCTAAAGTTTCAACAAACTTAGAGATCGAGGATCTCAAGAAAAAGGTTGCAAAATTGAGTTCAAATGCTCTTCAGAAATCAGAATTTTTCAAAAATTCTTACCAGAAATAAACTAGTGTAGTCTCTGAAGAAATCAGATTTTACTATCTTAAATGACTCAAATTTAGAGGAACTTCTATAATCAATAATTACAAAAATACAAATAGAACAGGAGAAGGAGAATAAAATAAAACTTTTGAATTTTGAAATAGCAAATGGAAATGGTGAATAACTAAAATTGTTTATAGAGATTCACAATTAGGATCCTATGGTAGGAAGAGTTATCTTATTTAAAGCACAAGTTTTAACCATTTCTACGTAGAATGCTATAGGATATCCTTCTTTACTATGAACTTAGTTCTTACAATTTAAAAAAAATAATTTATATAGAGATGGATGAATAGGAATAGATTAGGATCGCTTGAAGGGAGTTTTGATGCAGAGGAGGTAGAATTGGAGGCCTGGGTATTGAATAGAGACAAATTACAGGGTTTTGATTATTATATGATAAATTTCTTCCTAAATTGTTGGGAAGTAGTTGTAGAAGAACTTATGAAGGCATTATATGTATTTTTTTTTTCAGATTCGGATCATCAATAAGTCTGCTAATCCTACCTTTCTATCAGGAATGAATCAATGAATCATGTATCATTAAGATACTAAAAGCATGACCTAGCAAAGACGATAGCATCCCATGAGAAATGGGATGCAATCTAAAAGCCAAAAAGACACAACCTAAAATACCCACAAACAGGCATACAATGAAAATGAAAGACTCTATTGTAAAAAACTTCCCAGTTCCTTACAACCTCCCCCACCCCACAAAACTCTGGACAAATTGAAGACCAAAATGCTGCAAGGGACAAGACTGCGTCCAAAGTTTCCCCTTTTTCCCTGAATTTATTCTAAAAGATTCTCCTATTCCGATTCAACCACACTAAACTAATTGAAGCAAAGAAAGCCCCCGAACAAAGCCTTCTTCCTTGCTTAGACATATGTATAAAATTCCGTTGTTTAAACATTTCACATAGAGATCTTGGTAGTACCCTCTGTACCCCTGCCAGAGATAAGAATCTCCTTCAAATAAAACCTACAAAATCACACTGCACAAATATGTGGTCCACTGTCTCTCCATCTCTCATACAAAGTATACAAATATGTGGTGTAATAGCCAAGATTTTCAGCGACGCTGAAGAATATCTGAAGTATTGATTCTATGCAAAAAAGCAGTCCATGAGAAAGGTTTAACCTTGAGGGAAACTTTGGCTGACCATAGAAAGGGAGTGGGAAAGCAGGGGGCAACAGATAACTCCACCTTCCTGAAATGTAATACCCAAGACTTACATGAAAACATACCATAGGGATCGGGTTTCCAAATTCTAACATCTGGAACTAAAGGGTGAATAACTACCTCTTTAAGAGACTTGAATAATGCTTTTAACTCTTCCACTTCTAGGTCACTCAAGTCCCTACGAAGCTGCGGGGGGAAACGAGAAGCAAAAGAATGGTCGTCCGCCAAACATCAAACCAGAATTTTTTGGTATCTACCATACAAAGCTTGGAGGACATAAGAGGCAAAAAATAACGGGCTAGAGCCACAATAGATCTTCCAGGACACACACACAAGATATCTCAACGTTGTGATTGACTTCTGGTCCATTGATGTGGATGCCATACTCAAAATTACTTGATGCCACATTAGATCTCTGTTCCTAGCCAAACCTTCAAAGCCATTTTCCAATAAGCATAGTGTGTTTCATGTGCACATTTCCAAGAGAAAGTCCTCCCAGACTAATATCCCAGGTAACTTGTTTCCAATTTACTAGATTATCCTTCTTTTTATTTCTTCCCCACTCCCATAGAATTTCTCTTTATTTTTTCCATTGCATGCAGAACTCTACCTGGGGCTCTAAACAAAGACATCAAATGAACTGGAAGATTATACAAAGAGGCTTTAATTAGGGTGATTCGCCCTCCCAACGATAAGTATTTCGTCTTCCACATAGCCAGTTTTTTTCCTCATTTTCTCAGTCTCCAGCTCCCAGAAACCCGGAGTCTTAACTTTTACGCCTAGAGGAAGACTTAGGTATGTAATAGGCCATTCTTTAAACTTACAACCTATTTGTTCGGCAATCACTTTCAACTCATCTTCCCCCACATGGATACCCGATATGCTACTTTTCTGAAGGTTAACCTTAAGCCCATACAATAACTCAGCAGACCTAAGGATGCAACTAGTCCAGAACACCGTATCTTTGCATTTTTTTCTAGAAATAAAATGGTGGCATCCACAAATTGTAAATGTGAAATGTGGGCACCATTTTTTTTTATATTAGTAATGAGAGAATTATATTAAAAGATAAATCCAGAAAGTGATACGGAAATTGACACACATCCCATGAGAAATGGGAATAAAAAAACAGCAAATAAATAGTTAAAGAAATGCCTAACCACCCACAATAACATACTTAATGTGCTCACCACTTATAAGCATCTCCCAATTTCTTACAATGTCCCCCACCCCATAATCACACCATTTGGAAGAAAATTGATACCAAAAAAGTTGCAAGGCCCAAAAATTTACAATGTGGACACCATTTTTTTTTCCAACCCTAAAACCTTTGATCAATCCTTTCATCGCCCCTGCATCCATCATTCTACTAAAACAATCACTCACCAATGTGAAGAGAAATGGGGACAATGGGTCACTTTGCCTTAAGCCTTTAGAGGAACTAAACTAACTAGTTTACCCTACCGTTCAAAAGAAATGAGAAAGAAATATTATGCAAGCATCCCCTTATCCATCCACACCACTGATCTTCAAAACCCTTCCATCTCAAAACTTCTTCCAAAAAACACCATTCCACCCTATCATAGGCTTCTCCGTATCCACCTTCCACACTACTATGTTCATTGCAAAGCCTCAAACATTTAGGATTCACATATCATTAGCCTTGCTGCAAAAGCCTATACAAGATAATTACCAAAAACTTGTTTATTGTACTTAGGGATGTGTTCGCATCGTTATCATCTTAAAAATCACAGCCCTTTTGTCAATGATTGACAAATTATAGATACTGCTCTTATTTCTAATGAATGTGTTGAGGAGACTTTTGGGTCAGTTGTGGTGGGGGTGGACTATGGTTGATTTGAAAAAGCTTTATGATAAGACAAAAGGTTTTTAGATATCCTAGAAGAATGAAAGGGCTGGATATATGGATTTGGATTACTAGTTACATGAGGAATTTATAATTTTTCTTGTTATCAATGGATTTGTGGTCTATTTCTTTAATCTTGAGTATTGTGTTAAGGTGGTTTACATTCTCATTACTGTCTTTGGGATTGCAGAGATTAGGTGTATTGATGGGCTTTACAATGGGGATTGTTAACCTGTCGGTCAAATTTGGGATGCCATTTGCATCACTTCCATTTATATTGATTTGGTCTTAAAGGAGCTGTTATTACTATGTCAACATGATAAAGGCCGAAATGTCTTTAGCTGATTTTTTTCTTAAGTTTATTTCACTGTTAATAAACTAATAAATGGTTACCGGCACAATTAATAATTATGCAGCCTTCCTTTTTTTTTCCCCCTAATGTTCATAGGATGATTCAATGGATAATTGTGTACGTTCGAAATAAAAAAATTAAGGAAATTTGGGATTCTGGATGATTCAATCGCAGAAATCGTATATTTTCTCACTTATCACCTTATCTAATGGGATTCTGGATCAACCAACTTTGGTGCTCTAGTTCAAAAGGGACTACTGATTTATTTTCTGAATTTGATTCAATTCACTATGTAATCCTTCAATATAGATTTGTGCTTGTCCTTTTAGTTTGTCTTCCTATTTGAGTGTGTTAATTGTTTGTACCATCATCGTTTTCTTTTTTTGTCAGTAATGATAAGTTTAATTAAAATAGATAAAGATAAATACAGTATACACCAAAGCATAACACACTTCACCCCATGAGAAATAGGATGAGCCATATCAATACCTAGTACTCACAAACTGACTTACCAAGGATCATGTTACTGGAGCTCTTTTTACTTATAAAATTATCTCTTTTGAGCTGTTTTAGATTTTGCCCCCTCTCATGTTAGTAACCCTATGGTGGACTGCCCTTGTAGGCTTACCGGCAGGTATATGTAATATCCTGATAGAGAAGTAGAGAACTAGAGATCAGATGATTCACTTACACCTGCTTATGAATCTATGCAATTTTGGTGTTTTATAATTCATTTAGAGGCTACAAATGGGTTCCAATTTGATGATGATCTGTGCGAGCCAACAATGGGTGAGAAGCTTGCAAGTCTTAACTCACACGACAATGATAAAGCCAAAAGCAATGATCAACAAAATTCTTCTCCTGGCACAAAGCCCCCAAGTGCAGATTCTGTTCATGTTTTGCTTAAGCAAGCACTACATGCTGATGATCGTGCTCTCCTGTTAGATTGCTTATACACTCGAGATGAGAAGGTTTGTTATTTCACATTAGATATATGAATAATAAACTTCTTAACATTCCTCATACATCTGAACAATTTTTTATATATCAAATGATAATCACCTTTGCTGCATTTTTTTTTTGTAAGTTGTGTGCTTTACATGAACATTTATTTACCAAATCAAGCTTTATGCTCACCTAATCCAAATTATATGTATCTATGCTTGCAGGTTATAGCAAATTCAACGTCACTGTTAAATCCATCTGATATTTTAAAGCTTTTGGAAGCTCTTGTATCTATAATTCAGTCCAGGTAAACATTAGATCTGATCAGGTTTAATAAAATCAGTTAAGTTGGATGTATGCTGAAAGTATCTTGGGTTGACTTCTTCCATTTTATGCACTAGACAACTGTGTGTATCCTTACTATCAGTGGTGTATCATTGTTTTCTTTAACCAGGATGGGCTTGGTTCACTTATCTGTGGTTCAGCCATCCAGGTTGACCATGTAAGCTGTGATGTCATGTTAGAACTAGGTTTCCTCTACATTTTAGTTGTATAATTTCGATGTTTTTATTTTCAATTATTCACGTTGCCTTTTCCCTTGAAAAAATGCATGAGCCTAAAATTGAAAATCCACGCAGAAGTCAAAGGTCTACCTCTCCTCTCTTAAGACACATTGAGTGGGGCATTTATATCTTTGCTGTTATTGTTGGTTTCCCAGTGAATTTTTTTTTCTTTTATTTTTAATACCTCATGATTTCTTGTATTTTTAATGTATTTAGATAACCAAGTAAAGGGTTGATGCTGATTGTTTGTGCAAATCTAGAAAAAGGCAGCATGATACAAGGTTTTTCCTTATACCAAGAAAAGGAAACCACCACTGATATTGAATTTTACAGTGACCTTCCCATTATTGTACATAAGGATACATGTACACATACCTAATGCCTAGTTTTTTTTCCTATCCTTAATCTTCTGCTTGTTTTATTGCTTTTATTTTCTTTTGCTTTTTTGCATTCTTATATTCCAAAGACACACACATTCTCTTTCTTTTTTCCTTTTTTTTGGGTAGAGAAAGACTCAATCTTAGTGAAGGGAAACAATATGTGAAGAAATAAAGGTGATTAAAAACATAGTACTGGGAGTTTGTGGTTTTATTCAATGAGAAGCAATCAGTGGGTTGCAGGTTGATAGATATAGTGAATTATAAAGCTAATGGTCTGTTGAAATGTAGAAGGTTAGGATGGTTGCTAAAAGCTAAATCCAGGCATATAGGATTGATTACTAGGAGACGTTTGTTTCACTTGCCAAAATGGACTTTCTCATGTTAGTTCTCTGTTGCAATGAACTTTTCATGGATTTTGTACCTCTCTGATGTTTTGTAGAAGGACGCATGCATGAAAGTTCTTCATTAACTACCAATTCTGTAACTTCAAAAGGAGAATATACAAACTAGACAAGGCATTGGATGGTTGGAAATAATCTCTAAGGGCACAGTTTGATATATTTAGCAGTATAATAAAGAGGATTAGCTATAAAGTCATTCTGATTACATGCTTTTGGCTCAAGAAATCTTGTAGTGTATAATTCTGTGGTTACAAGTGATGATGCCATAGAATTCTAACAGCCTAGCTATGTCTTGGGAAGGAGTTTATGATTAATTTTGTATAAGTTCTAAAGTATTTTATAGGAATTAAAGCTGTTGGATCTAAGAAATAGGTTTTCATTTTATTAGGAAATGCACTGTAGAT
The DNA here is from genome assembly GCA_947561395.2 of Buxus sempervirens. Lineage (NCBI taxonomy): Eukaryota > Viridiplantae > Streptophyta > Magnoliopsida > Buxales > Buxaceae > Buxus > Buxus sempervirens. The sequence goes on along the minus strand of OX387194.1, from coordinate 7,673,689 downwards.
ATTCTGAAAGAATGATAAAATCTTTAAGCGAGGTTTGTTTGAGTTGAGAAAACAAACAAAGCCTGGTTGAATTAATATCTATTTACATGTAATAGTAAATACTGACAACTCAATACATACAAGTATGTTTAAGTAATAGGTTATTACTAAGTAACTAAATGAATATTTGTTCTAATAATAGCTTTATATTTTACCTTATCATATAATTTATGTGTTTATTAAAAAAAAAAAAAAATCCAAACTGTGCAATCCATTAGGTTAGGGTGGTCACATGCCCTAAAATCAAACCTAGGCGGTGGCCTAAATTTTCAAGCAATCAATTTAGCAATGCTGGATTTGAAAGGAACAACTGTTTCCTAAGGGAGCAGGATACCACTTCTATGCTGCAACCTAACCATGTTAGGATCTGAATCTAAAGCACATAAGAAATGAGAAGTCATGACATCAACTTTACTGGATAGAGAATATTGTACACTTTGGTCATTCGGTTTGTTTTGGCACCTTGTCAAGGTTCTTGGCTGGACTCAAGATTGTGTCCTCTTGAACACTGCTAATTGGTTCTGGTCTTGGGATTCTGATGCTGAACGAGTCATTTTCTCATAGGCATTAGCTGCCTTTAGCTTATAATAATAGTCATTTTCTTTTAATTGTATTAAATGTTCAAAATTTGAGCTTCTTGTTCATTTTATATTCAATTTTCTTGTTACTCTTTGAACCAGGGGTGCTGTGTTGTCTTGTGCTCTTCCATGGCTAAGGAGTTTACTTCTTCAACATGCAAGCAGCATAATGTCCCAGGAATCTTCTCTGCTTGCACTCAACTCTTTGTATCAGGTTAGACATCGATGGCTTCAATCGTCCTTGTTCACCGTATTATCAGCAATATATCAATGATTCAATAACATGACCAGTTCTCTTGTGTGTACATCATTCCTTTGCAGCTGATCGAATCTAGGGTGTCAACTTTTAAATCAGCTCTTCAAGTATCTAGTTGCTTGGACTGGCTATATGCAGGGGTGAGTTCAGAATTTTCTCGTAAGATGAATCCTTGGCCTACTGAGCTTCTATATACCTAAACATATCCTTTTTCATATAGGTCGCTGATGATGTTGAAGAAGAAAACAGGAAAATAGCACCCGTTATTTATGAGGACAAGGATGATAGCGACGAAGAAGAAGAATCGGAAGATGCCATGGAAACTGATCAAGACAGGGAAGAAGTATCAGAATCCATGGATGATTTCAGCGACTTCGAAGAAAACGACGACATAGTTGATTAAATTAACAGAATTTTAAGCATCGAAAGCTGTCATTATACGATTAGCCTTTTGAGGTCTTAAGAGAGTGTACAGTCGATTGGACGCCTCACAGATACCAATGGCTGTATCCCATGTGGCAAATATTGTATCCATGCGTGGAAAAGTTTTGTTAAACTATTCAACATCTTCAATGTGAGTATATGAGATGTCTTGATCAGTTGACAATTTGGGCCTGAACTTCCTTTGAAGTTACCGTTACATTAGCCATCGTTTGTGAGATGTCTCCTTGTTTGACCAAAAGCCATGATTGAATGCCTTCTATACCCTCCATATCTCGGATTTTAGGTTTAGCTTTCTAAGAGGGTAATTAATACTTATGGTGGTGGGATCCAACCACCATAAAAATTTTATCTATTATTGTTTTATTCAAAATATATGAAATATATAACATATTTATTTAGAAAAAAAATATTTTTTTATATGGGATGTATTTAAATAAATTATACTTGAATCGATTATAGGAACGACTAAACCCTAACCTTGTTTATCGATTATCAAACCCTGACCATTAGGGGTATATCGATTAAACCCTAACCTTGTTTATCGATTATCAAACCCTGACCATTAGGGGTATATCGAATTAACCCGCTCCATTGACATCCCTAAATAAAACTTCACAGGTCAGGTGATTCGGGTCGACCAAATTGATTGAATGACAAACCGGGTATTAATGAAGTATTTAAACCCTAATTAATTAACCCAATAGGACTTTGGCCTATACCAAAAGCTTAGGAAAGAAAGGCCCTGTTCTTTAGGAATTCCAGTAGACTTATAATTTTTTTGCTTTGGTCCAATGTGCTTATATCTTCAATGTTATGTAGAGTATAAAGAAATGAGCCTACAAAATTTAAACACAAATTATAGGATCCATAACCATGGCAACCTTACTGTGTTCCTAAGGTAGTTGGAGAGTGAATGGCAATTATGAAAGCTTACGTCTTCCGGGCTCCAGTATTTTTGTTCATATCCATAAGAAGTTGTCCATAGCAATTAGAAAAGTCTTATTCTGTATTAATTCGCATTACTTCACTCACTCTTAATTATGGATGGTAGTTCTGCTAAAATTGATAAACCAAACCAAACCAAACCGAATTTATTAGGATCAGCTTTGGATTGTCATTATTTTGCTTATGTTTTAAGGTTAACTGAACCTAACCAATTATATACACATATACATACATACATTTAAGTCAGACCACCAACTAGGATGGCTCCATCTATCGATTAAAAACCGGTAAACCGAATTGAAATAAGCCAATTAAGGTTGGCATTAGATTTGTATTAATAGGTAATCGATTCCTTTCTGGTTTATCTCAAAACCAAACCGTTACCATCCCTACTCTTAACCGGGTTTACCCATTGTCACTGACGTCAAAGAGTTAACCCGGTTTGGATCGGACCGTTCCGAAAAATTTAATAAAACAATATGAGGATAGTAAGGTAATTTCGCGAACAACAAAAAGGAAAAACGGCGCACCTGGCCGACTTTCAAAATAATTTATTTAGAGAACCCTAGTCCTCCACGTCAGCGCTTCTACTAAAATACTATAAATACCATTTCATCCTTTCGAAACGCTTCTTCAAATTATTTTTTCTTCCTCCAAGGGACAGAGACCTAGGGAGCTCTACCCTTTACCCAATAGAAACGACGCCGAAGCTTGATCGAATCGATAACAAGATCAGTTCCTTTCGATTACTTTGAAGAATAACAGATCGAATTCCCCAATCAAGTACTGTTTTCACCGAAGGATATGGTAAATCCCTAATCGAAATCCCGAGTTACCTTTTCTAGGGTTCGATTCCGGTTGGATCTGATGAGTTTCCGGGATTTTGAGCTTAATATTGGCTATGATCGGATTTCATAGGGATGTTGGGGTTTCGGTTGGTCGGTTTGCTTGTTTTCTTTTGTGTTTGTATTTGAGGACTAGAGAGATAGGAGGAGGAACGTATTGTTTTGTTTTGATGATTGGGGTTTTTAATTGGCTGTTTTAGCTGAATACACGTTTCATTTTGTTTTTTGATGGGGTTAACGTGGGGTGGGAATTTTTTTGTTGTTAATTTCTTTGTGGTTGAATTTCATAAGGAACAAGAATGCTAAGATACGCTACAAGTGATACAAATGAGTAGAGATTGCAGAAATAAATTTATAAGGATATTATTTATAGTATGATACCATCGGAGGGATCGTGATGGAAAACTTATCGTTGTTTTGAATTATTAAGGGTGATTCTCTAGTCCTTGTTGGTTTAATGAGCTTGGAGATTCCTTTTATTCAATCACCAACTTGAATTTTTCAATTCCTTAGTTTTGTTATTCGTCTGCTTGTATGTTTATCTTTCTGTTTTCGTCACATATTTATGAGGATGGTGTTTCGTTTACTTCCGTTATTATTATGTTTATTGTTCATTAACGAGGATGAGGTTCATGAAGTATCTGGAAAACAGCACTGAAATGTTTTCTTAGTTCTTCTCCCCCCCCCCCCCCCCCCCCCCCCCCCCCCCCCCCCCCCCCTTTTTTAATGTTTTAAACAAATTACCCTTATGGAAGGAGATACTGAATGAATTTTTACTCGTTGTATCTCATGTGTTCATGTTGATGTATGAGTGCATTGGCAGCATATGTGGGGAGTTAAAATCTCGTCACTATATTTCAATTTATATTTTTGAGGCATCAAACGGTATTTCAAAAGCTCAAATTTGTTCTCATTAGGTAGTTTATCTGGTAATTTATACGATGAGTGCAAGGTGACGTCATTTGGATGTGATTTGAGGGATTTATGATTGGTAATGTGAAGGTGAAAAGCTTGATGGGATATTTTGGAGGTTATCAGCTTTGTGGATTGTAATATGATTATTAGGTTTTGTCATTCCATTGCTATGTTGAAGTTGCTGATGTATGGAAACTCTAAGTTAATCTTAGGGCAAGCCTTGGCGCAATAGTAAGGTTGCTCTACTGCGACCTAAAGTTTCGCAGGTTAGAGTCACAGAACTGCTTGAGGAGGTAGGGCTGCATACATTAGCCCCTTCCTAGACCCCCGCGCTATGGTGGGGGCATCGTGCACTGGGCTAGCCCTTTTTAGTTTTGATTTTGGCAAATTGTTCTAAGAATAAGCTTTTTCTCAGAGCTTGTAAAGAACTGCAGTACAATCTGTACCTTTATGAGTGTTTATTGTTGTAATGAATTGGTTTTTAATGATTTTTAATAAAGAAGAAATTTTTTGCCTTTATCTATAATTCCAAGTACTGATTTTTGGGTTGTTGAGATGATTACTGGCCTTAGATTTCTAGTGGCGGATCTTATCTTAATTCACTCACATTGAGAAATCCATTTTTAATTTTTTACTTTCACATATATTCCATGAATTCATTTACAGAAACATAATGAGCACCAACAAGGGCTTAAGAACTGTGAATGCTCAAAACCTCGCCTGCATTAGATTTCTTACCTTCTGCATATATATCAGAAAGTGTTGTGGAGGTATTCTTTCTTGGATGATACCATACTTGCTAAAGGAGTTGCACTGATGATGTTTGAGCTTCAATGAGGAAATGTTATATAGCATAAAAGAACAATAAAAAAAAAAGGATTGATATGTGATGGAATGTGTGCAACACTTGGTAAACTGTCTTAGTAAGTAATATGATCCTATGGTAGTAGTATGCTTAAATATTTCCAAACTGTCTGCCAAGGTACTCATTAGGGTGCGGTTCTTGGTCTCCTTTTTAATTTTAAAAAGGGGGTAAAGGGAAAAAAATCAGATAAAAATTTTGTGATAATTGACTTGTGGATCATTTGTAGTTCGAAAGATCTGTTTTCTGAAAGTTCCAACTGAACTTGACCAATGGGTTCTGTAAATCTACTCCTCTGGGGTCACACTAGTCTCAGAAAACTTCAGGAATGTGTGTTTTTGTGTGTCTGGGGGCGTGCACGCACGCGCGCGTGTGCAAGTGCGGCGCGTGCATCCGTGTTTTCTTTTCCTGCTTATGTGTTTACCTTCTTACATTGCTGCTCCAGTTTGGATGTATTTTTTTATTTGGATTATGACTTAATTTATTTTAATCACCTACAGCTTTAAGACGCACTGAAGAACACAAGATTTTATTTTTTTGCATTTTTTGGTGATATTGTATTGACATCGAGAATGCCAAAGGAGAGAAGAGAACGCTCCCTTTCTTTTGATCGGGCCAGAGTATCTCCATTTCCTTGCAGCTCCAGCCATGCTAAACGATCTTCATCTAAAACCCCTTCAGAACTAGTTGAGGATGTAAAAGAATGGGAAGAAGCTAGGTGCCCTGTCTGCATGGAACACCCTCATAATGCTGTCCTCCTGATATGTTCCTCCCGTGACAAGGGCTGCCATCCTTACATGTGTGACACAAGCTATCGTCACTCAAATTGCCTCGACCAATTCAGGAAGGCATTTTCAGACACGCTATCAACATTGCCACTTCAAGAAGAAACTTCTTTCTCCAGTGCAGCCTCCCATATGATGGTTTCTGAGGCTGCAACTGCGGATTTGCAAGAAGAAATAAGTGAACAAGAGGCTCCAGTGGAGCCTGCTGTGCCTTCTGAGAGCAAAGTACAACCAAAGCTTTTGTGCCCGCTTTGTCGAGGTTTAATCAACGGATGGATTGTCGTGGAGCCTGCTCGCCGGTTTATGAATGCCAAAAGAAGAACTTGTGCTTGTGAAACATGTGATTTCAGTGGGAACTATACAGATCTTAGAAAGCATGCAAGACTTGAGCACCCCCTTGCACGGCCTTCAGAGGCAGATCCTCAGCGTCAGCGTGATTGGAGAAGGTTGGAGAGGCAAAGGGACCTTGGAGATGTTCTCAGCACAATCCAATCAACATTTGGGGAGGATAGGGGTGAAGACAGCCTTTTCCCTGTTGATGAGGGTGGTTGGCTGACAGTCTTTTTCCTTATCCGGGTTTTCCGGCCTGGTTCCAGCTCCATCAGCAGCAGCTGGTCAGGTAGCTCAAGATCTATTGGGCAGCCTAGTAATCATAGGAGATCAACAAGACTCTGGGGGGAGACCTACGACATGGATACCAGCTCTACTGCAGGAGACGAGGATAATGGATTGTCAGACGGTGTATCAGGTTCATGGCGGCGCCGTCGCGAGAGGCGACCAAGACGAACAACGCCAGACAATCAATCATGACAGCAAGCAGCAACTTGTAATCAATCTGTTCAAATTGCTTTTGGGTTTGGGTTGTAATTTCAAGTTTGGAAGGTTTGTAGTTATGGAACCTCCTTGTGTCACTCTCTCAATAATGGATGTTCTGGGTTGTGGTTGGGATTCTTTTCTCCCTCCTGACAGTTTTGTCCTTTTATGTTCCAGGTGAAACAAGAGCAGGGGAGGTTGTAAGTTACATCTCTTGGGAATTTGGTCTGTTGAGTGCAGAATGTTCCTTCATAATACACAAAAAACCAAGACGGAATGAACAGATGGATGTTTGAAATTTGATTTGAGTCGATTAATGATTCATCCTCCTCCAAACTCCGAAGCACTCTTTGCAATCTCCATTTTATTGTTTGTTGTTGTGATCAAATTTGAGTGTGTTCACTTTGGCATTGGATGTGTAAATTAGAGAAATGAATGGCCTTGATACTACGCAGAATTGCCCAAGACATATACGGATTCATTTAAGAAGATGTTATTGTCAAAAAAATATATTCTGACTATACCATAAAGATGTTATTTTCAAATTATAATTCCAAAACATTTTAATTTTTTTTTTCTTTTCAAACCATCCCTATAATGTTAATAGCTTGTATTTTTTCCTTTTTACTTTCCAAAAAACACCCGTTAAAACTCGTGTCCCATTTTTTAATTGAATGCATAAGCAATCAAATCTAAATTTACTATTTTTTTGATATTTAATAGCTGGGGTTGAAATTTTATGAATCCATTGAATATCAAAACATGGATATTAAACAAATTTTCTAAGAAATTTAAGCAACTTATGGGGTAGATAATTTGAAAATTAACGCCATTGAGGATTTCAATTCTGACTGCTTGACGCCTAACTCATAGAGGAAGAAATGCTCTGTTTAGAGGTGTACATGTCCATCATGACGTATAGATCTACTCATGTGTGGGCGTTGCAAAATTACATTTATATAATCAAATAATTATTATTTTCTAGTTTAAAGATCTAAGAATAAACATTGTATCGTATAGATGTCGCCTCTTTAAATTTTATTAAAAAAAAGTGCAATAATATTACTCGAGAAATGAGAAACTTAATACAAGCTAATATTCTGCCGTGGTAAGCAAAGCGATATTAGGTGGTATTTTCCTAATTTCAAATTCTGTTATCAAATAATTCATCCAATATGTAGAATCATTAATCCATGGATTCCGTTATACCCTATGCGTACTATACATCGTGGGAGGAAATAGCTGCATTATTGAGTTTCAAAAAATTTGAGACAGTTTTGACCATTTTATCCTTTATTAATGAATCTTGACCTTGCTCTGTAAGGGCTCTTTCGATAAGATGCACATTTTGTTTGAGGCGATTACCGCCTCCTCTTATATACAGTATATAGATTTCAAATCCAAGGCCCATCTATTGATTTGACTTATTGAAGCAAGGTTGGCTATGGACTTGAAACAGCCTTTTAATTCTAATCCCTTTTTTTTTTATGGAATAACGAAGAATTGGAATTCTAATTCAGGGCTAGTTTCGTTGAGATGGACTCTTTAAGCAATTGGAATTATTATTCTTGCAGTTTGATACTCTAAGGTCTTGTTGTTGATTCTGCTGCTTACGTGAGATGCTGTCACATGCACCAATACTTTCTATACTTTCACGGTGAAAAATATTTTACATTAAAAAAATTAAAGGCCCTGAGATAGTCCACGTGACAGTATTTTGACAATGGCTGCAGGTTCCGCGGTACACACCCTGAGGCACACGATTTCCAACGAGAATTCGGAAGAGAGATGAAAGCCCGATTATAAAAACCCTAAAGCCATCGTATGACCTTTCCTATTTGTTTTTTGTTGAACCGAAGGCGTGACTGTGAGTAGCTCGCAACAGTAATCGGTACGTGCCCTCTCTCTCCCTGATCTTCTTCTGCATTTTTTATTTGCAGCGACCGCGCGCTCTCTTTCTCTCGCTCTCTCGCTTTCTCTTAGTGTTGCGTTTTCTTTGTTCTACGTCTCTATCGTGCAAGTTTTATTCAATTTCCTATTCTCTTTTCTTCTTCTACGATTCTTCATTGATCTCATCTGGGGTTTTTTTTATTTATTTAATAGTTAAATTTCCAGAAACAATTTTACAAAACGATGGTGTTGGGTTCGAGCTTGTTGAGTTTGTCTGTTGTATGAACTTCTTCAATTTGAGTTTCTTTTGTTTTGAGTTTCGATTGTAGTCTGTTTTGGATTCTTTGGGAATTCATTCCATTGCTTTTATTCAAAGAAGGATACTATACTGATAGTATAGATGCATTAAGTACATTGTTTCATTTTTATACTAGAACTTCCTCTCCTTAGGCTACCTTTCTTAGTTTAGGCACTTTTCTTAGAATTTCTGAAGAATTTAAACAAATCTGTCATTTCTAATTTTCTGTCCAGAATAGTAAAGTATACCATATGGATCATTTATCTTACTTTTTTTTTGGTCTTTTTTAGGTGTGACTCTCAGCAGGCAGCATCTGTTTTAATTGGATCTAGGATGATTTTGCCCCTTATTTTATAGTGAAATATAATGTTTTACTAATTAACACCTAAATACTAAGTAGGGTGCATCATTTCTATTGCATAATCTTCCAAAATGACTGGCAAGTCTATTGTAAAGGTGGTTTATTTAAAGATTTCCGTTCAGATCTGCAATTTAGAAAATAGAAAAATATTAAAAAATAATAGGACAATTAATTTGAAAAAATCGATTGCCATAGTTGCATTAATGTTTAGTGTAATAATGTTCTAGTTTTCCATCACTAGGCTGAAGTAATTCAAGTTGAAATATATATATATATTAATTTTGGTAATATATTGTCTCTTTGGTTCTTTTTATGCACACGTGATCTTGTTTTTGTATATATCATTTGGTTCATTTAACCTTGCTATTACAGTTTATCTATTTTTTGTTCCTTATGCAATTCTTCAATTGTTTATTTCCCTTCAGTTAAGAAAAATGCTTTCCCCTCCCACTTGATGCACCTTACAAGTTCATTGAATCTAAAAATTTTATTTATCATGCCTGACATTTTAGAGAGTTAACAGTTAAGAATGTGCAAGAATCGATGTATTAAAATTAAGGAATCCTAACTTCTTCAGATATTTTTTGGTTTTGAGTTGTTTCATATTGAACAAGAAATGCTTCCATAAACCATTTTGAGAATGATCTCATATAACTTACACAATGTTTATTGTTTTCTGCAGCTAAATCACATCTTGCTACTGGCCATTTTTTGCCATAGTTACAAAACTCTGGACATTTCATTTGAAATACCATGGCAAGGTTGTTATCTAATATGCTTATGAAGGGTATCACAAGCCTCCCCGCTACTCGAACTTGTGCTCTGAGAACAACGGTGAGAGCAATGATTTTATTTTATTTTTTAATTTGACAAATTCCATCAATATTATTCAACCTTCAAACAAGTATTAAACCTTGTTGAGAGGCCTCAATGGATTGAGTCCCAGATACTAAAGATATTTTGCATAAAGTCACCAAATTACCTCCACTGTTTTACCACGTTTAAAATTATTTCAATGGCAAGTTGCAGACAAATGCAGAACAACAGTTAAAATACTTAGTGATAACGCTGAAACCTAGAAAAATGTGTTGTCATAATTTCCTTCTAATTCTAACTCCATGTCTTGGTGCCACTCACATAGAGAGCAAGAAAAGGTAGTCAAATTCATCTCATTTTTTGTGCCTGGGAAACTTCATTTGGAAGGAAGATTAGTTGGTTCTGTAACCTATAGATGGACTAAGAACCGAATTCTTTGACAATTACCTAACCTAACTTTACATTATAATGCAAATGTTTTTAGGAGTTAGCAGTTTACTTGGAGTTAAGCTAGCTTTGACCATAAAACTTTGCAAAATACCTTCTAATTTGATTAGGAAATCCTAAAGCAAAAATTTTGAGCTTGCTGCTTGCATTCCTTTTTCTCCTATCTAAAAATCAAACAAGTTGTCCGCTAGTTACCATTTACGATGATTTTAATCATAGAAATTCTCCTTTCTTGTTGCTTTCTCCATCCATGAATTTTGTTCCACTTTTATTTTGTCCTTTTAATACTTTTAGCGGAGAAAACAATTTTTTATCAATATATTGATAGCAGCAAAGCCTATTTACACCAAAGGCACGCGCACAAAGTTAGCAAGAAAAACAGCAGCTGAGTAGAAGGCAGTCTAATGTTGTACGTCATATACCCATTCCCCTGAAATTGGCATCTTACGCTTGTTCCGATATAATCTAATCTCATTTGCACCTTGAAAAGGAATTTTTAAAATATATATACTCTTAATTTCTTGTTGGTTCATGAAAATCACCTATATATCATGATTATCAATCAAGAAATTACAAAATTTCATTCAAAGATAATTTTTCTATTTGATATTGTCATCCTCTTAAGGTCCTTTCTTTAGTCTGTGGACTGTTATTTTTAATATTGGACTTAAGAAACAAAATTCTCTAGAGAATGGTCATAAAGGACAATGGAGGCTGGGAATCATGAGTTTGAAAAATGGTGAAATACTTCTTTGCCAAGTGCCTTTTTTCTTTTTGTAAGCTGGATCTCTAGGAGTAAAAGAAGCCATCATTCATGCAACATTAAAATGCTCTTAAGAAAAAGGGCTTTTGCAAGCTATCTTAGATGCTTTAGATGTGCTGTTATCTGAAATGGAAGTTGTGCAGGGTTATGGGTTTAGTGAAAGCTAATACACATATTTGAAATTAAGTTTTGCTGTATTTTCTTTCAATTTTGTTTTATTTGTTTTTAGGTGGCTCGTTCTGAGGAACCTGTTCCTGTGATCAACCTCTCTTAATCAAAATATCATTATTCATTATTTTAAAAAAAAGGAAACCAAAAGAAAAGAAGAAAGAAGGAATTTTATGCATAGTTACAGACACTATTGCCACAGTCGAATTTTTTTTTTTTGAAATCTTCTATTCAGTGGTATACTTTTTAATCATTTCAGTGATACTTACTTTTTGGTGTAAATCTGTTTTTAGGTATCAGGATCCCCTTACCAGCATGGCATGAGATACATGACAACTGTTCCCAATGATCCCGATACACATGAAGATTTCAGACCCACTAATAAGCTTGAGAGTTCTGGCATTTCTGCAAAGGATGTTGTTGAGCAGGTATACTTTTGTCTACATACCAGTGGAAGTTCTGCTACCATGTTATGTTTGTTGAGTGTAATTTGAACTGCCTTCATCCCTCAATTAGCAAAGTCTTTTACTTGGGGACTCCTCTTTTTATGTATTTTCTTTTTCTTTTTCTCTTTCTTTGTTTTTCCTTCTTTTCTTTTTTTTTTTTTTCCTTTTATGAATTGTGGTATGTGATTGGTGTATAGGATGTCAAGGAGAACCCTGTGATTATTTATATGAAAGGAGTTCCTGATCTTCCCCGATGTGGATTCAGCTCACTTGCAGTAAGAGTGTTGAAAGAATACAGTAAGCATTCACTTGCTTGGTATTTGTTCTGGATTTTTCCAAATTATCTCATACACTGAAAAACTATAGATAATATGTCCATGGAGAGCATAATTGCTTGTTAGAGGGTATAGAGTGTGAATATCATGACTAGCCAATTTGAGTACTAATTAAACAGTTTCCAATACATGTCATACCCTAAATTCAATAAGCACAATCATCTTGATTGTAGGTTTTCTGTATCTGAGTACCTTCAAACAGAGGATCTATTGTTGCAACTGCTCTTTTCCTCATATGAAAGTTCGTCACTAGCCATACACAACATGGAAATTTGCCTGTTTGATGGTTGAATATTATTAAATTAAACCAAAAACTCCCTGTGTCTTCCTCCTCTTTTCCCTTTTATGATCCAAGAGACCAATATGTTCTGAAAACACTTCAAATGTGCCCAATGTGCACCAAATTTCTTTAATCAGATTGTCAAAGCTGACAACACCATACCATGAATGAAGATGTAAGCAACCAACTCTGCAGAATACTTGCACATCATACACATATTCAGATCGAAGTAGTCCCTACTCACATAATAACATATTGTGATAAATCTTATTCAGAGAAGCTGTCCACAAGAAAAAAGCCACCTCAAGAGGGATTAAGGATTACCATTTCAGCTTTGAAGGACCAAAAAGTAGCCTAACCTGCAGGAGAAAGTTGTTAAGATCATGAAAAAAGAAAATTCACTTTCCTCCGTACCCACTTTGTATCATCTCCTCCATCTCCAACCTTGACAGGATATATTGATGAAAGAAGTTAAGCCAATGTGCCCATCTCCCAACCTAAAACTAATCTCTTAGATGAATCAAGGATAATTAATTATTCTATCTATCAACGAATCAGTACCATTGTTACCTATTTTGGGTGACCAAAAAATATATCCTGAAAATTCTTCACCAAATAAATATTTTCAGACTTGATGTTCTCTGAACAAACCTCATTGTCATCTGGCTGCATATGAGAAACTTGTACATCTCACAGGCAGAAATAAAAAACTAGTCATAGCTTTCCATATACCAAAACCATAGGGCCTTGAAATGGAATTGTAACCATGACCTTGCGTGCTTCCATAATTTACAATTATTACCTTCCTAAGTTTCCCTTTTCTTCCCCTACCCGAGTAACACTTTGTTAAAATTAACAAGAGGCCATAAGTTTAATCCACCAACTTCACGTGATCTGCACTTCTATTTCTAACTGTCTAAATGCTAGCTTTGTTTCCTTTCAATACCATGAAAATTCTTTTGCAACTTTTGAGTACATCTGCTATTGAAACCGGAATCCTCATGATAGATAGATAGATCTGTAGGCAAGTTAGTATGCTGTTAATAGCCATCATTATAACTGCTTTGAAAGATATCTACTATACCAAGCATTTCTCTCCATTTATTCCAAAATAGGGTTCAACACTGAATTAGCTTGTCATGTTTATGCCTTAGAATACTTTAATCTGGATGTTAAAGATTATAAAGATAAGCACCTATAATCCATAGAATCCACCTATGAGATAGATGCTGATTTTGTTTAGTATAAAATCTACCCAAAAATCTAATCCAAATGCCTGTTCTAAGATTCTTAATAAGATTCAGAATCTAGAATCCCCACCAAATGCTCCTTTTGTGTCAACATTTTTATTGTAAAATGAAATAACACCCTACACGTAGAGTACAATAAAAAATTGTCAAATGAAATGATAACCTATTTGTAGAGTATTGTTGAAATAAATGGAGTGCTTATAGTTTATCTATTCAGAACTATCATGCTTAGAGCTCATGCATATTGACTCATATTTATAAATAAATAAAAAGGCTTTATAGATTTTTATTCAGTTAGAAGGGATATCTTTCAGTTCACAAGTCGACAACCTTGTAATGGAGTCTTTAAACTATGCTGTGAAATGATTCAAAACAAAAGAAAGAAAAGGGGAGATTTGAATGAGTTTTTGGGGTATGGATGATTTCTTGGTTAAGATGAGGAACATCACTTCATTTTAGTTATCGTAATTCTTTTGTTCTACAACAGCATAGTAGGGATATATGGCAATATATAATTTTATTTATATCTACCCCTAGGTAAACACAATATACCGCAATATTTTGAACCATTATATCTTAAGCTCTCGTTTGATTATATTTATGTACAAGTGAGTAATCGTATGAAACGTGTCAAATAGTATAAATATTTATTGGCATCAAATTTGCTTCTAAAGATGAAATCCTTACCCAAGACAAGTTTTCATGTTAAAGCATGGGAAGTTTCCTGATATTGGAAATTGAAGTCAAGTTAATAAACCTACTAATTAAAGTAGAAAGTGGAATGAAAGATACGAGGAATCATTTTATCCTATGCATAAGCATTGAAAATTTGGTTGAATATACATTTAAATAAGAAGTGTCAAATTCAGATGCTCATGTGGTTAAAGTTCATGCAAAGTGCTTTTTAAGTTTGGAAATTTCAGTGTAGCGTCAAAAACTCCGAAATATTTTGTAGCTTGTTTTTGGACATTTATCACTAATATGATGGTGTCTTGACTGAAATTGGCAAAGTTTTAGGCAAAATGTAGAATTTGATTATTTTGGGAAGTTTTTTCTTGCCTAGTGAAAATATGAATTTGACTTTTCTTGTCAATATGGAAAACCACACACAATCATTACATATCTCTCTTGAACACAGCTCCACTTTCACTACCAAATACATGTTCTCTGAATCTCTCTCTAGAACAATCAATTCAAGATATCACAAATAATCACTTGGGGAGGTTAGCTAAATTATATCATTCTATTTCTCCCCTATCGAGGTTGTTGTTAGAGTTAAATTGTATATGTTATTCTTGACCAACTCGTATTAAAAATATTTATAAGCCAGGAAACCATGACTAACTCATGGTTCTACATTTGTTCCAACTTTAATTTGATTAGCAAACATTGCTTTATTTAGAAATAAAACTATTGTGAGAAGGCGCAGGAGAGAGAGAAAGAGAGGGGTTGAGGGTTGGGGGTGGCGTGTGTGTGTGGGGCACATTAAAGAACCTAAGAGGTTGAGGAGAATACCAAAATGAACCTGGATCGGTCAATTGCCAGTTTTCCCATCCCAGTCTTCATTCACCAGGACCTACACTAGGTTATGGTCTTTTAAGTTTAGTAGAGTATGTTAGGTTAAGAACCATTGGTTTTTGTTTCTTTGGATGGATATTGATGAAAATGGTGCGTGTGCGTGTGTGTGTATTAAATCAATTCAAATACAAGATACAGCAAGCTGATAAAGTCAGCAAAAATGCACAACCACTAGTGGAGGAAACAAAGGACGAAATTGAATGACCAAATTAGGAAAATAGGAAGGGAAAGAAGGAAAAATGCTACATAGCAGGCCATCTCCTGCAATGGGATTCTGTCAGATGGAACCTCTCTCTACTTCTCGCTTAAGTTAACGAATCTGTCTGCAAGCTACTTTGTTGAGTAAGGTACTTGATTAAACAATACGTTCGACCCCAATATACACATGCCATGAAATCACAAAGAAAGAATTAAGTGACACAAAACCTTGTGATTGGTTATTCATTCATATTGCTTTCTGGCGTTGTAGTTTCCTTTGTATATCAAGCCATTTCTTTATAGATTTTATATTCATGACTCCTGGTGGTTGATAGAATTGTTTAGTTACTACTAAATCATGAGTTTATTGGATATTGCACATTTGCACTGCAGAAGTTCCTTTCAGTTCCAGAAACATTTTGGAAGATCTAGATCTGAAGAATGCGGTAAAGGCCTTCAGGTAACTGGATAGTATACCCGACCAAGTCAATTTCATATTCTTATCCAAAGATAACGAGAATCAACTTTCAATTTCTCTTGAATAAGTCACCAAATTGAATTTGGATACAACTTTATGCTTCTTTTGTTAAAGTAACAAAAAAGGATTTAGTGCAAGCTATAATTGTAGACTTGTAGTTATGTCCCATGACATCGCAGTGAGAGGTGATCTAAAATTGACACCATCATATTTTAGTGACCAAGGATTTAATGTGCTTGAGTTTCACATGCTTGTTATGTCCAATTAAAAGACCATATCTTATCTCATATCCAAGAATTGGTCAATTGGACCATTACGGTGTAATATAACATGAAATGCATTGTAAGTTTAAAACTACAGAGTTTCTAATTTATCAAAATTCCTGTCTTTTCAGCTATATGTTTTATCCATTCAATTAGTATAATAAATTTGGTGTACATTAGCTGAAATGATTAATTATTTTATCATATTTACTATGAATCGTGTGCCTTTGCCAAGGGAATTAGTTGTATGAGATGGTCTGCAAATAGTTTTCCTCAACAGCTGTTTGCATCTAGTGCCAAGACATTCACATTTCAAGTTACATTGGATGATTCTGATATTCTGCAAATAATTTTTTTTAATTATTTGCCATATCTAAATTAACCCAAGACCTAGACAACATGATCTATTAGATTGTGATCATTTCTCCAATCACTTTATTCATTAGCGTATAAATTTGAATGGCCATTTTCCTCTACAATCTGATGATGCTTCTGTAAGAGTTCAATCCATGTACCATATCATTTTCATGGAAGAACAAGAGAAAGCTGCTAAAACTTGAGAACTTTCCTGCATAAGATGAAGGGTCATCTTAAGGTTTATACAGTAGTACATCATATGCAAACCAGACAATCACAATCTTAACAGTTCCAATTCTTATGAACACTAAATTGGACTAAACAATACAATTAGAATTTCATGTGATATCGTAACTTGTAAATTTGTATGTGCAGCCACTGGCCCACATTTCCGCAAATTTTTATTAAGGGAGAATTCATTGGAGGATCAGATATTATTCTTAACATGCACCAGGTAAAGTTCATCCAACTATGGTAATCAAGCCAAATTTGTGTCTACGTTTTATTACATTGCTTAAATTCTATTTTTTATCCTGCCCAGACTGGAGAACTGAAAGAGAAGCTTAAGGAGATTGCCACCAACCAGGAACAGACAGGATAGATACTCTCTTCAAAACCACCTTTTTAGCGTTTATTATGTTATGACGGTTTACACATTTTGTGGCAACGATCTTTGTTCAAAATTCCCTGTTAACCTGAGTTTCAAGGAGATGAGCTTGAATTATATGGTTGTATGTATGTGCTGCTTTGATATCTTCCGGCAATAAAAAATAGCTTCATTTGTTATCTTTTGAATTTATGCTACTCCACATAAAGAAAACAAGAAACTCAGATCAGATGAAAAAATTCTCTCCATAAAAATGTTCATAGTTACAATTAGCCACAAAATTTCCCACTTTCAGCTTAAGCTGTCCTGCTAATGTTTAAAAATGCAAGGTGAATAACAGCTACCAGTCACACCAGTGGATGATGAACCCAAAGAATGACCAGAAATCGTCAGATGGTGGAAGGAAATCATGCTCCATCCATTATCTAAGCATATGCCCTCTCCACCCATTAGCTGGCAGAGTGCAATCTTCATTATGCCTCAAAAGTATTCCTTACTCTTTTGGAGAAACACATCAAACCAGACATGACTTCTAATTATGGGGGCATCCTCACATGAACAGAATTTCCATCTCACTAGCAAAGTAGTGATGCACAAAATACCTCTAGGAGTAGTCCCTGCATATGGATATCCGCATTTCTTAAGTAGTCAATTCTCAGAAACATGGAGGCATGCATCTAACAGAGCCTGTCTATGCAATAAAATTCATTTTCACCAAAATGGGAGACATTAAGACGAGTGACTTATAGTAGTTCAATGTTCTCCATGCAAGAGGCACTGATAGACCAGTTTGGATAAGAATGTACTCACACAGAGTTAAAAGGGTGACGAATATAAACACAGGAAAATCTCTCTACTTATACGGCCAAATTAGGGGCAATCCAACTACTTATCTAGGGAAAAAGTTGCAAACAAAAGAGAGAAAAAATTAAGTTGAAGGGTTGAATGTCTAAATTCTGTGATAAGCATGTAAAAGTAAAAGAAAGATCAGAGAAGTTCACACCTAGATTTTATGTGGTTCAACATTTTGCCTATGTCCATGTAAGAGAAGAAGATTTTCCACTATGTTAAACAGAAATAGGATTAAAAAAAAATGAGCACCATGAAGAAATATGCATTTGCAACCATGGGTCCCCTCAGGCCCCTTCCCCTTGGGACCCACATAAAAAACATGAGCCACGCTCCAACACGAAGAAAAACCAATCAACATAAAGAAATGAAAATCTACACTACTATAAAGCAAACCCGAAAGATTCTGGCCTGATATTTGGGTTTACCAAATGCCTTTTGAAAATTTTAAAGACTCCCATATTCCCTTAATAAATATGCACCCACAACTTATGAAACAATATGTGCAATGGATTAAGAATGCGCCCTAGTTGCATTTTAAATGATTGGATGGAAAGTAGACCTTCAAGAAACAGCAACTGAGATAGACCATCATGAAGTGTAAAAATCATAGGAAAAAAGACAAAAGCTCACCTTATGTGGAGAAGGGTTAAACTGAAGAAATATAGATGACAGAACAGACCAAGTGAGCTATTAATTGAAAACAAAGATGACAGGACGGATAATCTCGTTCAAATAAATGCTGCACAACATAACAGATAGCCAATATTTTCAAATTAGAATGAGATACTAGGAATAATACATTCATATATCCAAGGATTGTGCTCAAAGCAGAAAATAGACGAAAAGATCCCCCTCTGCACTTTGTGGAAAAACTAGAGATACGAATAGGTAAGCAGAGGCTTAAAAGTCCTTCGTTCTTTACATTCCCTAGTACCAAACTGTTACTTACAGTACTTCCACAATTTTCTGAACTTTTTTCTCAATGAGTCCATTGACTCCATTCTATGATTTTTTTACTTTTAACAGCAGCATATAAGTACAGTGTGCTGAGCCTTTTTCTCAGTGAAACCCTTATATTATTCTTTACTTTTAGGGGCAGCATTTTGGTATAGCTAAGTGATTTGGAGATTTCCCAAGCATCAAATGTATGAAACTTTTCTCATACTATAATCTGATTGAAACTTGAAAGCACAGTTTTGATAGATTCGGATGGAGGAATAGGATTCATGGTTTCTGTTATTGTTATTTTTATGTAAACCTTTCACTTGTTACTTTTAATTAGCATAAAATGGAATGGAGATGGCTTTTTAGACAGGTTAAGCCAAAACCCAAAACCATCCTAAATCTTGCATATGACGTACCTAGGAGCAGATCAGGCCGATTGTCTGTTTAAGCTACTCCATTGCCATCCCTAATGAAAGCTGCTACATAAAGACATCCAAAAGGCTCAACAATCAAGGACCACTCAAAATGCACAAAATGAACTATCTTAAACTTCTTTGTAAAACCAGACTAGTATCATTCTTTTCTTAAGCACAACTTACCCAAGTCTAAACAATTAAAAAGAATGTTATCAATGCTGGCTAGGTGAAGAGCACAAATATTGAAGCAAATATTCATTTGTAGAACATGTATCAGCCAAATCTTGATGCAATCTGGTAATTGCTTTCTGCAAGGATCTTAGAGCTGGAAGCAGACTTCTTGAATTCTGTTGAATAGAGTGACCATGAGCTTTGCAAAGTTCCTGCCCCATGTATGAAACAATTCCTACTTTATTACAGGATCTGGATGTAATGCACAATGCCAACAGAACTCAAAAATAAATAAATAAACGGTTGATGTTGACCATGAGCCATGAATCATACCTGGCACCATCGAAGAATAAACTCCAAATGTGGACAGCTTTCTAGAAGATCTGCAAATGCTTCAATTAACCTCTGCAAATATCTAAATGGAATTGATGATGCAATAGCAGGTACATCTACAGGATTCACAGCGATAATGCATTTTTTAATTAGAGCATCTTCATTTAGTCGGAGGCTGAGCAATAATGCCCTTTGAGGTTGATCTTCACTGAGAGCATAATCAACTGCCTGTTCAATGTCACAGATGAATAAACGTAAGGAGATAATCATAAATTTTACAGGGATAAAATTGATGGTAATTATTGATAAATCAATGCTCTTGCTTTCCTATACTATTATTCCCATCAGAGTATCAACGTCACATAATAAGTTGAATCCAATTCCTAATCCAAAAGCATTAACTACCTCCGGCGTAACGTCCATGTCTAGATCAGTAGGATCAAAGGTAAATGAATCATCAATAGAATAGACTAAGACACCCTCTGTTGTTGCTGCTGCCCAAGAGCGACCAGTAGGTGCAATCCTCAAGCATTTTGTTCGAATAACAGGCCTTCCATGATTTGGCATGGATCCTGGTAAATCGTAGCCCAGCTTTCCCCGGGTTTGTCGATCAATCCCTTCCTCTGCATCACTGTTTTCATCATCAATTAAATCAATAGGGCCAGCTTCTGTCATCTTCTTTGAGTTTAAGATGTCTAGAACTCCATCCAAAGAAAGATTGTGGGTTATTTCAAACCGACGTAGCAATACCTGCTTTATTCGCAATAGCATAATAAGATAAAGAAAATCTGAAGACAAAGAAGCAGAAAAATATTAAAAGCCGCAGCCACTCGTTAGATTAGAGGGTAATCGCTGGGAAAATATTACCAGCAGATAAGAGGGTGTGGCTTTATCATGCTGTTTAACTTTAAAAAAATTTATTACTGAAGAACTTCTGATGCATGGAAGTATATATGGAAAAATCGAAACATTCATGTGTCAGTCAAAAGGAACCAATAATAATTCTCTTGTGGATCATCACATTCTCATATGTTGATAGCTCGACAAAAAACATGGTGGTTTCTCTAGCTAAGACTTGAGCAATTGAACTGTCCACCTAATCTCCTTTTTTCCTTTTCCTTTCCAAAATAAATAACATTGAATGGTTAAGAACCAGGACTGTCAAAAATTTGAAGGACAAAGTTACACAAGGTTTTGCATGAGATATAAAATAAAGGGAGTCGCTGATTGGTTTGACTTCATTCTATATCTTGAAGGTGTTGATCCCAGACTTGCTATTTAGTTTTCCATATTCCATCTTGACTGATTCTGAAAATACCCTTAACCAGTATGTTTTCTTGTACAAATAAAAAAAATGCATATTCATGTATAAGATTTCTTTTCTTGCTCAATAAGTTCACTTACAAAGAAGTGCAGTAGTTTAATAATTAATTGATTGAGAATATTTCAAAAGTAAGCAATTAGAATAAACCTGAATAACATATTATCCATCCAGAAAAAAATGCATGCAGACTTACCTGATCAGCAACATCATACATGCAAATATATTTGCTACTTCCCCCTGCTAAAATTAAACTCCCATCAGCAGAATAACATAATGTTGTGAAATATTTTCCTGAACTTGAGTTAGCAGCCGATCTACGATCAGTCATGAGGCGCCCGCCAGCAATGTCCCTACGGCCCTCAATTGTGTACATCAATAAACCTTCTATGGGGTCCCAGAAATGAATCTGACCATCTAATGTACTGCAAGCCAACTGCTTCCCATCCGGGCGGTAAACTACAGTAAGAACATCATGTGTATGAGGAAATGTTTCAACAGCACCTTTTCCACCATAAACATCCCACAACCGGATACTTTTGTCCCATGAAGATGAAGCCAAGATTGTCTACATGAGAAAGTAGAACATGCTAGTAAGTTCAATGTGAGGCCAATCACATGAATGGGAAACTTCTATTCCCCTAGGAAATAAAATTCCCTTACTGATACATAGATGAATTCAATGTAAGAAAATATTTTAAACAAACACGAATTTACCATCTGCATGATCATCTAAGAATCCATATGAAGTAAAATTTAAAGGCACGCAGATCTATCCCATTGCAGATCATAAGATAAACATAAAATCAACTTACATTTGTAGGTGAAAACATCAATCCATGAACCGGACCCTCATGACCGCTAAGAACATCCAACAAACGGCCCGTCTTCATTGACCATAAAAATATCTGGAAACAAAAATTCAAAAGTTACACTATCATGAAAGCCAACAATAATAGAGCCAGGTCACAAACACCAAAATGATAGAAACATACCTCAAATGAATCAAGAGTTCCAGCACAAATAACTTCACCACTCTGATCCGATGCTAAAGAAACAAACTGCCTTGAAGAAGGCGTAGTAAATGTCCTAAAATTCCGATAGCGGAACAAGTCCCATGCTCGCACTGTTCCATCCAGAGATGCACTAAGGAGACAATGATTACCAGCCATAAAATGGAGTGCTGTAACTGCATTAGTGTGCTCAGAAAACGTGACAAAACAAAAACCCGATGAAACTGTCCACACCTATATTAAACAAGTGAAATAGTTCAACTTTAAAAGAAGTGAAGAAAACACACAGAAAAACTTATTGCATACAATAACATCAGCACTATCAGAAGAAGGAGAAATAGAACTCTCAAGATATAAAAAAATTGCTTGAGAATCTGAAATTATTACTGCCAAGGAATCAACGATACTTGTAAAAACATCAAATTGAGTATCTTGTTCAAGGTGCATGAAAAAAGGCATTCTTGTAGACAAAGGACCCGATGCACTGGCATCATTATGGATGCCCAAATGCTGATCTTACAAAAAAATGTGATAGATATACACAAAAATATTTATAGCAAACAAGATCAAAATAAAATAGAAAATATGGGTCCCACTACAACATATATATAAAAAAAAAATCACATTAATATCTGTCATATTTCCATTTACCTTGATTTTGTTATCATCAGCTCCAGTTGCCAGAAGCTGTGAATCAGGTGAATACGCAAGGCAGTTCACATCAAAATAATGGCCCTGCTGTTTCAGGATGTAGCTCTCAGATCGCCACTCCCACACAAGGAGCTGCCCAAGTTTTGCACATCCAAATGTCAGCCAATTTCCAAGCTCATTGAAAACAGAAGTTGTGATCTTCTCTCTTGATATCGAAAGCAAGTGAATACAGATAAAATCAGGCATCTGATAGAGCCCAAACACACCATTTGAGAAACCTACAACAATGAGGTCAAGACCTCGATGATAATCACAGGCTGTCAATTTTGCTGGAGCCTGCATAAAGTTATCCTTTCTGGATAGCTTCCATTTGCCTCTGTGAAGAAGAAATTTAGATTCTTTATCTAAATTGCCATCATTATGATCAAACTCCTTACTTTTCCTAACATTATGATTAACATCAATATCCAAATCTTTGTCATCATCCTTAAATGATTGCTGTTCTGGAGTTCCTGGAGAAGGAGGATCTGAAACTTCCCCTTTTAAATCATCAGAAACAGCTTCAAAATTAGTATACTCCCAACTGAAAATTGAGCAGTCTCGTGAAAGTGTATAAACCATCGATATTCTATCCAACTTCTTATCTAAGGAAAAAAATGCACCAACAATGGAGTCCCTATGTCCTAAAAACAAGAAAGGTTTATTTAACCCATTCATTTTCTTCAAACAAAACAATCTCACAGTCAAATCCTTTGAACCAGCAAGAATATAATTTGAATCTGGACTCCAATCCAATGCAGTGATTGTAGCATCACAGTCAGCAAAAGTTCGAATTAACTGAAAGGGGAAAAACTCCTTCCGAAACCCAGGAGAACGCCATATCTGAAGCAACTTGCCAACTCCAATTGCAATTAGTGCTCCATCAGGACTGAATTTAATTGCAGAGACGGGCTTCTTAAATGAAATGCGATGAAGAACTACACGGCAATGGAGATTGATGAAGAGACATCGTGAGTTCTCATCAACGGTGAAGAGAAAGTTTCCATCTGGAGAGACAGCTATTCGAGAGATGTTGGCAGAGCTCTCACATGGTAAGGTTATGGTTTCTGATTTGACCAGTTCGGTGACAGAGACACGATTGCCAACAGGAGAGATTAATAATTTATTTCCTGAAATAATGGCATTTCCGCCTCTGTATGGAGCTCCAAGAAGGTTCTGAAAGCGGAAATTCATGTTTCCAAAATTCTTCTAAACTCTTCAACGCACTGCAAGGTCCAGAACTTTATAATCCCGCAACCAACTTAATTCTTCTAAACCCTTCAATCCTCTGCAAAGTTCAAAACTTTAGAATCCTGCAACCACCACGAATGTGAATGTTATATCAATCAAAAATTACAAGGAAGTCATTAATCCCATGGTCTGATTGTTTCGCAGAATTAGAATTGTAGTTAGGAATTCTAACTCCTGTTCCAAATCATTATGAATTCAAATCAGATAAAATTATGATTCCAATGATTAGACAACAGGAACTGAATTTGGAATATCAGTTCATGACCCTGTAGCAGACTCATTTCGCAGAATTTACGCAGTGTGAACGTCAAATCAAGTCTTTCTCTCTTTCCTCCTACTCCTAGAAACGATAGCTTCTGATGAAAACCGACTTCTCCTTCCCCTAAACCTCAGTTTTCGAGTGGAGAGAGCCCGAACTTCAAATCCTAACATAGATTGTTTTTACCACAGTTTGAGAGTTCAGGAGCACAATACTACACTGTACTCAAGAATCTATGTTTCTGGCCAAAACAGTCCAAGCTTTGCACCAGAGAATTCAAAATCCTATAAACAAAGTCATGAATTTCAAACCCAGAACACCTATTTACTCTCGTTCTTTTTAACCCCATCTTAAATTTCTCAAAAATAAATCATCTTACAACCCCCTGATGAAGAAAACATACCCTACAATCGAGAATTTAGCATCAAAAAGGAATAACCATAAAAGACCCAGATGAGAGAGAGAGAGAGAGAGAGAGAGAGAGAGAGAGAGAGAGAGAGAGAGATGATATATATATATATAGAGAGAGAGAGCGGGGGAAGGAACCTTAGAACGTAAAACGGAGATGCGCCTCCGATCTGGGGGAGCTGCCTTTGGGACTCATGCGGCCATGGCCGACGAAAGCGGTGAAGAAGGAGAAGTGTCCAGACGAACGTAATTTTGTTAATTACTAGGGATTGCAATGTAACCGGTTAAACGGCTGACCCGCTGACTACCAAAAAAAAAGTCTGACCCGCCCACCGCTAAATGGATCGGGTTTGCTTGGTTCCTTTCTTTATTGTTTTCTTTTTCGGCAGAAGGTTTGGTTGATTTCTACTTCTAATGTATTCGTATCCAAACAATTAGCAAGTGACTACTGGGGTTTGGTTGGTTCTAATTCTACTTCTAATATTTTCCTATCCTATAGTCATGTGCAACATCTCACGGCCTCTGTGTTCAATGTGAAAATATTTTCACATTAAAAAAACAACGGTTATAAGCCCGTCAACACACGTGGCACTAGCCCTTGGAGCATTAAAAATTTATTTTTTACTTTTCTAATATATAAGGCTTTTTAAAGCCTTTTGTTACACTTCCACTCCCCAACAACTATATGATAATTAGTTTGAGGGGTATACTGTATACCTGAAATTTCCCAAAACAAAAACAAAAAAAAAGGAAAAATTCTAGTCCTTACAATAGTCAAATGATAATCATATTTGAAGGTAACAATGGTAAAAAAGAACTTATAAATTCTTAAAAATTGTCCTAACCCTCTCATTCCAAACAACACCAATCTTCTCGTCTCTTCTACATTTTAAAGCATTAAAGCTCTTGATTCTTTAGTTTTCAATTATAAATTTTTTGTATAAGATTCTTCAAGCATCGAATATGGGAAGTAGAGTTTGGAGGTTGCATCAAAAGTTAAAAAACCATTTCAAGCTTCAAGCTTTAAAGAGATATTTTTCTTATTTGAATTTCATATTTTAAATTCCTTGTAAATAATATATATGTGTGTGCATACTAGTATCCCTCTCCTACATTTCTTATGTAGTCTCTCACTAGTATCAGAGCAAGCACCGCGTCCTTAGCTCGAGCCACGGAGGGGATGACCTATAGGCTGGACTAAAATGTTTTGGTATTATATATGAGCATGGTATTAAGTCATTGAATATTGATAAATGAGTAAAGTCGCCAATAGGAAAAGGGTTACCACTGGGTCGGTACCGATATAGTAGGCTGTTGTAGACCTTGGCTACGAAAGCGTGGTGGAATGTTAGGATTTTATATATTAAACTCTATCTAAAGAGGTCTACATAAAGCTTGCAGCAATGACAAAAAAATATATAAAAAATTAACCTTAGACTAATTACTTGATAACTCTAATAATCCAATTGCTGAAACAATTGATATCTACGATCATTTCCAATGGTAAAATGTCTAAATAATTCCAAGTTTATCTAGAAACATGTCACAAAACATTAAATATTTCATTCATATATTGGATCTCACTGAAGGAAGATGTCTCTGAATAAATGATTGCTTTTACCAAACGCCTCTCTTTTTATTTTTTGAAGAGTAATAACAGGAAGGGCTATTGATAATAATGACCCGTACAAAGACTCATACTTACATGTATCATTAACCACTAGAATTGTAGAGTGGGTACTAATGTAACGGATTGATGCATTTCGATTTAGGGAAATTTACACGTACATCCCCTGAGGTTTGGGAAAGTGTTACGGACACCCCCTGTAGTTTCAAAAACCGTCACCTACCACCCCCGCCGTTACATCCGACCCCAACACCGTTAAGACAATTTTCTAAAAGGCCGAAATACCCCTCGTTTAAGTTGTCTTCTTCGTTTCTCTTCTTCGAGGTAAAGAGAACCCCAACCCATCAAACATAACTCCAATGGCTACTAAAGCAGCTGTAATTAAGGAGATTAGTGACCCATTAAGAATTGTGTTAAAGAATAAAACTTATAAAAACATTGATATCATCATAAGTTTCCCCAACACAAGCAACTATCCGTTTTATGTGCGGAAACTCTAATCTCCATTTAAAAGTAGATAACAGAGCAAGTTTTATTAAGGAGATAAGTGACCAGTTCATCATTTTGCGAAGGAAGATTATTTTTGTCCCCAAAAATCAAAGAGTAAATACGGTTTTACAAACAACTTCAACAGTAACAAATTGAGGGCGTGGAAGAACAGGGCACCATGATTATCGAACCCTCTGAGAGAAACACTTCAAACATTTCAAAATGACTGAACCAACTAATCACTAACACGAAATCAAACGAAAATTCGGACAACCCATGGGAGTTATCCACTCTGATGCCTGATCGAATGCCACATATGACCCCAAATGCAGTAACATTACACATGAAGCAAAGCAAAAATGGAATGAAGTTGAAAAGTAACATACTTACGTGGACTTCTGAAGTGTAATAAGAAGACAGTGGGATTGTTGAGCAGAGAAGGGTTTTAGAGGAAATGACCACTCGAACGCAACGGAGCCCTTGTTTACCTAACTGGGAGGTTTTAGAAGAGATGATACGCTGCAAGGCTGCAATTAAACCCTATAATTTGAACTCAGGTAGCCTAGCATTAAACCCTGCAAGCCATTGTTTTCTATTCTTCCACTTCAATGGCGAGACAAACGGAGGATTAGGGCTTTTTTTTTGTTTTTTGGGTTTGCTTTACCTTGGGGAAGAGAAACGAAGAAACAACTTAAAGGAGGGGTCTTTCGGCATTTTACAAAATTAGCTTAACAGAGTCATCCGTTTTGAACTATAAGGGTCTCCGTGACACTTTCTCAAACCTCAGCTGAGATATGGATAGAAAGGGAGAGAGAGATATATATATAGAGGTTACGAACCTTAGATCGTGAAACAGAGATGTGCCGTCGATTTAGGGGAGCTGCCTTTGGGACTCATGCAGCCATGGCCGACGAAAGCGGTGAAGAAGGAGAAGTGTCCAGACCAACGTAATTTTGTTAATTACTAGGGATTGCAATGTAACCGGTTAAATGGCTGACCCGTCCACTGCTAAATGGATCGGGTTTGCTTGGTTCCTTTCTTTATTATTTTCCTTTTTTGGCAGAAGGTTTGGTTGGTTTCTACTTCTAATATATTCCTATCCAACCAATTAGCAAGTGACTATTGGGGTTTGCTTGGTTCTAATTCTACTTCTAATATTCTCCTATCCTATAGTCATGTGCAGCATCTCACGCTCTCTGTGTTCAATGTGAAAATACTTTCACATGGAAAAAACAATGGTTATAAGCTCATCAGCACACCTGGCACTAGCTGTTGGAGCATTAAAATTTTATTTTTTGCTTTTCTAATATATAAGACTTTTTAAAGCCTTTTGTTACACTTCCACTCCCCAACAACTATATGATAATTAGTTTGAGGGGTATACTGTGTATACCTGAAATTTCCCAAAACAAAAAAAAAAGGAAAAATTCTAGTCCTTACAATAGTCGGATGATAATCATATTTGAAGGTAACAGTGGTAAAAAGGAACTTATAAATTCTTAAAAATTGTCCTAACCCACTCATTCCAAACGACACCAACCTTCTCGTCTTTTCTACATTTTAAAGCATTAAAGCTCTTGATTCTTTAGTTTTCAATTATAAATTTTTTTGTATAAGATTCTTCAAGCATTGAAGATGGGAAGTGGAGTTTGGAGGTTGCATCAAAAGTTACAAAACCATTTCAAGCTTCAAGCTTTAAAGAGATATTTTTCTTATTTGAATTCCAGATTTTAAATTCCTTGTGAATAATATATATGCATCTGTGTACTAGTATCCCTCTCCTACATTTCTTATGTAGTCTCTCACTAGTATCAGAGCAAGCACCACATCCTGAGTTCGAACCACGGAGGGAATGACCTATCGGCTGGATTGAAATGACTTGGTATTATGTATGAGCATAGTATTAAGTCGTTGAATATTGATAAATGAGTAAAGTCGCCAATAGGAAAAGGGCTACCATTGGGTCGGTAGCAATATAGCAAGCCATTGTAGACCTTGGTTACGAAAGCATGGTGGAATGTTAGGATTCTATATGTTTAAGTGCTATCTAAAGAGGTCCACATAAAGCCTGCAACAATGACAAAAAATATATAAAAAAATTAACCTTAAACTAATTACTTTATAACTCTAATAATCCAATTGCTGAAACAATTGATGTCTTCGATCATTTCCAATGGTAAAATGTCTAAATAATTCCAAGTTTATCTAGAAACATTTCACAAAACATTAATTCTTTCATTCATATATTGGATCTCACTGAAGGAAAATGTCTGTGAATAAATGATTTCTTTTACCAAAAACCTGTCTTCTTATTTTTTGAAGAATAATAACAGGAAGGGCTATTGATAATGATGACCCGTACAAAGACTCATACCTACATGCATCATTAACCACTAGAGTTGTAGAGTGGGTACTAATGTAACGGATTGATGCATTTCCATTTAAATACTAGTTGTGGCAAAGCCTTTAGGTAAAGATAGCACCAACTGTGTTATTGCGCTTTATTGATTTTTATGGTTTTTAAAATATCAAATAAAACTCCTTGGACGGAAGATTTAAGATTTATACAGTTATATATAATATATTATAATATAAACAACATATATAAAATATAAAATATAATATATATCTTACATAATATGACATATTATATATATTATGTTATATATAAGATAATAATATTATATTATGTGTAATATAATATATGCAGTATTACATAATATATTATAATATTATACTAAATACATTACATATATTGTAAAATATATATCATATTTAACATATTTATAATATATTATAATATAAGTATTAAATAAATAATATATTATATAATATTATGTTATATATACAATGTATATTGTAAAATATATATTATATGTAACATATAATAATATTATATTATATAATACCAAATAAAACTCTTTGGATGGAATATTTAAGATTTTCAGTCAACTCTCCATCTTCTTTCTTTGGGCGAGTGGCTTGTATTGGATAGAAGATTTAAGATTTATACTAATGGCAAATGCTCTGAATAAATTCATGAAGCAACTAATAAATCTAGGAATCCATTTTACCAAAAGCTTAAGCTGATAAGTGGGGTGAACTTTATATATTTAATTATATCCCTCGCAATAACCCTATTATATGTGGGAAATCAAATGTCATGGCTTTTTTCTTTTACTAATCAATAGCAGAATGCACGCGCTATGCACATAGCAAAAGAATTAGTAGAAGAGCTTTTTGAGAATAGAGTGTTATGCGTGAAATTAGTTATGATACTTATACATGTGACAGTAACAAACCTTAGTATTTTAGTATATTGGGAAAAAATGAAAGGCATTTTGGGTATAAAATGTCAAGAAAAAAGTAGGGTGTTGGTTTTATATTATAGTATATATATTGTCCTGTGGTTTCATCAACTATTAGGATTGTCAAATGAGGTGTTATTACAATTAAAATAATTGAAAAAGATATGTGAGTTAATATATACTCTAGGGTTAAAATATCATAAAAGAAAGTTTCGAGGGGGTCTTCCAATAAATCAATGTCATAACTTAAATGCAGTATTGAAGGCCACAGGGCTATTCAGCATGAATTCATGAAGCCCAAAATAGCCATGGGCGAGCTTGGGGTAAGCATATTGAAGCCATAAGTAACTTGGCCAGGCTAGCATATACATACATACATATATATATTAAGTACTTCTGAAGCTTGGGTTTATGATTTTATGCGTACTTTAAAACTAATTTATCTTATATATATGCTATATATAGCAAAAATAGGCCCCTTCAAAAGCTTGCCAACCATAATATGCCCATTTCCTAAAAAGTCTTGAGACAATATTGTTAAGATTCTTTAATAAAGTAGTATAATAATCATAATTGACTCAGTTCATTTAACACTAAGTGGGTACATGTGCAATACTGCACGTACATTAAAAAATATTAAAAAAAGAAAATTTTTTTTTAAAATTGCGGCATTTTGACTATTGTATCATTTTATTAATAAATCTGTACAATAATGTGTAAGGGTTGTTTTAGAATGTTGCATATTTATGTTAATGTCATTACGGAGGAGCTTCGCGTTATATAAAGTATAGATATAGATAGATTTTGACAGATGCAAAATTGTTTTCTCCCTCTTCTTTCTACATAGGTGCAATACTACATATGGACCTTGCTTGTAGGGTAAAGATTTTTGATTGACGTTAAAGTTCTATGACCTCTTTATCAAAAAAAAAAAACCACATTCAGTTATAACTAGTTTTTTTTTGCCAACTGTAAATAGTTTTTGATAGGATTTTATTGTGTAAACGGATAACAATTTAGAAAAAGATTAAGATCTTTGTTTTCAGCTTTCTATGGATCGCATGTATACGCTCCCTCCCCTTCTCAGGGAAGACGAAGCACGCAATCCCCCTCTCGCCTTCTCCTTTCGAATTTTTATTTTATTTTTATTTATTTGTGGCTTTGACTGTTGACTCACTCGATATCTCTTTGGCCTGCAATCAAACTGCGAAGGTGCACGTACCTCTCTCTCTCTCTCTCTCTTCCCTCTTCCGTCTCCTCCCCCCTCACTCCCTCTCTCTCCCTCCTCGCTCTCTCTATCTCTCCCTCTCTCTCTCTCTTCTGTTTCGATTTTTTTCTTTTACTGGTTCTCATCTGCAGCCCCCTCTCCTCTTCCCTTCCCCTTTCTCTTTCGCCTTCTATTTCCTCTTTTTTACTGGTTCTGAACAGGATGCCGTGCTTCCCGGCGGCGTGCCGCTCGGAATGTAACGAAATATTCTCCATCGTTTCCGAGCGGTTCCGCCCAAAACAGCGGGTTTTACAAAACCCTTCATAAGATATTTGGACTTCGCTCCGGATCCCAACGAAACCGGAGAAATTTTGCACTTTGCCAGCACCGACAAAATTTCGCCGCCGGAACGGCGAACTTGTCCTGGACAAAGTTCCTTTTTCTATATCTCAGGAAAACACTCTTTGGATACGATATTTAATTTTTTTAAAAGTGTTTGAATTTACCACGTGTCACACTCAAGGAATTTTGATTGAATACTTTCCCGCCCACGTTTAGTTAAGCGGGCGGTTTTTACTGATTTTATTTCTATCTTTTTATCTCTTGCAAGGAAGATGCTGTCATTTTTCTCACGTCTCTGAATTAATTTCAGGTGAAGAGGGAGATTAAGATGCGGACAAGGTGTTTTAGGGTTAGGCTTTCTAACCATGGGCTCCCCTGAAGATTCTGCTAAAACTAATCGGATCGCATCTGCATCGCCCCCTTCTCAAGTAGTCTCTCTTCTCTTCACATTTTTGTATATGTTTATGGTTTCCGTTTATTGCTTGCCATTTTCGTTATTTGATGATGATCCGAACTTCGTTAAATGAGCATTCGGTTGCTAGTGGACCTACAGAATAGAAACGACTTGTTTCAATCCTCCTTTGTCAATGTTCATCTTAATAAAATATTTATGCCCTCTTTCATCTTAATAAAATTATATTTTTACCCATCAGAAACAAAAAATATTTAGGTATTGACTTGATGTGGTCACCTAAATTAAAAAGCTTAAACCACATATCGCCAACTAGATAATTAATTTGTCCATTATCATTTTGTGCTATAAATTTCCAAAGATTGCGTTCTAGGATACGGGTGTTTTGTAAATCGAGTCTCACATAAATATCGACTTGCTGAAACTATGTCTCCCTCCCTCCCCCCCTCATTTTTCTAATCGTTGTTTCTCTTTTGTAAGGACTCGAATTTTTCCGATTACCTTAGTAATTTGTCTCCTTTAGAGGCAATCAAAGTTGCAAAAGTAGCGCAAGCATTTCCTGAGCTTAGAATTCCTTCACCTGTGTTTAAATCACCACATACAAACCTGCCGCGAGAAACAAGTTTCTTGAAAAGGTATGAGGTGCCTTAAATATTATTTTGCATTTCATGTTTCAAGGAATGTAGGTTATTATTTGTCAGCTGGCCTCATGAAAATTTTAACTCTCTCTTTAGGTCTCAGTATCATTTCTTATCTGGTGCGGAGTTGATTCAGTGTGATGCTCACAAAGTTGCAACATGCTCAGACGTGTCTGGACCATCTTTTACCAAATCTATCAGTGAGATTATTCCTTGCACAGAGGAAGTGTCTAAGCTAGTTCAGCCTCGTTGTCCTGCATCCGTTGACAAATACCTGGCTGATCAGCTGGAGGTAGATCTTTCAAATTCTGCTGGTGCAACTGATTCGTGCTTGAAAGAATCTGATGTTGTTCCTAGGGAATTGAAATATGTGTGTGGCAGCTCAAAAGAAACTATAAAAAATATTGATACTAATGATGGTATCAGCAAAATTATGGAGGATGAAGTTGTTAAATCTACAAGCTCATTAGACAAAGACGCAGACAGTCTGCTTGGAAAACCATGGTTATCTGTTAGACCTGCTGAAATCCAAGGCGAGCGGAGAAATGATGAAAGGCCACTCATTAAGCACCTGAATTTAAAATCTGAGATATTCAATGATCTCGCTGGGTGTAATTCTTGTCATGGACAAGTTTTAGGAGCAACATATAATGAACATTTGGTGGGTAAGCTCACTACAGACTCTAAGTCACAGGGAAAGGACAATGCTAATGTAGATTATCATGAGAAAAGGGTTTCTTGTTCTACAAATCTTTGCCACCACAGTTCAAAAGGTATTTTGCCCAATGCAGAAGGTTGCCAGCAGGAGCAATGGGATTGTACGCCTCAATTGTTGCGTGAATCTTTGCATATTGTTCTGGCATGCAAATCAGATGACAAAACAGGGTTTATACTAAATGAATCTTCTGAGAACAGGAGGCCAGATGATCATGAGGTATGAAGTGGCTTATTGACAATTTGTATGATTAGCTAGTGCCTTGAATTATGAATGTTTGAAACTGTTGATATGATGTCTTTGTGTCTAAATGTTTTGGCTAACCATAGACTTGATTAGCTTTGCATAAAACTATACAGTAAAATTTCATGAATTATGGTTAATTGTTATTTTTATTTTCTGAAATTCTTATTTTTGTCACTTTGATCAAATCTCTTCAATTTTCTTGCAAATTGATGTTATTGACTTTGTAATTTGAATATCTATCTGCTGCTGGTATACAAGCTGATCTTCCTGTATAACAAGCAAATGCGGCCAGATTTATGAACTGCTTTCTAATTCACAACTGGTATTCATTTCTCAAGTAGGCTACTGGTATGCAGTTTCTGTCAATGTTAAACTTTTAGTATTTGAGTGTCTCGAGTCAACATAATTGGACTTTGCATGTCATTTTCAAACTCATAGTACAAAGTTGTGTGCCAATATCTTGTCAGTAAGGAAAAACATCTTGCGTTAGCTGTAATTTATTTTAGGTTTTGTTAATGATTTTATTTCTTTGATAAAAGTTTATATTAGGTCTTGAGTTGTGGTATCTTTAAGCACCAAATCTTAAAGGATCCGAATCCATCATCTCAAGGCTCAATATTATTTGCTTGATCAAAATTTTTTTGGTCATTTGATTCCTCAAGCTCTTTCTGATTGTGGAAGATTTCTGTGGATGTTCTGTAATTGAGTATGGAAGTTAGACAGTTAAAAATGTTCCAGTGTGCTGAATTTTGGATTGACTCTCATTGGTAGTGCACTAGCTTTTTAAGTGATTGGTCTTGACCCACTGAATGCCTTTCTTATGTTTGTAATTAATGCCCAAGGACCATTAAACAAGTCATTGTGTCCTAGACCATATATGCCCTATTTTGTAATGGAAAACCTTTTTAGTTTGAGAGACCTGATGCTCTTTTTTTTTTTTTTTTTTTATTCTGTATCTTGGTCAAGGTTTAATGAGTGTCTGTTGGACAAGTCTATCTTATGTCAGTCTTGCTTTCTATTTTCTTTCTTCTAATGAAATTTTGAGTTATTGTGTTGGAAACGAAAGCAGTTACAGAATATCGTTTTAGCAGGCAAGATTGTTTGTTAAACATTGGAAACTACGCTCTATATTTGTATTATGAATTTGTTTAAGATTTTGCGCTGTCAAGTAATTGCAAAGTCAATGCAGGAGGCAAATCAAAACCAGCGTGGAATGCGTAGACGTCTTCGATTTGAGGCTGGTGAAAATGCCATTAGTAATGGCTCCAATTCTCTGAACCCAACAAATATTGTTACCAATTTAAAATTACCTGCTAACTGTACAGGTTTGGAGCTTTTGGATTCATCTAATGTGGAACCAAGTGCAACTTCAACTGACAGCCAACCCACCAATCTTTCCCAATCCATAACTTCAGTGATGTCTCTAAGTGGAGCTAAAACAATAGAAACTTGTGTTATTGACATACCGGATGGAACTAACAAAGTCTCCCCCATACCAGGTCCCACACCATCTGGTATTGGGTTGCACTTAAATAGTATTGTAAGTGCTGTTTCAATGGGGTCCAGTGCAACTTCAGGAATGAAATCAGCTGAGAATTTGAGTGCAGAACGAGAGAAGTCGGTTTCTGTTAAAAGTGGTCATTTATGTGAGGACTCAGGGAGTGGCTCTTTAGCAACTAGCTTAGTTGACAAACTTTCATTTAGCAATGATGATCATCAGCAGGAAGGCTGGGAGAGAGGTGTTGCAAGTCATGCCACATTTCAGTCTCCTCACCGTACTAATTCTATGCAAGTTTCTAACCAATTGAATCTTGTTGATCATTGCATGACTCTACTTGATAAGGGAAAGTCTTCTTCCGAAAATGCTAATGGGTCTGAGGAGCTTAAACTACTGAGCCCCAAAAAGAAGAGGTAGTGTGTAAGTCGATTCTATTGATTTGATGTGTTGGTGCTTCAAAATCTCTTGGATTGCTGATCTTAAGGTTTTACTATACAGAAAGAGGGTACAATACAGTATTGAGAATGTCAACTGCAAACGTTGCAATTGCAAGAAGTCAAAATGCTTGAAACTGTAAGTGAACAGGACTTGCACCTGCAATACATTTCAACATTATCCGTGCTGCAATTTCAGTTTATACCAGCTGTTCTTTATTTTAGTTAATTGTTATTTGCAGTTATTGTGACTGCTTTGCAGCAGGTGTTTATTGTGCTGAATCTTGTGCATGCCAAGATTGCTTCAACAAACTTGACTATGAAGATACAGTTCTTGGGACTCGGCAGCAAATCGAATCTCGTAATGCACTTGCATTTGCTCCAAAGATTGTACCACAGTCTAGTGGGGTAATGACTTTCACCTCAATGTTGATTTTTTGTTCTTTTGCTTTGTGTATACTGATAGATATGGTAACAACCACTTTTCAGGAAGATATAAATCGGATGACTCCATCGTCAGCAAGGCATAAAAGAGGATGCAATTGCAAGAAATCAATGTGTCTGAAAAAATATTGCGAATGCTATCAGGTTTATGAAATGCTCCTTAGCAGTTGGATATAATGTTTTCTGGTTTTTAACTTATTTTGCTTGGATGTTATTGAATTTGTTCTCTTAAAGGCTAATGTTGGATGCTCTGAGGGATGCCGATGTGAGGGATGTAAGAATATCTATGGCGCCAAGGAAGGTATGCAGTTAAATTTGAACTCTCTTTTGTGCAGAATATTACTTGTTAATACAATTATATTTACATTGGTAATGATGGTAAAAAATTCTCTAATATCTGTAACCTTTCCTCTCTGAGTAAGACCTGTGTTTAGGGATGGCAATGGGTAACCTGCCCCTAATGGTTAGGCTTCGGTATTGCTAAAATCGGGTTATGGGCAGGTTCGGGTTTTGCCAACCTGTCCCGAACCAGACCTTTGTTTATTAAAAGATGACTTTTATATGTTTAGAACATTATTTTAATAGATATCACATATTATATATACATATTTAATGGATAGATATATTACTATTTGATATATTTTGTTTAAAGCACAATTTTTTTGCATTTTTTTAATTGCAATTGGGTCAACCCCCGAATGCCCTGCTACCAACATAGAGGTTGTTCGGGTTTATACCAAAAACCCGCCCCATTTCCATCTACCTGTACTCAAAAAGATTTGTTTGTATATGTTATGCAATATCGAAGCTCATAACCATGAACACAATGTACCCAGTTTTTATGTTGGACATGGATGAATATGATGCTCCTTTGTCATGCTGTGATGGCGATATCTAATTTTGAACTTTTTCCCTGAAAAGTTGTTCATCTTAAATCATTATTTTCCCTAGAAATATATAGTTGTATAAACATTAATGTAAACAATTTGCTTTCCAATAGTTTGTGTCAGCAGCATAGATCCTGTTCCACCATCTGAATGGCAATATTTTGAAACTTGGCCTGGGTATTCTACATGGAAAATGGAGTGGGTGATGTTAAACTGGTTCAAGTGCAACCTGAATCAAACCATTTAAGTGCTTTTGCGTATAGTTTCTTTTCCTGCATGGCATGTGATGGTATTATATATACAAACACTACTTATGAAATAATGTTAATTCTTTTACTTGCATCTGTAGTATAATACGTAGTTACATACATAGATGTGTATGTAAGGGTTTATTCACACGCACACATATTTACTATATTTTCTCAATTAATCATGTTCAATGAAGGATTTGAGACCGTGATATATAAATGAAAACCCTAATGTCTCTGGACTTTTCTTTATACAATTTGTTAACCATGCGACAACTCAATGGGTTATACAGCTTATTTTAACTTGTTAGGTCAAAGATTCTAGTTGATCAACTGTCAGAGTTAATAGGTTTTTAAAATGCAATTGATCAAAAGCCTATCTCATCTTGGTTCTACAATTAGATGTCAGTTAATTGGCGAAGCTGTTGGCTTCCGGCCAGATTTCAAAAACATTTCTTAATTATTTAGGATATATTCTGTAAGGGATTTAGCAAAATTCTATGTGCAAGTGTGCAACATCCTAGTTAGTATCATCTTCTTTATGGGTAACTGATGAAAAAATTAGGAAAAAATTATGTTTTAGGAATCTGTTGAATTTTTTGATTTTATAACCATCTCAGTTATTTATGCTAAAGTTATATTCTGGAAATTTGGAAACCTTCTGATTACCTCTAATTAATAGTTTTTGATTCGCTTCTTCTTTAGTTTGGACCACTAAAATCACTATCGGCAACTGACATATGCAAAGCCACCATCTCTTATTATTATTATTATTATTATTATTATTATTTTTAGGTAATTTATCTAATATTAAAGCTGAAAGCTAAAGACTCATGGATGTGGTTCCACTTGATGCGAACTTGCCATTATCAATACTCGTTTATCTTATTGGCCATCTGTCTCAACGTTGTTACCACTCACTTGTGCATGTCCTTGACTTCATGTATCTGATTGCTAATCTTAATTTCCCAAAACCCAACAAAAAAGCCTTTAAGTACTTGTCTTATGAATTTTCCAGATAAAAAAAGACTGCGTGAATGTCTTTATTCTTCCCTCTGAACTTCTTGACTAACTGTTAAAGTAAAAGGATAGCCTCAATGGTAGAAATCTTTAGCAATAATCTAAGCTAATTTTCTTAGATTCGGTTTATACTGAACCGTTGCTTTATTATTATTTCTCTTGGTCTGACTCATAGGCATAACTCCATGATGATTGATGCAATTCCGGATGGTTTTATGTTAGTACTGCTGTCTTCTACAAGAATTTGGTATATCAAATAATTTCGTCAGCAATATATTTGGATATTTTCCATTTTCTGTAGTTAAGAACTGACGTTTTTGTAGGATATGGTGGAATTACAGAAATGGCATACAAAAGGGTAGGTGATGAAACATGCAATGATCTGTCTGATAAGAAACTAGATATGGACTCTGGAAGAAACTACTCAAACACAAAGCAATTGCATCAACACAATCTTACGCCTTTGACATCATCATTCCAGAGTTCCAAGTATGCTTCCTGTAGTTATGATACCAATCTTTTCTGGACACAACTGAATTTGAATCCAATTTCTGAAAACTTTGTATTGGTAACAAGGATCTGATTTTTTTTTTCTGCACCAGCCATGGAAAGAACATGCGTCAATTGCAACTTTCTGCTGGAAGATATATCACATCTCCTGAATCTGACATTAATATTTTGTCATCTCATGGGGAGTCTCGCACATCTCCAAGAAATTCAAATAGCCATTGCGGGCAAGTGGATATAACTAAAGATGTTCTGGATATAGCTTCTTGTGATCAGGATTTAGATGTAAGCAATGCTGGGATGGCAAATCAATACGTCCCAACATGGGACAGGATTACTGATACCTGCCACATCACTCCACTGCAACATCATCCATTGAGGGCTATGGCTTCTCCAGCTTCATCTATTACAAGGGATATTACGAAAAAGTCATGGGTCCAAGGGTACAATATGGGTGAAACTATGTCTTCTATTGGTTCTGTAGGTTGGCAATGCTCATCTCTCACTCCAACACCCCAGTTAAGTGGAAGCATATTTACGCAGGAGCCTGAATCTACCAGTCAATTGTATAGAATAATGGAGGATGACAGACCTGATATTCTGAAGGATGCTTCAACATGCACCAAGGGAGTAAAAGTGAGCTCACCAAATAAGAAGAGAGTCTCCCTTCCACATGGTCCTTTGCATGCGCTAAGGTCAAGCTCTTCCCAAGGTTTGAAAAGCGGTCACAAATTCATATTGCAGGCTGTGTCTTCATTCCCTCCACGCACTCCATACAATGATCTGAAAGGTGGTTCCAATCCATATGTAGATGATCCTGGAAGTAGTTGCGGTGACAAGTAAATTGTATGCATAGAGTTGAGGTAATTCCTTGGCAGCTTTATCTTTAGCTACAGACATCTAAAATCATGTCTTATAAGAACTCTGAAAGGAAGCTAATTCTTGCTCTTTGGTTGGGTAATTCAAGTAGGTTGCTATGGGATTAATCAGCATAGCGGGTAGATTGCATCCTTGATAGCACAATTTCGGAATTTTTTAATCTGCTGTATCGATGAGACCTTTCCTTGTTCCTATATTCAACTGCAGCAATGGTGCTCTGTGTTTGATATCATAAACCGGGAGGCCAAGGAACGATGTTTGAAGGATGATGTGGAGATTGCAGATAAGTACGATGATGTTTTGAGAGTATTACAATCTGTACTTGGCTTAGCATTAACTTGGTATATTGTGTTATTTCAAGAGCATTACTATGTGATAATAGGAATCGGCTTGAGGGAACAATGAGTTTTTTAGTTTCTTTATTTTTAAAAGTTACAAGAGCTGAAGAATTTTGCAGCCATTTTTCTCTTTTTAAGTTGTTTGGCAGTTTGGACTGCCCTTTGTCGTTGCAAATTCTTTATTGTTATTACCATTTAATAAATCGCCTGGCAAGTGGTGTTTTATGCCACTGATTTTCAAGCTTAGTTCAAGACTGAATCAGACACGGCTGCATGCTTTAAGATGCATATTTTGGTTCATGAATAACACAATTTGGACTTGATCTACTGCCCAAAAAGTGCAGTGAAGGTGGCAAGCTCCATTAAGCGCATGGAAAAATGTTCTTTTGGATTTGACAATTGTATTGGTTTCTCCATATTTCATTCGTCATTGAAGTTGAAACAGGATGCCATAGTCTTCGAGCAAAAGTAGAGTTGGATAAAGAAGCATCACATCACTAAACTGGGGGCAGACAATGCTTTGGGATGTTAACTAATTATTCTCAGGAAATGTTATACAGCCTTTAGCCTGTTTAACTGATGATACTTCCAAGTTCTAGTGGACTGATTCCCAGTGTTTAATCTGTCAATGTCTAGGATTTCAATCTGTAAATATCCCTATTACTTAAAATTATTCTCTACATAAATATTTCACAGGTTTACTTATACATTCAAAACCTATATTTAAAATCCAAAACATATTTAGCTCTTACATTCACATGCAATGCACATTCACACTCACTGAAAATTCTCAAATACCAATTGCATCTGGTTGCCAACAAGTGAAATCATATCATAGTACATCAAAAGCCTTTTGGGAGAGAAAAGAGGAACACAGTTAAAATGTAAATTGTGTGCCAGTAAATCTATTTTTATCTAATCACTTCATCTCCTCACAGATACGAACAAGTTTGCTTGTTTCCCATTCTTTCCTCACTTTCATCATCTTAAGATGAGTAACAAACACTTCAGCGAGACCCCTCAAGTGCCAACTTCGCGGTTAGCCAATTGCAGACCTCATCCATCTCTTCAGGGATTGTGTAGTGGCCAAGCCTGCACATTGCAAACATATTAAAGGACTGCCCTCCATTCTGAAATGTGAATGTTAAACTACTTGCTTTACACAAGAAAATAAATACCCATTGTAGGTTTTAAAAGTAAGATCTCGAAAACCAGTTGAACTTAAGGCCTGTGCAGATCTTTCTCCATGTTTGTAGAGGACAACATCGTCACCTGTCACAAGATAACAAGATAAGAATCCTCCTTTCAAGCTGTGCCAATGATATTACCACATCAGAATTCTCAAACTTTTCTGCTACAATTAAAGGGAAAAGTGAAGTATAAGTTGAAGCTAAGGATACTTATGCAGAAAAAAAATTATTAATTATTTAATCACTTGTCAAGCAGTATTAGCATTCAAAGTTGTAATATTTTTATTGTCTTGATTTAAGATGATGAGCACCCATAGGTATGCATATGACATTATTTAATTAGAATAATGTCATATGCATACCAACCACATGAATTACACCAGAATATTATGTTGAATAAATGGAGATGTAATAGTTATAAAAAAAAAATTTTAATGGAAATGTAATACGTGTCAATAGTTGGCTCCATGCCAATCAGCACTAATATAAACAAATATTCCTTACCATGACGCCTCTAAAGTAAAGAAAACAGTAATTAACCCTACTCTAGCATCCTCAAATTATGCTATTGTAAAAGCTAATTCATTGGCTGATACTGACCGATGTATCCAAGTCTGATGGCCCTGAATGCACGTAAATATTCCCTTTTGTCCCTTCTTTGAAGAGGAGTGGAGGTTTTATTTCTCAAACTACTCTTAATATTAGTGGCTTCAGTAACTCCGGTAAAAATTTTGAAGTCTCCAAAGTGGTCCAACTAGTGAAAATATTATAAATATTTTATTGCATACATTTTCCACTAAAATTTCAAGACTTCCACTCATATTTCAACTAATCATGGCAACGAGTCTGCAGGCTCTTGGGTTTTGCTTAACATGTTCTCTCATAACGTTGGCAAATTGTTACCTGTT
The DNA here is from genome assembly GCA_947561395.2 of Buxus sempervirens. Lineage (NCBI taxonomy): Eukaryota > Viridiplantae > Streptophyta > Magnoliopsida > Buxales > Buxaceae > Buxus > Buxus sempervirens. The sequence goes on along the minus strand of OX387194.1, from coordinate 7,631,676 downwards.
AGACAGAATTCGAACTTCAACAACGGCAGATTCTGGTATGACACCCATATTTCCTTCTGTGTTTTCACATCACTAACATTAGATGTAGGCATGGATTATGTCTTCCTATAAAACTTCTCTATAAAGATAAATTGATATTGTTAAGCTCATTAAACTTTTAGTTATAGGTATACGAGGCAATTCATTAGATATGATAACACTTGGTCTAACATATCAATGATTTTAATAAATTTTTATTCCATTCTTATGTAAATATTTGCCATGTATGTGAATCCCAATTCCTTGAATTTGTCAAATTTGATATGTGACCTTACACATTACAGATTCTGACACTTGTTATTGTGCCAAGGCAACATAGAACAGCAAATAAGCAACAAAAATGACAAAAAGTTTATATAATTTTAAAAATGGACTGTACCAATTCAACATAGGAGAGAATAATTAAACAGTAGTAAGAACCTGAAACTATCTAATTAATTAGAACTGGACCAAAATAACACAAATTAGATGTACAATACTTTTTAAAAAGGGTTCTAATTGTAGGATCATTCAGTATCCAGTTAGAGGAGATTGATTGAAAACTTAATGCAGAATCAGAAGGCTGAATGTTCAGTCTTCCATCGGGATAGATTGATTGAAAAAAAGATCAAGAAGCTAAAGTAAACATTCATAACATTTCTAAAATTAATTGATCCTAGAGTGCATTTATTAGCTTTCCAAGAGGATCATGAGAATCCTCAAGGTGAATCTTAACACCTTATTAATTAAACTTTTCAAAACAAACAAAAATACAGTTGCTTTAATGAGAGTTTGTGTTGAACATATATCAGCATAAGAGCACACACTTGATCTTGAAGCCTCTAAATTCAACATCATGCATGCCTATTTATTTATCCTAAATCATACAATATATAGTTAATCTCACCATAAAGAGATATGTTAAGATGAATTGTAGCTCATTGTATCACCATATCAGATATTGGAACAAATACCTTTTCCATGACACAGCAAAATAGGCATGCTTGCAGCACGTCTTGCAGCCTCATTTGACCCTTCTACCTTGCCCCTCAAGCTCCTAGAGAATAAATGCTATTGATTAATAATATCATGCATTGCAATAAAATGCACAATGGGAAATATGGAGTGGTAATTTCAGTGTGCATGGGTGCCCCAGTGGGTTTCCTTGAGAAGGAATAGTGTGAAGGCAGGCAGACCTTGAACATGGAAGCCAGCCGCTTAGACCAACAACTGCACTTAGGTTGACTGGATACGGATTGCCATTCCCATATTTACCTTGCACATGGCATGTAGACGAGTAAAGGGCAGTTGCAGCACCCATACTAAAGCCTCCCACACCAAGTTTTACTGTAAAGATAAAAATGATATCGAGCCATAAGAAAGTGAAATCACAGCTCCACAGTAGTCCCATAAACAACATATGCATTTATTGACCTTCTCAGGCTGGTTAACATGGAAATATAGCTTGCTAAAATGTATTTATGCACGCGTGTGTAGGTGTGCGAACTGGTTCGGTTTGGTCTGTGTTGACATCAACCAAAACCAAACCGAGGTTGTGACTGTCAACCCAAAACCAAACTGAACTGAATTGAAAACTGATTGCACCAACCCGAAAACTGAACCAGCCATATACATATATAGGTTCGGGTCAATTAGATTCGGTTCAGTTAAGTGAAACATGTTTTTAAGTTGGGTTTCTGGTTACAGATTTCAGAACCAAAACAGAACCATATTCTTTCAAAACCCAACCCAAAGTCGGTTTTGGTCAGTCGGTTCTCGTTAAAACCAAGTTGCATCTGTACTTGCGTGTGTTTCTTTCATATAAATTTACAACTTCCAAATAACTTACATGGCTTTGACATAAATTAAAACAGTGTGCTATTTGGTTATCCCAATACATTGACTGACAGTTATAGCAATAAATAACATTAAATAATGTTAGAAGGTATTTATAATATAGAAATTTTTTCCTCTATTTTTTACCCCTTTCATCAGTAAGAATGGATTGGTATATTATGTTTAGAAGTGCAATTAAGTGCAGAAATACAAGAAACAAATATTTGGTACGTTTAAATAGCTTAAACACAGCGACAAAATACATGATCAGGCTAGTAGAGATAGCAAATAGTTTAAGAATTACTCAAAGAATTAAATTAAGGAAAATACAATTAAAACGTCTTTTGGAAACACTATCAAAATATAAGTTGCTTTGATTTCAAGCACACAAAAAAGTATATGATTCCTCAAATAAGAAGCCACTTAGACACAAGTTCTTTTTGGCTAATGGACATGGAACATTCGTGGATTTAGGGGGCTTTAACTTTCCAAACAGTCAAAAGTGTAACTTCTAAATTGAAGGATAAAGAACAAATATAAAACGATTATCAAGGTGTCAGAAATAGGGGTTTTAGATTTATTTTGTATCTTGTTAGCATAAAAAAAGCAATCTTTAGAAGATACGAAACAGAAACTTACTATCAGTGGGTTCTGTTGACAAAAGATTTGCAACATGTGCTGCTGAAGCATCTAAACCATCCACATCATCAGGAACATCTTCTGAAAGATCTCCAACGTCAAACCCTTATAAAAAGTCACACACTTTACATTACACCGCTGCAGTTGCATTAACAGAATAATTCTGGTTCCAACTACTAAATTCTTGAGGTTAAAAACATATTATGGAAAACTAGCACTTGATGGTGATCTGAATAAAGAAGGCAGAATTATAAAAGCAATCAATCTTACATGCAGGGCAAGGAAATCCACCAAATACTGATACAGGTCGAGTAGGAGCAGTAGGGCATATCCATTTGATCTGCATCATGAGTTCCCAAAGGAGATGTGATAATGTTTACTAATGAAACAACAGTCCACGAACTGATGGAGCAAATCAATCTAGTGATACGTGTATGTAATCATACATGTGTATAAGCTTGTAGAGTAATTTAAAATATGTTTATCCTTACATTTGGAAGAGGAAGGGTTTCCAAGAGCTGGGACCAGCTGCACAATAAAACACAAAGCAGAAAACAAGGAGATTCTAATTAGTCTTGGTTTGATGATCTTAAGCCGTTCAACAGGATTGTAAACAATTGTTCAAAATATACACAACAAATCAATTGCGGACAGACTTGTCATTTTTTCAGATGTTCGTAGTCCATCATCTCAAAATTTAAGAGGCATCAACTTGAATTATATTAAACTATCTATTTCTGGGGGACCACAGAGTAGCTCGCAGTTTAAGCATTTTCATGGCAGAGAACCACAAAAACACCAATAGATGTTTTGAAAATGGTTAAACGAGCTCTGCGTTTATGAAATTCCAACACCAACAACAGAAAGAAAGTTCTTCGATCCTTATTTTGGGTGTATGGTATTTGTTCATCTCTAGTACTGAGGATAGAAGGGGAAGGGGAATCAGTCAAGGTTTTTGGCTTGCAATAAAGCTAGGGCCCTGATCAAGCAGCTTGTGGTCCTATCTATCTACCTATCCAGACTGGAGAAAGAGAGGCACGTTATTTTGAATTAAGAACTGATGTTAACTGCATTAACCTCAGGGTATGGAAAAATTTCATAACCATTACAATAGGTAGTTATATATTTAAGAATATCATTTGCACAAAGGTTATTATGCTTGTACAGTTGGCAGGAGTACAACCGAAGTAGTGATCTAGTGGTCCCTGTTCAAGCCTTCTGCACATGTACTTTCTGATATGAGGTGTTACAAGTGAGTTAAGCATCAAAAGTAACAGGGAAAAGAAAAAAAAGTCACATCGCATTATTTCATGGCGCTGCTTCTCTTTATCGCCAAATGATAAAAATAAGAATCTCAAGGAAAACAAGTTATAATTCAAAATGGTTTAACATCAAATGATTCACCAACAGAACAGGACAAGATATAGACATTCTCTAAATTCTCTTTATTTTTGGAGCAAAAGTTCCACTATTTCCACACTAGGTATATGCTCAAATTCAATGAAAAAGAACAGAACCTCACCAACCATTGCGAATAAAGTAGAGTACAAATACAATAATTAAACTAACTAACCACCATATACCCTTTTGATAGATGCCTGTCTCAAGAAACCATAAACAAGTATCAGATCCATAAATAAACTTGACCAAATAAAACCCCAAATAACTTACTTTGAAATCATTAATCAACACTAAAATGAAATCCATATCACAACGCTCAAGCTTTATCTATCATGGTGATTAAACTTTTTTTGTTCTTTTTCCTAAAACGGACAATTCAAATGAAAGCTGCAGAAAAACTTAAGGAAAAAAAAAAAACTCCAAATTATAACCACTCTAATAGTAAAATAACCCCACTAATATAATATCAAGGAAAACAGCAACAAAAATCCAGCATCGCTACCTTGATCCATTATCACCAAGGCCATGTAGCCAGACTATAGTGGCCTGGTGTTTCCCCTTGGGTCTGACAACATGCGTCCTTCCAAACTCATGTGCTCTAGCAGTTCTACTACCTGAAACATTATAGAAATATAGCTAACAAAATAAAATCCAAAAATGCTGAGCAGAATGAGAAATAAGATCTGTAGAGATGGAACAACACCATTACCGCTCAGCTAATTAAGTTACCAATCCTAAACACATATGAGTCTAAATGGCAAGCAGATGTAAGGATGAAAAAATGGAGAAGAAACAACAAAATAGAACCAACGGATATGAAGCCATTTACCAGCATCAACCTAAAATTCATAAAAACGAAGATGAAAAGGGGCAATAAATATGGAGGTTAACTAACCAGAACCAACAGCAGAGCTACTAAAGCTCATATTCACCGTCCAAGAAATAACACTAACACCACTAATTGCAATGATTGAGAAGAACACCTGCAATGATGAAATAACTAAATTGGCATTCTCTATTTATAACCAGATGGGTGAGTGAAAATGGAATAAAACCCATTAGTGTAAGTCTACTATTATTGCTTACATCAACTATACAAGTTGCCTGAAATTACTGGAAGACTTCGAAAAAAAAGGGCATCCGTGAAAAGGAGAGACAGAGAGAGAGATTAAAAAAAAAAGCAAGAAATCTTTTAAGCAGGGAATCGTCAGCAGGTCATAGCACAATTATGCATAAATAAGCCACCCAACAAAAAGGGTCTCTGGATTTGCAAATACAAAGGGAGAATCAATGCTCGTGGTCAGTGGGAAAAATAAAGCACCTCAACCACAAGCACCCAAGAGTATTTCCAAACTAAAAAAAACTGCCCCATCTGGAAAAAACAAAGACATTTCTTTCATCAAAACGCTTGTTTACATATATTTGATGATTGATGGATACCCATTAACCACAAACTAAAGGTTCAGGTCTCCAATTGACCATCGAAGTAAAATGTTATTGTTTTTCTCCTCCTTTCAAGAGAACAAAAATTAAAACAAAAGGCAGTAAAAGCTTGTAAAACTAGAGAGATCTAAAAGAAAATGGAAATGATCTAAAATTATTGGAGAAAAAGAGAAGTGGGTTCAGCGTTATATACCGGCCTGGACTGACTTTTGAAGAGGGGCAAAAGCATAAAAGCTTTTCTCCCCTTCACCCCCTTTGTTTCTTGCTTTCCTCTCTCACTTTTGGCTTTGTTTTGTTTGTTTATAATCTGCCGATTCTGGTTAGACTAATGACAAGCCGAAGACCAAATTTCTTACCAGGTCTTCAGATCTGACTAAAATGCCATTAGATTCATCTGTCTATTCCCAACAACCCCAACCATCCTTTTCAATGCAACCACTTTATAAATTGACATAAAAGGAGTACTTGTTCTTTCCTTTTTTTTTTTTTTTTTAATTTCCCAAGAAATGATACGGAAATTCTAAATGGGCTAGAGCCGGAATTTATGTTAAAACACATAATTTAACTAAAGATTTAAGTTTTAATAAGCTGAAATGACAAGAAAAGATTCATATTGTTGATACCAACTAGCTGAGATGACATTTTATTGTTATTATTTGTCATTATTTGTGAAGATTAAATCATAAAATATTGCAAGAGCATTAACACCAGCAATAATAATTAAAAAAAAACTAAATTTTGAAAATTAGAGGTAATGAAATTATATATTAGAGGAAAATGCCATGTGGAAAATATATCATGAATTTTTAATTATTAATATACTATAAAGAACATATATTTTATGGTGTCCATGTTGATATTATTATTGACATTTTTAGAATCTATAATCCTCATTTGTCACACCCAAAAGCTCGCGCGGTTGTGACACCCATGTATATTTGATTAATTTGGTTCCTTGATTGGATTCTCCTCAATCAACATGTCATCAATGCAGCCACACCACTTGGATTCTCATGGACATTTTGCTGACATTGTGGCAATATATGATAATTCATTTTTCAATGGAAAAGGAAAGAAAAAAATGGAATGCAGAAGAAAAATTAAATTATTATTATTATTTTTTTGGTACAACGGTTTCAGAAGATTGCCTTGTCTCAGCTAAAGGTATGCTGTTGAACGATCTCCTTTTATTCATGATGCGGGTGGAAGTGGAACCCTGATCTTGGCTAACCTTACCACCAGTGCAGGCGGCACCCTTGAAGAAAAATTAAATTAAAGCATATGTTATGCTGACATAATATATATCTTAATTTTTCTTTTGGGCAGATATTTCTCCATTCAAAAAAAAGGGCTAGTTTGGTCCTTGCATATAAACTTGAGGCCTTGGTTTAATTTGTTTGTTCGGCAAGAAAAGCTGCATAGCTTTTGTAAATCTGCCTTTTTGTGCACCTTTCGGTAATATCTAAGCAAATACAGGAGATTTGATATGGTATCTTAGGGGCCACCACATTGAGTTGCTAAGTTCTTTCCATCACCGTCCATCTAATACTTTTCCATCAAAATTAGTCAGCGGGGGATGTATAATATAGGAAGGTAGAAACCGAAATAGAATATCAGACTAAATTTATCATTCAAATGAATTTTAAAAATTGGATTTTAGGGCATCACTTTGGATTGTCAACTCACCCCATACCCTAAAAAAGGAAGAATAATACCCATAACCCTAAAGAAAGCCTTACGCATGTCAAAGGTGATTAATTAGTTCTCTTACCATAGGACTAATGAATTGAGATGCTAAACTCTATGTTTTTAATGCTTTTAGGGTTTTGTTTAAGAGAAGAACAACATATGCTGTTGCCACTTTCTAGTATCAAAGATTAAATGTTTTGATGTGAATTAATTATTTTTTTTAACAATGATTCAAAATGGAGATTAAAGTAATGTTTTGCATTAATTAATACAAAATGGAAGACATTTGGGAAGTCATCGACGCTTGTTGGACAAGTGGCAAAAAGGTCATCCTTGTGAGAACAAGTCCTACTAAGTGCTTAAATTAATTAATACAAAATGGCGGACATTTGAGATTTCATTGTGAGTCTAAAATCATTTCATGCTTAGACTTTAATAAGTTTTTTTACAAAGTGGTTGTGCTCAGAGTCGAACCATAGATTAAAAAAAAGTTATAATACTTTCTTTTATTCATAGGGTGAGTGGTGAAAACAAATCTTCCAATTTAGAGGACTTAAATGGTAAGATTAAAGTTTACTTCTCTTTTTTCAGCATGAATAGGTCCTTTCCCTTGAAAGAATAGTCCTAAGCCCTTACAGGATGGTTAAAGTGTGATCTTATAAAATTACACTTCTCCCTTGACTGGGACATGAGTTTATCTATTAATCAGTTACTTCACATCAAAAGAGCCAAACACAACCTATGAATGGGACTTGTGAAATGTAGAATGGCAAATGCAGCATACTCCACAATAAGTGATTCTCCATGTGGGTTCTGTGTGCAAAAGATGCCTGAAAGGTCACCCTCATTTATGCTTGGAAAGTAGAAAAAGCTGTCACAGACCATGGAGTGGAGCCAGTTAAGGCTTTGGCAAACATAAGAAAAACAAACCAAAAAGGGGTCTGCTTTTGCTATTCATGGCCAGTATTTTTGTACTGCTAAAAGCAGTTGGAGCTGTCTATCAGATATATCAACTGAATTTGGGCTATCCCTCTGCCTCATGGAGCTAATTTGAACCTTTAGCTAAGCATCATGCCTTGGAAAGATCTCCAACTTGCCAAAAGAAATATAGTGTGGCTTTTAAGATATTGATTGACAAGACATACTTGGGTTTGGAAAGGTTTTCATCTTCTCATCTCTTCATTCTTCATGTCTTTGTATCTTCCTGTCACTCTTAAGGGAATATAAACTAAGATTATTTTTTTCTCATTATTGCTATGAGTGTGAGACATGCTTTTGAACCAGTACCATTCTGATTCTTATCAAGCTTCTTTCACATCTATCAAAAATAATTTGTTCTTTGGGATTGCTTCATTCCTGGCTATTCAATCAACAAGTGACATTTAGATTCATCTCATAGCAAATATAATAACATCTAGGCATCTTCACACACACACACACATGTATGTGTCTGTATGTGTATGTGTTTGTATTTGTATATATATTTGTATATATGTATTTAGGCCTTACAACTACAATGGAAATTTCTTGTTAGCCTTAGTTGGACATAAGCAAGTAGAATTTTCTCAGATGAGAACAAGTGACATTTAGATTCATCTCATAGCCAATATCCTGTTTACTTCCCGTTTACTTGCCTTTGATATCAGTTTAATTGCAATTTAAATGGAATTTTAATGGAGGATGGAAGGATCCCCCTCAAATGGATGCCTCTTGGTTCTACCCAGAAGAACAAACTGGATAAATAAGTTGTCTTGCTAAGAAGATGCAGGCCCTGGAAATGCTCTGTATGGCAATGTCAACACCAAAAATTACTTATATGCTTAGGAAACTGAAGCGTGTATTATCCCATTTTGCAATGTAATCACAATTGCAGAATTTAAGATATTAAGTAGCCAAAAAGAACAAAAGGGTGAGGTGGTTTTCTATATGTACAGGATATTTGCAGAGGAAAAAGGATAACAATGGCTATTAAATGTCCTTTACATGAAGGAAATACCTATCATACTTACTCAGGCTGATGATAGGATGGGAGCGGCTTGAGTCGCTCCTGCTGCTACCTGGCTGATAAAACCGACATGGACAATGAGTAAGCAATTGAGGGTGGATTCTGATTGTCCATTTGATGAGTTACTAACATGGGAAGCTTCCCTCGGTTGTAACCATGGGTTGGCTCCTGATCAATTGATAAGAGATCAACAATGATCATTTCAGTCTCAGGAGGCACATCTATAACTGTGCGCCCTTCGAGCATTTCGACCACATGGGTCATGCTAGGCCTTAAACTGGTTGTCTCTTGTATGCACCATAAAGCCACAAGAACTAAGGCCCTCACTTCCCTCTCATCAATACTTCCATCCTGCACCAGCCTTTCATCAATCACTTCCATAAGCTTGTTCTCTCTCAGTTTCTGAGCCACAATTTTTGGAAAATATGTCCAATTCTTTTGACCATTGTTATCTTCGATCAGACGCACATTTCTCCGGCCACCAATGATCTCGAAAAGCACCATACCATAGCTATAGATATCAGACTTCTCTGAGATTCCATGCTGCAATAGCCACTCAGGAGCTAAGTACCCCCTTGTTCCTCTCACTGTTGTAACAACTCTACTCACATCTCTTCCCATCAATTTTGACAGTCCAAAATCTGAAACAATTGCTCGAAAGCCCTCATCAAGAAGTATATTCTCCGGCTTGACATCAAGGTGCAATATCCTTGATCGGCAATCATGATGCAGGTAAGCAAGTGCTTTAGCTACATGAATGGCAACTCTATACCTCAAGCTCCATGACAAGCAACCTCCTCTACTGTTTTGGCTTCCCTTCTGTGGGAAGATCCAATTGTCCAACGATCCATAATGAATGAATTCATAGATCAAGAACCGAGGCCCCCTGGGAACACAGCAATAACCAAGAAGGCGCACGAGGTTGACATGTTGCACGCTGGCAATCGCTGCAACCTCTGACCTGAATCCCTTATCACCATTATCCTCCCACTCAATTCTTTTCACAGCAACAGCCGTGCCGTCACCAAGGATTCCTTTGAAGACACACCCAGAAGATCCTCGTCCAATTACTGCCTGGAAGTTGTCTGTTGCCTCCTCAATCTCTTTGTACTGAAACTTTGTTGGAACTCCAGCTACCTTCCTAAGGAAGCTGTACTCAATGCGAAGCTCTTGTCCTTCTGATACCAATTGTCTCTCTAATAATATCCTTCTCTGAACATGGCGTTGGACAATTGCCCATGCGATGATGGCTATAATACCTGCGATACCAGCCCCAGCAATGAGGAAGAAAGTCTTCGATCGACCGAGAAAGACTCTAGCAACAGCGATTGCTATTACGAGGATGACAATCGCTGAAGCTGAAGCTATGATCACCCTTCTGGACTCCATTAGAGCTCCATCATTGTTTTGATTGAAGAAGAAAAGAAACAGGAAGATCAAGGAAGAAAAATGTTTCTCGTCTTGCTTTCCATGATCTTTCCACTAACAAAAGGGTGTCACTTATATTTAAGTTTTCGATCCATTTTGACCTCCAGATCAGTCAAGAACCATGTAGAATAATACATGCTTGTTTATGATTCAGAAGAAAAACCAATCAATTCATTTGAACTGACCATTTCCTCATCTTTCTGTAGTGATTATTTAATTTTATGACCTGTCCATCAGTTGATTTAAACATTGCAAAGAAAAAGATCCATCAGAAGCCAATCAAGGAAAAATAATTAATTTAGTAATATCACTTACCAAAGTCTCTGTCTTTAAAATATAAAGTTTTGACCATTTCCTCTCAAAATGTCTTATACAATGAGATCATAACCTCCTTTTCTTCTACATAATCATTATCTTCAAACTCCAGTTTGTATATCTTTCTTCACATACTTCCTATTGTTTTGTAACTTCATATTCTTTACATAAAGTTCTGTTATATACTTCAGTCATTATGAACTATAGACAACATTGAGAAATCTACTTGACCTGGTCCTTCATTTGGAAGGATAAGACACTTTCAATATTACAGCTTGAACCATTCAAAAGCTCTGCCTGTGTATGTCTCTGTATGTTAAAATATGGAGAAACATCTAGTAATAGAAAAATAGATTATTGTCATATTTCTGAAATAATTAATCAGGTATACTCTGGAGTCATCCTTAAGCCACGCTTAAGAAATGACAATTGAGATTTGTTCTCAAGCATGAATCAGGGGTGATCTAAATAAATTAACACAGCAAACTAATTTTCACATATTGAATTGATGCATAAATTCCGCACAATCAGCCCGTTTTTAGTGCTGACTCTCCATTAAAATGGAGTGTTAGGACAAAATGGTTAACATAATCTCCCATTAATATTCAGGCTGATTGTTGTTTTCTGTAGTGTCTGGGTTGTCTGTGGATGAATCAGTATCCAATTGCTTCTGTATCTTATATTTCTTAAATCTATTTTATATATTAGAAGTATAAAGCAACAATCATTGATCTGCCGACCATCGTTGCAGCTTCATTAATGTTTAAAAGGCTCATCTTCTTGGGGTTGCATTGTTGTTTTTATCATCTGAAAGAAGGAAAGAAAAACTAGAATAATAAGCTTAAGAAACATTGTTTAATGAATATGACAAGAAGGTTGTTATATAATATTAAAAACTCTCATGAAACCCAGAGGTGCAGAGGTGGATGGAACGGCTCCAACAGACTATGTTTCCAGGCCATTAAGAATGGACGTGTGTCTGAACATGGCTCCGAATAAAGTGACATTACAGCAAGATCTCCATCGCCTGAATCAGTAGTACCACTGCTTTGCCACCAAGTCCAGAATGGCAGTCTCATGGTACAGCACAAGCAAACCCCCAGACCCACAGGTGGGGAAGCAGAGCTATAAGGGTACCATCATGGTCCTTTAACAGCATTTGATCAACTCCACCAACCAAATATTCGGCGTGCAAGTTCTCAGCATAAAGGAGAGTTTGAAGATAATAAGGAAATCGAGAGGGCAAGGAAGGATTGAAAAGTTCATCTATCTATCTGTTCTTGAAAGTTAAGGACATCATTTAGTACAAAAATTCATTTTATTTGGACTGAGCTCAAGCTAATTCTCGGAGAAGTTCAGAGCTTATGTTTGCAGAACATTTATAAGCAAAAGAGGTTTTGCTAAACTGATAAAGAATGAAAATGCAGCCATCTATTATTTGATGATGCGTAGAAAGAAGGCCAAAATAATCCGGATGGTCCAATGGATGCCCCGGCCATGGAAGAAAAAAACCACAGGCCTCAACATTGTAAGAAAATCCACACCTACCTACCTACCAAAAACAAACGAGACTTCTTTTAAGCTACACAGTACAAGACCGTCTCATTATCTCACCAACTTTTATTCCGTGGAGGAATAACGAGCCACATCAGTGATGATCATCGTCACCATGACCATCCGGAGATCCTCCAGGGCCAACCACTTCCAGCTGTAGAAACATTACTGAAATAAATTAGGGATTTGCCATCTGATCCTGAAAACAGTAGGATAAACATGCTACATGGTATTACAAGTGACAAGATTGCTGCAACATGGACACCCTATTTCCAACAGTACTTGATTTCGGAAGGAACCGATGTTTCAAAAATCATATGCCAATCAAACCGTTTAGACAGGTAAAACAGCAAGAGAACACCATAGTCAGTTTAAGGATGCCCAGTTTTGAATGAAATAAGTCACATATAAATGTTAGTTCCCAATTCTCTATTACTTGAACAATATTTCTCCATTCCTTACTATTTTCCACTTTAATTAGACAATGGGAAATATAAATGTTGACTGTAACCACCGGTCCGACTATTTGCCAAGATGCAGTACCGTTTCTGGTTGTATGATCATTATGGGTATAATGACACTGCACAGGACACTTACAAGATGATTTTCCCACTCTTTTGTAATAATTTTGGATTCATGCGGTATGCACACACATAAAGGACCATAACCAAATGTAGGCCCCTTACAAAGCAGAGTGTTTGTATGTACTTCACGAACAAGACAGAAAAGATTAAATCTTGAATGTGTAACAGTGATCAGCTCAAGGGTAATCTTACCATGAAATATTGAGAACAGACCGGGCATTCATGTGGCTTGTCTTTTTCCAGCCAAAACCATACAACATCATGTTCATCCTCTGCATGGTAGATTGAATTGAATAGTTTTTACTGAATTTAGTTTGAATATATATTGAAAAGAACATAGCGATCAAATCAGGAGGTACTTACCACCTTCACCACCTGGGCATCCAACTATTCTTTTGTCATAGTAAGACTTAACGAAAAAAGGTTCTTCCTAGAAGCCGATAAGAAAACATAACCATAAGTATGACATCATAGTAATAGAATTTTCCCAGAACTAAAACATTTTTACTGATTAATACTCCCAAGAACATGATATAAACAGACAAAAGAGGCATCCCATTGCTCATGTTGAAATTCATTACAAATATAGCAAAAACTCCAAATATTCAAAAATAAAGTAACTCCAAGACGAGATCAAGTTGTCTGGTCCCCCATGTAACACAGTAATATTGTGTCAAATCATAAGACTCAGACCCATAACAAAAATCAACATTATTTTCATTTTCCTTTTCTACCGCCTAGACAGAAGATATTTATACAGGCACAATAAAAATGGTCTAACTGAGAAGAAACCCAATCATACTTCCATTTACTGCTTGCATTTATACATGCATACGTACATATATGTTTCCACACACGAAGACATGCATACTCCTTATAAAAGTTGAAGGAATTTTATAATGATTTTTTGTTTTCACAAGAATTTTTATTCTATTATTTTTACTGCTGTCACCTTGGCATCCTTTTTTTTTTTTTTTTGTCAAAATGGTTATTACTGAAATAACATGATTTTAAACAAAGGTTTTACCGTTTTTTACTTTGAATTTCTAGTTATTTCTCTTGATACCCTCTGTCAGCACCCTAATCTTGCATTTAAATTCACAGAATGAAGGTGTGCACAAACCAAAAAGTCAAAAAAGAAACAAAAACTGATAAACATGGACTACTGGTAAAAAGGCAATTTTGCAGTGGGAATTGCCCAAACACATTGATTTACAAGAAAGAAGACTCAAAATTATAAACACTAAGAAAAACGAAACCTGAAAAGCCCTTATATCTAATAGAATGGTTTACAAAGCTGTACACCAAGAGTGTACAACTGATATAACCAAAGTCACAACAGCTCCCTGAAATTGTCACATGCTAATACCTGAAAAGTTAAACCTTCACAAGACTCCGAGCTGGCTGCCCAATAGAGAAGAAAGCTTAGAGCATACTTAAATAAGGCACTTGGTGACCTTTCCTTATTGTCAAAGATCCTCTTGTCCCTTTCCTTCCAAACTGACCAAAGAATAGCTGCTGGTGTCAATCTACATAGCACCTGAACACGTGAAACCCCCTTGCTACATTTCCAAGAAGAAAGGACAATATTTACATCTCTAAGCTGCACCCACGATACTCCAAATCTTGCTAAAAATTTATTCCAAATTTCATTTGTCACCTTGCAATGAATAAGCAAGTGATTTACCGTCTCCAAATTTGATTTGCATAAAAAACATATGTTAGGGAGCTACCACCCTCTCTTCATCAGATTATCCATGGTTAATAGCTTCTCCAATACACATGAAGAAACCTATCTTAGATGGTAGCAGGGACTGCCATGGCATGCTAGAGACAGTGAACCTCAAATCCTGATTGCTCATATGATTGGCCAACCTATCTTAGATGGTCGGCCACATGTTTGATCCCAAAAAGTCGGATGTGTCCCAAAAAAATCAAATTGGATCCGAAAAATTCGGGGGGATTACCCCCAAAAAGATATGACAAAACTGCCAGCGAAAATTTTGGAATAAGATTCTACCCAACTGTTCTAGCAAAACAGTTAGCCAAAATTAAAACCAACCGTTCCAAGAGAACAGCAGGCCAAATTGTCTATAAATAAAGCCCAAATTCCCATGTATGGCTAACCATTTTTTTCACCAACTGAAAACCTAGCTGCTTGAGAGAGAATCTCCTGCCATCCCTAACCTTCTAGTGCACCTTTATAGAGAGGAAAAGCATACTTCTAGAGAGAGAAACCTTCCAAAAAATATCAAGGCGCCTCAATTCAAAGATCAAAGCGCAAATCTGTTTTCCAGAAATCTATACATTTTTTTTTTCAAATTCACCTTATTTCATTCTCTACATTCCTCAACATTCAATGCAAGTAGCTTTAATGATACTTGTTCTGTGATTTTTCTATACTTTGGAACGCTTAACTCATTTCATGGTGTTTTTCACAATCCACAGTAGTTTTGAGTGTGTTAAATGCAATGAATCATACATGAGGATCCAATAAAACACTTGGGGAAGGCTTGCTGCCCTCAGGATTTGCGATAAAGGAGCAGTAACTATGTAACTATCCTCTCATATCGGTTAAGCACAATAGCTATAAAGCATGTTTTCTTCATTTTTCAGATTTATTCATGCATTACCAATCTCTGTGATTGTAAACTTCACCCCATCACCTTTCTAACCATCAGATGGTGGAACTTCAGTTTCTGCTTGCGCTTTGAAAAAGAACAGTAGGCTAATCGTTCTATCAAAACGGTTGGAATCTGAAATATGCAAACCACTCTGACAGAACGATTGACATGCAGTCAGGGCAAAAAGACATGACAACCTCACTATGTCAGTTTTGAATTGTATAAGCCTCTATAAGCACATCAGAAGGTATGACATGGGCTGAGAAGCCCTCTGTCCGAACTAGATTGAGCCATAGAACCCCTGAACTGCTGCTTGGTATAGTAAGAAAAAGTAACTGCCTGTAAACGTTCTCCAAAACCAGTTCGGCTAGAGTAATGTCGAACCAGGAAAGCTAGTTGGCCGGAAAAATGCTGTTTTTAAAATGGGCCAAAGGCTCTTGAGAGTTAAATTTAGACCTCTGTTTAAACACGGACTATGATCCAATGTAGAACAATCAAACCAAAATATTGGGCCTTCTGGTGGACATGATCAAAATCAAACCCAAGGTTTGGGCCTTCGAATGGACTTGATCCAAATCGAAACCAAAATTTCAAAGCCTAAAAACTGGTCCAACCAAACCACATGGGAAATTTTTTTTTTTTTATCAGTAAGTAGGAGATATTATATTTAAATGTGAAAAATGAAAGGATACAGGTGCACAAAATGTGAACCAAACCACATGGGAATTTGCAAGCTGCAAGTTGTTTACGACTTTCCTTGGGTCACAAATGAATCACTTAGCCGAACCTTTGGACCTTACCAGTTTAAACTTGGTGACCACATACACCCAAACCCAATAGGTCATGGCGACTCCAATCAAATGAAAAGTAAACCGGCTGAACCAAATTAGGTTCAAACTAAAAGCGAGTCGACCCAAACTTTCAGTGTGCAAATGGGCTGAGCCGAGCCCGCACAAGGGCACACCTCCATTGCAGTCTATATAGTTACTAAATGAGTGCAACTAATATATATATATATTTTTTAACAAAGGTATTTTTAGGTATTGAATTAAGTGCATAATTATCCATGACTTAATAATTAATGCATTCTACATTATTGAGGACTATAAAAATATAGCAAAGGATACAAAGGTTATTAATGGAAATTTTAACTTACATATTTTTTAAGAAAGGTTCTTTGGGGTATTTAATTTTAAATGCATAATTATAAGTGACCTAATTATTAATACATTCAACATTGTTGAGGGCATATAAGTAAAACAAGGTCATATTTAGATTCAGCAAAAGCTCTTATACAGGATGCTAACCTAATGCAAACATCCTCCTTAGAATCAAGAGATCTTAAAATAAGTCATACAAAGACCGAATATGTGAAATACCCTTTAATAAAAATAACAATATAACTAATGAAAATATTAGAATTGACAATTAGGCTATCCCTTTAACAATAAATTAAAATAGCTTGGATCAATGGTACAAGAAGATAGAGAAATTGATGGAAATATAGTACATAGGATTAGAGCTGTTTGCTTTAAATGGAGGGGTGCTTCTAGGGTATTGTGTGATAATCGTGTTCCATTTAAATTAAATGATAAGTACTTTAAGACATCAATTAAACCAGTCATGTTGTATGTTACAAAATTTTGGAAGGCAACGAAACACCATGTTCAGAAGATGAGTGTTACTAAGATGAGGATGATAAAATGAACGTGTCAAAAAATCAGAAAAGACAGTAAAAAATAAAGATATAAAGCGATTAAACATATCATGCATTAGGGATAAAATTGAGGAAAATAAGTTCAGATGATTAGCTCACGTAAAGCGGAGACCATAGATGCACCTGTAAGAAGGTGCGAGAGAATGCATATTGAATGGTCTAAAAGATCAAGAGGAAAACCTAAATAAGATACGGAGGAAATTAATAACACAAGACTTACATAAACATAAATTAACTGAAGATATGCTTTATGATAGAAGAAGATGAAAAGGCATGATTCGTATCGCTAACCACACTTTGGTAGGAACTGACCTATGCTGATGATGATGAAGTAAAACAAGGGTGAAACCGGTTAATATGGCCAAAATATAAAATTTCCAATCTATCAATTACTATCTCAACCTGATATAAATAAATTTAATTGATTATGTATATCTTTTCTACTACTAGCTTTTTAAAGTCCAACAGCCTGCTACAATTTCAGCCGAATATAAACTAATCATATTTATTATTTACGCTTTTATAATTACCTGTCAAATAGATAGAATCTTTCACAGATGGATATCATTCTTATTATATATTTCTAAAAAATTTTTTAATTGCAAACTAAGACCTGTAACAATTTCAACGTATTTTATATTTTGCAGGATTGTCAATTCTCTCAAACATTATCCCCAAAACCTAACATCTGAAACATACACTTGGCTTGGTACGAGATGATATAAAACCACCTCGATGATATAAACAGCGATCATACAAATGAAGCTCAGTTGGTTTTTCCTACCTTATGATCATATCTAGTTCCTCATACCAATATTTCAGACCTTTAAATGGCTCAAAATTTAGAGCAATATAAGTATTGTTAGGATCATAAAGGAAATAGCATTGATATTCTTGACATCTCACTCTTTTAGTCATGCATATTAGACTATAAAGAATAATCACAAACTTTCTCATAGATGTTTCAAGAATTTATAATCATTAAGTTGAAAGCAATTATAACTACAAAGCACAATACTAACAAAACATGCAAATTTGCCATAGAAATTGCGAAAACAAAGTTACAGCGATCTCAGTAACAACTGACAAGACATTAACAACACAAAGGATGGGGCATTCAGCCTGCAATGTGGAGAGAAACAATAGCACCATCAATATCCAATCAATGACTAAAATAAACTTAGATATCTCAAACTTGTATGAAACCGCACAAATCTGTTGACAAAACAAAGTGAAAGCAAATTGCCCAAGTAGTATCCTAAAATTAAAATATCAGCTATAAAACAATCATGCCAAAGATTCGATGATAATGAAATTAAAAGCAACAAGAAACATCAGAACATAGTCATTTCGGTAAGCATAATGCACAATTTGTAATGCATAATGCACAACTCCAATTACAATAAAACATGAATTTAAAATTTTTAAATCCACAGGAAAAGAAAAACAAGATTAGCATTTCCCTCGATTGGCTTCATTCAGATAAAACTCTAATAATCTTCGAAAGGAACGCAAGACAACAAGCCAGAATTTATAACGAACCAAAAGCGCAGTTGATACTAACCTTGGTACCAAAATGACCGACAGGATAGTCAATATCCAGAATATTCATTCCCTAAACGAAAAAAGAGAGAGAGAGGGTGAAATCACAATCATCACACAAATCGGCAAGGGAATAAAAACGGAAACGCAACGCATAACGCAAGAAGAAAAATCACCTTGAGCTCCGCCTCCAGCTCCTCGCGCTCGTGTCCAGTCGCAATTGGCATTACATCCTCAACTCTCTTCTTCTCTTTGGACAGAACATCATCTGCAACACATCCAACAACGCGTCAAATTTCTACCAAACAAGAACGATCAGAGACCCCCCAACCACAAACCGCATAAAAATCGAACGATATAAAGATCTGAAGCCAGATTTACCGGATCCAGAACTGACATGGCGACGGAACAAAGAAACTGATCCCTGGAACGGCGAAGTGGACGCAAGAAGAGCTCGGTTTCTTAGGTTATTGTCGCCGGCGATGGATCGGCTCGGCTTTAGAACAGATCGCCATGAAACTAGGGTTTGGAGCTGAGTAGAAACTCTTCTCCACATCGCCGTTCTTTGCGATTATCTCAGGTCGTCCCCTTCACTCTATTGAGACTCGGAAAGCAAATGAAACGAAGTGGCTTCGGAGGAGGAGAGTTTTACGGTGTCAGTAGGATGGAGAATTTTCTCTGGAGCTTACACGTGAGAACTGAGAATGTAAACGGGTCGGATTCGGACCGCTTATATGAAAACGTGCTTTAGCACGTGCATAACAAATTAAGAAACATTTCGGTTGAGTTTTGTCTGGATTGACATCTTAACCCAAAAAAAAAAAAAGGCATCTTAACCCAAAACCAAACCGAGTTTCTTGATTGTCAATCCAAAACTGGACTGGACCGAATTAAGAGCCGACCACTCTAACTGAAAAATTGAACTGAAATTACGTAAAAAAAAAAAAACCTAGAACCGACTAACCCAACCCAAATTATAAATTTTTGTTCGATTTGAATCAGTTTAGGTGAATTTAAGGTTGCCTATTGGGTAGAGGTGGCAATTGTGACCCGTGACCCGCAAACCCACCCGGTCTTTGGTGGGTTTGGGTTGACTGTTTCAACCCGCAGGTTGGGGTCAGGTCATGAATTCTCAACTCGATTATAAACAGGTTGGGTTAAGGTTTGACCTATCAACCCAAAATGACCCGATTACAACCCGATTATTTTTTTGTATAATAAAAGTTTGGAATATTATACTAACAATAGTTGTGGCTACTCAACCTTTCCTCTTTTCATATAAACTAGCAGGGGTACACGTGCAAGATTGCACGTAAAGATAGGAGAAGTGGAGGCAGTTACAAACTAACTGTTTTTGAACGAAAAATGGTGAGTTGAGACGATTATAGCCCTGTATTATTGAAACCAAACTATGTAGGGGATGGACATTTTGGGAAAGTTGTAAATTGTTTTGGGCACACTTCCCAAATGGGCGCTTCACGTTATATATAGTATAGATAGATAATGACAAATGATAAAATGAAGAAAGATTTTCTACATATAAATATTTCAAATTTCTTAGTCTCTACTAATATAAATTGAGGCTTTGATGACAAGTAAAGTCTTTAAAGACTTTATTATTATGTTTTAATTCTTTTCTTTATGTTATTTTAGTTCCATTTTAATGATTGTTGTGTTATTATGCTTTTTAGGTGTGCTTTGGTATTAGAATGAATTAAAAAATAGAATTTGCATAGACTTTGATATTAGAATGAATTAAAAATTTTAAATTTTAGTAGTACTTTAAATTATTTAAACGGGTTCGCAGGTTGAAGTGGGTTAGAGCGGGTTGGGATATTCCAACCCGTTTATTAAACGAGCGGGTTCGGGTTGAGCATTGGCTTGTTAACCTCCATACATCAACCCGAACCCGACACATTGCCACCTCTACTATCGAGCGGGACAGGCATGGGCGCGGCACATCGCAACATGCTTAAAGCGTGCCTGACCTATGCCCTCTTAGCGAGCCTCGCCATGCTTGGGGCAGGCACACAGCAAGGCACGGGCCACCTCAACACGCATTAAGCATGCTGGCCCGTGTGCTTGCCCCAACGGCAGAGCCGTGTGGCACATGGGCACTAAAGAGTCTTTTTGAGGGGAGGGGGGTTTGAGCATTTTACCCCCTAACAAATATTAAGGGGGTATACTTGCAATCGCATGTAAATGACCATTTCTACTCTTTCAACAGCTAAATAACAGTTATATTTGAGAGTAAAGGTGGTAAAAAGCCACTTTGATTTTCTATAAATAGACCTAACCTTTCTCACTCCAAACCACACCTCTTCTATAATCTCTAATCTCTTCTAAGAGCGTGTTGTTTAGAGATTTTGCCAATGGACGACAGAGTGCTCACATGCTCACACAACTGACCATTGGCAAATCTCTAAACAAGACTCTTATAATGCTATAATTTTTTTTTCTTTCTTCATTTCTACCTCTTCACGATTAAACATGAATTGAAAAAGTGTTATTTGCTTCAATTATTGTTTGAACAGTCAAACAGTAATTAAAGCAAGTAACACATTTGCAACTCCTTGTCTCGGCACTGGTCAACAATATGTAAGTATTGTTGCATTTTCAAGAACTATTTACGTACCATCCATGTTTAAATGACTTTTGTTTTCAAAAATCTTCTTTAATTTTTTTCTGCCTTTTTTTTAATTATTATGTGCCGCCCGCAGGCCAAGGCATGGCCCACCTTTAGTCGTGCCGGGTATATTGATAAAATGCCAGGGCCATGGCATGGTAGGCATGGGCTAAATGTGCCACTCCCGTGCCGACCCGTGAAGCAACCCTAGATGAATTTAACACGCATTAAATGAGTTTTATAATTTAAACACACGTTAAAGTCAACTCTTGTCTTTGTGGGCCAATTATGTTATTATTAATTGTAATAAATAGCAAGGCCTCGTTTGGAGTTCATTTTAGGAAGGTTTCTTCTAGAAAATGGGGTTTTTGGCTGCAAAAGTGTGGTATTAAAGTTACAATATTTAAAAACTCTGAAAAATATACGTGAAACTTGTGTTAAAGACCTTTTTGCATGACAAACATAGACTTATCATTTATAAAAAAATTATTTTAAGTTAAAACAACAATAAATTTGTAATATTTATAATGTCTACAAGAATGAAAAAGAGCCTACCAAACCTTCAAACCCAGCTTCTCTAAAATGGTAGACCTATTCAGGAAATGAGTTCATGGAACTTATTCCTTAGATTGAAAATTAACAACAAACGAGGCCTAAGTACATATCACACAGATGCCATCGTATGTATACATTGATTTAGTTCGTTTTGGGTTATGATCTAAACCAAAACCAAACAAAATGAGATGAAACCTGGGTCAGTTGGTTCTCAGGTTTAACCATCCCAGACTGCACCCACAATTTATAGAGTTGAGCACAATACTTTCTGCAAGATTATAAGACCTTCAACAAGAGTTATATTGAATTATTATCAATTTATCCTAAGAAAAAAATATGGTTGAGTAATTGATGGCTGCTATTGAATTACAAAGCATTTGACCTATGGATCTTTTGTTGATTTTTACTATTTGACTAAAGAAACTTTCGACCATTTAATAATCTTTTGCATTTGGTTCCATCGGTCATTCTTTGTTTCGATCCATCAGCTATTCCAATTGGGAGCAAGATGCATGTGAATGAGAGAGACATGGTCCTACTCCAAGACTTCTAATTCATAGTTATTGTTATAAATCCAAGTTCTAACCACTGATCTGCTAGTATCATCTTACACCCATAAACAACTTAAAGCATGAAAATTCTATCAAGCGACGAAAGCTCTCGCATAGACAGCAGGGTACACCACCATCAGCAGCAAACCTGTTGTGCCTATAGTTTCGCTGTCATCACTTGAGCTCATATAGAAGGCTACTAGAACTGCTACATTCCTACCTTCGGCCTGAATCAGGAAGATCCGTCTCCATAAGAAACAAGGCCTCTCTTCCCGGCGGGGCTGTCAGATGGTGACCTAGATTTATCAATGCTTGCACGCTTGGGAGATTGTGAATCCAGTGAGGATCTTGATTCTGACAAGCTCTTGCTCCTCGAAAGTGACCGCCGCTTCTCAATTCGAGGAGATATGCGGGACCTAGATCTCCTAACTGGTGAACGGCTTCGCACTGGACTAGGGCTATAGCGACGGGCTCTATAACGAACAGGGCTGCGCGATAGACTTCGGCTCCTTGAGTAGCTTCTTCTGCTTCTGTATCTGCAAAAACATTTGTGCAAGGTAAAAGTCATTACTTTCATGGAATGCTGTTGCAATAAATATTTCATTCAACCGGCTGCAATGCAAATGTTTCTAATACAAAAAATCCACTGTATCAACAAATGATTCTCAAAATCTTTGCTAGCATGATTCCAAAAACATTTTTCTTGTAAGATTGCATTATTTGAATGGTAAAGGGCACCAGAAAAGAGAAAGGAACTCATAAATGCATTCTCATGATGCATTGCATTATTGACCAAGGTTCCTATAAGGAGACCTTGAACATGCAAAGGTTGCTGGACCTCACAAGCCATCTCTCTCGTGAGTGAGGATGAAAAATTAAATCAATGTCTTCCAAAGACCATAGCCCATATAAAGCAGCCCTTCCAGAGCAATGTGACCAAAGACCAGGGAAAAATAAGACATTTGGATTTATGATAAAAACAATTCATTAGTAAATCTCCAAGGGTTATTTCCCTGGCAAGTGGGTAAGGTAGGAATGGCACCAGTACAACCAAAGTACATAATTACCTCTTAATTGAGAAATAACAGGGATATTCAATACCAATCAAGAATTTTATTGCAAAAAAGCAAATAAATAGTGCCATTCCTTTTTTCTTACAGGTAAATAGTGCCATAAAGGAAAGAAGAGGAACAAACACAAGAATAACCACAAACCTTGGAGGAGTTCTGCCTCTTGGTGGGCTCCTGTAACGCCTAGGAGAACGATCATAGTAGCTCCTGTAACTGAAGTATCTGCATTGTTTACAATGTCAAACAAAAAAAAATCTGATAAGGAACCACATTATTCTTAAAGAATGAACTTTATTGACAGAGAATTTGTGCCTGCACTTTTACCTATCACGGTCACTACGTCCACCGTACCGGCGTGATCTGATAGGAGAACGGTCTGGAGATGGCGTCCGATATCTTCTTGCATAAGAATATCGCTCACTGAAACCTCTTCCCCTCCTGATACGTTTGGGCGACCCATCTGGCGAGATGCTTCTTGACAAGCTCCTTCCGCGACTGTAAATGGGTGATCGTGCCCTGCGCCGTGGACTTGCAGGACTCCTGGAATAGCTGTGGCGGTTACTCCTGCTAGTTGGCCTTACGGGACTTCGACTAATGCTTCTACGTGGGAGAACCCTCCCAGAGCTTCTACTTGTGCTTTTTCTCGATGTTTCCTTTACTGGGCTTCTACTCCTGCTCCTTGCCCTCCTTGTCGGGCTTCTACTAATGCTCTTTCCCGAGACTACATGAGGGCTTCTGCTCATTCCTCTACGGCTAGGAGCTCTTCGAGTACTCAGGCTAATGCTGCTTCTTGACAAGGACCTCACTGAGCTTCTGCTAATGCTTCTTTGTGATCTAGCTCTTACTGGGCTCCTGCTGGAACTCCTTGCAGGTTTGCCTCTCACTGGGCTTCTGCTGACACTCCTAGATGGACTCCTGCTGCTGACACTCTGAGCAGGACTTCCACTGATGCTCCTGCTCCGCTGTGGTAGCGGTGGAGGGCTCCTGCTAATACTTGGGCTCGGACTCTTGCTTATACTTTGTTTAGGGCTCATGCTTGGACTCTTGCTCAAACTCCTCCTTGGGCTAATACTCATACTCTTACTCAAGGTTCTCTTAGGACTCATGCTTTGGCTCCTGCTCATCAACTTTTAATAAAATACCGAATCTGGCAGAATCGGTAAGCATAAAAATAACTGATACATGAGAAAAATGGAAAGACCTAGACTTGCTTTGGCGATCATCTACTACATCAGGTTGTCTATCTGCGCTTGGGTCAGACTTGGCTTCTGTTTCAACCCCATTGCTTCGCAGCTCCCCATTTTCCTGAGGGGATTCACCCTCTTCTTGTATCCGCATCTCAGCTGGATCCTCATCCTTTTGCCGTAGGGTATCTTCCTTCTTCTGCAAAGGAGATTGTCCAGCTGCATATGTTGTAAAAATCAATTTTTAGTAATCATATGACAACATGAAATCCCAAAAAATAAAAAATAAATAAATAATGACAAATTTCCGCCTAAATCCTCTTATTGAGAGGGCAGAATAATCTGAGTTAAGGGATAAAATGTTACTTGGGACACTGGAACAAACCAAAAAAATTACATAAAAAGCATGCCTGAATAGCAGGTTGGTGGGGTGATACAAGGAAAGATCCATATGTCAAAAAACAAAAGAAAAATGATTTTTACATAAAAGGTCAAATAGAACTACCAGAAAAACCCCCAAAAAAATTACAAGTTTCAACAGTGCAAGTCTGCAAATAAGATTCTACTCAAAGAGCCAAGCTCATGAAATTTTGGTATGAAAAAAAGAATTTGGGTTTCTGATTTTCCTTCTCAAATTATCTGCTCTCTTTAGGATTTAGACATCCCGACAACCCAAACAACCAGGCAACTATCTATCGTACATCTGTTTCTTTTCTAATATATGTGAATTATTCAAAAAAATAAAAAAACCTATGCCAGGTGGCAATCCACCAAAACACTTGAGGAACAAAGGGAAGCTAAATTGCCATCAAAGAAAGATTTACCAGTTATGTGAGAAGATTTGAGAGTCTTCTGAGCTGCTCCACGAACATCAACTCCATCATCCTCAGAGCTACTTTCAGTATCACTAACCCTTGTACAAAGACACAGAATAAAGCATTCAGCATAACATATCTAAGTAAGTATTACAGCAAAAAAAACACAAATTTGTGGGGGGGGGGGGGAAGATATTTCCTCCATTTGACTCTAAAAAAAAAAGAGCTTTTTTCTGACTAGTTGCAACAACCCTTATTTAGGTCTTCCTCTCACACATTTAGATCCATCAATGACTATCCTGTCACACTTCACATATTGCATTTACAAAAGAATATATATCCATACGAGCTCGCACACCTGTGTGTGGAATAAGAGTCAACAAATCTCCATTATTCTAGTTGTTAGCCAAATGACCCACACGGTATTATAATCAATAGTTCTGAAAACCAGACTTTGACACCAAATTGGCATGGGTTGACCCAGGCCAATATAGAGTATCAATCCAGATTATCACATGCAAACCAGTGACTTGATTCCCCACCCAGGTCTTTTATATGGGAAAGCACATGCGGAGGCACACACACAATGCTCAACCAAGGTGGAAAAAAGATAAATAAAATTCTGAATGTTGTAAGTGATTGTTACTTTCTATTTTGAAATAGACCAAACAAACAAACATCATTTCAAAAACTAAGGTTTCATCACTTGTTGACAATGAGGTGGGATAAAAGGATTTCAAATCATTATCCCAACTAGATAGGCCACCTACATGGATCTTGTTCCTCCATCCCAATTGCCAAATTATTTGTTCAGATTATGAGTATCCAAATCCGTACCACATGACTCCACAGGTTCCTTTTGGTCTTCCACTGACCATATTAAGACCTTTTAGGGAGTAATCAAACTTCTTAAGTCTCTCACCGCACATATCCAGATTATCTTAACTTACTTTTCTTTCTCCTATCTCCTATTTGAGAACAGACAATGGAACTTAAAACAAAATAATAATAATAATTGGTTTTATCAAGAAAATTCATACAACCTTTTTAATTTGTGCTTTGATCTCTTATCATGTCTCTTGCGCCTTTTTTCACGTCTCTTATCCCTTCGTCTCTTTCCATGTCTATATTTGTCTCTCTTAGAATATTTTTTTCTCCTCCTATGCCTATCATCACTTGAAGAACTAATATAAGATGATGAGGATGAATAAGAATCGGAGTCACTATCACTATCAGAGTATGATGATTTTGTTTCAGATTCAGACGAACTATCTGATTCAGATGTATAATATCTTCTCCTTTTCCTCCTATCCCGATAAGATTTCTTGCGCTTAGATGCCTTCCTTTTGTCTGCACATGAAAAAATATATTATCATCAACAATAATAAGGAAGGTCACACCAGAAGCGAGACCAAAAGAAAGAAAGAAACAGAAAAAAAAAAGGGCAACTCAAGAAAACAAGACCAACAAAAGCTTATAGAAGTTTTTCACCCACAAGAAGGTGAGTACATGTAAAAGTTATAAGATCAATAATGTGTCACATCAAGACAATAGAATACCATTTTCTAATGTTGCAGCTCCACTTTTTTTAACCTCTAGGAGTTCACCACAATCAATGATTTTCACCAGAGAATCAGGTTCCCCACCTTCAGTACCTACACTCTCAATCTTCTTTAATGTTTCATGCCCTTTTATAAGCTTGCCAAAGACGACATGCTTCCTGTTGAAATTAAAAAGAAAAAGATCAACAGCAAATTAAGAGAGTCTACTTGATCAGAATTGAGACAATTAAAGCCAAACATAATACCAGTATCACCTGAAAATTATATCCCACAAAATTTCCAACCAATTATACATTTTAAGCAACAATATATGAATCCAAATTGATATTTTGATAACCGAGACTGAATAATCCATCAGCAAAAATTAATCATGTACTATGCAACAGAGGGGATCATACCTGTCAAGATGATGATTAGCCTTAAAGGTAATGAAGAATTGAGAACCATAGCCATCACGACGAGCATTTGTCATAGACAGGAGTCCAGGTCCATCATGTTTTAGCCTAGAAGTCTCATCTGAAACAATAATACAGCTAAATCTGATTACCAAGTATCCCCTCAAGTTGCCTATCAAATAAAACAAGATAAAATGAAATAAAGTAACCCTCAGACAGTTGTGCATTTTGCCATATTTTCACATATACAAGCATATATACCAGGCACAAAGTCAAAGAAAGAAATGGTAGGGAAAGAACAGGAATGACAACCAACCCTCACCTGAAATCTTCCCTCCATAAATGCTTTCTCCACCAGTTCCTACAAATCAAGAGAAGAAAGTTCTCATTACGAAGACTCTTTATAAGACAACTGATTTGGTCAAAATCAACCACTAGACTTTCCCAAGCAACATAGTTATATCCACTGCTTAAAATTTGATGATTAGAAAATACTGAGAATGCTTCAAATAATTATATAGCTACTGGGGAACAAAATAGAAAATTGTTCCACACCAACTATTTGGAGTAAATTCATCTCATATGGCAGTATCAAAGATAAGGTTATTAAATAATAAACACGAAAGCAAGATCAAAGATATTAGAAGCAAATTTGTCATCACATGATCTTATGGAGGAAAAATAAAAATATCATTTGTAATTTTGAAGGAAGACTTTCAACAGAACATCAGTATCATTTTTATGAAGTAAATCGAAGATTTTAAAATTATATAAATAGTTAAAGAAAATGAAAATTTTCCTATTGCCTGTAAACTGAAATACGATGGGCCATAATATGTCATGCTAAGAGAGAGAGAGAGAAGCGGGGGTGTCTAGGGTAGGTATTTAACCATCAAACCCAGCAATGGTCAATCTATAGTAAATATAATTGCAAATGAAAAGAGAGAAGGAAAAAAAACAAAACAGATACCCATGAATGAAAACCACTATATAGGCTTGCAATAACCCATCCCGTTCAAAGCAACATTTGTACCTGCTTTGTGAGCTTTTATCATGTGACACATTTAATAATTTTTAGCAAGAATTATTCTTGGATACATGCCAAGAAAGCAGGAGGGAAACTAAATATCTAAAGGTGCGAGGATTGAGAAGGGCACCCAGACAACAAGGGCCTTGCTGCCAGTTTCTACTTTTAAAAACATACCACAGTAGGATAACTACTATGGTAAAGCTCACGAACCCAGTTGCACTGTTTCAAACAATACTTCACATTGTAAGCTTGACTGTTTAGGGATTTTTCAAAAGTTCTTAATTTTCCTTTTCAAATTTAAAATTTTCCCAACATTTTAGGATTTGAGGCCACAACTTGCAATGCCCTTTCTCTCGACTCTTCAAAGTGACAACATTTGAATTAATCACTCCTTTATGTTTTTCATTATTTACATATATAATAACGCAGTTTTTAAAATGAATAATAGAACTTTGTTGAGAAGAAAGTAAATTGCACATAAAAGGACATCCAAAAATGGGAAACCCTAGATAAAACTAGGGCTGCAACTCGGTCCAGGTAAACCCGAAACCAACCCGAACCAAACCGACTTCGGTTCAGTTTTGGTCCATAAAAAATTAACCCGAATTAAATCAGTTCGGTTTTGGTTTTTGTGTTCGGTTAAACCGAACCGAATTAGAAAATTTACATAGACCGAACCGAATTATTATATATAATATTAAAATTTATAATACCTTTAAAATTTAATAAAATTACAAATCCCGACAAAACTCTGCAAATTGCAATCTGAGAGGACTTCACCGACTTGAAGTTGAAGAAAACCATCTTCCTCCCCCCCCCTCTCTCTCTCCCCCCTCCTTTCCCTCTCTCGTCTCTTTCCCTCCCTCCCTCCTCGTCTCTCCCTCGTTCCCTCACTCTCGTCTCGCTCCTCTCTCTCTCTCTCTCTCTCTCTCGTTTAGATCTGTTCTTTGTTTTCTCGCCAGAATCGGTAAACTAAGAAGCCACTCAAGTAGGTTCGTCTCTTCCTCTGATCAACCATAAAGCCGATTGATTAAAGGCCAAATTCATTACTGTTCCTTAAAGCCGATTGATTAAAGGCGCCATTATTCGACTTCAATCACACCAAGTGCCGCAAGAAGAGCATTGTGACCCAAAAGGTTGAGGTTATTGGTTTTTTTTAACTCTTTTTTTTTCTATTTTTTTCCTTTGATGATCATGATTGATTGATCCGATTATTTTGGTGATCGGAAGAGCCAGTTGTGATAGAAATTTTTTATTTCAAAAAGATTATCTGGTATCAATTTAGAGGGCTTTAGGTTATTTGGTTTTCTTTATTTTCATGATTTCTGTGGTTGGTCAACTCGGGATTTCATCTTAGTGTGTTCATGCTTGTAAAGTTCTCTTATTGCAATTGAAATGAGATACTCTTTGTAGTTTGTTGTTTTGGTGTTTAAACTTGGGATTAAGGTTTATGATGTATTCTTCATCTACGTATTGTTCTTCATCACAGAATACCTTTCAGGTGGTTCAATTTGATTAAACATGCCTTAGCTAAATCGTTTTACTCGATCCTAACCGAACCGAACTGACCTCATGTAATTCAGTTCGGTTCAGTTTGGGTTTCGGTTATTTCATTTAACTTCGGTTTGGTTTTCGGTTTTGTGTTTTTGGTTTAGAATTCGGTTCGGTTCAGTTTTGGGTTGAATATATGTACTTTCAGTTTGGTCTTGGGTTGACATCAACCCGGACCGAACCGAACCGAACCGAGTTGCACCCCTAGATAAAACCAAGAAAGAAGCTAAGGAAAAGGAAAAATACCAGCCGTAATGAACTAAAAATTAAGGATTGTAATCACCGATAAATCAGTATGGCAAGACTTTTCAATTAGATATGTTTTAGTTTCCATATGATTGCTGAATTACATGCAAGACACAAAACATAATATGAAACTGGAAGTTTCAAAATTTTCACATTATTGTAAAATATCTTGAAACTTTATAAGAGTTCATGAAACATGAACTTCTAAACTTTTGCTTTATTACCTTATAATGTTAACAGGGTTCATGTCGTAAGAGGTAAGCAAAGATTTACATGGTCTGCTAACTTGATCAACTGCCATCCTTTACCCAGACCTGGAGATCAGTTATTTTGTTGCTGTATTACCTCATATTAACAAATTCATTTTATCTCTTGATTTATCCAATAAAGAATCATGTTACACGGTTTATGACTCAAGCACTATCACCTGTGTTTCCCTCTCTGATTAAATAAAATTCCTTCCATGCATCTCAAGAGTTTAAAAACTGATAATTTTCCTCTGCAGAAATTAATGGCTAAAATATACAACTGTAATTGAGCTGCAAATCCAGAAGCTTTAGCATAAAGAATTTATACTGACACCCCACCCTCTTTCAAATAGATTTCGTCTTCCATGTATTAAAAATGAAAGTGCATTTTTAGCATAGTACTTACACTAATGACTAATCATAGGATCTATTTAGGCAGAAACAAGAATTTTTCATTTCAATGTACCAGGTTTAACATTTCTGATACCAATGTTTTGCACCAGGAGTTTTAGCTCTAATTTCTAAATTTACACTGAGGCTCACAATATCTCTTGAATTCATAAATAAAATAAAATGAAAATGAAATAAATATTCCAAATTGCTAAGATGGAAATGTTTTTCATGTTGATAAGAACTGTTAAAACGCATCTTCAGCAACCACCACATTAACCATTAACCAACTTTATAACCAGAAGGAGGATGAACATGTAAATTGTTAGTCTCCAAAGAAATTTCTTTGGTTTACCCTTTTTTCGGGTAATATTATAGTCATATTGAATGAAACATAAACAAATATCAGCAATTGGAATTTCAAAACTAACATAATCTTCATATTTAGGACACCAGCAGAATAAAAAATGAATATATAACAATAAATATAATTCTAATTAAAAAAAAAAACCATAAGATATGACTATTCAATAAATACATACCATCTCTTCTGGAAAAATCGCCACCCTGCAACATGAATTCAAGAATTAATTCACTTAAAAAGAAAAAGGAAAATGATTGCAAAAAAAAAAAACCGTCTTCTAGGGTGAAGCTTAGTAAATTTATGAGGATGGACAACTTAGTAAATACAACCTTAAATTCTACATCACAAGAAAAGCAGTCGTGATCATCATCCCTGCATCCTACAGCATAAACAACGGTAACTGGCTAAAGGACAGTGGCCATCACTTCTAACTCGTGTTAATCAGAAAACATAAGCAGAGAGGCAATGAATGACAACTTAATATCCACAGCATAATCTCATAGTAAATAGAATAAGGTGGGAACATACCTGAGCCATAGATCCTTTGATAATGCGATGAAAAATAGATCCTTTGTAGTGTAGGGGCTTCCCAGTCATGGATCCACTTCCCTTTTCTCCTACAGATCATAAATTATGAAAAATAATATATTTAGACATTAATTTTTAAAATCGATAGAGTTATATTTTATCATGTATTGTTAGAATTGGAATTATTTATGGCAATAGCAATCATCAGAATAACATGAACAAAGAAATAATCCCACAACTATATTTTTACCTGTACAAAGTGCTCTAAAATTTTCAGATATCCTGGGAACGACATCATGAAAAAGCTGCAAAATGATTAATTGGCGATAAATAATTCAGCATTTCAAATGTCAACAATAGATGCAAAATTTAGCATCTGAAAAAATGGATGTAAACATGATCAGAAGTGACAAGATCACCCAACTTCCTATTGTAGTCAATGGACCCAAAACTAAAGCATACCTCAAATATCATTCTTTCGGCCGTATCCCCATCAACAGATACGTCTAAGAAAACCAATGGATTCTTCCCTTTTGTCATCTTCCCAATCACGAATGGCGAAAATCAAGCTCGCATTACCCGTGACTGATAGCATGAAAATAGTAACACTTTATCAGTGAACACACATGCTGCATACTATTAAAAGCAATAATTCATCGAAAACACTTGTTCAATAGAAAAAATTTAATAGCATCTATACATATCAAAAAACATTTTGACTTAAAAAAATATCTACTCGACACAACTACCTATCTTGGGGAAGTAAAATACCTTCAATCATCATTTAAAATCATACTCACAATAAAATTTTCATATTTTAAGATAAAGAAAATCAGAACAAGAGGAGACACTGGCAGTTACAAATATCAAATCCCAATCCGTATCCATAATAAACTCCTCCAAACCCATTTCACTAACAAAGATCGAATCCTGATTAGTATCCATAATAAACTCCTCCAAACCCTTCGTAAAACAGATGGAAATTACCAAGAAATTTAGGAACTCTAGAGCATTCATGGCAACAGAAAAACCCCAAATGGAAATACTCACAAACATACAAGACGGAATACAAAATACTTACTTTTGGCGACAAAAGTCAAAAGTAGAGAATATGAAAATTAATACCTTAACTCCTACATAATTTCAACGAACCTCTGTGTTAACACGGAAGCTAGAAATTAGCGAACTCACCGATACAAACCAACCAATCGTGGATTCAGCTTGGGACAACATGAGAATTAAACAAGTTACAACAAAAATTAACACGACATAAAAGATAACGATACGAAGGAAGTTAGTGAGGGGGATTCGCGAAGAACGATAAATTCCGAATTCCTATCAGATTCATGGCTATTCCATGACAATTCCCGTGATAAGCGAAGGAAGACAAAAAAACAAAAAAGCAACCCCGTGTGAGCAAAAGAAGAAGAGATAGAAACCCTAGTTTCACCTGAGAGGCTGAGATAGGCTACCGCATCTGTCGCTGCTACTCCACAATTGTGAAAAATCGAAAACCAAGACCGGCTTGATAGAAAACCTATAAAGCTGAAATCGTTAAATTACCGATGAAACCCTGATCTTGAGCAATATTGACTGTTACTGCTCTTAATTCCCTGTATCTACTATGTAGGGCGATTATGGCTCCAAAGTGGTAACCGGTATGTGGCATAATGGTAATTACTCAACTGCTGATTTGCATCGTGGCATCTTCGTAATTGGCATGATGCTAAAGGTGCAAATTGAGAAAAAATGGACTCTCCTTATCAAAAAAAAAAAAAAAAAGAGAAAAAATGGACTCTGGTTTGCTTGGAATTAAAAAGGATAAAAATTATGAATAAAGGCTACTTTTTGGAAAACAATCCATCAAAAACCTTCTCATAAAAAAAGTGT
Organism: Buxus sempervirens; assembly: GCA_947561395.2. Lineage (NCBI taxonomy): Eukaryota > Viridiplantae > Streptophyta > Magnoliopsida > Buxales > Buxaceae > Buxus > Buxus sempervirens. Next base: position 7,597,876 of record OX387194.1, on the reverse strand, counting down.
CTTTTTTGCAGATCACTTTTTAAAAAAGCTTAAAAATTAATTTCACTTTACTGTAACTAATAAATGTTTATATTTACTTATTGTGCACTCATATCTCACATGCAATATGCATTCGTGTTCTAAGTAGGTAATATTTATATTTACATATAGTGCATTCATATCTCACATGCAATATGCTCGTGTTTTAAATAGGTTTTGCTCGTATTTTTGCATAGCTACTATAAAGCGACCAAGAAGTTCAAAATTTTTAAGCCAATGATCCTTTTCTAGAAATGGGTTTTTTGATGGATTGTTTTTATAAATATTGGCAAAAAATAATACTTTTTTCACAATTTATCCTTAAAAAGCTGCCAACGCAATAATCAAATATTATTAGGGCCTTTTTACCAATATATATATATATATATATGTGTATATTATTATTAGGGTCTAACCGTTTCATTGTTTATGGCATATCATCTGTGCACTTTCAAAGAGATGTTGTCATATGAAACACGCAACGCCTATAGTTTTTCAACAAGAGAAACCCTTTTACATTTACAATAAGAAGAAAATCCTAAGTTCCTAACCTTTAAATGCTTCATGTGGCAAAATTTACCTCAAAGCGCACACATACGGCTAGATTTGGATACCTATGAACTGTAAGAAAATGAAGATTCTCACATGAATATAAGGTTTCGATATTGGGAAAAGCAAAAAAAAATTGTTGTGGTACCCAAATCCATACATATTTCTATGTATAAGTACTGATATATTTTTGAATGGCCATGAATGGACAAGAGGGTGGGTTAAGCGAAATTTGAAGATAACTCTAATTTAATTAGGACTTACCAAACCTCAATCATTAGGGCGGGATTAAGGATAACCTAATAATGCCACCCTCCATAGTGCATATGGGCTAAGTATATGGTAAACTAGTAGGAAGGAAACAAATTCCAAACATGAAAAGTCATCTAATCACAAATAGCTTTCGAATGTTTTATTTTCCCATTGCACTCAAGAAAAGCTCACTCAAAAAGGTCTCTCTATTATGTTGCAATAGCTTTAGTTGAACACTGAAACATACCATATTGTAATATAAGGGGAAAAATGATCTGACAAATCCAAACCATTCATTTGACTGAATAAGGACCGAGCTAGAACAAACCCTAAAGCGATGTCTGGGGAATATTACTTAGATTTTGGCCCGCCTTTTTCATTGCCATATATGATCCTTCAAAATCCATAAAAAGACTCCACTGTCCTATTGATAACTGCCGTCGAAATAATTCTTATCAATTTACTAAACCATAGTGTATATCCTTTAGAAAACAACTCTCTAAAGTGATTAACCATGTCCCATAGAAAACTACCCAAAGAGATCCCACCTGTGTTGACGTGCAGTGGTGCATGTGCGTCCTCTAGTTTATTTGAAAGGCAACATGGCAAAGTAGGATCAACATGGAGAAAATCCAAATAATGTCTTACCAAACGCTTTCCATTATAGCCAAACTTGGTTATTCATTCAACCATCCCATTGCAACCCCTAGCCATGAAAGGATTCTCTGTGAGTAGGACAAACTCCTTGTCCTTATGAACAGCTGATTTCATTCCAATTGGGGTCATGAGGTACCATGAAAAACCTGATCTTTCGCGACCAACTAAATGGAAAAAATTAAAAAAAAAAAATGGCTAGCCCAAGAAAGTAACAGATCCATTCATGAATAAAGCCTAAAATTGATCAATGGTTCAACTACTGTCTGAGACCTGTGAATGATACATATTTCCAGGCAATTGGGTGCTTCAGGCAAAAATCAATTGATCTAAAACAAGGTTTCTTTTCCATGTTGGACATGTGCTTTCCACCACAGTGACAGCACATACATGGTGATCAGCGAGTGCCTCTTCGTTTCTGTTACATGATAGAATCTCCTCTACTAAAACCACCTCTGGAGTGAACAAAACAAAACATGCACAGATTGAGAGGGAGATGAAGATGATGATGATGCAGCTGTTGATTAAGTGCACGGGTTTGATTGTATTACCCACCTCACCAGAAAAAATGACCCCGAAGGGAGAAGGGTAAGTGCCTGTTTGTCATAACTTGCCCTCATAAATAAAGGATTCATCTTTGCAATTAATGTGGCTCAGTGAATAGATAACAAATTAAGGGAGCAACCACTGCTACACTTAAACTATTACCTAGCAGAGCATACCTGCAGCAAAAAAGCATTCTCAGCTTACTTCCTGAGGAAAATTGAGAGCTAAATTTAATAAAATCAGTTTAGAGGAGCCAATGTAAGATTATTCCAGCCAAAAATGATTCTACTGTAATACGTGCAACTAATCAAACAAAGTTAAGATCTGAATAGTAACAATAATTAGAAAAGGAAAAAAGACTGATATCAACTTTGAATGAGTCATTCAAGTGTGACTCGTTATTTAAACACATTGATCATAAATGGAAGACACCCACAAAATGAAAACCTGATCGGGAAAAGAAGAATCCATTGCAAAAGTTTCAGATTACAGATGTCGAAGCAATAAAAAATGAGAAGAGGAAGAGTTGTGTGTCCAAGATGATTTTCACAACCATGATTCCAATACATCCCATCAGTAGCAAGACATATAAAACATCAAAACTAACTACCATGCTTTTCCCACTTACCTGTCCTCATGAAATAAATGAAAATATAAAGAAAACAAAACATACCGCTGTCTAAGGTTGATGTGATGTGGGAACTGGAAATCCTCAGGGAAAGAATGCAAATTAGCAACCTGGTGGTGTTAAAAAATTTTCCATTTAAATTTGAATGATTTAAACTGGCAACCTATAGCCAATAAAGGAATACAAAAACAAGATACAACAGGGGACTGTACGTACCTCTTTAGGGGTGAAATATCTGAGGCACTGCTCCTGCAATGAACATGCTTTACCCTTGTTCTCCAGCTGCATGCCATAATTTTTTTGTGCATAACATGAGGAAAATAAAGACATGAAGAACGCCAGAAGAAGCATAAGAAATGGAAACTGATAATTGCTTTGCACAAAGTGAAGGAAAAGAAAATATAGACAAATATTCAACAAATGGTCAGCATGTCTAAACAAGAATCCTACTTGTCTTGTTGCCAAGAGAGAGCCAGTACCCTTGACATATCGATAATAGCTTTTTGTGAAACAACAACAGCGTTTTGAATCGGGATATACAATATCTGAGTCACTGTTAAGGATTTCTTTTCAAACAGACACATGGTTATATAGTATGAAAACATGACAATTAACTCATTAATGGTACTTGGCAATCTATAGAAAAGATAAGGATACCCATGGCACTTCCCCACCTCTCAATCAAGCTCAGAGGAACAAAGTACTGGTCGAAGACTCCAGAAACATTTCCATCATCTTCTTTCTCCAAAGCTTCAGAAACAACTGAAGAGACACTGGACTCATGTAAGGAATCACATTGGCTGCCAGAAATCTTGAATTCAAGAAAGTTTTCAACTGGTTCACATAATAGGAGCAATTGTTCCCATCTTTCATGTGATTGATCATGATCAAACATCACTCTGGTATCATTAGATCCCAATATTGGGCTGGGAGTCCATAGCAGTTGGCCATTGAAGCAAGGGTTCTGAAATGACAAGGGTTTCCTTTTTGCCTGTTATACAAGTGAGCAAACATCAAAAGGACGTATGGAATTGGACATTCTTGAAGGAAATTGGCAGTTTAATTTGATATATAAAACAAAAATAAAGAGCCATAAAACACCACAAACTGTAGCCCCCATCATAACCAACTGCGTCCTCAATCTTACGTTTTCTCCTTTCAGTCACCGAGTAGGCCACTTGATGCCCTCTTATTTATGACTGAATTTTCCAAATGCCTACGAACTAGTTAGCTTTAACAGTTAGAGCCAGATGTCAGGACTCCCTCTAATGCGATATATTATTTAATTGCAACACAAGTGTCAGGCCTAAGGAATAACGACAAGGGTCTCTTCCACAAAATTTATCCATATGAGATTGCTGACCCAGAGAGTTTAATTGATTCAAACATGAACAGAAACATAAAACGTACAATATTAATAGCTTCTGGAGAAGTAAGAAAAAACCAATGGCCTCCTTAGTGGACAAACAAAAGTGACTAAGCACAAAACCAAGCTGTGCTTGTGTTATGGAGTGTGTATGTTTACATATATATGTTCGTGTGTGTGATTATTTGAAGTCCAACCAATACTCAAGGCATAATATCTTCATTATAGCAAGTAGATTCTTGTTAGACAACAACACAATCACAAATATTACATCAGGGTACAGAAACTTCTTCAGAATCAGCCTTCACACTGAACTGTAAGCTTGGAAAAACTTCGAGCCTATAACCATAAACACCTTAGTATCATATTATGTCTTTACACATTCTTGAAAACACTTTCCAGATCAATATTACTATCAAGTATGGAATAACTCGGCCAAATCATAATTCATCCATGATCAGTTTCAGATTGCTGGCTTTGGCTGATATTTTTACACAAAACGTTATTTATAAATTACAATTATTAAACTTTCTACTCATTCTATTTCATTTTAAGTTTAAACACATTGTTCCAACAACATAATTTTTTAACAATCCAAAATTGCAGAGGGATGAAGGGATTGACAAAGAAGTTTTTTACATCCTTAAATGCCTCATCAAATGGATTACTTGTACCAATGAAAGTGGGAAAGAATTTCATAAAAAATAGATAGTGAAGGAATTCTATAATATGGACAAATCTATTCAGTTCCTTTTTCTTTATTCATTTTGTTAGTTTTGTCATCAAACATGGCTAAGTCATTCTTCCCCAAATAGAAACAGAAAATTAATTCTTAACTTAAAGGATGTGAAACAAAATAATAAAAAGGGGAAATTATGAGTACATATTCACTTTAGACAACACGTAAATATCAAACACCTGATTCACATACTTCCTTGAGAGAAAATTTATTTTTTTTCTTTTTACTTTTTTTTTTGGGTTGTTATACCTGAATGTGAGTCATAAACCTCATGTGTACATTTTTCTTTAATTGCTACCCATTTTGCTTAGCTTCCTTGCCTCAAAATGTGAACTTCACCAGAATTTCAAATATTGACCACACTTTGAAGTTTGAACAAAATGAACAAAATGAGTGTCAGCTATGTCTTGAATAGAGAAGCAAGACCAGAATGAAGACAAATATAGAGAGAAAGATTTTTCTTAGCATATCTTTAAAATTTTAAGGAAAAAACAAAACCAGAATCAAGTAGCACAATGAGAGAGAGGAAGCAGCATACCACTTACCAAGCAAAAGTATCGTGGCCTAGAATACGGCACACCAAACTGCAATGGACTCAGAATATACTCCTGCATAATAAAACCAGTTTTTGCCAGCATCTCAATCATCTGCGTGTGTGTATGAGATGTCTGCATGGAAAAAACACAGGAGAAAGTATTTATAAACAAGAAATATTCATTAGAGAAATGCATTTGTTTGTAAGAAAATTGAAAGGAAAATTTTTAGATGGAAATTTATCCAAGAACTCACCTCGAACCCAACAACATTCTCCACAAACACCATAAGTGGAGGTCTTTTAAGGTGTGGCATAAGTTCTAGAATTTTGAGAAAAGAAGATGCTCGAGCATCACTGGAGTCCTTCTGAAGACCTAAAAATATGATGCATGAAAATCTTGATAAGCAAATGAACAGGATAAAATCAAGGACCCAAACAACTAACAGGCTTCAAGGAATGAAATGAAAAAAAAAAAAAAAAGAGTGAAAAAAACACAGAAATAACAGGAATAAATGAAGAACCTTGCCGCGTATATGGTTGGCATGGAGGAGAAAGAAGCCAAGCATGTGCATCATATTTGTCTATATCACCAGCAGCCAGACACTGAATGTTACCCTACACTAGCCAACAGAAGTAACACTTGCAAATTCACACTTGAATAAAGACTAGTTCTAAGTAAAACAGATAAATAAATAAGTAAACATGAATAACAGAAAATATTTCAGATTCAATTTGCTCGAGATCGAACATGAAAGCTAAGATTAAGTGGTAAATAAGTTATCCGAACCCAAATGAAGAATCAAACACCAAGTAAACGCTCTTACAATAAACCCAATTACATGAAACTAATCTCAAATCCGAAAACAGATTGAATTAATTCCATGTCTCCGTTTCCTTGCCTTTGAATAATGACAGTCCATTCATTAGGTACACTCACATGGCTTTCACTTCGCTTCCTCGCATTATAAAGATTCAATCATGACAAATAATTTGAATTACATACAAAATGGGGAAGATACCATCTAGTGATTGAGTACAAATTACAATTACATCATTCTAAGCCAATTATAGTTCCTAAACTGAAACTCCCTCAAGCATGTATGACTGCAATACCTAAAAATAAAAACATATTTTTCGCTGGTCCGCTTTACTGAGCGATTGAAAGCGAACCTGGAAAGGGCGATGGCCAAAGTTGAATTCGTAAACGTCGTTTGCTTTGTCGTTTATGTCGAAAGCTTCAACCATGACCGCTGAAACTCCAGCCCGCATGATCGAGTATCTCTGTCCAGAGAGAGAGCGAGAGAGACAGATTAAACAACCGTGATACAATAAAAGCTGCATAGAAAATTGGGGTTTTAGGGAGATGGGGTTCGTACCATGCCCCCAATTCCGCTGTAGAATTCAAGAATCCTCCATGGCTCGTCTTCGCAGAAACTCTCTTCCATTTGGATCTGCTAACGGACGGGAAAAATCTCTGCTATTTGAGAGTTTCTCTCGTAATCCTATGCACCAAAAACAATTTTTCTGGGTACCAGAAACACTTTTCCGGTACCACGACCACAAGAATTTGGATACAGCGATTTGCCTTTTGCGTACGACGCAATTATAAAATTGTTGATAGGCGATTTTGGAATTTTTTTTATTCACTTAGAATTAGAAATAATTATTCTAGTTTACACGTCATACTACATGTATTAGCAATGCTACATAGCCGTTATATACACTAGCATGTGTGCGTGCAGTACTACAAGTAGAGAGAGGAAACAGTTTTGCAACTATTCAAATTTAAAACGAATAGATAGAGTTTTGACTATTTTAATCATATATTAATTATGTCTCAACAACAAACGATAAAGGCATTTTTGTGAAGTCGTGCATAGTTGTTGGCACGTTTTCCAAATGGCATATTCACATTATAGTTAGTATAGATTAGTTGGCTGCACATGAAATATTACATGTACAAAGAAAGAGGTAGTCAAAGAGGAGACAGTTTTGTAACTAATTGTTAAGTTTTAAATAAATTGAAGTAGTTTTTACTATTGTACTTTTTTATTAATGAATCTTTGTGTTAGTATGTAAGAGCTGTTTTGGAAAGTGGAACATTTTATTTGGCACAATTCCAAGAGGCCTATCCTTGCTACATATAGCATAGATAGACATACATACATCCATTATACGCATTCTTTCCTAGGGACCATAGCTTTAGAGGGGGCACATTGATTGTCATACACATACAGGGGCAACTTTTACGGTCTCAACTAAAGGCTAAGTAGTTGAGTACACTACCTTTGATTTGGTAATAAGATGTATTATGATTTAGTTAGATCCTCAAGATTTAAAGCTATTTAACTAACAATAAAATAAAAAAAAAGAAAAAAAAGGGTGATTTTTAAATTGATTAGGTGACAAAGTAGCAAAGATGTATTGTTTATGGTTCTCACTTGGGATAGCTCTCATAATATTTTTTGTGGGGTTATTTTGCTTTGCTTAAAATCAAGTGAAATTTCGAGCGGCACTGAAAAAATAGAGCCAAATGTCAAGTTAAATGATATTTTTCTGCCATTTAAATATACGAAACATTTGAAAATTTTATCCAAATTGAGTAAAATTTCAAATACCACGGGCAAAACGGAATGAAATTTCTCCAAATCCAAAAACCTTTTTAACGTTTTTAGACCTTTCAATGTTGAAACGATAAACAGGAAAGTCAGTTTTCTGGCAAAACTCGGAACAATATGGCTAACCAAATGTAGCCTTGGGGACTGAGCCTCAGGTACAGCGTGCAAGTAAGGCTGGCAATGGGTCGAATACGGTATGGATCTATCATGATCTGATCCGAACCAAAAATAAAAATCTAATATCCAAATTCGATCCGAAATTCGACGAATCTTTTATACGTGAATCCGAATTCGAAACTGAATTTATATATTGTATCCAAATTCGAAATTTGACCGAATAAATAACCGAAATTCGAATTCGATCCGAATTAGATCTAATTTGAACTTAAAACTCAAAAGTCAAGTTTAACTATTAAAGCAAATTTTAACTATCAAAACTAATGAGCCATATAAATATTAAAACAAGACATGAGTAAGGATAGTTCAACCATGGTTTATACAAAGTTTACCAATAGTTTAATGAAAAGTATATGCTGATTTCGGTTCGAATCCTATTCGGATCGGATATGGATATATTCGAATTCTGTCGGATCCGAAATCCAATATCTGTATTTGAACCACAAATCTATATCTCATATCCGAATTTGAGATTTTTGGATCGGTTTCGGATCAGATTCAAATATATATCGAGCCATTGCCAGCCCCAAGTGCAGCAGGTGCAGACCTCTCCTTACTTCTCCGTGTCTCTCTTCAACGTTTGCACTTGTCTACAACCATCACGTGTTAGCTTACGATAGAGCCCCCCTTCCGTAGAGATGGAGACGACGAATGCCAGCTCTTAAGTTGCAGGGAGAATACAAGATGGCCGTCTCGTTTTGTGAATAGCAATCATCGAAACACAAAAGCATCAATGGATTAATGTTTGCAGAGCTTTTCTCTGCCATTCTCCAATGCATGGATTATTCAGTTCAACAATCATGTAAAGGGGGTGCTTCAGCTAAGAGCTTTTTGTTTTAGCTAATATGTTTCTTTGATTTTCTTTGCTTTACCCCACCTCTTTGTCCAGGTGAAGGAGAAGTATACGATTCAAGCTGCCATTGATGGAACGCTTCGTATTGCAGAGATAGAATTCGACGCGTGATTCTTGGTGGCATCCGAGGGTTTTAAATATCCGTCTTTGGGTTTTGCCTCGCTTGTTCTGATGAATAAAACCATGAAGATTTCAGTGGCTTCTGCTTCATGTTCCTCGCCTTGGCTACTTCGCTCTTGTATGAACCCCAAATCTCTCTGCTCAGCGTCGACCTTGCATCCTCAAGATCGAACATTGAGCGAAAAGCCCATCTCGGAAGTAGAAAGTTCAGAGGAACCCACTTCGGAATCAGGATTTTCCAAGTTATCGGACTCTCGAGAGCACCCCAATGCAGAAATTTCTTCTTCTGAACAACCCAATTCTGGACTTACAGGGAAGACTAATTCGAAATCTGAGTTTCTGGAGAAACCCGCTTCAGAGGAGCCCAGGTATGCCCAAACAATTCAACCCATTTCACAAATTCAGCAGGAGATGTCATGTCATGGGGAAGATAGAATCCTCACTCAGGATCATGTGATAGATGTTCTTCTGAAGCACAAGCATGACCCTAAATCAGCTCTAAACTACTTCAAATGGGCTGAAGGACAGCGAGGTTTTGTTCGAAGTGTGGATGCATTGTGCATTATGCTCCACATCCTCGTAAGATGGAATCCAGCGAGTGCTCAGCATCTTATGAACCAGTGGGTCTCTGGTAGCTCTGGTCCTTCTGCTAGTCTTATGGTCGATCACCTGGTGGAGAACTCAAAAAAATTTGAGTCAGATCTGCGCGTGTTTAATTACTTGTTATATAGCTATATCAGGGCAGGGCAAATTGATGAGGCAGTAGAATGTTTTGACAGGTTGATTGAGAATGGTGTTGTTCCTGGTCTTGGATACAGAAATATTATTCTAAATGCTTTGGTAAGGGCAAACAAAATTGGAAAAGCAAAGGACATGTATCTTGAGATGATATCAAAGGGAATGAGTTGTGATTGCTTTAGTATAGATGTGATGATGCGCGCTTGTTTGAAAGAAGGAAAGCCCGAAGAAGCTATGGTCTTCTTTAGAGAAACAAAAGCTAGAGGATTCAGAGTAGATGAGATTACATATGATACGGTCATCCGGGCTGTTTGTCAGAAGCCTGATTTGAAGCTGGCGGGTGAGTTGCTTGAAGAGATGAAAGGTATGGGATGGGTTCCTTCTGAAAGCATTTACACTAGCATAATAGTGGCTTGCATGAAGCAGGGGAATATGGTGGAGGTATTAAGATTGAAGGATGAAATGGTTAATAATGGATGGTCAATGAATTTGGTGGTTGCAACAAGTTTGATAAAGGGGTATTGCTCACAGGGTAACTTGGACAGTGCTTTGGAAGTGCTTTCCAAGATGATTGAGGATGGGGTTACTCCAAATAAGTTCACATACTCAATTCTGATTGAAGGTTGCTGCAACATTAGAAACATGGAAAAAGCATGTGAGCTATATAACCGAATGAAACTTGAGGGTATTAAACCTAGTGTGTTTACTTTGAAGTCATTAATACGCGGACTCTTGAAGGCCCAGTTGTGGGTAGAGGCCTCTAAGTTGTTTGATGAGGCAGTTGAGGGTGGTGTTGCTAATGTATCCCTGTATAACCTTCTCATATACTGGTTTTGTAAAACAGGCAGAGTGGCTGAAGCATGTAGTTTATGGGAAAAGATGGTGAATAGGGGAGTGTTACCGAGTGTGGTTTCCTACAATAACATGATATATGGTCACTGCAGGCAAGGAAACATGGATTTAGCGTCAAGTGTATTTTCTGAGATGCTCAAAAGTGGTAATAAACCTAATGTCATCACTTATTCAGTTCTGATGGATGGATATTTTAAGAAAGGTGCAATTCAAAAAGCCTTTGATGTGCGTGACCAAATGTTGGGCTCAAGGATTTCCCCCAGTGACATCACATTTAACACCATCATCAATGGTCTTTGCAAAGCTGGTCAGTCATTTGAAGCAAAGGATATGTTGAACAAGTTTATGGAGGAAGGTTTTATTCCCACCTGTATGACTTATAATTGTATTGTTGATGGTTTTGTCAAAGAGGGATTGATGAATTCTGCATTAGAATGCTATCAAAAAATGCATGAAAGTGGAATATCCCCAAATGTTGTCACTTACACCTGCTTGATTGATGGGTTCTGCAAAAGCAATAACATGGATCTTGCTTTGAAGATGCGGAATGAGATGAGAAGCAAGGGTCTTGAATTGGATGTTGTTGCATATAATTCTCTCATTCATGGATTCTGTAGAAAAAGAGACATGAGAAGTGCACATGAAATTTTCACTGAACTACTTGATGTTGGTTTAACTGCAAATACAGTTGTTTACAATAGCCTAATTGGTGGCTTTAGAAATATGAACAACATGGAAGCAGTGATTGCTTTGCATAAGAGGATGTGCAGTGAGGGAATTCCATGTGATTTAGAAACTTACACTACTTTAATTGATGGATTGCTGAAAGAAGGAAATATACTCCTTGCTTCAGAACTCTATGCAGAGATGCGATCAAAGGGTATCATGCCTGATATTATCACATTTACTGTTCTCATACATGGTCTCTGCAATAAAGGAAGGTTAGAGAGTGCTAGAAAAGTCTTGGAAGAGATGAATCGGGATAATATGGCTCCTAGCATTCTTATATACAACACATTGATTGCTGGGTATTTCAGGGAAGGTGATTTAGAAGAGGCTTTTAGGTTGCATGATGAAATGCTTGACAGAGGACTTGTACCAGATGATGTAACTTTTGATATTCTTGTAAATCAGAAGATTCAAAAACATGCACCCTTTAATGGGTCTTCAGGTGTCGTAAATAACCGGGCAAGCGGTTATAAAAGGAGTGCAGCTTCCTTTTTGTCAAATATAGAAAAAAATTATTCTGGCTTCTGATATTTATCATCATGACTTGCTCTAAAATATCTTGGAAAAATAAGGCACCATAATTCCGTCAAAGTTCATCGCATTCGATTTATTAACCAGGTAAGCATTTTATGTGTTTGTAAATAGTTTCTCTGGGGCTTATAATTCTTATTTACCTGCTGCTATGGTTCTTCTGCATCTTGTTCATGGATAGAAAGGATTTTAAACATTCCTGTATCTATCACCTCTGCTCATCAGTAAATGTGAAGGATGAAGTGGATCAAATGTGATTTACTGACTTGTTGTGGCTTTAATGTGTTTTTGATTTAACATGTTTTACACGAACTTTCTTCTTCCATGGACCCATGCCACTATACTTTTAGCGTTCGTATTGTGCACTTAGAAGATTGCTATAACATACATTCAACAGTCACTGCTTGGTATAACTACCTAACCTCTAGTAATTCTATTAGAAAAGGCGCATGTGGTTGACGGAAAACAAATGTTATTAGGAAATGATGCTAGTGTGGAACAGTAGCTTCTTGGATGGACCAGAGAATTGAATAATTTCATGCTCATGACCTCTCTGCAAATCTAAGAACAACGATGCCAAACCCCCACTACATGAGCAGGAAATTGTGAAGTAATCCTTGCACTTAGTTTTTTGAGGTAATGTCTTTATTGGACGTGTGAGCTGCAAGGATCATGTATATCTTTCACCTCAATGCTAATAAATTGCACTTTAGAGGTGGACTTGGAGTTTCAAATATGATTAGGTGCATTGAAAAAGTTGCTTTTAGGTGGTTAAAATCCCATTGAACTTGCTGAGTGGAGATTTTGTAGCCTTGTGAATGAAATATTAAATATTCTCGTGGACTTTTAGAGAAAAATGAGTGTCATTGTCATAAGTGATCAGCATGCTTCACTTGCAGTGGCAATCCAGTGGACTCTACTGCATCTAATTTTCTGAATCTCAGTTTGGTAGGTGGTTTCATCAAAATGTTGACTTTTGAGTGGTGTTGGAGTTCACAGAGGTATCATTGTGTGCAGTACTTTCTTTGTCTTTATAGGCAAAGATTCTACTAAACCTGAGGGCTCAGGGAGCATAAGAGAAAGAGACTAGGGGTCTTAATTGTATCATAGGAGATTCCTTCAATGTAGTATTCTTAAATCTGGTGGTCCATGGAGATTAACTCGTATTAGAACCTTTTCTTCATCATTGCTCCATATTAATTACAGTGAAGCTTACTGACCAAGCCTTTTCTCTCCTTTATTGGACCTGTAAGATGCGACTGAAGCTTTCCTGCAACTTAAATCACTTAAAAATTCACGACAAACTTCAGTCTCAAGTAGGCTCTTAATCCGTCATGGTTGAGCTGTACACTGTTTCTGTCCTATAATATCTCAGGTTTTTCCAATATTTTTTCTTCAATTATTGTGGACTAAGAAGAGCAGAGATACATGCAGGAAAACCGAAAAAGGAAAAAAAATTGAAAATGGAGACACCTGTTACTTTTCTACTGAGGATGACAGGGATTCCAATCACAAAGACTGTGATAAATATTCTTCTGAAAGCACTTGTATACATTCATCATACATGCATAGTCAGATCGATCAGGTTGCAGTGTGATCATCATTTGCTCCATCCAAAAAACTAATATGATGCTCACACCAGCTCTTAAGACTTTTGAAAGAACAGGAGATAAGATGATTAGTGAATGATCCAAGAAGTTGGTCAGGTTCTTGGAAATTTATCCGCCAGTTGAATCATCATTTCGTACGGAGTCTAATGATTAGCTCCATTCACATTAGGCAATATTTTTGCACTCATTCTTTAAACTTCCGCTTCTGGCTTCTAATCTTCTTGGAGTCGTGGGGTTCATCTTCCTCCAACCTTCTTCGCAAGCTCTTCAAATCTTCTTCACTCACGGAACCATTCTTAGCATTGTTCAATGCATATGCTTCCGCTATCTTCCTCTTGCATTCCTTACTTGCAGAATCATGAGGAACCACTGTCAAAGTCCACAGTGAATGAATTAAGTGTAACCTCAAATCCTCTACAAATCACACCAGGATCATCAAGGAAAACAGAAGGTATTAAAAACTTGATCCATGAATACTGAATATTTATCTTCCTTCAGTAGGTAGATAGCATTAGAAAAGCAACTACCACCTTTACCTCAAATTGAATGGAATTGAAAGCGAAGTTAAAGAGGCTGCATTATTAGAATCCATGCAAGTGACATCACATATGTTTGAACAATCTCAGGAGCATCCCATACTTATAATTCTTAAAAACCTTACAACTAGTAGTTTGTTAGCGAATCTACAATAAAAAAAAGGATGTTCTAATTGAAAATGCCTGTGCAATATATAATATAAACCATGGTTTCATAATCATACAAGGAGACATGTTATTATTGAATATAATGTGATAGAAAATATAGACCACTAGAATTCCGCAAATAGGTCCATCTAATATTTTAATCACAATCTATTCAATGTAATATAACTGTAGAGGAGAAGCTTGCACGGGACCTGAATCATTTGATAACCAAAATCTCTCATCATTTTGTTGTTCATGGTATCAGAGCCTCTGAGCTGAGATTCTGATGCCTGGTTTCTACACAATGTGATACTAGTTTGCTTTCTCTCAACCAAAAGAAACCATGGTTCAAAATTCCATGTTGTATCAGCCGATACATATGATACTTACTGTTTAGCAACTACATGTACTTTCAGAAATGGTAAAACCTGCAGCATATAGTTGATATTTTAACGTTGATAAATTACAAAGTATCGAACAATATGCTCAATACTTATCTTTTATATCTGTTAACTCACAAAAAAGATCCTATTAAGTTTTTTTTTTGTTCTTTTGTTTTGTTTTTGTTTTCTGGAAATGAATGATCATAAAAGTTAGAGATTTGACTCTCCTCTTCCTAGCGAAATCACCCCAATTGCAAGCCTAAGGTAGGAGAAGTGCCAATTTTATAGGGTCAAAGCTATCTAGCATTTTGAAAGTACTGACCTGGTTTCGGATAGTCCCTTCCTATTAAGCACTTTGCTTTAGTCTGGACAGTCAGTGGTGCGGTCCATGGCTCATATATATACTCTTTCGGCATATCTAGACACACAAAATCAGTCAAGAATTTATCTTAATAAAGATTGTCATGAGACAAGTAAAATTGTGCATGGAGATAGATGCTGACCTTTCAATACAGGGAGAAAATGGCGGATGTAATTCCCGTCTGGATCATATTTCTTCCCAAATGAGGTTGGGGAATAGATACGATTATACTGATCAGTAGGATGAAATGGATTAGACAATATTAGAATCGATTGGACACACAATATAATGATGAGAATTTTCTCCATGGACTAATCCCATATTTATAGCATTTCAACTTGGAAGTGAAGTCATCCTGCATACCTGGTAGAAAAATGATGAACATGAAAGCCATAGCCAATTTCCGTTATTTATGGCCCAATCTGAATCAATCAGTAGCCTCTTGAAAACATCACGGCCCTTTTCCCAGTGAATAAACTAGAAGCAGCAGAGGAAATTAATCTCAAGAAGGGACAGGGTTTAGATAATGTGAAATGACTAGTAATATCACTCTTTGTTGCGTACCAGATCCCCACGAGTTAGAAAGCATGCAACACAATGCCTTGCAAGATGGTGCATCCATCCCCACTTCCGCAGCTAAAATAGAAAAAATAAACTGGCTTCAAATGCACTGATTTAGACTTGAACGTGTATTACAAAATAATGGCATACCTGGATTAGGGGATCAATGAAACAAAATTACAGAACCTATCAGCATATGCAGACGATGACTCAGAAAAAGGATAAAGAAGAAAAATATATAAGTGAACACAAAAAACCTGAACCATGATTGCATCAATCCAAGGATATCCTGTCCGAGCCTCTCTCCAAGCCGCAAACAATTCATTATCATCATTCCACGGAATCTACATTTCATTTGAAAGTTTTCAAGTACTTTCATAGGATCATAATTTGTAATTAACAAAAAAACCAAATAGTATGTAACCAAGTCTGGGAGTGGAAAGATAGCATGTAACAAGCACTCAGTAACAGATTCAAGAGATTCATATGAACTTTAACCAGCATACTTTGTAAGCAAATATGAGAGGAAAAGGAAATAGAATAAAGTGAGATTCTGCCAATATTCCAAATGTCATTAGTCATAAATATAGATTCACACCTGCTGGTATGTATGAATTATTATTGGCCAACTTAGCTACAGGAAGCTTCAAGATGCCTCTGCAGAGACAAGATTAATCCTCTCTAGGAAATATTTTGGCCAAACAATGCATTTTTTTTATAGTTACACACCCATCAGGATGATGAGAATTTTTTTTCACCCTATATACCATCAAGCAATTTGGTGTATGAAATTCCCTTTTTTTTTTAACCTTCACTGGTTGATGTAATTCAACAGCATAACATTTCTAACTAGAATAGAGAGCAGATTACACATAAAAAAAATGGAATATTTGATGCAAAGTCATGGGAAAAAGACCACATGTATTCTTAAATGCAAATGAGCATCATATTGTAATAATAGCAAAACCATCACAGAGATTTAGCACGAAGTTCTTCATCAATCTTATCTTGATAAAACAATACTTTGTACAAGCTTCACATTATTAAATTTCATCAAATAAAGCGAAAAAGTAAATGGGCCATATTTATGCATATATGAAACAAATGAAGATACTTGTGCAACAGAAAGTTTGATAAAAAGCAAGAGCTAAAATTTACCTGCTTGCATATTTTATTACCCCTCATCTGATCAAAATTAGGAGTGCCAAAAGCCACAGTATAGAAAAAATCCCGCCATAATAACTACAGGCAGTTAAAAGTAGTTTGGTAAGCTTGCTACAGTAACAGCCAGTATTAACAAATAACCGATAAACCAACCTGCCCCACAAGTGAAACTGGTGGTGATGTATGCCGTTTAACATTATTATAAACATCTTGAATGCTTTGATAAAAGTACCTAGAAGAAAGACAACCAAACTACAAAGAAAAGAAAACGTAAAAGAAATTATTTATATAAAATTGAAAAATTGAAAATAACCTGTTATAATCCTCTATTCTGAAAATTTCAACCCAAAAAAAAATTATAAGCAAAAGCAATTATTGAAGTTATATCTTTCAGATTTAACTCACTTTCAAATACGGTGATAAAACAGTTGTTGCTGGGTTTAGGAAAGCAGATGGGTCACCCTTCGGTTTCTCAAAATTTGCAACCCACTCCTGCATAAAAGTGAACTGAAGATGAAGAGAATGACATGACATTGTCTGAAGGACACAATAAACCAAAGTAACAAAAATTAGTGCATATGTCCTCTTTCAAAATCAGCAAAATGAACTTCTATAGATAAAGAAAACAGACAGAAAGAACGTAATGCTTCTAATAATAGATCAAAATTGATTAAAAATTTTGATAACCTGTGTTAAATTCGTGACAAATAGAAAAGATAACATGGTTAGCAGAAAACTCTTTAAAATATAACAGAAACAAACCCAGTGAAATCATGAGACAGACAAAAAGGATTCAGTCAGGCAATGAAATGCTTCAATGTCCCCCTTTTTAACTAGAGAGTCCATCTGATTGTTGGTGTGAATTTAATCCAGATTTATGTTAGCTAATACGCTCACCAACTAAAATACACAAAAAGGATCTACAAAGCCACATATTATTCCATTTATGCCTCTAAGGTTTCGCTGAGGATGAGAACCATTGCTTGGTGCAACTGCCATAATCACATTCATATATTCAGTGGGAAGGAAAATTTTGAATTACCTTGTCACTGAATGTGCAGGATGGAAACAAGTATTAGCACCTCAAAACTCAAACTTAAACGGGCATGCCGTATAGTAATTCCCTTTTGAATTATATGACATGATTGTCATTGATTAAGCATGCATATCCATGGCTAATTTGTCAGTCCTTATCAAATGCCCAAAAACAAACTGGAAAAATAACATCAAGCAATCAGTCTATGGGGATAGCCAAGAAGGATAAGAAAATAGGATTGTGGACCAGAAGGCTCACAAGTAGATCTTTTATCTTTTCAGAAAATATTTGTGACATCTGTACAAATATTTTGGGGACAGCCAAGAGGGATACAGAAACAACAAACAGGACATTAACTAGATCAGGAACTTAAAAGCCAGAAAGAAATTTTTCAGAAATTTAGGCTAAATAGAATTTAAACATTCCTTGGTTCTAATGTTCTCTGTTTTATATATTGTGAATCTGCACAGATAGATGTCGGAATTTACATAGGTTACTATTGTGCTTAAGTGTCCAGAATAGAAGAATGCTGCAATCTTATGTCAACCCACAAAAAGAAAAAATAAATACCTTATCATGAAGGGATTTTTTCAACCTCTCCAGTGCTTCTGACTCACCTCCTCTAAAGGGAGAAATTTCATCCTGCCAGAAATCATTAAAAAAAAATTATAAATAACTCCAAGGGATCACTTCTTCAAGGAAAATAGTTTCCTATCACCTGTCTAAGGTCTCCATAGCCAAGTTCTTGAATTGTTGGGATGCTTAGTATCTCATTGTCCTTGACATTCTCAACAGGAGGAAGCCAAGAAACTGTTGTAGAAAGAGGTGGAGAGGGTTTCCCAGCAAGCTTCACGAATGAGTTATAGCTCAATGGTGGCCTCCCTCCATTCTTTTTGGACATTGGTCAATGCATAAGGACAAATTGACCAAGTTAGCAGAGGACTAACACATAAACCCATAAAAAACATCCTATCTCACAACATCAGTATGAATTTTGAAAAGCAAACCGACTACACCTATAGTTCATCAGTGTTATAATAATATTTCAGGTACAGTGAAACAAGTGCAAAATTAATTGTACTACCAAAACATGTTCGTAATTACAAGTACTTAATGCTAATATGCCTATTTACTTCTATGCCTCACATATTAAAAGCACTAGATTGGAGATATCTTAATCAAAACAATAGTTCAAAGATGAAAGAATAATTTCCCTTGATCCAAGGAAAGTCAGTCTCACGCTGTACCTTTTGTATTATATCAGCAGGATCAAAGAGAGTATGGCTCACGGGAGAGAAAACCTTTATTCCTGCTGCAGAAGCATAATCCTGTCAAAACTTAAAAGCAACAAGTTTTTAAACATGAAATTCCAATCTGTGAGTTGTTTCATTTATGTTTCCCAAATATTAAAATAGAATGGGTCCATACCTTGATTTGCTTATCAATGGCCTGATAATATGGCTCTGTTTCATATTCAAAGCAAAGCTTGTTGATATCCCACTGAAAGAGGCAGCATAAGAGCTGTTAGAACCCAAATGTTTTTCTTAATTTGACATGTCTAATGATCTTTACAGAGTGTAATCCCAATGAACTATCATTGTATCCCGTTTAAACTTCACTAACTAAACCTAATTTTCAGGAGTTTAATCCGTTCCATTTTATTCAAACTTCACAAGATATATCCATCCACACAGAGTTACGGATATTGTTGTAAAGGATACATAATGGATGAAATATTAAGAAAAGCCCCTCTTCGGTGACTTGGTCCATAGTTCTATGAATTGGATTGTCAAATTTTTACATAAAGCCATCATCATTTAGTTTTACACCGTTCCAAGACGAATCCTTATTTGGTTGGACCAAGTGAAACAAGTCTTTCTGGCACATTGACTCGCACACAAACGAATATTTGGCACAGATTAAATTGCATATTTCTCAACTATGAGTTTTCCTGTAAATCAATGCACAGTATTTGATGGAAAAGACGATAAATCAAACAGTAAGGTTAAAATGGCAGTTAAAACCATTAACAGCAACGCCTTGGAACATAATCGACCATCTCAAACAATCAACTCGAAAACTAAGACTCCTTGCAAGAACTGTGAATATCGTTAGCTCTGCGAAATCTAACATATGATATACCAAGCTCCCAAAAAACACAAAAAGAAGCAAAAACAAAACAAAATTAAGAAAGATGAGAGAAGACAGAGGATTAAAGAGTTCAGACCTTCTTCAACAGACCAATCAAAACATCGACCGGTTCTCCCTTGAGCAGAAGCAATCGAGATCCGAGCTTACGGAGGCGCGAATCTAGATCAGCGAGGCTTTCGAGCAAAAACCGAATGCGATTTACACCGGCCTGTGCAGAACCGGGAGAAAAAGCGGTGGGATCGGGATCGAGATAATGCGGATCCAAAACAAAAACCGGGTACAGATGACTAGAGTCCTTGCGAGCGAATTCCAGAGCCGGATTGTCGTGGATCCTAAGGCCCTTGCGGAACCAGATTAGAGAATTAGTCGCCATCGATGGAGTTGCCAATATGTGACCAGATAGAGGAATGGAGAACGAAGCTTTCATCTGAACAAGAAATTGCAGAAGCCGTGGATTCCGTTTAATCTCTTTCCCGCCATGTCTGGAGTGAGAGTCACTAACGTGCACCGGTGAACAACATAAGGCAGTAAGTGTAGTCAGCCTCGCACGCACCGCGTACGTTAGAGTTTGTATTCGGAGAAAGAAGATGGAGCGGTTTGTTTGGCGCCACGTTCCTGTCTTCAAAAAGTGTTGGTTGGCAAGCGGTTGGTTTAAGGCCACGCCGAATGTTTCGGATCACGTGTGCCCTTGAGCCAAGTGACTCCCCTCCACTGAGCCACGTCACGTGTCTCCTTCAGGGTATTTATGCCTTTCTCATCGCAAGCACCGTCAATTGACTCAATTCAAAACAGGCTGACATTATCGACATTAGAGCTACTGATGTTAAAATTGATAGTTAAAATTTGCTTTAATAATTAAAATTAATTTTTAATTTTTCGGTTCAAATTCAGATTTTAGGTTTAGTCGAATTATTGAATTCAGATGCTATATATGAATTGGTTTTGAATTTGGATTCAAGTATAAAAGATCTGTCGGATTTTGGATCGTATTCAAATATAGGATTCTTTTTTTTTGGTTCGAATTGGGATCATGGTAGATCCATACTGTATTCGATCCATTGCTAGCCCTGATCTACACTCGTGGGCATGTGTAATACTAAGCGTATGAAGAAAGAGGCAGAAGGGGAGGAACGGTTTTGCAACCCATTATAAATTTTTAAAAATTGAGGCAATTTTGATTATTATACCCTTTTATTAATAAATCTTCACAATGATGTGTAAGGGTTATTTTGGAAACTTGTACATTTTGGTTGATGCGATTCTTAAGAGACACGTCACGTTATATATAACTAGCAAATTGCACGTGCATTACTGCACGTATGTAGAAAAATAAGGGAGGGAACAATTGTCAGATGGGATCCTGTAGAGGCTCTATTTGCAGTCTGCGGTAGAGCCCTCTACACGATTATGCCATTTGTCCACTTAGTTTTAGTGCTGCCCATTCTCGCAACTAACGGAAACGTGTAGAAGGATCGATCTTAACGTGAAAGTTGCTCAGATTCAAAATTTGAATTTCAACTTTTGAGGCAGTTGCTTCTCTCTCCTCATTTTCTTCTCTTATTTTCGTCTTCCTCCCTCTGTTCTTCTTCCAGTTTGTTTTCCTTTTTAGCTTTGTGTCTCTGGTTTTCTCCGTTTTAACCCATATGATGCAAAGCAAAGGACCAGTGCCAATAAGAGCCAAAGATCAAAAGAAGGTATTTTTCAGATACTGGCCTCTTTGTGGGTTTACATAGAGGTGACAGAAGAAATTGGTTGGAAAGGAAAAAATAAGCAAGCGATCGAGTAAACTTTGGGAGGAACTTGATCAGAGAAGTTGCAAGTTTTGCACCATATGAGAAGAAAATTACTGAACTTCTTGAAGTTGGAGAAGACAAGCGTGCTTTAAAGGTATAAAAGAGGGAGTTGGGAACTTACAATAGGGCAAAGAAGAAGCGTGAGGGGATGTCCAATGTTCTTCACAAAATGAGGTGAACTTTGCAGGAGTCGTGGAGAAGAAGAAATGAGGCTTACATTAGTTGTAACTGTATCTATTCTAATTTTATTTTTTTCCTTTAAAATGGAAAGATTAGCCGAAGCAATTTGTTTACATTTTTAGATGTTATAAGTAAGTTTGAAATTTTTTTTTAAAAAGGTATTCGTTTTTCAGCTAGAGCAATTGGTTTACATTTTTAGATCATTTTTCAGCTGGAGCAATTTGTTTACATTTTTAAAAAGATCAGCTGGAGAAATTTGTTTACATTTTTAGATGTTTCCTTCCTACCATTCTGGCTTTCATTTTAAAAAAAAAGGTATTTTTCAGATTTTCTTTTCAGTTGAAATAGGGTTCGATTCTTTCCCTTTTCTCCTTTATCTTGGCTAAATCGTGAAGCCCGAAAATCTGACTTGTATCAGTCAAGCTCTCTCCCGAAATCCTGTTAGTCAAGCTTTTAGGAGAGATGTGGTCGTTGTGGTCATTACGAAGAAAACATGGCTATGATTAACACCAACATTAACATGTCTTCTAATGTCAATACATCCATGAAAGAAGTACCAAAGAAATGAAGTCCCACCAGGCTAATTTGTACTAAAGACAAAGTTGGTGGAAACTTGAGATCCATTATGAAGTGAAAAATAACATGAACGTGCTGTACTCTGTTGTGTCGAGGTTAAACCATTTGTTGCACGAGCTTCTGGTGATTCATTCATCTGATTATAGGGAAGGTGATCATGTATAAATGGAAAATAAGATGTACCAAATACCATTAAACTGCTGCTCGTGGAGTATGGACAGAAATCAAAAACAAAATTCCTAGAAAAAAATACCTTATAATCTAGTAATTGGTAACTAAATAATTAATGATCTAGCAATTAAACATTCTTGAAGGAACTCTTTGCAGATAAGGCATAAAAAATTGACATTGCAGTGGCAAAAATACAGATTCCAAATATACAGATCCTTATCATATCTCCTTTTACGTTGCTACAAAATTTCCGTCTTCATGTCCCCATTCCATAGTCTGAAAAGAACAATGTAGCAGACGAAGTTGCCTCATTTTCTAAACTGCTTGGCTCATTAGGCTTGGTAGATCGTACCAGCCACTAATATTAATCAGCACGAGAAAACCACACCCTTCCATTCCCAACAATGGTGGAACTCCAACTTGGGACAAAAATATACCAGAACACTCGGAATCTATAAAAGTCCAATATGCAAACTGTAAATTTGTTTCGGGAAAATGAAGTTGCTCTGGACAAGAGGTCACTATACGATAGACTTGGTGGTGGGGGTCGGTGCCAGGATACTATTCAATTTTCATGCCGGAAAGTATGAAAAGAGTAAGAGAAGAGCGGGACAAAATCACATTTAGGTGCGCTTCAATCAGAACAAAAGTAAAATGATGTTCACAAGAAATTTCTGTTTCCTTCCCGTCGATGGCTTTCTTTGGTATTTTTCAGTTTCTTTCTTGTCGATGGTATTCTCGGATTTTGGATTTCCAAACGAAAAGGGCAACGAGTCCAACAAAATTTTTGGAGGGATATTTTCCCTCTCAATTGCTTTTATTTTTGGCCGAACGGCATGAATTTGATGCGTTAACGTCGGTCCTTCTACACGTTTCCGTTAGTTGCAAGAATGGGTAGCATTAAAACTAAGTGGATAGATGGCATAATCGTGTAGAGGCTCTACTACAAATTGCAGATAGAGCCTCTACAGGATCCCATCTGAACAATTGTACACCTGCTCAAGTTTTGAAGGAATTAGGTAGTTATGACTATTACACCCATTTATTAAAGAATCTTAAAAATGATTTGTAAGGGTTTTTTTTTAGTAAAATGGCACATTAAGATTGGCATGATTCCCAAGAGGCCTCTTCTCATTATATGTAGTATAAACTTTTCCGAGGTAGTTATAAATTTGAGGGAGATGTTCCACGTTCAACATCTTACCTTTGAGAATTATCAACAAATAATTACTTCTAAATATAACAAAAGCTATTTTTTTACTTTTATATGAAAAAATATTTCTTTCTTACAACAATACTTTTTTTACTTGAAACCCATGGAGACATGGGTTGGAAAATCTGTTGTAACCAACTATGAAGTATGTGTTCACGTTGGTGTATACAGCCTACTTGTACACATATACTTTATTGTTAGACCAGCTGATTTTCCAGCAAGAGGCTCCAGTAATATGGTCTATATTTTATTTTAAAAGCAGCTTCCAAAATGATAGATTTTGTATTTTTGCGGCAAAGTGGTATGGTGCGCATTGCATGGATGACAGGTCTTTTGGCTATGAACTTTCACATAGCAAACCATTCAATAGGGTCATACTTAGTAGGGTTTTTCTTGGGCCAGCCGGCTTGTTCTTGGACTGGCTTCGTTATCCGTTAGTTGTCCATAGGGCTAGGTTAGGCATATTTTTAAACGCTCGATTAATTTTTTTGACATACTTGGTCAACCATGAGATCCTTTGGGCTAGCCGGCCTTGCATTTGGGTCGGAGTCATTTGTGTAAGTAGTTTTTTATTGGATAAACAAGTGTTTTTAAAGATTCTGAAAGGATTTGTTAACCAAATAATCGTTGGAATATTTCCCTTGGTTCGCTTAAATAATACTACAAATTGATAATGAAAAAAGTATCTTTTAATATAATAAGCTATGCATAAAATGTTTTAGAATTTTTTTGAATACCAACAAGTCTACAATTTAGTAATCTTATAATGTACTTAAATCTCATTCGGGTCTTTTACTGTATATCGTTTTTTCTAACATCATGTACCTTGCTTTGCAAAAAAAAAAAAAAAACTAGTAGGGTGCACGTGCAATATTACTACACGTAGAGGAAGGGAACGGTTTTGTATGTCCAAATTTTAAACGAATAGGCAAAGTTTTGACTATTTTAACCTTATATTAATTATGTCTTAACAACGAACGGTAAGATTTTTTGGGGAAGTTGTGCATAGTTTTTGGCACGCTTCCCAAGGCCTACTCTCGTTATATATGGTATATAGAATAGTATAGGGTTGCTTATCGGGCCGGACCGGCACGACCCGTGTCGTGTCGAAGGGGCCGGGCAAACGACCCAGCTGGCCGTGGCTTGATAAGCACACAAGCGGCATAGCCCACGTCAAGTGGGCTAGACCAGCCCACCTGGCACGAAAAATGGCTAGTTGTCCCCCCCCCCCCCCCCCCCCCCCCCCTCCCACTCTCAACAGCCATATTAAGGGGTATACTTGTAATTAACTGTAAATGACCATTTCTACCCTTCCAACAGCAAAATAACAACCATATTTGAGGGTAGAGGTTATAAAAAGGCACTTTTGGTTTTCTATAAATAGGCCTAACCCTTCCCACTCTAAACCACACCTCTTACACAAATCTCTCTTACTCTCTTCGTCTCTGTAACTATCAAGTAATAGTTTTTTTTTTCTAAATTACTCAAGCATCAAAGGTGAGAATTGGAATCTGGAGGTTGAATTCAACTGCAAAGTTCGAGCTTCATTCTCAAGAGGTATTCTTCTATTTAATTTTCTGATTTTAAAATCATTATAAATATTATATATATAAGTAAGCCTCTCTTTCTACCTTTCTTATTATTTGAAAGCCTAGTATAATGGGTGACATACTGTGCAACTAAGTGCATCTCCAAGAAAGTTCTGTCACAAAGGACGAGATAATTGCCTAAGGAAACTAGGTTTTAAGCGAGACCGTTTGTGACCCCTTTAGTTACCTAGGAATTTTCCTAGTGCATTTTTATATACACTATTCCTCACTTTACTATAGGTAGTGTATCACAAAAAAAATTATTATATTATTTATTACTCAAATTTTTTACAAATTTGATAATGGACCCTAGGCAGTCTATGTACTGTAACACCGAGGAAAGGGAATATCTTAGACCTTTTTCTAAAGATTTTGATGAGACCCAACCCTCATATAGTGATCCTCCCATCCAAGATCATGGATTTGAGTTGCCTTTCCCCCAAGATCCCACAGAAATGGGATCCTTTTCCCTACCACCTAGGAGCAGCAAGAAGACTAGAACCTCCGGTGTTTGGCAAAATTTTGCAATTGAAATTATGAGGAGGGAAGAGAGGGCAGTTTGTAAGCATTGCAAAAAAAAAAAATTAGCTACAAAAGTTCAAGTGGTACAGGTCATTTGCAGCGCTATTTGCAGAAATGCCTTCAAAAACATGGCGAACTAGATCCTAGGCAAGTCCAATTTTCCACCAGTAGTGTTAATTTGAGCAACTTTGTTTTTAACCAAGAAAGGACTAGGCAAGAAATTGTCAAGTGGGTGATACAAGAAGAATTATCTTTTAGACTAATAGAAAGTAACAGATTTAACCGTCTAATGATCAAATATGTACCACTAGGATATAAACCCTTCTCATGCCACACTCTAAGAAGTGATGCTACAACATTATATATATAAAAGAAGGAAAAAAGCATTAGTAGAAACTTTTTCAAACAATAGTTTTAAGGTGGCTTTAACCTCAGATATTTGGACAAGTAGACAAAACATAAGTTATTTAGCTATAACTGCACATTATATAGATGAGAATTGGAGTATAGAAAAAAGAATAATAACTTTTGCGTCACTAGATGCTAGACATTCTAGACCAGCTATAGCACATACTATAAGACAGTATAAATTACAAAATAAAATAATGGCTCTAGCACTTGATAATGCAAGTGCTAATAATGTTGCAATAAACATACTAAAACAACAGTTAAACTTAAATCTAGATGGAAATTTATTTCATGTTAGATGTGCTTGTCACATCCTAAATTTAGTTGTGTAGGATGGCTTAAAAATTGTGCAATATCATTTAACGAATATTAGAGACGCAATAAGATTTTTAAAACAATCTAGTGCAATTGCTAGAGATTTTAAAAATTATTGTGCACGTTTGGGAAAATAACCTAAAAAAATTACCCTAGATGTTAACCATAGGTGGAATTCAACATATTTAATACTAGATGCTGCACTAGAGTTTAAACAAGAACTTTCACTATTATATAAAACAAACGCGCCTAAAAGTGAACTAGAAGAACTTGATTGGCAAATAGCAGAAATTTTAAGAGATTTTTTAAAAGTTATTTTTTTGATGCAACAACATTCTTATCAAGGGTTTATTACCCAACATCCTCAAATATTTTAAATATACTATATCAAATAAGTAGTTGCTTTAGAAAATATAGAAACACGCTCGTTGCTAAGGATATTTGCCCTACAATGGAATCTAGATTTTTAAAATATTAGCAAGAAATGCCCCATTTATATTGTTTAGCTACTACAATGGACCCTAGGATTAAATTAGGAGTAGAAGATTTAATAGATGGAATAAAAGTAAAATATGAGATCTTCTTTTCAAATAGATATAAATAAAATAAAAAACCTTTTAGAAAGATTTTTTTTTCTGAATTTAATACTAGTGGTAGCAAACAGGGTTTAACTTAGACCCAAGAAACACTACCAAATAATTCCCCCAAGAATTTTTTTAGTGGTAGAAGAAGAGGGAAACAACCAGCATTTGGTAGTGGGGGATCATCTGAGTTAAGTATTTATTTAGAAGCCCCTCACTATATTTACATAATATGGATGAGCATAGTTCCTTTAGTATTTTGGTATGGTGGAAGCAAAATCAGGTTAGTTATCCTGTGCTTTCCTCTATAGCACGTGATCTACTAACGGTTCCGGTGTCCACGGTTGAATTGGAATCAGCTTTTAGTGCAGGTGGACGAACGGTGGACGACTATAGAAGCAGATTAACGCCGGAGATGGTGCAAGTATGTGTTTGTCTGACAAATTGGCTAAGGGTGGAACGGAGAAATCAAGAATATGCGGATGATCAACTTGTTGGAGACTTCGATGATTTGAATCTTGACGAATTTATTCTTTTAGATTAGTTTAAGTTTTATTATATTTTTGTAATCAAAGTTTAGAAATTTTACTTTTTCCCTCTTTCTTTTTTTTTTTTCCTGAAACTGTAAATAAAAGATAGATGAGTGGGTGCCAATCTAATTGGAATGTGCTTATACTATAGTGATGCAGTATATTGTTGTATAAGTATTGTTGTATAGTTAATTGTAATGTGCTTATACTAAAGTATAATTGTGCAAGTGTATTATGTATAAGTATTGTTGTATTTGCAAAGTTGTACACTTGTACTTGTAATAATTAATTAATTTAATTTTTTTTAGCAAATTCTATCTCAGTATGTGTAAGAAATTTTTGTGAATAATAAAGATATTTTTTCAGAATTTTTTATTTTTTTACTATTTTTTTGAAAAAAAATATCTCAGGCCCGCAGGGGTGGCCCATTAGCCCACTTGACACAGCCCAGCCCTAGCCGTGCCACGGGCTGGGCCGTGCTTGGGTTTTCAGTGACGAGCCAGGCACAGGTTAATTGTGTCCGTGCTGTACCGAGCTGGCCTGTTAAGCAACCCTAGACATGCAACTTTTATTTCAATTAAATTGGGCCTGATTGGGTGTACTTAGGGATTTTAGAATATTTTTATGAGCGGGCTTAGTCATGAGCCCACAAGCTTGCTGGAGCCCGCGAAAGCTAGTCCAATGAGCAAGCCAAATCCTTGGTCAATTTGGAGTAAGGTTGCTTATTAGGTCGGCCTGACACCACACAGGCACGTTTAGCTCGTGTTGGTTGGGCCGTGGGTCGGGCACGACCCACTTGGGAGACGGGCCGTGCCATGCTTGGCCTATAACCCAATACCCCAGGCACAGCCCAGTCCGTGGTACGGCTAAGGTTGGGCCATGGCACGTGGGCTTGCAGGCCAAATAATAAATTTATTAAAAAATTCAAAAAAAAAGGAAAAAAATAAATTAAAAACACAGAAAATTAAAAAAAATAATTTATTATTCACACATATTTCTTACATATATTAGAAAAGTGTAAAAAAAAAGTTAAAAAGCCCCATAAAAAGCAAAAAAAACCGCTATCTTTTTAATGTAAGCACACGAGTTGGTATGATATCTCACACTTAAAGCATTCCATGGGTTGGGGGGCTGTGCCTAGTTCCCGTACCCCAGGCATGGCACAACCTGCTAATAGGTGTTGGGCTGTAGCGGTCACGGGCTGTGCTGGGCATGGGTACGCTGTAAACGTGATGGGCCGTCCGTGCCTGTGCCGATTCGGTACGATAACCGATCCTAGTTAGGAGACGCTTTGGTATATTCCTTTGCTTTTGGTTTTTTTTTTTAACCGGACTTGAAATCCACGGCAAAACACGAGTTAATATTTTTTTTATTCCTTTGGAAAATATATAAATTTTTACACCTTTCATAATACAGACTCAGAAAAAGAGGTGGAAAATTAGACAAGGAGGAAACTTGGGAAGATCAATCTTTACGAGAGCGAAAATAATCGACAAAGGTTCGTGAAATCCTTCTGGTTCATGTTCATTGTGTTAATTTAGATCGATTTAGGGTTTGATAATCCGTAGTTTGGTAGCTGAGACTCCAATTCGGTGTTTACTTTTTTTCTGTTTTTATTGAATTTAATTATCACGATGATGTACTCGTAAAGGTTGGAACATATTGCAGAGAAGTTAGATTGATTTTTATGATAAGACGTTAAATTTTATTTACTTTGCTGGTTTTTTTTTTTATAATTTGGTTAGTTTCGGGAAATAGATTTATGTCTGTTTAGTTTATCGTACGAAAGCTGCCTTACATTTGACCGCATGTGAATGTGTTTTTTGTTGTTTGATTTTAGGTTTTTTGTTGTGTTGCTTTGCTTTTTCTTGATACGTTTTTGAGGATTTTAGAGCTAGTTGTTTATTTGACTGATGGCAGATCATTGAATTTTTCTGCTTTATAAAACGGTTTTGACGTAATCGATCGTGGATTTTGTAGGCTTTGCTTGTTTACCGGTTTTGTTCCGGATCTCCTATGTACTTTAATCTCGTAAATTTGTTAAGAAAATTAAACCTACGTTTATACGATCTATTTATGCTTTTAAGTTGTTGTAGTTGTACTTCTTAAGCTCAGGATTTGTATTTATAATCTCTTTTCTCATAAAATATTTATGACGATTGATATGGCTATATAGATTGATCCTTCCGTTTTCTTGTGACACTGACTTTGGAATTTTAATTGTCTGATGTTTGTACTCATTTTTCTTGATACGTTTCTTGAAGATTTTAGGGCTAGCTGTTGTTTACTTGACTTGACGGCAGGTCATTGGGTTTTTTCTGAGTTATAAAACAGTTTTACCGTAATTGATTGTGGATTTTGTAGGCTCTGCTTGTGGATTTTGTAGGCTCTGCTTGTTTAACGGTTTTACCGTAATTAAACTTATATTTATACGATTGATTTATGCTTTTAAGTTGCTGTACTTGTACTTTCTAAGCTCAGGATCTGTATTTATCATCCCTTATCTCAAGAAATCTGGCACTACGACGATTGATATGGCTAGATTGATTGATCCTATCATTTTCTTGTGACACTGACTTTGGAACTTAATTGTCTGATGTTTTTACTCTGTTTTCCTGATACGTTTTTTAGGATTTTATGGCTACTGTTGTTTTTTGACTGGATGGCTGATTATTGTGCATTATAAAACAGTTTTGTGGTAATCGATTGTGGATTTTGTAGGCTTTTCTTGTTTAACGATTTTCTCCAGATCTTCTATGTACTTTAATCTCATAAAGGTGTTAAGAAAATTAAACTTATATTTATATGATTTATTTATCCTTTTAAGTTGCTGTAGTTTGTACTTTTTAAGCTAGGATTTGTATTTATCATCTCTTATGTCGTAGAATCTGGCTCTATGACGATTGATATGGCTAGATAGATTGATCCTATTGTTTGCTTGTGATACTGACTTTGGAATTTAATTTTCTGATTTACTCTGTTTAAGTTCTTCCCTTTGCTTTCTGACTTGACTCTGTTTTTATTTTCTTTTTGTTGAAACAGATCTTTGTGAAATCTAGTATCATTTGGATATTGTAGTTACCATGAGATTCAAGAAAGGGAGTACCGTGGAAGTATTGAGCAAAAAGGAGGTCCCTTCTGGCTCCTGGCGTTGTGGAAAGATAGTCTCTGGAAATGGACACTATTACAGTGTTATGTACAATTCTCTTGATGGGAACAGGGAGGAGACAATCATGGAGAGGGTCTCTAGGAAGTCAATTAGACCTTGTCCTCCTTTGGTGCAAGGCATTAAAAATTGGGTGCCTGGTGACGTTGTAGAGGTGCTCGACAGCAACTCTTGGAAAATTGCAACAATTTCAAAGGTTATAGATGAGAACTACTTTTTGGTTAGGCTACTTGGATCATCCCATCAGTTCAGGGTCCATAGCTACAATCTCAGGTTGCGACAATCTTGGCAAGATGACAAGTGGTTTGTAGTTGGAAAGGTAGTTTTATTTTATTTCTGTTTTGTCTTGCAGTATCTTTTAGCAACAATTGGTATTTTATTCTTCATGTTAACTCCTTACAATCTTTTCTTTGTTATCATTATTTTTCACTTGATTGCCTGTTTTATAAATTTATCAGGATGAAGTGAAAATTTTGAAGTTTGAAATTCCAAAAGCATTGGTTCATGGATAGACACTAGATAATATACTTCACTTAGAAGTATCTTGTTATTATTATAGCATACAATGATTGTGTTGGTTGCATTTAGTTGAATTTATCAGGTTCTGGGGTTCTGCACTTCATGTTGTCGTCCAATAGTTTCATGTTCTTAGAATCATCAGTCCTTTTGTTGGCCACATACTATATTTCCCCCTTTTATATCATTGAAACCAGTTTTACGATACTTTAATTAGCTCTACCTTTATGTTGACTAAATATTTGTGTTTATGCATGCAGGGTTCTGGGAATTGTGAAGATGGAAGATTCAGCAAGCCATCAACTTCAAAATATCATCATAAGCTGAGCACGGAGGTGCTGCAAAAGGATTCAGGGACTGAACCATTTGTAGGAGATGATTGCTTGCCTGTTGGGAACAACATTGGTTTCCAGGAGTCCCATATGGTTTCCTCTAGGACTCTGAAGAGAGGTTCATCATATTGTTCGCCACACATTGAAGCATTTACAGGAAGTGCTGGGAAGGTGAGAATAATTGAGAAACAGGGTAGGCATCAACAGATTGTTCCAGGGCGATCATCTCCATTATTGAAAAAGGTAGAAGCTGCCGCTTCCCCACATGAAATGCTGGGTGAAAATTACATGCATTCTTCCTTTAACTACAAACCATCTGGATATTCTGAAATGGATTTAGGGAGGGGAAAATCAGTTGATTATGTCAAGTATCTTACCGTGAGAAGCATAGAACCCGATGACACTGAGAGTAGTGCAGGTTCTGTTGGTAGTTGTAGCAGTAGTAACAGTGGTCCGTATAGGTTGCCATGCCATTATTTAACAGGTCCCAGTCAAGATACGGACAATCATCTTGATGATGCCGAATCTTTCTGTGATCGGGAATATGAAGAAAGATGCCTTCTTCCCTCAAAAGAGGAATGTGCTGCAGAAATTCATAGATTAGAGTTGAATGCCTACCGTTGCACTTTAGAGGCATTATATGCCTCTGGTCCATTAAGTTGGGAACAAGAAGAATTAGTGACAAATCTTCGTCTAATGCTCCATATTTCAAATGATGAACATTTGTGGCAGTTGAGGGACCTAGTATCCACTGACTCAAATTTCCCCATTAGTTGACACAAGGTACTTTCTTTGGTTAATCAGGACCCCATTTTTCTGTTTCCGTTGTTTGTTTCACCTTTCTTTTAGTGGTCTAGGAGCATTGGAAGAAGCTGATTGAATTTTATACTTGTGGCTTCTCTCTCTAGTTGTCTAGGTAGTGAGTTTAAGTTCCAATTATCTGTATGATAAATACTTGAACAGATTAATGAAAATGTTGTGGCCCTTTCCCGGGTTTATTCATTTTTTATTTCAGTTGTAGCTCATGGATTTGTAATATCTAAAAGCTTGTTTATTGAGTATTGGATATCCATTCAATTACTGGATGTAAATTTTTTCCTTTTTTTTTTTTAAAGTAACATGTGCGGTTTAGTAACAATTTGATTGGAAAATATTGGGAAATTGAATATTTTAACCTCTTGTATTTTTGTGGGCTTTATACCTGGATGAGAAATTGCCTGATGTCTCAGTTGGATCTTAATGATGGCAAGAGTACTGGGCATGTTGGCCCCTCCTTGCACTAAATTATACTGAACCATTATAATTAAGGCTTACTGGTATATTCGTGAAAACATTCTTGCAAAACTGTTGTATCTTCTTTTACTATGCTGGATGTGCTTCATATGAGAAGTGGTTGCTTAACCCCCCCAAATCCCCCCAAAAAAAAAATAAATAAATAAAAAGAAAAGAAAAAAGAAAAAAAGAAAGAAAAAAAGGAAATGCAGAACACGACAGGGATTGTGTCTTTGCGGTTGCATGGATACAGATGTTTATGGCTGCATGATATCGAGCATGTAGTTTTGTATCTGAAAGCCAGCAACAAGTATGATGATTTCCTCTAAATGTTTGTGGAAAGATATCTACATATAAATATACACATATGTGTGTGTGTTTGCATAACCTTTTTTATTTTGTTCCTTATCAATGGGGTTGATAACATCCTACTTGATCGTAAAATGCTGAGAATAGCAGCTGCTTATTGTTCTTACTTTCAGCAAAAGTGCTGCACGTTCGTTTTCCTTTAGTTTGATTTTCTCCATAAATACCATTGGCAGCATAGCAAATTTCCTTGCGTGGATGCTATTGATGCTTCCCCTCCTTTTTCCAGGGCCAAAGTTGGAGGCTTGTACATCTTGCTTCCAAAGGTCTAAAGTTGATGGTGGGGTTCACCACCTTCCCTTGTGTAGACAATGGAGCAGTATCTGCATCCAATGCCCTGCAAATAAGTTGTGACAAAATAGTGGTATCATTAATTTTTTAAGTTACTCAAATCCTTTCATTTTTCAGGCCAGCAGTGAACCATTAATATACGTCATGACAGATGGAACATCTAACACTTGGAGCTTTTGTGAAATGTCCTCATATATTGATGCTTTGAAGCATATTGGGGCACTAAAGTTCGCTGCATTATGCCATTACATTGTTGATGTATGTGTAAATTTTCATTTGCGTTACTTCTACTTGTACCACCGAAGGCAAATTCTTAGTTCTGCATTTGATAATGCTTCTTATTTATGCATAAGTTTCTTCTAAATGTCGAACTACAAAATGCAGAATACATGGAAATTTAACATTAGGTATCTGTTATATTCGGGCTTTTTTTATAGCTTGAATTTTCAAAATTAACATCCAGAATCTTGGGAAGGAATTGCTCCTTTTTGACTCAATAATGGAAAATTCCATTTTTTTTCTTTTGTAAGATTTGGGAGCAAAAATATACTTGATTAGGGGGTTTCTGAATGTAATACAGAGCAGAGAATGTGTAGTATATTGAGTGAAATCAAGGACCCTGATTATAGGCATGGCCATCCTTGTTTAAATTAAAAGACTTGCCACTGTGGTTGTTTGAATCCAGTTTAAAATAGTTGAAGGACCACTGCTTTGCTGTCTCAGATGTCTGTTATGGTAGCATGCCTAACACCTGCTGCATCTTGATGAAAAAATATAGGAGTGTCTTCCATGGAAATTGGAAGTTTGAGGAACCACCCAAATGTTTGAAAGCGTAGTAATGCTTTTGATCTTTGCTAATCTTAAGAGTTGAAAACTATGTTTTCCTTGTCTACAAGTTTCCACTGAATGCATACTACTTCTGGAGAATAAAAATGGGGCAATTAAATTAATTTTTATAGCATTAAGAAGTTTTTTCACTATCTTCAAAACAAATGGGGTTCCAAACTATATCTCCAATCATCAATTAAAGCCCTAGCCTGGCACATTGGGGAAAATTACCAATATACCCTTATTGTACGATGGGAGGTATCCACCCTGCACCCTCCCCTCAATTTGATGCTTCTCTCCATCCATGGGGCCCCTTTGGTCCATGCCTCTTTGGTCCCAAGTAAAAGTATGAGCCTTACTCCCAACAGTTTGCGCTTAACATTCAAAATAGTAAATCAATTCCAATATTTTCCTGAAAAAGGTTCAGTGTTGGCATTATTATAATATTAGGTTCATTTGTGGCCAATCCATAAAATTTATCATGCATAATGCTTATTGCTGTATGGCAATAATTGCGTCCTATCTTTTTTAATTATATTGCCAGATCCATTAACCTATTCTGCAGATGATTCTGAACTTGACAAATATGTGTGTGTACACCTTTTTATGGATGCAGTAACAGATTAGGCATTGAGGAGCCCAGAAGAAGTGATTGACAATTGACTGCATCGGAATTATGAGTTTATATTGTTCAGCCGGTCAATGCGTATGTATACATAATGTTTGTATGCATGTGTGTGTATATATGTATGTGTGTGTAGACTGCATCGTTAAGTCATTATACTGTGTGTTGTTTCCTAGTTGTAAAAATGCATTTTTGCATTTTGAGTTTACTCATCAATCCCTCTATTTTCCTTGAATGCAAGGTGAGTGCACAGGTTTTTGGATAAATTTTTTTTATTTTATTTTTGATAAGTAATGAAGATTTCATTAAAATCAAAAGAGATGGGGGAAGACCGGTGAGACGTGCACAGGTTTTTGGATCATAAACTTGTATTCTGTGTAGTATAGCAATATGCTCCAGGAAAGGAAATATTAATGAGTTATGCATGGCTCCAGATTATTATTGTCAGGGGACCTTTTTGGAGTTTCTAAGGAACTTTTAGGCAAGAGACTGCATTCTTGGACTTTTCCTCAGTCAGTCATCCAGTTGACCGTGTTCACCTTAATTTAATTGTTATTGGATATACTTGAGTTTTCTCTCTTTGACGTATATTCTGCTTTTTGAGACAAATAAGCAGTGGGAAGAACTGGCTGTATATGAATGACCACTGGATTCAGTATCTTGTTAAACTGAGGACTGCAATGCCTCTTTTTTCCCATTTCAGCTATTGAGGCATGTTTTCCCTCAATAGCTATTAGAAAGAGAATCTTGGTGTCTAAAGTAACGTCCTGTTTAATTAAGGTCTATGGTGTCATATATACGTGCATTTTTACCTGGGAGCAATAAAAAATTTCCAATTAGAATAAGTTCCAGTGTAGTTCTAATTAAGAGACAAGCCACAAATTTCTATTAGAATGGGTTTTTTTTTGTTTTTTTTGCACAGATGCAAATTTGTTAACTGCACTTACTTTCTATTAGTAGTTTATTCTACTGCTGTTGATTCAGTTTTTATGAAGGGAAAGTTTTCTTTGTTAGACTGATTGTTCATGTAACCTAGTGCTATCTTAATTTGATAGTGCACCTAATATTATCAACTGGAAATAAGTGAAGAAAGGGCTAGAATCAAGTTGCTTAAGATAAGTATCTTGTAATACAATGGCATCGTGATGTAGCAAAAAAGGAACCTCAGAGCTTCTTTCTTCCCGAATGACAACCTCAGAGCTTCTTTCTTCCCGAATGACAGCCAATACCTCCTTTATATTATATATAAGATCATCTTCTGGTTTTCATTTGTGAATAATTTTGGAATATATGGCTCTAATTTTTTATGCTGCTGATGTTTTAGCTCGAATATCAGTTACTTCTACTGTTGGACGTAATTGTTGATATA
Source organism: Buxus sempervirens (assembly GCA_947561395.2). NCBI lineage: Eukaryota > Viridiplantae > Streptophyta > Magnoliopsida > Buxales > Buxaceae > Buxus > Buxus sempervirens. The sequence goes on along the minus strand of OX387194.1, from coordinate 7,561,379 downwards.
TATATATATATATATGTATGTATGTATGTATGAACAGATATTATTAAAGAAAAGGTGATGAAAAATGTACACAGCTAATATGGTTGCACTGATTCCAGCGAAAACATAAAGCTACTAACAGCTAACCAACATCCAAGATAAGATTAAAAGAAGGGGGAAAAATGAGACAAAAACATAAAGGAGCTATTTTGTAAGAAACATAACACAACCCCAGCACGCACAATACTCAGCCAATATGATCATCATATCCTCCATGGGGGCACCTCTTAAAATCCTATCTTTATTCACCACTCTTTGGAAGCCAATCTACCAAATTGTTTTTTTATGTTATTATGGATGGATTGCTTCTGCTTCTCTTGATTCAACATACTACTAATGTGTGGTGTGACCACATCTAAGTATTGAAATGTGATTCCATGCCAGTACTGCATGAGACATTTTTGAAGAGGAAGCCAAAACGATTCAGATTACACCAGGTCAGCTCAAAGATGGCTCCTTTTGGAGAAGTGAAGCATCAGCCAATTTTCCTCTGATGTGAGTAGCTATTATAACTAATTATTAGCTTGATAAATTTCATCTGGTTGCAAGTAATGTGCTTTGTAATAGTGAATCAGTATTTGTTGTTCAACTGGCCTGAACTGTATAATTAGTAAACCTGAAACATATGCTATTTAAATTAGTATTGTTTCTCTAGATATCTCAATATTTGTTTTGGTTGAAACTGATATAATGTGTTATGATCATTTGACTTTGAATTGCATGAGTTAATCAGATCTTCCCTTAGGTGATTCAGATCATGTGTAAAAATGTTTAATTTAAATCACATAATCATATTGACTATTAATATATAAAATTTAATTGTAAAATTCAAAATTCAGCTCTGCAACTTGTAAAAGAGGTCATTTTATTTATTTCACATTTTGATTTAATATATATATATATATATATCTATATGACTCTGCTAGTGTTTGCTTTTCTTGTCATATTTAATATATACTTTGCTGGTCCCAAGCCTGGATAATGGAGGGTTGTGTCAGGTTAGCAATCGGTGTAAAATTTTTTTTTCTTCTAAATCTAAATATGACATTAAATTTTGAATGAGAATCCTGTATACATGCTAGGGCGTCCTCTGGAAATGAAGTGTTGCAATAGAGCCTGGTTGTAGTGAGAAGTGAGTAAGGGTAGGCTAGGGCATCATTCATAAACATCATGTTGCAGTGTCACCCGGTTGCTGTGAGAAGTGAGCAAGGGTTTTCGTGTTATGTTGGACGAATGCGAGTAAAGAAGCTTGCTCAAGAAAGTAGAGTTTGCTTAGGTACTTGGAAAATAGGAACTTTAACATGGAAGAAACTATAGTTAGTCGATACTATGAAGAGAAGGTGGATAAGTATAATATTTATAAAGAGAAGATAGAGCATGATCATGTGTAAGCTTGACCTC